>CM021101.1:854784877-854819137 GCA_007115665.2 Sequoiadendron giganteum | reverse complement strand
CTCAAATCTTCATGCGCACCTCTGAAACTTTCAGTGGATAAACTAGATACACATGAAAACAAACCCTTTAGTCCGCAACTATTCACCATCAACATACTGAACTTTCCATCATACTGATCTTCACTGCTTCACAGACAACCTGCAACATATTTTATTACAATTTTATCAATATCCTCGACATATACAGTCTTAAAGACATTGATGTTAATAGTGTTGACATCAATGACAACCACATATCAACAACACAACCATAATATCCAAAAATATCCCCCTTTAGAATTGATGGCAACACATAATGTGAAAAGCACCATCAACGCAACTAACTTCAACACTTACTCCCCCTTAGGTTCTAACTCTTTTCTCCTCAAATAATTCCAAAGTTTTCACATTACACTTCTCCGCCTTTGACATAAATGGCAAAGGTACACACAAGCTTTGAACCGCATATCTGAATCATCTAACTACTCCCCCTGAGTAGCAGCCACCACAACATCAATTTGATTCAAGATATGATTGTGAAATGCACAAACTGATGCAAGACAATGCATCCTAGTTTTGATTAGTAGGGGTAATCACCCCTAACTTCCCTCTGAGATACTCAAAAATATCCTTAGGCAATGACTTGGTAAAGATGTTTGCAATCTATTCCTTAGTAGGCACATAATCCAATTTGACTTCCTTTTCACTCACCTTCTCTCTAAAATAGTGAAACTTGATAGAAATATGCTTGGTCTTTGAATGCAACAATAGGCTCATCATACATACCTCTAATATCTTTCAACATCTACTTCATCCACAATACTTGAGTATAATTCTTAGCAACAATAATGTATTTTGCCTCTGTAGTAGACAAAGAAATGGAATTCTACTTTTTACTCAACCATGAAATCAACTTTTTTCCCAAGAAAAATGTGCCACCACTAGTACTTTTCCTATCATTCAATCTCCTGCCCAATCAGCATTAGTAAAGACACTCAAAGTAATATCATCATCTTTAAGATACCACAGGCCAAAATCAACCGTTCCCTTCAAGTATCAGAAAATTCTCTTCACAGTAGTCACATGAGATTCCTTAGGATTGGCTTGAAATCTTGCAACAATACATACAACATTCATGATGTTAGGTCTAGTCTGAGTCAAATAAAGTAATCCACCAATCATTGGTTTGTATCTAGTTTTATTTTCCTTTGGAGAATCATCATCTGTTGTCAACTTACATCTGGTCACCATGGGTGTACCAACTGGCTTTGAGTCTTCCATACCAAATTTCTTTAGCAATTCTTTCACATACTTGAACTGAGATATAAAGATTCCTTTATCTAACTGAGAAATTTGCAATCCCAAAAAAAATTTCATCTCTCCAATCATTGACATCTCAAACTCATTCTGCATCTCATTAACAAAATTCATGCACAAACCATCATTTCCTCCAAAAATGATATCATCAACAAAGGCTTCCATAATCAAATATTTATCATCATCAATCTTGAAATACAAATTACTATCAGCAGTACCTTTCTTAAATCCAAGCTTCAACAAATACTTGTCCAATCTGGCATACCAAGCTCTAGGGGCTTGCTTGAGTCCATACAATGCTTTCTTCAACCAACAAACCATATCTCCCTGATCAGTCAATTGAAATCCATCAGGTTGCTCAATATACCCTTCTTCCAATTCGCCATTTAGAAATACTGACTTGACATCCATCTGATAAACCTTGTAGTTTTTGTAAGCAACATAAGCAAGAAACAGTCTCACAGCTTCAATTCTAGCAACAGGGGAAAAAGTCTCTTCAAATTCAATTCCTTTCATATGAGAAAATCCTTTACAGACTAGTCTTGCTTTGTTTATGATAACTTCACCTTGCTCATTCAGTTAATTCTGAAAGACCCATTTAGTTCCAATTACATTTTTATCCTTAGGTCTAGGAACAAGAATCCATGTATTATTATTCTCAATTTGTTGTAGTTCTTCTTTCATTGCTTCAATCCAATGTTCATCTTTGCATGCTTCATTTACATTACTTGGCTCAGTCTTTGATATCAAATAGTATTCTTTTGCAATTCTTCTCCTAGTTTGGACACCTTTGTTCTTATCACCTATAATCTAATTTTCTGAATGATTTAATCTCACATACATTGGAGTCTTAGGATGTTCTTGAACTTTAGGCTCTTGTGATCTCTCTTCTGCACTTTCACTAGTTTCTCCTTCCTCTTGATCTTCTTGATTCACCGAAATGATCTGAACTTGATTTATAGTCTGACCTTTGTTTGTCCTATCATTCTGATCATCAGAATCATATCCACATGTTCTGGATGGTCTAGCAATGTCTTCATCAACCTTAACATTTGCACTTTCAACCATTTTCTTCAATCTCTTATTATAGCACCAGTAGGCCTTACTCTTAGTAGAATAACCAAGAAGGATTCCTTCATCACTCCTAGCATCAAAATTTCCTATATCTTCATCTCTTCTGATATAACATTTACTCCCAAAGATTTTGAAATATCTAACAGTAGGCTTATGACCAAACCATAACTCAAAAGGGGTTTTACTAGTATCACCTTTGATTTGTACGCGGTTGAGGATATAAACAACAGTACTCACAGCTTCTCTCCAATAGATATGAGGAACATTTTCTTCTAGCATCGTAGTCCTAGTAGCATCTTGAACTGTCCTGTTCTTCCTTTCCACAACTCCATTTTGTTGAGGGGTCCACGGTGCAAATAAGTGTCTCTTTATTCCATGCACTTCACAAAAAGAATCAAACTCATGGGAAGTGCATTCCCACCTCTATATGATCTCAGGCACTTAATCTTCAGACCTGTCTCTATCTCAACCATAGTCTTAAAGATCTTGAACTTCTCTAGAGCTTCATATTTCTCTCTTAAGAAAGTAGCCCACATCATCCTAGAATAATCATCAATAAGCAACATGAAATACCTGTAACCTTGCAAGCTTCTGATTCTAGCAGGACCACACAAGTCAATATGCACAAGCTCCAACAATTTATTTGAACAATGATGTTTTCTCTGAAATGAAATTCTAGTTTGCTTTCCTAACTGACATTCTTTACATATGACATTAGAGGGTTTTACCAACTTAGGAAGATCTCTCACTGCTTGAGTAGAACTTATCTTGATAATATTGTCAAAGTTTACATGACACATTCTTCTATGCCATAACCAATTTTTATCGACTTGAGCAATCAAACAACTTTTGCTAGCAGTATTTAGGTGAAATATGTTACCTTTTGTTTTGTACCTAAAGCGATCACCTTTCCAGAACTTCCCAATATTCTACATTTTCCATCCTTGAATTGAAGATTGTATCCCTTATCAACCATCTGTCTGTCACTTAAAAGATTATGCTTCAAACCTTCCACATAAAAAGCATCATCAGTATTATGCTTACGGTACATCAAAATAAATACATCTTCTACCACAGATTATACCACCATTGTTATAACCAAATCTTACAACACCACCATCATACTTTTCCAGGCTCACAAATTTGCTTTTATCACCTATCATGTGATGCGAGCATCCACTGTCAATTACCCATTCATCCATCTCTTCAACTCGAGCAACTAGGGATTTCTCCACATTTGTACAACCAGTAGATTCAATAAACACATGATTAATTTCCTTGATAGCAATAAACACAAACTCATCTTCACTTACATTCCCTTTATTAGATTCATCATCTATCACACCTTCATCAACAACATAATAACACTTCCTTTGAAATTTAAGCTTGTTAGGTCTTGACTTAGGAACTTTTTCTAGACACCTTGATGCAAAATGACCTATCTTATTGCAAGAAAAACATTTAATAGGAAACTTTCATTTATAATTACCTTGTCCTCTGGCTTCTCTTTTGACAATAAGTGCTTCAAGATCATTTAGTTCTCTCTCTTCTTCTTCTTCAATCTGTCTCATTTCTTCCTCATACGTGAATACCTTTCTAGAAGAAATTTTACCCAGATCATATCTCTTCTTATCTCTTCCGACTGTAGTAGCTTTGAATGAAAATTATATCTTAGGAAGGGCATCACCCAATTCACTCAACTCAAAAGCAGTAAGTTTAGCAATCAACATATCTCTGGTTACATTTGTCACAATCTAGAGCTCTTCAATAGTTGTAGCTTTGATTTTGTATGCATCGGGCAAGGATCTAATTACTTTAGCAACAATCTTTGATTCGTCCAACACACAATTTCATTCACTCTTTGCATGAAAGTATTAATATTCTCATCATCACCCATTCTCAACAATTCATATTTCCCTTTCAGACTTTGTAGCTTAGCAATCTTCACATTAGCATCACCTTCATACAAAGTTTCCAACTTTTTCCAGATTTCATAAGCAGTCTTCAGATCCATAACATTCATCATCTCAAAATCAGTCAAAGCACTCAACAATGCTTCCTTAGCTCTGATATTGTATTCATCATCCCTATTCTCAGCAATATTAGTAGGACCATTTTGATGAATAACATACCTATTACTTGTAATGCTCCAGTAGGATTCACCAATGCATCTCAGATGACACTCCATTCAAGTCTTCCATAGAGAATAGTTTGTTCCATCAAATATCAAACTATCCTTCTTATATGTTGCCATCCCATATCACCTCAAGCTATTAAACTTCTTCCAAGGAACTTGCTCTGATACCAATTATTGGCAACACAAGGGCAGACAACTGAGAGGGGGGGTGAATCAGTTGTCACAAAATTTCAAACTTATTAAATTTATTAACCCTTATTCTCATATCTGATTAAAATCCATGAAAGCATAAATCAACAACACATTAGAAACACACATAACACTGAGATTTTTGCGTGGAAACCTTTTTAGGGGAAAAACCATGGTGGAGGTTAATCCACAAGTTTATACTCTGTTAAAAGTATAGAGAAATGGGGAATGCACATGCATTCAGGCACACTACCTAGAGCTCACTGCTCAAATACAAAAAGGCTTACTGCCCAAGGGAAGACTCATTGTCTTACAATAATATTCAGATTAAATACATCCGAAAGATCTTCAACTAAGAAAATAGCATTTGCTAATGCCTGATTATAGTTCTGGATAAGCACATGAACACTTCTTCACTCTTCTTCACACTCTGCTCTGCCTTCAAAATATTTAGAACATTATTCATGCACACACAATTTCTTGCTCACTTCGTTACATATTCAAATGAAGAAACAATTGCTTATATATATCTGCAACAAGGAATTACATCACTACATGTCATCTTCAATAAAATAATAAGATGAATACAAACTGTTGGCCCAAAACAATAGAGATTATTAATGTGTATCTACCAAGGTCAATCACAACATAGTAGAGACCAAAAAAAATGTCCTCGAACGTAAAACACCTTAAAAAATTATTACTTGAAGATCCACAACACACTACAAACACCTTGTCGGCCATGAACACACAAGAGAAAATCATTGATCATGAGCACAACGATCAATGTGAACATGCAACACTGATAGATCATTATCTAGAAACATCCACAAACACCACAGGAGAATACACAACAACTCAGATTACCAAAATCACAATATCTTCTTCCAGGAACACCAACTACAGTAATAGAATAACTGTCAGAACACAAACTCATAACTTGCTCAAATCTTCGTGCACACCTCTAAAAATTTTGGTGGATAAACTAGATACACACGAAAAAAAATCCTTTAATCTGCAACTACTCACCATCAACATACTGAACTTTCCATCATACTAATCTTCACTGCTTCATAGACAACCTGCAACATATTTTATTACAATTTTCTCAATATCCTCGACATATACAGTCTTAAAGACATTGATGCTAATAGTGTTGACATCAATGACAACCACATATCATCAACACAACCACAATATCCAACACTCACCACTCAAATATGATATCCTTGAAGGATTGAAGTCATGCACATCTTCTTAAGGCTTGATTATAATTTGGCTTGGATTGCTTTGAAGACCTAAAAGTGTTAGTCCTCACAAACAAAATGTATGCATAAAAATGAACAAACTCACATAAAACTTGATATGATGCTTTGATAATGAAATGTTTCAATAATCCCACTCTTGAATTCTCTTGACTTGATCTTGACTACTTGTGAATATCCTTATGATTGCTTGCTCTTCTTGTTCTTGTTGCTTGTTCATTAAAATTGTGAAAATACTTAGTATTTATATGAAATTGCTCTAATTTCCTAAAAATTAAATCCCAATGGCCGATAATCATAATTTGAATTTCAAATAACAAATTACTACCACCAAAACTTTGAATTTTGGGTCCACATTAAGGGGACTAGGGTGCAAGAACACCCTAGTCCAGATCCCTCATTTTTCAGGATCTAAAGCACCAAGAGAAAAATATTGAATGTATACTTGGGTCTTGCACATTTAATTTCTTGATAAATGTTAAAATGGGCCATGTGATGCATAACTTAGTAAATTAGGTGTACAATTAGGTCCAATCACTTAGGGGGGAGAAAAACATAGTATGAAATTGTCAAGGGTGACAATTTACAACGCTATAGATGGTTTAGGGGGAGTTGAAGGTGGCTCAAGAGGATCTCATATGGTTTTAAGAGGATTGAATCCCTTGGTGTTTAAAGCGCTTATAACATAATGTTATTCACAAGCACTTAAAGTGTAATTCTTATGTTTTTAGTTATATTTTTTCAAATTCTTGTCTTGAATTATGTGTTGGGAGGCCATTCAAGCCTCCTAGCATAAAAAATACACAAGTTTTATATGGAAATAAGGGTTTGGGCCTTCTAGATGCAATGGTAAGGTCATTTTGGCCTGGGAACACCCCATTTGAAAGCTATTCACCAGATTTAAGCTTCAAACTGCTTTTTTCTACTATACCATACAATCTCTAAGTCAAGTGAAATGAAATCTAATACTAAATTTCTCAAGCGGCCTCCTAAACATGTTGGGATAGCTAAAAATATTGTTAATATGACTGAAAGAGAAAAAATCACCTAGATCTTACCAAAACACATATGCAATACAAGAGATTAACACATATTCATAATTCTTTTTTATTCTTCAAATCATTCAAAAACACATGAGAAAAGCATATAGGAGTTTACAAGATCTTGTATAGAAAAATCTAATTTCTCAATGAGCAATTCTAGTACTCAAAACTCTAAAAACCAAAGCTCAGATACCATGTTAGAAATTTGAAATATATGCATAAATCAAGAAATTTTTAAGATAGAAATAAGCTATGAAACTACAAATAAAAAAGATAAATATAGACTAGAGATTCTAAGAGATGTGCAAATTTCAAGATGATAAAATTACTTAAAGAGATCACAAAGAGAAGTTGTAAGAAAAAAATTAAAACACAAGCTAGATAGCGAGTTTAGATAGACTCAAGGAGAAAGTGGATGTGGAAATTCCAACCAATAAGGAGTTACCAAAAAGTGGTCAAAAAATATAAAATTTAATTCCCTTGTAGGATGATGACACCTCAACAACCCACTCGCCTAATTAAACTCACTTATTAACCTAAGAAAGCTTATATTAAAGTGTAGGAAAAACCAAGGAAAAGAAAATAAAAACATGCACTAATAATGTTGAAGGTACAATCTTATAAGTGTTAAATTGCCTTTATTTTTATTTTTTCATAGACCTATATGTCGTGAACGAGTGGAAGAATAAAGTCATGTCCCACTTATAGGACATTTTAATTTAACAATTTATGCAAAATAGTATTTCTTAGTCCTAAGACACAAGGAAAAGTGGATTAAGTTCAATATAGATGATATTCTTGAATATGTATGTCCCTTAAAGTTCCTTGTTATATCATTTTAACTCCAAGTCATGTGGAATGATTTTATTAAAGAAAAATTATTGATTCAAATAACCATTTTCATGATTAAATGAGTTCATCATGACATAAAAAATTGCAGCAATGTATCCCTCACAACAAGCTTTCCAAAATATATATTTTAATGTACTTATTATTTTATTTATCAAAAGATGGCAAGTAGAGCAACTTTACAAAATCTAGGAAATAGAAACATATTACCTTCTAAACCACATGATAACATCTTCATAGCACATGTCACAAGTTAGATGACCTTTATAGACAAGACAAAGAGCATCAAACACATCAAATGGATAATTTTTAAAAGAACCGAATAAGCAAAAGTAATGGAGGAACACCAATTATAGGATAAAAGACCTATACAACATAGTAGATAGCTAGGAATAGGGAGAATTCCAACTCATAGTGAGCATAGGAATTATCCCCATCATCAATATTTTTATCAAATTAGAAGCCTCCAATGGTTGGGGAAAATATTCTCTACAATGAACAATCATTATGTACCTCAAAAGAAAATATGGATATTTGAATCTTTTTGGTGTAGGAACTTGTTTTACCAAATTTTTGCACCCTTCCTTTCTATGATAATTCAAAACACACACACACACACACACACATATATATATATGCCTCTTCTCCTACAGTCTCTTCCCCTTCTCCGCACTTGGGTATCCCCTCCACTAGTTTGGTCCCTCCTTCCTCTCTGCCTAAAGAAGATCTCTTGGGCATTACACAGTTTGGTGAGGATGTTGGTGGTTGTCTCGATCTTGAGGGTTCTTACCCATTCATGGAAAATCTAGATGAGTTTTATTTGGATTTCATTTCATGGATGATTTGGTTGTTCTAATTAAAAAATGTATCATTTCCTAGATGGATAGTGCCATATCTAAACCAAACATTCCAAAAAAGAGTAAATCAAAAGGCCGCAAATTTGAGGCTAAAAAGCTCTATGGAAGGTCGTGAAGTGATTGATGATGGAACCCAGTGGACCATGGATGCCCTCCTCACTAAGAGCATGAGGAAGGGGTTAGAATCTAAGCCTAAATGAGCTGCTCTCTTTTGGTGGTTGGTCTTGTTGGTTCTCTGTCACTTGCTCCTATTCGGTTTTGAGCTCTCTTTTTAATGCTTTTTTCTCTCTTTGGTCTTTTGAGCTTGCTCTAGGCTTCTCTAGTCTTCTTTTTATTTTTTGTGCTCCCCATTCGTGGGTCTAAAGTGATCTATTATTATTTTTTTATATTGAGAATGGGCCCTAACCCCACAATTGAACCGATCTATATATATATATATATACACTTCAATTTTGAGTTTCACTTATCCTTAGTAGGGGACACTTTTTTACTTTTTACAAGTATTTTATCTCTCTTAACTTGCATAATTAAGGCATGTTTGAATGAACACTAATCCAATGTGACTATATAGTTTTTTTTATTTTGGAGTGTTATCTTTGTATTTTTTGTCCTTGGCAAGATTGTGTAACTCTTTTCTAATCATATAGCCCCTCTTGATTCATAAACAAATTCTTCAATTGGTTTCTTAACGATAATGCAAATGGGAGATTTAAAAAGGTTGATTATAATGTTTTCAAATGATATAAGTGTTATTTAACGTTATTTGTTTGTAAGTTTTAATATGAAGTTTTGAAGCCTCTCAGAGGTGTCAAAGTAAATTAGTGAGAATCTAAAAGAAAGGCAAATCATCAAATTTGTTGATCAACTACATGGTAGAATGTATTAGATTTGGAAACTATTTTGAATTTCTATAAAGTCATAATTGGTTTTAAACAAATACGTGCAGTATCAAAGTTCATTTAAACCATTATTTTAAAAAGAAAATGTGTATTGTTTGATCACCACCCAATGGTGGGTTAGATATCTAGTCCATTTAGTTTCATTTACTAATATTGGTTATTAAGATATTTTGGGCTCTTCTCTCTCAATCTTATGCTCTTTATTTGATTAGTTTACCCTTCCAATTATCACTTGGGTCATTGGAGATATCCTAATTTAGCCCTTAATTGTTGCTCAACACTAGTTTTCTAGAGTTATAAAGTGAGTAATTAAAGCTAATTGTTCTAAAAGATAAAAATATTTATTTGTTATGAAAAATCATACATGTTCTTATGGATTATTTCTTCAAAGTTGAGGGTTTCTATTTTGAAACAAATAGATTTGGTTTAAAACCAAAAAATATATGGCTTGAATATGTTTCAAAATAATAAAGGCCACAAAGCCACATGCAAAATTTTTGGTTCCTTATCATTTTAATTATTGAAAATATTTACAAATTTAGGATTCAATAAATATCTTCATTGTTGAGTGTTTTCAAAGCAAGATTTTGGTAAAATTTGCTTATGCTTCTAATAGAACCCAATTATTTTGTTTGAGTGAACTTTATATGATAGACAAAAGGGATAAATATAGATGTTGAAAGATATTTTTTTTAGTCATTTGTAATGATTGAAATTTGTTTGTAAATTAGTTTCAATAATAGGTTTATCTATCAAATGATATCAAAACAATATATTTGATATAACTACTTTCATGAAAACATGGTCAAAGTTACTAGTTATAATTTTTATTACTAATGGGATTTGTTTTAGTGATGTTGAATTGGAATAAAGAAAATAAATCTTATAAAGGTAGATCTTGGGGAGGTTGGAATAGTTGATCTAATTTTAGGAATAATTATTTTATCAAAGGTAACCATGGAGACACACTTCAAAATGGCGAGTTTTTTCATTGTTTAGGTAACAAGGTTTATGGTAGGAACACTTGAATATCTATTTATATAGATTCTCATAACCCTCAACTATGGAGTATTCTCAAGTGATCTTACTACATATGGAGAGTTTAATCAACCCATTATTGAAAGAAAAACCCTCATTTTGTTCCAAACCCTTATCATAACCCTCCTAACCCAAACCATTTTGAAAACAATATTGGAAATCTTGTTGTGAACTATCCTACTCACTTAACCTCTTATTCTTAAGATTCAATTCATTATCACCCTTTTATTTTCTAGTTGCTCAAGATGCTACCTATGGTTCTTTAAAATTTGATGGATACTTCAATCTCCTTTGATTTAATGAAACTATTGGTCACCCCATCTCTCCACCTCATGCTCATTCTTCATCCCACCCCACTATCTTTTCACAAATTGTCCCTTCCACATCTAAGGGTGTTAGATCCTCTTCTACCTCACCTTTAGTGACATAAGTGCTCAAGTAATTCAAATTGAAAGTACAAGATGAAGTTAGGATTTTGACTTATACAAAATCTCCCATAAAATTTTATGAGCACATAGAATACAACAAATAACAACACTCCATTGCTAGATTTGACTCAAGAGGATGAGTAGGCTACTTGGTTTTGATTGAAAATTATTTCTTTTCTATTTTTTTAATGAACACTATGAGTTTTATGTTTGATACCTTTGGTACTTTGGAGATTTTGCATATTCACTCATGTTGGATAATTTATGGTTGTTGATATATCATTTTATTGTTATATATTAGTTCATATGACATTTGATTTTGTAGACATTAAATTTATTTACACACTAATTTTTGTAATACCATCTCATGTTAAAATTCAATGCAATTACCATCCTTTAATCTATTAAAATAATTAATAGTATCCTAAGTCCATCACTTTATCACAATTAAATTTATTAAATAATATTTATTGTTTAATTAATTTAATTCAATCTATTATCCATAATTAAATTAAGTTAAATTCTAAATTACACCTCGCAAATTAATTATCAAATCAAAATAATTAGCTAAATAGTCAATTTAGTTAATTCGCTAATCAATTCCATTGAGAAGCCAATCAGTTTGGCTAACTCAAGATCACAAATTAATTAAATAATTATCAATTCACCAATCAAATGAGTTTATTACCTATATCTCCATTAATTTTTCAAATTGATTGCCACCTCTTCCCTTCACATCCACTAATTACGCACCCAACTCATGATCCAATATTTAATCTCCACCATTAAATTTCCTTTCAAAATTTTAATAAATTGGAGCTTAAAATCCTCCATTTTCATCCACTCCCAAATCAAGCAAGTAGATATTGTCCATTGAGCAACAACATCCACTTCATTGACAATGATGGTTTGTATTGGTTTTACATTTATGATTTTATTCATTTTTTTATGCAAATTGTTATTGCCCTCAATTGAAAGGTGAGAGTTTTAGTTTCATTGAAAGTTTGATTATGTTATTTTATTATCCTTTTTATTTCCATTTGATTTCACCACTCACATTTTTGGCATACTTGGTGGGACCTTGTTTTGAGCTAATTTATCAATTACAAAATTGAATGTCTATTGTTTTTTGCGAGTTCTAAGCATTTTCTAATAGGTGGGACCTACTCCTTTGTCTAGTTTCTATCCTTTCCATTTTTATTTTATTTCTTACATAATGTGTTAAAAAAATTTAAATGATAAGTTTTTGTGAAGATTCCATAATTTTGTGAAGCTTTCATGTGGCTTATGTTTGAGGTGATCATTATTTTTATTTCATGAAAAAATGTTAATAAGAAGTTTTAGAAATAATAATATTTTCATTTGTATTGGTTTTTGGAAACACAATGAAATCCTTGCTTAATAGTATTACTAGCCGTCCTTTAGATTAATAATCAATAATACCCTTGGTTGTGCACGAGTGAATATAATAGATGATATAGAAAAAAGACTAGTAAGATAATGTCTAGACATATCCATTTGTTAACCAATTGAGGTGTTTGATCTGAGGAATTTGCTGGGTGCTTGATGTGGATGTCTCTGTTACTGACAAATATGCTCAAGAAACACAAATATCTTTCTTAAATAAAAAATATTTCTCATATTAAAAATCAAGATAAAAAAACCAAAAATATGCTCAAATTGAGATGGTTTTGAAATAGTAGTGAAGCTTGCATTCTCTATCTTTCAAAAGTTTAACTTTTGATTATAAAGTTTGTGATACCAATTCTCTAATATTTATAAGCAATTATTTTCAATTATCTACTATTGTTATTACAATTGGACACCAATATAGTTGACTTTAAATTATTGTTTTTTTAAACTACAAATGATATACCATTTTGTTTTTTTGACATTTTTAGTGACTACTTTGCTAAAGTGGTTGTATGTGGGCAATGACATTGGTTCTTTGATTTTGTTTCAATTTTATTTATTAAAGTACCCTCGCCATTTTCTACTACAACTTCCAAACCTTTTTAATGCATATTAGGACATGTTTTCATGCTTGGTCGGTCACTCTCTTGGAAAATGATCCATAGGAATGGATAAAGAATAAAAAATACAATTCAAAATCTATGTTGGTCATGAATGGTGATACATAAAATGTAGTTTAAAGATGAAATGAATCTATTTTGTTCATATACTACAATATTCTGCAATATCTCCTTTGTTCTTTACCTAAACATCACGTTAGGAGAATGGTTTTAAATAAAAAATGGTCGCGCCTACATTAATCTAGCAAAAGCACAAGTGCAACTCATTAATCAATTTAGATTAGTCAAGCACTTGTTTCATATCTATGACACTTTATCGACTAAAAGATAAGTATCCATTCTCATTTTGTTTTCTAATGGCTATCTTTATATCAGTGATTGGATATTTTTATTATCACTAATATTTAGGTCCATCTTTCAAGAATCATGGATACAAAATATTAAATTTATTAAAAAAAAAATGCTTAACATTTTTTTATGTCTATTAGATTATGCACAATTTATTTTTCTAACTATTCTTATAGGATGAGATTTGAAGACCATAGTTTTATTATGAGACTATTAACGAGCTTCATGCAGGTTCGATACACATATCAATCTCACATTTTATTTTTGGATAATTTAAAATGAATCTTTCACACTTTATTTGGTGCTTAGTAAATGATTTTTTGTTGTGTTTTTTGTTGTTTAGATTAGAGTGTGTCTTGGTAATTGGTTGCATATGCTCTTTCCTTGCATCACAAGGTGAGCCTGGAAATCAAAAGCAACTTAAACTACCAATTTTTGCACCAAGGACATGCTACATATACTCTCCTCTTGTATCAAAAGATAAACTTGAGGATTAAAAATATATCAAACTTGTTTTGCTTATGACAGACCTCATTGCCAAGCACTTGTATTTCATTATTTCTAAGTTTGCTAGTATCTATATTTAATCATCAGATCTAATGGGATCTAGTGTACTGACATGGTAAATACAAATTTAGGGAGGAGTTGTCATTATTGGCTAGCTAGATATGTGTTTTAAGCACTTTATGAAATAAGGTGGTTTCATCATGTTGACAACCCGTTTTTATGTCTCATTTTTTCTTTTTTTTTTGCTCCAAAGGTTGCGCATTTGACCTTATCTAACCACTACTTATAGCTTCTACAAGACATCCTAAATGGGTTCCCTACATGTCAAAAGATGCAAAAATTCACAAGAAGGATAACTTTGAGTTGTTTTTGGTGTTTTATTTTGTGTTAAGAGTTATTGTCAACCTTTTGGAGTTTTAGGGAAGTCCATACTTGCATACCTTCCAAATGATACCAACAACTCGCTCATTCCCTTGTAAAATTTACCTAAATTTTATTTTTTGATGCTTTAGAGTTTTGCGTCGTATCATCCCTATTGAACTTGTCATCTTGGAATGCCTTTCTCGAAAGTTCACACTTCCCTCTAAGTGACTTTGCAATTTTTGGAGTATCAAAATTTCTTGTACCTTGAAACGATTCCAATAACATGTGGTATAAGTTCTTCCCACTTCCCGAACCCTGATCCATTGCATTCCAAAAAAAAACTATCTTTTGGGGTTAGAATTTCAACCAATCCTTAAACATGCACTTCTTCCCATCAAACCTCAAAAGTCTAAAAAACAATGACTGTTCAAAATGGTCTATAAAGTCAGACTTTCAGTCATCTCCTTGACTTGGCACCAAGTCATGCCCTGTCCCAACTCCCCAATCTTGACATCAGTGATAACTTTAAGAAACCCCCCCCTCAAGAAAAGGTATAGCATACTAGTGAATCTTTTTTTTTTTTGACAAAATATTATTTTCTATTGGCGAGTCTTTCCTTTTTATGAAAAAATGATATTTATTGGCGATTTGTTTTACATCATTAAAATTTTGTAGAAAATCTCGGTGAATCTTGGAAAATAATAGGGAAATGCATTAATTATGATGATGAATCCTTCCATTTAAAAAAATAATTCTCGTGGAAAAGTAGGGCCTCGAGGGTGAAAATGATCAATGGGTTTAAGGGGTAGACTCTATAATATTTATTTGCCAGCATTGCTTTAAAATATAATCTAATGGATCTTGTTGTATTCCACAAGGTAAAATGTACCAGTAATTTGTAATGCTCATGGGACCTGAAATTTCTTTTGGGCCCTATGAGAATTACAGATTGTATGTATAATTTACCTTGCAAAATACAAGGGCCATCAAATTATATTTTAAACATTGGTGGCAACTAAAGATTGGAAATATGTTCCTAAAGCAACTAGTAATTATGATATACTATTAGAAAATTAATTGAAATTTCTACTATAGCTTATAAAATTTAGGCAAATCTGATTTAATCATGTATCAAATATTGTGGAAAAAATTTCAGTTAATTTTTTTAACAAAATACATTCTTTGTTGATTTATTTAAAATATTTTTTTGTTAAAATGTGGTGATTCAAGTCATGTTGAAGCTTGAACTATTAGCCAAATTTGGATTTCCAACTTTCAACTATTAGCCAATTGGCGAATATTAGCCACTAAAAAATTATTGCTCGACACGCCAAAATTCTTTCCCTTATTGAGGTTCCCCTTTTTGGCATTCCCACGATTTCTCATCCCTTTTGGTACAACTTCTTGATAAAACTCGATCTCTCGAAACCTCAACAATGGAGCAAGTCAAGATTGCTAAGTTCAATGGTTCATGAACTTGGTGAAACACCGATAAGGCTATGAATATTGCAAGGTTCACATATTTGCAAACCCTTTGAAAGTGAAATGAAAGGAAGGAGGATATAAGGTTGCAAAGTTCACTAGTTCATGAAATTTACAAAAGTGTGACAAAGAGGGAAGAAATGAGTTCAAGTGTTGTAAAATTCATAAGCTCGTAAACTTTACAAAAGGCCAACATGGTTCTTTTAGCAGACCTCTTAAATTATTTTCTAAATCCTTGTACTCAACTCCATGAACTATTAATGCCCAAAGTTATGGCATGGATACAAAGGATGTATTCTTTGCATTTATAGACAATCAAATTAGATTCCAAAGGGACATTCTTTTTCAAATAAAAATGATAGCCCATGTCAAAAATTTATTGCATCAATTAATATGATTGAATCTAAGAATTCACATCTTGTCCCAAGCCGTTGTTTTTACAAACTTCTTGCATCTTGCTTAAGGAGCACACTTTTTCTATAGATTTAATGGATCTTGCATTGATTACATCCACTCAAGATTAGTTTTCCCACCTAGTCTTGGTCACTAGAAGAGAGTTCCATAAATATACATTTCATTTGGGCATATTAGAGTTTGAATTTTTTTGGAGAGATAAAACTTATAAAAGAAAACTCGGTTGAAGGTTGTTAATTTTTAGAAAGATAATAATTTCTATTATTATATTCTTGTGTATATGCTGTATCAATTTTTTTTAGTGATGACATGAATACATGCTTATAAATTTGATTGTATCCTTCATTACATTTCATGTTCTTTGAGATAAGTAAGTTTTTAAGGAAAGAAAAATGTATGCTTGCATATTTGTTGGAGTTACTAATTTGATTAGTTCATCTTCAAGGAGGGTGATAATGCTTTTTAGATACTGATTGGGGTGTGGGTGTGAAGAAACACCAACACACAAATAAGAGGAAGAAGCCCTTCTTGCGAGGTTTGAGGGATCACCCCAATGAGGGCCTGAGGGTGGAGCCCACAATGGGGGTTTGGGTGCTACTTGAGGCTTGGGGGTAGCGCCCTCAAAGCAAAAATTGACCATTTTTACTAAAGGAATTTTGTTGCCATATTATATTTAAATTTTTGTTAAAAATTATTAAGAAATTGCCCATAAATGAACAATTTTGTTATTGCACGTTGAAACCAAGAGTCACAAGTTGAACTACGTGCACATGAGAATTCCAATAGCCACATGAAGTTTGGTTTTGTTGCTACATGGCATACGAAACGTGTGTGTGAACTTGCAAGTCGTGGGTTGTGACAAAGCTTTGATCATAGGCTTTAGTGATAGGCACACATAACACTATGCATAGGTGAACATAGCAATGGATATTGTTTGAAATGATTGCTGTAAATTGCAACTATTGCTACAAGTTTAATGTACATTATATTTGCTAGGAATTATTAATAAAAGGACCATTGTTGGTGGATGTAGCCCAAGAATAGAGTGAATCACGTAAAATCTCTTTGTTGTCTCGCTGTTATTTTTGTGTATTTTTTATTTTTTTGTTTATCTATTCTGATGTGTTCAATTTATCTACATTTAATTGGTATTTCGACCCTCTGTACTTGCCTACAAATTCCTAACGGTATTCAATGACTTGTTAAAAAAATCTCAAGCATCCCAAAGAAAAAATAATGTCTCCACCCTCACATGGACATTTTTCCCACTCTATTATATATGAAGATCATACATTATTTGTCACTATGTAAATACAAATAATTTTAAAGATTTAGGAAAAATGCAAGGTGAAATAACACCTAATTCTAACAATAGTTGTGTTTGAGTCCTTGCTTTCCTCAATGCATAGACTATTGGGTTTTGCTCCTTATATGTTCCTAATGATTTTGGAGAATGTGTTGATCTTTGGGGCTAGATATCTAAAGTCTCCATAATGTAGATTGGATCTAACAAGGAAATTTCAATATGGTGGAACAACATATTGGTTGTTGTTGGTATAATCATACTAAGCTCAATAGAGATGAATTTAATCACCAGATTTACTCTCTAGGTGTGGTTGAATGTTTATAGCTTTTGAAGAAGAAATTGGACTAGATTTAAAAAATCAATTAAGTTGTCATTAATCTAATGATTTTTTCTCATTGATGTAGGTAATATTTGAAAGGCACATAGTTTGCTTATGATACAAGTATTTTTTAAGTATTTGTTATTTGGGGGAACTTTAATACCTTAACATTCTCACCCTGTAACCTTTGAGCAATGAATGTTTAGATATTGTGAAGAAGAAGCTAAGAGATTGAGAAAGTCTGACACATTTCCTAACCTTTAACAACAAATTTTGTACTTGTATACTATGTATATCCCCTTATTTTATCATCACAATTAAGATAAATTAAAGAATATACCCTCAAAATTCTAGTGACATTCCCAACATCCTAAACATATAGACTTTGTGAGCATCACCTAGATGCAATGAGTGCTAAGTGGACCATTCATTATCATGAGCGATGGGTTCTTCTGAACCACTACTCATGAAACATGAGTCAATGAGTTTGACTAAAAAAACTACACGATTGAATCTTGATAGCAATATCATAATTTGACATGGTATGGAAAATACCTCCTACTTATCAATTGATGAGCTAAAGGGGTTCTATAATGAATGGTTCATAAGGCACAACACTTGCTAAAGGTTTTGCAAATGGGGTTGCAAGCTAAGCATGCTTAACCCTGGGGAAAACTCCATGGTTAAGCACACTTGAGTTGGAGTAGTACTAGGATGTGTAACCTCTCGGAAAGGCCCAATGCTTCACCTTTGTGAGCATCACCTAGATGCAATGAAGACTAAGTGAACCATTCATTATCATGAGAAATGAGTCCCTGTAAATGACTACTCATAAAACATGACTCAATAAATTTAACTCGAAAAAATATAAGATTGAATCTTGATAACAATATCATTATTTTAAATTTGATTAAAGTACTTTAATTTAAATAAAAAAACTTTTTAACTCAAAACAAGAGGTGAAAACCAAAGTGACATTCAATAATTTCAACTCCATAGTCCTAAAACTATTCGTTAGTGGGTCCACCATGAATATGTAATTCTAATTGGAGAGCACTTTCGGCTCCTTTGTCCTCTATCTACCCTTTTGTTTTTCTCGGATTCTTCGCTTTATTTAACGACTAGTTGGATTTTTAAAAGAAAAAGTAACAGGACTTCCTTTTATTATATCATATTATATACAGTACTTCCTTTTATTATATCATATTATATAGAGTACTTCAATGATGAAGATGGTAAGCATTTCCAACAGAGATATTGAAATAAAGACAACACAAGATTTATTCCTAAAAAAATTGATAAATTACACTAACTTCCATGTGAAGATTAATATTCAAGTATTATAATCTTCACGTGAAAGTCAATGGCATGATAACGATCCAGCTATAAAGCAAAAGACAGAATAAAAAAAGAAATGCATGTGGTCCAAAAAGCATCATCACTTGACTATCCGTTAAGTTGGTTGTTTCTGAAATTTGACGGCGTACGACCAGTTTTACCCGTGTATTATGCTCAATAAATTAGTTTTAAATATTCAAAACATAATCATGATTACTTAGTACTTTATGTTACCTATTGTCAATTTCAAAATAGAACATAAATAGCGTTTCTATCGCTAACATAAATTTCAAAGGAAAAGAGATAATTCTTTCTTATATGATGAGAGGGTGAGTAAAATATTTTTATATAAATGTAATGAAAGCAAATAAGTCATATTAAGCATTTTATTTTATTTTAGATTATTATTTTTAATGGTGTTCCGTTATCACAAAATAAATAACTATACAAAAGTTTCAAATTGTCTTAATAGAATAAGAGAAAGGACGTCTATTAAATAGTTTTTAAAAATTATGTGACATTATGACATAGAACTATATTCGTCAATAACCCAACTACAATATTTAATGTGTATAAAAAAGGTCAAAAAATGCATTGGAGAATTAATAAGCCTAATGAGCATTACAAATATTGTCAAACATTATTGTTGTGTATTTATTGCTATTAATATGAATATACAAATTTTAATTTTTGGGTAATTTTTTTGGGGGGTAAAAAGACAAATATATTGATTAAGGAATCTTTTTTTTCTTTTTTCTTTTAAAATGGAGGAACTAATATTGGTGGGATCCACAAAATAAATTCTTGACACGTACCACTATAACCTTGGTTTGTATGAGTTGCCCTCCACCCATGTGGGGATAAATCCAAGGGAAATGAACTTGCAACCATCATTTGTGTTTTCAAACAGCTTGACTATCTGATCTACCCATAAGGGCTATAATAATTAAGGAATCTTGTCAAATTATAATTCTTTTATTTTTTCTACATTAGAGCAATAAACTTTTGGATTTGACTGTATGAGTTTTTATCTCTCTCAACGTTTCAGATCATGTATGATCCATCATCAAGAGAGCAAGAGAAGAGGAGAGAAGAGTTTTTTTCT
Organism: Sequoiadendron giganteum; assembly: GCA_007115665.2. Lineage (NCBI taxonomy): Eukaryota > Viridiplantae > Streptophyta > Pinopsida > Cupressales > Cupressaceae > Sequoiadendron > Sequoiadendron giganteum. The sequence continues at coordinate 854,798,847 of CM021101.1, read as the reverse complement.
ACATTGTTTACATTATTTCTATTTGTAGAGTTCTTTTACTTTTGTATGTAATTTTCAATTTTATTTCTAGAAAAATCACCATTCATTATTTTGATAAATTTTTATATATGTTGGTTGTTTTTTGATTTTTATGTACACCATCATGTCATGAAACTCTTTGTTGTCACTATAGAATGTCTCTTGATGTAGTTAAATGGTTTAAAAATTAAATAAAATAATAAATGTGTTTAGCTAAAATGATAACAAATGATAAAATATGATTCACCAATACTATAAAAATGATATTGAATATTAGATGAATGCTTTCAAATCAATTAAATATTATTCTTGTCTCTTTAGGTCACTTCCATAACTACAAATTTGATCCCTTGAGTTTCAAACTAATTTGTATCACAAATCTAATTTGGGCATGTAGATCTGATCTCTATAAACTTTTAAAATGTCACTTTCATCTTACCTTAATGTTCTTAGTGTTTTCTTACATAAAAAAGGGTTTGAGTGTTTCATGGTCTACACCTAGCAAAGATAATTGCTTTCCTTAGGCCAAACCATACAAGGACGTTTTTTTAACAACTAGATAAATGATATTGGATAAAATTCTAAAAGATGCAAGATTCTTTAGATGCTTATGCAATACAAACTCCTCAATTTAAATATTCTTAATAATACATGCAAGTAGTAAATGATAGCTATAGAATGCAAGAGATTTGGATATGTCCCGACGAACTAAAATAAACTAGGGTTACTCCTTTTACTACAACACCAAGGGTTAACCCAAACCACATAGGTGTTTTTCACTCCATTTAAAATCTCTTCTTCATTCATATTAACATTATATTTTTCACCACCTCAAATCTTATAATCATTTGCTAGAAGCCTTATTTTTTCATAATTCCCTAAACAGGGTTAGAGAACTTGACAATCAAAGGTGTAGATTCATTTAAAGCTTGGAGTGTAGGTACACTATCTGGTATGTATGTTATGAGCCTCTTTAGCCAATTCTAATAATGTCGGGTCATTAAAAAATGGGAGATGATTTTAAAAATGATTGCCTAAGAAAATTATCCTCTTTGCTCATACAAATTTTGCTAATTAAGATTGTAGCATTTGCACAAAATTCTACTTTCCACATGTCTTTGAGTAATACCCTAAAACATGTAAGATTATGTTATGTGACTTTTTCCCCAAGAGAAGAGAAAGTTATGAAACAACCCTTTAAAATTAAAAGGGAAATAAAAAAATAAAGGATATTACAACCCTTTGGTTAAAATAGAGATTAATAAATAATATTTATTAAAGACCCTTTTAAAAGGGAGGAATATTTATTTATTTAAATCATTATTAAAAGGAAAGTTTTTTGGAAAGGGTGCGATGGTTTGAAAATAACCCATTAAAAGGTTATATAGAACATTCATGTTAGACTTGGAAAGGCATGCAAATTACTCAAGAAAGAAGAAGGCGACTTGTTGGGCTATGTGCATGGGAGAAAGGGAATATAGTGTGTGTCCAACTCTGGGTACTGTGTACACCCAAAATTGTGTCTAGCTATGGCTATTGATTGGGGAAACAGGGATGTTGGTTTTGAATAAAAATTTAGTTCCTCCTAGAGTGTGTCATAGCTATAAGAGCCAAGGCCACTTAAATTTTCTTAGGATGAGAGTGGCCTTTCAGATTCTCATATTTAGTTAATGACATAAATAAAGACTCCAAACAACTCAGGAAGATTCCCTATCTCTGTAACGTAGAATTAATGGGTATTTGCACAGATAGACGTGTTAAATCTAATCTAACAAATATTAATCTAAATCAAACAACTAAGAACGAGTAAAAATGAACAAAACAATTAAAATTATAACTAGAACAGTCTCACCAAATATGCGTCCACTCCTTCGAATTATCTTGATTGTCCTTCTCCATTTTGTTGTCTCAGTATTCTTGCCCTCATATTTTCAGTATTGATGCAAGCATAACTTGGATGTATTGTCTCAGCAAAATATCGAAGATAATATGTTCTTCTCAAAAGTATTGATTTCGGGAGGAGGAATAATGATAATGACAGGTCAATTTATAGAAATTGGGTTTTCGAATGATCAGCTTAGATTCGAAAGAGAGATCAACGATTGAGTTTGATGAATGCCATGCGATGTGAGTTCTGTGTTAGTTAGAATGTGAGTTAGGAAATTCTATAGGATAAAGATTAAATTAGAACAATAACTTAATTTTGTGTAAAGACTGTTCGAAAATAGAAAGAACAAGACTTCAAGATTAAATAAACAATTTAATCTTCTATTAAGAGTCTTCGAAAATAGAAGAAATGGACTTTGAATGAAAAAGATAAAGTTAGAACTCGAAGAATAATCCATTCGAATGCACACATGAATTAATTAATTAAATAAAGATATTTAATTAATAAATATGTTCATGCATATGAGTTAGAACTAGTTAATTGACTGGTTGTGACAGAGAGTCCTTTCACAGAGACGATCAGATACCAAATCCAGAGATAACTGGCGGATTTAAAATAAATCTCGAGTCAGATGGTGAGTGAATAATTAGTCAACTGAACGACAGAAGAATATGGCATAAACAATTAATTATGAATTAAATGTTAATTTAATTCAACATTCGAAATTGAAATGAATTTAATTAAATAAATAATGTAATTTATTTAATTGATTGTTTGAAAAGGATTAAATTGAATAATTAAATAATAAATATTTAATTACAGTCAAAATATGATAAAGGGGGTTAATTAAATAATAAATTATTTAATTAAGAAGGAGAATTAAGTAGTTAGCGACATAATTAAATAAAATATGATTTATTTAATTAATCAAGTTGAATAAGAGGTCATAATGAATTAATTAAATAATTAAAAGGGGTATTTAATTAATAGAGGAAATACGTGTTTAGATAGGTAATTAAATAATAAACATTATTTAATCATGACCATGGATAATAGAAAATTATGTCGAAAGTGGTACTCGTAGGCCTAGACCAATTTTCGGTGTCTACAGTTTTCCCCTCTTTAATACAATGTCATTTCAGCGTTGTGTCAAAGAAAATATGCCCCGATCGTGCCCTAGTATGAAACAGGTTAAGGGTATGCCCCCTCGGGAAAATTGACAAATTTTTGAAAAACTTCAAAAAGATCAGGAAATATTCCCGATAAGTGAATTTGATAGTCAGAAATGCTATGGAGTTGACATAATTGAATTTGGAAGTGTTAGGGATTTGTACGGGTCAATAGAAGTTGGAAGGTTAAGCGACCAATAGATAAGGTCAGAAGAAATGCCAGCCAAACCCTAGGTATAAATAGAAATTAGGTTGAAAACCAATTAATTTGCACTCGGAAGAGTTGAAGAATTGAGAAATTTGCTCTGAGTATTGGATGAAGATGTCTCCAATTCCCTACACTGCGCATCGTGGATATTGGATCCGGACATTCAGATGGCCAGCTGACGCAGGACCCCCAGTATGTACCCTAAAACGAGCTCTTGAAAGTTAATTTTGCACGTAGTTTTAGGCACTTACAAATTATTTTGCACATGCGGTCTTTCGCATTCAACGCATATGCGTTCGTGTGCAACACATCTGCTTGTGGAACGACGCATTTGCAAAAAGACGTCTAGGCTAATTTAGGTCATTTAGGCATTCAATGCAAATGTATTTTAGTGCACTGCACATGTCATGCTGCATCACATTTGTGTTTTAGGTAGGCACATATAGGATAGTGAAACACAAGTGATATTATGAAATGCATATGCATATAGGTAGGCAAAATGATTTGCACCACATTTGAAATTTTTGAATCGCATTTGCTTGGGTGTGAATTTGAGTAATTTGGCAACGCATGTGAGATAAGCAACGCAAATGCTATTTTGTGCAACGCATGTGGAGAATAGCAACGCAAGTGATTCTGTGAACCGCATTTGGCTGGTAAAATAATCTGATAATTTTTTTGTAAAAAAAATGACATTTGACATCATGGTTGAAATGCACTATACAGGTTATTTTAGATCCCATTTATACCTGGGAGACATGACCCGATACTTTTGAGCTGAGAGCTCGGTTGGTTAGTGCAGGGAAACGATTACTTTGGAGACTCAGACTTCATCATGTGCTATCTATGCCCACGATTCATGCAAACAGAGGTATGCTTACCGCTTTGTGCGAGCAATGGCATTCAGAGACTTCATCGTTCCATTTGTCGACTGGGGAGGCGACAGTTACATTAGAGGATGTTTACAGGATTTTGAGACTATCTATTAGAGGAGAGTGGGTTATGTACGATACCCAGTGTGGATTTAGTGAGCTCACTAGATTCTATGTGTATGATGACATTAGGAGCTTAGGGATAGAGCACTATGAGATTAGATGGCAGGTTTTGGATGACAGGTACGAGAGGATTGATTGCATCCTATGTACATTGATTGGAGGGGTAGTTCTTCCTGACTGGCGAGGTCATGAATTTCCTGTTGGGTGGGGAGAGATGCTTGTGAGCATGTTAGAGAGAGAGGTTGTGTATGCCTGGGGTCCCTGTTTATTAGGCATGTTGTATTTCCATCTACATGATATAGTGTATAGAGACGCACAATCTATGAGTTGTGGTACTACTCTTCTCATGGTTTGGGCATGAGAGTGTATTGCTATATTTCGTCCTCCTATTACTGCAGAGCGAGAGGCTAGATCTCCTTATGTTTTCTGGTATACGGGAAAAATTACTTAGAGTCATGTTAGAGACACAGGTTATTGGAGACATGCACTGGATACATTGACTCAGTTCACATGGAGGCCATACATGGATTGTGAGAGATGGTCAGATGAGGACAAGCATTTGACCTACTATAGGCAGACACAGTATTTGATTGGTAGGACTGTTTTGAGTGTACACATCATTGAGACACACCTGCCTGAGTGGGTTTCGAGACAGTTTGGGGAGGTTCAGGATGAGCCTAGAGGTAGAGCAGAGTTTGCTCGATCTTCCAGAGAGGTTCCACACTGGGGGCCTATGATACTAGTGGCTACTGCAGAGGCAGAGATTTAGGTGTTATAGCCTTTACAGTGGGGGTGGAGAGGTGGAGCGGCAAATCCAAGGACAACAACTGGTTATGACACATGGTGGGTAGAGCATTGTCCTATTCCTTATACAGATCCAAACCAGCCAACACCAGTAGAGAGACGAGGTACAGGGCCGAGAGGGCGGCGTAGAGGTAGAGGTGGTGGCAGAGGTGGTGGTAGGGGTGGTGGTGATGATGGAAGAGGTGGTGGTAGGCAAGGATGAAGAGGTAGGAGAGGTGGTCGAGTAGGTGGATTATCACCTATCCGAGAGACAGAGGCAGAGGATGTACCAATGTTGGACCTCAGAGGTGGAGTAGAGGCATAGGGTGGAGATGAGCATGCTATCGAGGAGGCATTAGAAGAGGAGCATGTAGAGGAGGAGGAGGCTGATATGGATATTGATCCTCTTGGTATTCTGGCAGGCTATGGGGAGGATGATATTGAGGAGGCACCCATGGAGGAGCAGGAGAGAGAGCTCCGGGATCGGATTGTAGAGGGGAGACGGGATGATGATGCCCCTAGAGATAGTGACAGGGAGGCTTTGGAGGAGAGGTTGAGGCTGGTTATAGCAGAGCGATATTCCTTGTGGATAGAGAGGGACGGTTCTCTGATGGAGAGAGATCAGGCTATAGCTCAAAGACAGGAGACAAAGCAGCAGTATACAGAGGTTAGACGACTTTGCAGTGGCACTTCATTTGATGGTATGGTTTGTGAGCTAGCCAGATCAGTAGAGAGGGTGACATATTATGGAGATCTATATGAGTCAATGGTGCCAGCAGAGAGACGAGCTCCTAGCTTTTCAAAGGTTCGTAGCCACAGATCATAGAGCAGGAGTCAGACTAGGACTCAGAGTACAAAGGGTGTGGTAGGTCCATCGAGAACAGGTCCATACGACAGGCCTTCTACCTCACAGAGGGAACCTCCGAGGCAATTTCCTCCACCTTCACCACATGGTAGTAGTGGTAGTGGGACATGTTGACACTTGTTATACATGTAGACATTGTATTTTGGTCAGAGAGCCTGTGAGCTCATTTTTATTTATGGATACATTCTGATATTGTACTGTGACACATTACTTTGAGCGATATATATATGATGTTTAGCGGCTTCTATATGATATGTAGCTCTATTTTATGATGATGCATTGTTTCCTATATGATTATGTTTCCTAGATGATGTATGTATATGTGTTATGAATGATTTGTTTTCTACATTATGATGTGTTATGATGATGGAATACCTATTATGCCATGATTTTGTAGATATGCAATGAAGATGTCAATGTTACTACATGTTTGAAATGCAATGTAACTGTACGAAATGCTTATAGAATGTATGCATATGTAGATGATCTAATGTTTTTGCTGTGTCACATGACTCTCATTATGTCGGACAAGAGAAATGTTAGCATGGATGATTTCAGAATGTTAGTAAGAAACAACGAAGGTGGTTGATTGAAAAACATACGATCTTCGATATTTTTCCATATATGCTAAGCTTGCATTTTTATCATCATTGGGCGGGATTGACACAAATGGATAGTACACACCATGATATGAGATAGACCATACTATACAAATTCATCCATCTGCAAAAAACAGATAGTCGCAGACAAGGAGTGTCTTAACTCATACTAAGGACAAGATTGCCCCAGTCGTTTTATCTTGATAAACCACAAACATCAAACAAATAAAAGACGGGTCATGAGACATCATTGCTCCTCTAAATCCCTGATAGGAAATCCTTGAGAAAACTAGTAACATGACTCAAAAACCAAAAATTAAAAATAAAAGATAGTTGACAGACAACAACCAAAGAAAAAACTGAGACATCCTTGCTTCTCTAAATCCTTCAAGGGACATCCTTGAGAAAGATAGTAACCAGACTTATGCACAAATCGATAGAAAGATAAGACAAAATAAGATATAAAGTCATAAATCCAAATAAAAGTATTCGCCAAAACTTGATCTTGTAGGATTGTTTGATGTTGGATATAGCAGGATGTGAGGGATGACGCATACCGCATAAGACATTGAGTCTGGTTTCGACTTGGTGACTATTTGTGTAAGGCATGAAAAAGTATGGTTTCAGAAAGACACGTGCCGTATAAGATGTTGGAGCCTGATGACGTTGATGTGACAAGCTACATGAGGCTATGACAATTTGACGACGCCCGTTGACAAGAAAGACATATCTTGCTTAAGACGTAAGTTGATCATTCTGACAATGTGTGTGATATTGACTTGATGACTTTGAGATGTTTGCCTTGTTGATACATGACATGTTTTGATTCCTTGACTGATTAAAAGTGTGTGTGTAGACAATGTATGACTTGAGATGATACACCCTAAAGGACTGACCTAATGTGGCCTCGAGGGCTCATCGATTGATTAGTCGTGCCTACGTTGTACACGCAGAGACCTCGTAGTTTGACCAAACTTTATTGAAATAATTGACTGAACATATGTACTTAAGTTGATGATACACAACATGTGTGATAGTGAATGTGATAAACCCTATTGGACTGACCTAGTGCGGTCTCGGGGGCTCCTCGATTGATTAGCCTTGCATACGTTGTACACTTAGAGACCTCGTAGTTCGACACGACCAATGACTTTGAATGTACATAGTGTCATGATTTTAATGTGTGTGAGACGTGAGAAACCTAGACATACAGACCTAATGCCTCAGGGGCACATCGACTGATTGCCTTGCCTACATCCAGTCATAGAGGCAACGTAGTTCGACTATGTCTACAACTGACTTAATATGATTGACTTGACTCTGTTTTCGAGATTTTCTGACATGTTTTGATTTTTTTTTGTCTTTTTGAAGTTTTCTACTATTTTTGAATTTTTTCAGCACATTTTCCGATGGTGTAATGCTATGTACAAGGTCCTCATGGCATAGAACAAGGATTTTCCCCTTGTCGGGAATAAGACATGCGAGATGGAGTGGGGAATGTGACAAAATGAACTTGATGTCAATCGTTCCAAGCAATGGATAGGACAACCATTTATTATGAGGGATGGTGAAAAGTCTGATTGGAATGGTGGTAGATGAAAGAGCGAGTTTGACTATGCATGATGCCTTTTTGCCAGGTTTTCACCATGGTACTTATCCATAGCACCACCGAAGTGGTTTTCACTATTGGATGGATTATTTATCTTTACTATTTATTGATTTTTCATTTTTTTTGGTGTTACAAAGACGCCTATTTTCCAGGTTTTCATCAAAGTAACCATTTTTTTGTTTTTTGATTTTTTTGTATTTTCTCGATTAAAACCAAGACTCTCAGAAGCTACACATAGAACCTCTTCAGATGAAGGCTGTTAATTGGTGACCAAAGTGGCTCTCCTTCAGGGGTAGAGAGTTGGTACGCTCCTGATCCAAAAGCTTCTGTGACAATATAAGGCCCCAACCAGTTAGGTTCAAACTTACCTGGCTTTTCTCGTTCAACTTGATTCTTGGGATTCTCCATTAAAACCAAGTCACCAATGTCAAAGTGTCAATTTAGAACTTTCCTATTATAGATACGACAAAGACGATTCTGATATGCTTGTAAATGATCTAGTGCTTTCTGTCTTCGTTCATCCAGTAATTCTAACTCTTGTAATCTGGATACACGATATTCTTCATCGTCAATGTGACCTTTCAAGGATACCCTTAGGGAAGGAATTTCAATCTCAATAGGTAAGATAGCTTCAGATCTGAATACTAGGGATTATGGAGTGGCGCCAGTGGGAGTAAAAATGCTTGTGCGGTAAGCCCATAAGGCAGGATTAAGTTGTAGGTGCCAGTCACGACCATCGTCATTGACAGTCTTCTTTAGGATTCTAACAATGGTTTTATTAGATGCCTCAGCTTGGCCATTACCTTGTGGGTAATATGAGGTGGAAAAATGATGTTTGATATGGAATTATTCACATAAATGGCATACTTCTTGGTTTTTGAATGGGCAGCCACTGTCTGTGATAATGGATTGGGGTAGACCATACCGACAAATGATATAGTTTAGGATAAACTTGGATATTTGCATGCCGATGATGTAGGTCATGGGAATAGCTTCAATCCATTTGGTAAAGTATTCGGTGGTGGTTATGACAAATTTATGGCCATTGGATGATGGAGGGTGTATCTTACCTATGAGGTCAAGTCCCCATTGGGCAAAGGGCCATGGTAATGTAATCAGATGAAGCTCCTGTGCTGGTGCTCTTATCAAATCTTCGTGTATCTGACACTGTCTATATTTATTTACAAAGATATATGAGTCTTTTTCCATTGTAGGCCAATAATAACCTAATCTCATAATCTTATGGGCTAAAGGAGGACTACTCGAATGGGATACACATATACCCTCGTGCATCGCTCGCAAGGTTGCTTGTGCTTCTTTAGCATCGAGACATATCATTAGGGAGTTATCTAAGGTATGTCTATACAAGGTATCTCTGATGATGGTGTATTTAGCTGAATTACGGATAAAGGTTCTGCATTGGTTGTTTGACAGGTCTAATGGTAAGGTTTGGTCATTTAGATAGTTGAATACGTCTTTGTACCAAGGGGAAGTAGGACCAACAATCGTACACACCATCATAGAATCGGGGACATCATAGGTAGGGACCAACAACTGTTCAACCAAAAACTCAAACTTAGGCACGTTGTTCGGAATATCCAATAAGGAACCCACAATTGCCATAGCCTCTACTACCCTGTTCTAAATACGTGGTATTTGTTGAAAAGTGATTGCATCAAAGTACTGCTTGAAACTATCGGCCATGCGCTTGTAGGGTGCAAGTTTCTCATCCTTAGTCTCATAATCATCATTTACTTGTTGGATGACTAGCTGAGAATCACCAAAAACATGTAGACTCTTAATCTTCCACTGGGATACCATTCTTAGTCTTGTCACTAAGGCTTCATACTCTGCTATGTTTTTGGTGCAAGGGAAAGCAATCTTGAATGATTTAGGAATAGTATCACCCTGAGGTGTAACAAATAGGATACCTGCTCCTGAACCACGATTAGTATGTGACCCACCAAAGTATAATTTCCATTCGGTTCTAGTGTCAATGTTGAAGATAAATTCATCAGGAAAATTTGCCACTAAAGGATGGTCTGCCTTCATGGGTGCATCCGCTAACTGATCTGCAATCACTTGTCCCTTTATAGCTTTCCTCTCCACATATTGGATGTCATACTCACTAAGTATCATAACCCATTTAGCCAATCGGCCTATTAATGCTGCTTTACTTAGGAGATATTTGAGGGGATCAATCTTTGCGACCAACTTTGTTTGGCGATTTAGCATATAGTGCCGAAGTTTTTGAGTAGCAAAGACTACCGCAAGATAGGCACGTTCTATGTTACTATTATTTAATTCATATCCCACCAAGGTACGACTGATGTAATACACTGCTCTTTCATGACCTTGATCATTGTTTTGTGTGAGAAGAGCTCCTAATGCCGACTGAGTTGTTGAAATGTATAGTATCAACGGTTTTCCATCTGTAGATGGCATTAAGACTGGTGGAGTGAGCAAATAATCCTTGATTTGTTGGAAAGCTTCCTGACATTTAGGTGTCCACACAAATGATACTCTTTTCTTGAGTAAATGTTGAAATGGGTGTATTTTGTCTGCAAGTTGTACAATGAAACACCTGATAGACTGTAATCTTCCCTTTAGTGTTCTTAGTTGACCAATTCTGACTGGGGGAGGCATTTCTAAAATAGCCTTCACCTTCTCTAGATCTACTTCAATGCCTCTTCTGAAAATGATATACCCTAGAAGTTTCCTTGATTTCACCCCAAAGACACATTTCTTTAGATTTAGCCTGACGGTGTAATTCTCTAGCCTCTGGAATATCTTGTCTAGAACCTTCAAATGATCTGCGCTTGTTTATGATTTAGCTATAATGTCATCGACATAATCTTCTATGAGATTATGTACAAAGTCATGGAAAATAGTAGTCATTTCCCATTTATAGGTAGCTCCTGCATTCTTAAGCCCAAAAGGCATAACATTCCAATAGTATGTGCCCCATGGACACGTGAAATCTATCTTGTGTTGGTCTTTAGCTACGATTTTGATTTGGTTATATCCAGAGAAACCATCCATGAGGGATAGCATCTCGTATCCTGCTGTAAGATCTACTATCATGTCTATGTTCGACAAAGGGAAGTCATCCTTAGGACATGCCTTGTTGATGTCTCTAAAGTATGTACAAATGTGGATGCCCCCAGTTGGTTTAGTTATTGGCACAAGATTTGAAATCCAGTCCGCATAGTCTATGGTTCTTATGAATCCAACATCCAAGAGTTTCTTAAGTTTTTCTTTGACCAGTAGGGAAATCTGTGGATGCATTTTCCTTAACTTCTGTTTGACTGGCTTAATACTTGGCTGTAATGGTAGATGGTGCAATATTAGGTCTAGATCCAGTCCAGGCATGTCTGCATATGACCATGCAAAGTTTATCTATCTCTTTGTGAAGAAGTCCCAAAACTCAGGTTGTTCTATCTCTGTCAAAGAAGCTACAAAGTATATTATCCGAGGGTTTTCTTCTATATTTATGTTGGCTACAACAAACTCTTCTACTAGCATTGGTGAAATTTCTCGTTCAATTGGGAGAATGATTAAACCTCCATCCTTGGGTACCTCAGAGAGGTTTTCACCCTCGGATACGTCCTTTATTTTGACTGTTTCTTTGTCCAAAGGCGCCTTTCGATTTTCACCTAGGGACTTATCATTTTTCTCATTTTTCTTTGTATTCTCACTTTTGCGACTAGAGGTGTAAAAAAACTCCCCAAAATATGCTTTATCATCCAAGTCTATGGTAAAACCAACTTTATGATCCCCTCTAGGTATGCCTTCTCGAAGTCCCATGAACTCAGCTAGTGCTTCGTTGTTCTCGAATACATCTAAGATGGGTGTACCCAGTGACAAGGTGAATATAGAGTGATTTACATGGTCACATAAGTTCTGGACTAACTCCTTCCTGTTCTTTTTCGTATGGGTAGGTAAACTCTGATGTGGGACTATTGTAATGGCTAGGTCGTCAGAAGATGGTTCATCAGGTGCCCAAGATGCAAGATCATGGGTTTCCCAATAATAGTGTTGAAGCCATTCTTCTTTGGTCAAGGACTTCTTATTATGGGGACTAGATGGCTCTGGTACGAGTTTTATCATTTGGTCCAATTTCCAAATAGATTATCTAGGTTCATGGTACTGGTAGAGGAAAGGGAATCCCATTCATAGTCACTTGAGTCAGGAGATTCATCGTAAACTAGGGGAAGTGGTTCATGAGATATCTCGATGTCTACGTAAGCACTCACTTCCTCTTGAAATGGTGATGAAGTACTAGGAAAACCAATTGTAAGCGGTTGAAACCCTAGCCCTAGGTATTTTGGTCTTGGTGAGACAATGATCGGTTCCATCCTTCCATTTTGATGTAGTCCTAACCCACTATTCCCATCATAGCCTTCAATTTGCATTATCTTAAAGCCTTTTCCATATTGATCCTTAGCTACTTGACTAGGCGGTGAGGGGTATTCATTGTCTTCCTGGTATAACCAGGAGGTAACATCACCTTGATCCACAATTTCTTTACTTAACTCCCCCCCATTTGGTCAATGTCATTGTAGGGGGAACATGAAATGTGACTACAAATTGTATTCTATCGAGCATGGGTAGACCATAAGCCTTAGGTGGAACCAACTGACTGACACAGTAGGATGCCTTCATGTAATATTCTCCACAACCCTTGTCTTGGATCTCGACCTTAGGAGTGGATGATGGTGGTTTTAATGAAATGGACTTGATGAGTTGTGATGGGTCAATGTATAAGGATAAAGTGGATGATGAAGCTTGTTGATTAACGAGAACCTGTAATTGTGGAATTTCCCTTAGGCTTGTACAATATTGAAAAGGATCTGGATCACCATCAATCGTGATCTCAGTGCCATTATACAAGAATTTAAGACATTGGTGATATGTGGAAGGTACGACTTTCATTGCATGTATCCAAGGTCTACCTAACAACAAGTTATATAGAAGGGTGAGATCCAAGACCTGGAAGCTAGTGTTCATAATTGCTGGGCCAATTCTGATAGGGAGTGTAACAACTCCTTTGGATGATCTTTCCTCATCATCGTAAGCCTTGATGACTATACTCTTAGAGGTGTCTACACATGCTTCTAAGAATCCTAATGCCTTAACCAATTTTAGGGTACACAGGTTCAAACCTGCTCCTTCGTCTACCAAGACTCGTCTAACTTTGGTTTGATGGACTAGGACTTCAAGATGTAATGGGTCATTATGATCAGTGTTTTCGGTTGAGTAATCCTATTGGGAAAATGTGGCATGATGGGAGTTGGTTAAATATCCCACCATTTCTTTGAAACGATTGACATCTAAGTCTGTAGGAATAGTCGTGTTCTGTAAAGCTTTTTCGAGAATGGCTCGATGATCAGGTGATAAAGTCAACAGTTCCAAAATGGATATCTGTGCAGGGGTTTTGTTCAGTTGATCAAGGGAATTGTACTTATACTTGGAAGACTATGTAGGTGGCTCAGAAGAAGGACCTAGAAGAGTTATCTTAGTTCTGCGTGTGTTTACAACATATTCCGGATGCTTCTTAATGGTGATGGTATGGACGTTTTCATTTTCAGCTCAGAGGTGATTTATGATCTTTCCTTTTCCATAGTCATACTTGGTATTTGCATAATTGGTTGATGGAGTATTCTTGGTTCTCGAACTAGAGGCTTTTCCTTTCGTGTGGTCATGTAATGGGTCTGTGAAGACCTTATGATCACTGTTCTTGGTATTTTTCTGCCCATTGACCTCTATGTTTCCGTTTTCAACAAAGTCTTGTATAATATTCTTCAGTTGTGGACATTGTTGTAGGTTGTGTCCT
>CM021101.1:854764365-854784777 GCA_007115665.2 Sequoiadendron giganteum | reverse complement strand
AAAAATCAAATCGCGAAAATACGTAAGTCAAAAAAAATGAAAAGAAATTTTACTAGGCAGATGCGGCTTATAGACTTATAGATGCGGTTCAATGTTGACAGTCGGATGCGGTGCGACGTTGATAGTTAGATGTGGTGCGAAATGTCTCGGATGCGGTTCGTGTTGTTAGATGCATCGCGAGATGTATTAGATGTGGTTCACAAGAACAAATGCGTCGTTTCTTCAATCAATTACAGTTTGTCGTACGATTCCTGTAAAACAAAAAATGAAAAGACGAAAAGATGTGAAATTTGAAGCGTGATTCACGTCGGGTTCACCAAATGTAACATAGAATTAATGGGTATCTGCACAGATAGACGTGTTAAATCTAATCTAACAAATATTAATCTAAATAAAACAACAAAGAACAAGTAAAAATGAACAAAACAATTAAAACTATAACTAGAACAGTCTCACCGAATATGCGTCCACTCCTTCGAATTATCTTGATTGTCCTTCTCCATTTTGCTGTCTCAGTATTCTTGCCCTCAGATTTTTAGTATTGATGCAAGCATAACTTGGATGTATTGTCTCAACAAAATATTGAAGATAATATGTTCTTCTCAAAAGTATTGATTTCGGGAGGAGTAATAATGATAATGACAAGTCAATTTATAGAAATTGGGTTTTCGAACGATTGACTCAGATTCGAAAGAGAGATCAATGATCGAGATTGATGAATGCCATTTGATGTGAGTTTTGTGTTAGTTAGAACGTTAGTTAGGAAATTTTGTAGGATAAAGATTAAATTAGAACAATAACTTAATCTTATGTCAAGACTGTTCAAAATTAGAAAGAACAAGAGTTCAAGATTAAATAAACAATTTAAACTTCTGTTAAGAGTCTTCGAAAATAGAAGAAATAGACTTTGAATGAAAAAGACAAAGTTAGAACTCGAAGAATAATCCATTCGAATGCACACATGAATTAATTAATTAAATAAAGATATTTAATTAATAAATATGTTCATGCATATGAGTTAGAACTAGTTAACTGACTGGTTGTGACAGAGAGTCCTTTCACAGAGATGATTAGATACCAAATCCGGAGATAATTGGCGGATTTAAAATAGATCTCGAGTCAGATGGTGAGTGAATAATTAGTCAACTGAACGACAAAGAATGTGACATAAACAATTAATTATGAATTAAATGTTAATTTAATTCAACGTTCGATATTGAAATGAATTTAATTAAATAAATAATGTAATTTATTTAATTGATTGTTTGAAAAGGATTAAATTGAATAATTAAATAATAAATATTTAATTACAATCGAAATATGATAAAGGGGGTTAATTAAATAATAAATTATTTAATTAAGAAGGAGAATTAATTAGTTAGCGACATAATTAAATAAAATATGATTTATTTAATTAATCAAGCTGAATAAGAGGTCATAATGAATTAATTAAATAATTAAAAGGGGTATTTAATTAATAGAGGAAATATGTGTTTAGACAGGTAATTAAATAATAAACATTATTTAATCATGACCATAGATAATAGAAAATTATGTCGAAAGTGGTAATCGTAGGCCTAGACCAATTTTTGGTGTCTACAATCTCAATTTCAACCTCATTTATAAATCTGAAACTATGTACACCATGTCATCCAAATAATTTTTGGAAATTTCATTTATCAAATAAAATCCCATTCAATTCACAATTTAGATTCCATTAACATTCAAATCCATTAAATACACAATATAATTATTTTAAATGCTTCACTTATAGATTACAATTTTCCAGTCAGTTAAAATTGCATTGCACAAATTCTATATTCATGATTCTCCCTTTGTTACACAACCTTCAGCTTCTTCTTCATGCTATGCAAATTCTTCTTTTTCTTTCACAATTACTTTGTTCAATTTTTAACTCTCTTATGAGGTTGGCTATTTTATATTTATATTTGTACTTCTGATCACCTCTATTAGATGCACATGACAACTAAGAGAGGGGGGGGGGGGGTGAATCAGTTGTATACTTTAAAACATCAAATACCATCATTAACATTTAGATCTACATTAGCCCTTAAACCCTTAACAACCATTAAACCCTTATCATACATTAACATAATGTAAACATATGCAATAGTAATGCAAACACATCCAAACACATAAGAACACTATATTTACATGGAAAACCCAAGAAGGGAAAAACCATGATGAGGATTATCTCACTGATATATGAATTGCAACATTGAATACAATAAGGTTCACTACCAAGGGATCACTTCCTAGAAAGATAAAGAAAGGCTCACTACTGGTGGCTCACTGCTAAAGGACTCACTGTCCAAAAGAAAGAAGAATAAAAGAAGGGGTGAATCACTTCCATTTTGAATTGCTAACAATGCATCTCTCATATGTCGAAGGTATATTTCCATTGAAGCACAAACAACTCATCAAATAGACTGAATTGCAGACACCTTCTACTCACTGCATTAGGAAGTCATAGGCATTAAGGTTCATACTTAGATCATCACACTTGATAACATTCACATATTTCACATCACACACTTTCTGTCAATCCACACAAAAATTCTCCTTGCATTTATACCCTTCATGACCTAAAACAATCTCAATTAGGTCGGCCCAAAGGAAACATATACACCTCAACCATCCAACTTCAAATAGGTCAGCACCAAACACTTCCATCGAGGAAAGAAGTGAAGGAAGACCACACCACTACTTAATTTGGACCCAAAAGCCTGTGCTAAGTGTCCTCTTGGGACTCATTCACCCAAGGGAAAATGGGTCTTGCTATAGGGGTTCAAAATATGCTTTTACAGTCCTGTACTCGTAGGTCTGCACTCCCGATTCTCCCGGGTTTCATAGTAAAAAATTTAGAATTAAATTCTGAAAGTGAGTTTCCGTGGCTTGATGACAATGTTGACAACTTTGAAAAATTTACAAAATTGCACTTTTGATGAGTCTTCAATCCTTCTTCAACCTAATATCTGCAACACACACAAGAGGGAAAAATTGTTTGTTTTTGGTGAATGGAGGTTTGCCTTGTTCAAACCCCATTTTGGTAATTAAACCTTGAAATGAAATGAAACATGAAAGAAAGGAATATGAATGAAATTTTGATATGTTGCAACTCACCAAACACTTGAATTGAGACCCTTGAAGGACTGAAATCTAACACATCTCTCCAAGATCTCAATCTCACATGAGTGGCTTGATTGGATGTTGATCTTGATATTTAAAATTTTTCTTGAATGCTTGAAACCTACATCACAATGTTAGCTCCAAAAACATGCATGAATGAAGATAAATTTGACATGATGCTTGAGATATTGAATTCTCTTGTAGATGACTAATAAATATTCTCTTGAACACTCTTGAAAATAATATTATCTCTTGTAAAGTTTACTTCTTGCTAGATAGATTTGATTTCATAAAAAGACCTTGTATTTATAGAAATTTTTCTAATTTATTGAAAATTAAACATTATAAGCTGACATTTGAAATTTGAGTTTGGATCATAAAAAGGCTACCAAAAACATAGTAGAAATTTGAATTTAGCAACTAAAGGGGACCCATTCACCCAAGGGCAAATGGGTCCTGACCTAAATTGCCAAGACCTATTCATTTCGGGGTGTTAAAAATGATAATTGCATTAATTAAATACTGATTCCCCTTTCAAAAATTGTAATTAATCAGGTTTGTTATAGATGCACAATTGGGCCAATTAGAGTCTTAATTAAGTCCAATTAATTAAGGGAGCCAAACATAGTGTGAAAATGTAAAGGAGTACATTTTTTGACACTACATTTTGCCCCCACTTTAGTGACAGGGTGATCCCTATGCCAAACTCACACTAAAGTAGAAAAACAAGCATCAAGAGAGGTCTAATTGTACAATTGTTGGAAAGATAAGATAAGAAAGTTCAAGGAGTGTGATCAATCCCTCAAGATCTAAGAGCTCATGATAAACCAACAAAGTCACAAAGAAACACATGCCTATGTTAAATATGCAACAACAAGACAATATACACAAGCATACAATGCAAAAATTAATGAAAAGAGAAAGAGAAAGGGATGGATCAAGCCTCGACTATTTGTCCAATCAGTATGGATCAAGCCTTAGCTATTTTTCCAAAAATGTTTACAAGTGGAGACCTGTTGTCCACTATGCAAACAAAATGTACTCACATGGGCTAGTGAAATCCCTTGTCCACTAGGTGAGCCCCAAAAAGTGGCTAATGGGAAAGTCATGCCAGGTCTATAGGCTCCCATTATACTAACCATACCAAAGTTATACCTCTTGATAACTTTGATAAGGTGCCACAAAAATGGTCACAAGGCTAGCAAGCTGCATTATGCTAGGTACTCATGAAAAAGGATCCACTGACAAGAAAGTTATGTTATGATTGGTGGGATTGATACATGCAATACGATATTCAAAGGGGTTTTTCTTAGTCCATGAAAGGTCTCACCTTAGGGAACATCGTGCCTAATGTCTTCAAGAGAGGACTAGTCGAGGATAAAATATTTTCAACTTAGGGCATGCAATCCATAGCATCACCACTAAGAGGAATGCCATGCTCAAATATGTCACCATCTTGAAGAACATCAAACCAGATGACACCACCAAGAAGACACATCATGTGAAGTAAGAAAACCACACTTTGAAGCAAAAAATGAGTGGGGATGCGCATGCCCCCACTTTAAAGAAATTACTAGACACCATGCTATGAGAAATTAATTTAAAGTAAAACACAATAAATGCCAATACATGAGAGCTTTATTCAGAAAGCCTTATGTAAAAATTATTTTCCGAATAGAGCTATGTCATGGAAAGGAGGGTCGCAATAACACATAAGGGATCCATGGATCTATGGTCAGTGTTTTTCATTGCTATAGTGGTATAATCAAGCTCAGAATTGTCATCATTCCCCAAATGACTCATGGAACAATGAGCACAAAGGAATAATGACACATAGAGAGAGAGAGAGAACAAAGGGAAGATTTTGGGTCAACATGGAAGAGACCTGAATGTATCGATGCCTTGCATCATCCCCAAAAGGAAAACACAAGACAAAAGATAAAGGTTATGAAAAATAGAATAATAAAGATATAAATAGAAGAATATCACATCAAATTCACTTCCTTTGTATCCTTGCACCAATAGAGTGACAAGGGTCATCCAAAGTAGTCTCACAAACATATAAAGACACACTAAGCAACACTGTACGAGGGATCACATTACACACATGCAATCACAAAGAACACAAAGAGAATACTAGTATGGAACATGCAAGTCAACCTATAGCAAGTCATTTGCATCCAAATCTCGTTCATCATATTTAGAATTTAGACAACTAGTCAAAGGGACAATGATAAATGTCAAACTAGGACAAGGCTATCTAACTCCTTGCCCCCACTAAGTGTAGGAAAGGGATGAGCCGAGATGAGTGATGAGAATTTACTCCTTGCAATATATAAATGATTTGAAATAAATCTAAAACATGCAATAGTGAGTATACTATTATCCTACAACTATCACATGGCAAGGAGAAAAGTGCATACATTTTAAGTAATTACATCAATAACATCCTTTTCATGGATCAATTTTTGTAAAAGGTGACTCTCATCAATAAGAGTCCCAAGAGTTATATGAAATGCACAGTGATTCATGTTTGTACTTTTTCCTTTTTTGTTTTCTTTGATAGGTGGTAAGTAAATCAATCCTAGATGGAGGAGTTGTTCCATTTTTTGTTTAGTCTTTGTTGTAGTGTGTAAGAATGGTAATTCCTTGAGCTTATAGGGCTTAGAATTCTTACTTGTTTGGGAAATTTTCTGAGGTGAAGGTGGGAGAGGAGGATATATGGCGATCCTATCATCCTTGTGAGTTATTAATTGGTCTCTTGATACGATCTTGTGAAAGAGAACACCTTTTCCCTTTGGAGATGTGCAAGGGGGGGAGATCTTGATATCCTAACCCCTTGGTATCCTTGGATGGTACTTGTTCTAATATTTTATGAATTTCATGCTCATTTGTTATGTCACATCCTTGTTTTCTTATTATCTTAAAGCCTTGACCATAAATCTCTTCTAAGTTAATGGGTGTATTAATAACTCGATGAACATAAGATAGAAGAGTATCATTATTGTCCTTGTGATCAAGTTCATTAATGATTGATGGTTGAGGCTTTCTTTGTGCTTCAATTTTAGGATGTAAAAGGTTGAAAATATCAAGTGATGGGATTATATGTGGTGTTTGCATGGATGGATAAAAGCATGCATTGTTCTTAAGGTTGTGTAAAGAGTCTCGTATGAATTATTGCATGATATCTTCATTTTGACCTAAGATTTCCACTTCACAAGGTCATTCATTATGAGGTGAAGGTTCATTAATAGTATCAATTGTATTAGGGTCCTCACAAAATACACAACTTGAAACATCTACCAAAGATCTTAAGGTTTTCCATATATTACACATACACATGTCCATGATGATGAATTTTTATGCAAAGTTTCAGATCTGATATATGAATATTTTTTTATTTTTGAATTCAAGATATTGAAAATGATATATTTTTAATGTCAATTTTTATTTTAAACAATGCACTCAATTTGACCAATTGAACCTAATGCAAATAATAATAGATTTTTCTGATTTCTGAAACCGAAACCCAGATTTAACAACATATCAGAATGAAGCAAACAGAGACAAATCACTACCCAAAATTTTGAAACAACACTTGTATAGGGAATGATTCACCCTAGGGTGAATGGGTCTTAGCACATGGGTTGCAAAAATTTAAATTTGAGTCTAAGGTTCAATGCTAGGGTTTCCTCTTTCAGACTATAAACTGTGGTTTCAATGACTAAATTTTCTAGATTTTGGTACCTAAATGCAAGTGATTTGAATAAAAAATGATGAAAAATATGACACTTTTTGAAATGTAAATTTGATTAAGTTTGTGAATGTGAATGATGAAAAGTACACTAATATGCAAGTACTATGCAAAATTAATGTAATATGCATGCAATTTTTTTTATTTTAAAGGATGCAAAATGTAAACCTAAACCCCTAAATGAGATGCAAACTAATGCAATTAAAAAAACCCTAAATGAGATGCAAACTAATGAAAATCCTAGATCTAGGGTTTGAATGGACCTCAATTTCAATTTTTTTGATGTACAATGTCAAGTTCACCAAAATGAAATAAAGGGAAATAGGTTCACCAATATGAAGGGGGCATGATGCACCTATCTTACTTAGTTCATTAGGAAAAAGAGACCCCTTAGGGAAAGATTGAATTTCGACCCTTAGGTGAGTCAACCTTGATGGAGATCTTGTTGTTTTCCTTATGACTGAGGAGAGGGTAAATCAACTTGAAATGCACTTTTGGGAGATAAATGAAAAATACCAAATGAATGTAATAATGTAATGTAACACATGAAACATCAAATTTAAACCTTAATCTGATAGAATCCAAAACGTTTCAGTAGATCTGAGAAGGATGTGATTTTATGCACATGTTACAAAAGACTATGTTGAGTGTCCTCCTGGGACTCATTCACCCAAGGGCAAATGGGTCTTGCTACAAGGATTCAAAATCTACTTTTCAATGACTAAATTTTCTAGATTTTGGTACCTAAATGCAAGTGATTTGAATGACAAATGATGAACAATATGACACTTTTTGAAATGTAAATTTGACTAAGTTTGTGAATGTGAATGATGAAAAGTACACTAATATGCAAGTACTATGCAAAATTAATGTAATATGCATGTAATTTTTTAATTTTAAAGGATGCAAAATGTAAACCTAAAACCCTAAATGAGATGCAAACTAATACAATTTCAACAACCCTAAATGAGATGAAAACTAATGCAATTTCAACAACCCTAAATGAGATGAAAACTAATGCAATGCAATGTGAACTAATGAAAATCCTAGATCTAGGGTTTGAATGGACTTCAATTTCAAAAATAATTATGTACAATGTTAGGTTCACCAAAATGAAACAAAGGGAAACAGGTTCACCAATATGAAGGGGGCATGATGCACCTATCTTACTTATTTCATTAGGAAAAAGAAACCCCTTAGGGAAAGATTGACTTTCAACCCTTAGGTGAGTCAACCTTGATGGAGATCTTGTTGTTTTCCTTATGACTGAGGACAGGGTAAATCAACTTGAGCTGCACTTTTGGGAGATAAATGAAAAATACCAAATGAATGCAATAATGTAATGTAGCACATGAAACATAAATTTAAACCTTAATCTGACATAATCCAAAAAGTTTCAGTAGATCTGAGAAGGATGTGATTTTATGTACATGTCACAAAAAGCCTATGCTAAGTGTCCTCTTGGGACTCATTCACCCAAGGGCGAATGGGTCTTGCTACAAGGATTCAAAATCTACTTTTCAATGACTAAATTTTCTAGATTTTGGTACCTAAATGCAAGTGATTTGAATGAAAAATGATGAACAATATGACACTTTTTGAAATGTAAATTTGACTAAGTTTGTGAATATGAATGATGAAAAGTACACTAATATGCAAGTACTATACAAAATTAATGTAATATGCATGCAATTTTTTTAATTTTAAAGGATGAAAAATGTAAACCTAAACCCCTAAATGAGATGCAAACTAAAGAAAATTTTAACAACCCTAAATGAGATGCAAACTAATTCAATGCAATGCAAACTAATGAAAATCCTAGATCTAGGGTTTGAATGGACTTCAATTTCAAAAAATTTGATGTACAATGTTAGGTTCACCAAAATGAAATAGAGGGAAATAGGTTCACCAATATGAAGGGGGCATGATGCACCTATCTTACTTAGTTCATTAGGAAAAAGAGACCCCTTTGGGAAAGATTGAATTTCAACCCTTAGGTGAGTCAACCTTGATGGAGATCTTGTTGTTTTCCTTATGACCGAGGACATGGTAAATCAACTTGAACTACACTTTTGGAAGATAAATGAAAAATACCAAATGAATGCAATAATGTAATGTAACACATGAAACATAAAATTTAAACCTTAATTTGATTGAATCCAAAAAATTTTAGTAGATCTGAGAAGGATGTGATTTTATGCACATGTCACAAAAATACCGTGTTGAGTGTCCTCCTGGGACTCATTCACCCGAGGGCGAATTGGTCTTGCTATAGGGATTCAAAATATACTTTTCAATGACTAAATTTTCTAGATTTTGGTACCTAAATGCAAGTGATTTGAATGAAAAATGATGAACAATATGACACTTTTTGAAATATAAATTTGACTAAGTTTGTGAATGTGAATGATGAAAAGTACACTAATATGCAAGTACTATGCAAAATTAATGTAATATGCGTACAATTTTTATTTATTTTAAAGGATTCAAAATTTAAACCTAAACCCTTAAATGAGATGCAAACTAATTCAATTTTAACAACCCTAAATGAGATGCAAACTAATGCAATGCAATGCGAACTAATGCAAATCCTAGATCTAGGGTTTGAATGGACTTCAATTTCAAATTTTTTGATGTACAATGTCAGGTTCACTAAAATGAAATAGAGGGAAATAGGTTCACCAATATGAAGGGGGCATGATGCACCTATCTTACTTAGTTCATTAGGAAAAAGAGACCTCTTAGGGAAAGATTGACTTTCAAGCCTTAGGTGAGTCAACCTTGATGGGGATCTTGTTGTTTTCCTTATGACCGAGGACATGGTAAATCAACTTGAACTACACTTTTGGGAGATAAATGAAAAATACCAAATGAATGCAATAATGTAATGTAACACATGAAACATCAAATTTAAACTTTAATCTGATAGAATCCAAATTTTTTTAGTAGATATGAGAAGGATGTGATTTTATGCACCTCACAAAAAGCCTATACTGAGTGTCCTCATGGGACTCATTCACCCAAGTGCGAATGGGTCTTGCTATAGGGATTCAAAATCTACTTTTACAGTCCTCTAATCCTAGGTCTGCCATCTCGATTCCTTTAGGTTTCACAATTGGAAATTCAGAATTAAATTTTGAAAGTGAGTTTTTGTGGCTTGATGACAATGTTGACAACTTTGACAACTTTGCAAAATTGCACTTTTGATGACTCTTCAATCCTTCTTCAACCTAATATTTGCAATGTACACAAGAGGGAAAAAATGTTTGTTTTTGGTGAATGGGGGTTTGCCTTGTTCAAAACCCATTTTGGTAATTAAACCTTGAATTGAAATGAAACATGAAAGAAATGAATGATGAATGAACAATTTCTATGTTGCAACTCACCAAACGCTTGAATTGAGACCCTTGAAGGACTGAAATCTAACAAATCTCTCCAAGGTCATGATCTTACATGAATGGCTTGACTGGGTGTTGATCTTGATGCTTGAAATATGAATTGAATGCTTGAAACCTACATCACAATGTTAGCTCCAAAAACATGCATGAATGAAGATAACTTTGACATGATGCTTGAGATCTTGAATGTTGCTATAAATGACTGATAAATCTACTCTTGAACACTCTTGACAATAGTATTAGCTCTTGTAAAGTCCACCTCTTTCTAGATAGATTTGAATTCATAAAAGACCTTGTATTTATAGATAATTTTCTAATTTCCCAAAAATTAAACATTACAAGTTGACATTTGAAATTTGAATTTGGATCGTAAAATGGCTGCCAAAAACATATTAAAAATTTAAATTTAGCAACTAAAGGGGACCCATTTTACCAAGGGTGAATGGGTCATGACCTAAATTTCCATGACCTACTCATTTTGGGGTGTTAAAAATGATAATTGCATTAATTAATACTGATTCCCCTTTTGAGAATTGTAATTAATTAGGCTTGTAGATGCATAATCGGGCCAATTAGAGGCTTAATTAAGTCTAATTAATTAAGGGACCCAAACATAGTGTGAAAATTTAAAGGAGTACATTTTCTGATACTACACAATCATATTTCAACTCTTGAGCAAAAACCTAATCCGATTGCCTCTGATTTGACCTATGGATACAACAAAAAATTTATCTCCAAACTTTAAACCCAAAAGAATTTTGTGAATATCATCGTAAACATGGACATGATGCTGAGTGATACATGTCTTAAACATAAAATTCAATACCTCATCGACTCTAATCACATCCAGTTGGGTGATGTTAATGACAAAGGAAACAAGTTTATTGCCCCTCCAAATCAAAATTCACATTTTTTACAAATCCTCTACCAAATCACACATCTTACTTTGTGCAAGCTTTTCAGGATAAGAATGATGATATGAATAAATATAAGAATGAAGTACATAACATTGTTTCTTTAATATATGCTAAAGATTGTAAGGGAAAAACCATTTTGCTACCTAACATTACTTTCACCCATATTGACACATTCATACATGCACCTGATGGTCCTCTCTATATTGTTGGATGTATCAATGACAATCATAAAAGGGAATACACATTTATCTTGTGTGTGTAGAGGATTTTATCACTGAGGAGTTCTTGTATGTGCATGAGCTTTATCAAGATTCTTATGCACAACTGAAAGCATGGTTGAAAAATCATGATGGTTTTTCTCACCCTATGATATGTTCAATCACTCCTCCTCTTAAAGTTAGACCAAAATAATTAGATGTATCATTATCTATCATCTTTATGCTAGATCAATTCCATATGAATCTAGGCTACCCATGGCTACGCTCTATGAATGTCATCCTCTCGGTTATCCATAAGTGCATAAAGTTCCCATTTGAAGATCAAATATACATAGTGCATCATAGTGGGTTTAATCCTTTTTCTTCTCGTGGAAAATTTTCCTTGGATTTATTTTGGCCTCAACCTATGGAACCTACTAAATCTTGTGAGGACTTATTTTTCAGGTCATATCAAAATTTTAAGGCAAAGTGCATAACTAAATTATCCCTTAGCAATATTCCTGAGAATGATAGGTCTATGATTGTTCCTCCTCCCCCACCAGTTGTGATTGAACCATGCCTCAAGCAAACGCCATTCCAAGTAATAAAGGTATTTATGTTAGATTTCCTTCACCTATATCATACAAAAGACCAAGATACAATTGAATGATTCCCTTTGTGCCTCCAAAAATAAAGAAAGTGTATAGACCTAAAGAGATAGTGGTTTCCCAACCCTTGGGGGTTCCTTCAGTTCCTCCCTTAAGGGAAGAAAAGAGACCAATGGTCATGAAACCTATGTTGGCCCATAGTTTCCGTTGCACCAAAAGATCGACCTTTTAATGCTCGATACAACTGATAGATTTAACGGATCCATAGGAGGTGGTTAGTCCATGTCAGGAATCTCGAGGGGAGCGCTGACCATCTACCAACAAACTCCTCCTCATCATTACCCGAGGGGATTCAAACATGGAACCTTTGGCTCTGATACCACTTGTTGGCCCACAGTTTTTGTTGCACCAAAAGATCGACCTTTTAATGCTCGATACAACTGCCAGAGTTAATAGATCCACAAGAGGTGGTTAGTCCATGTCACGAATCTCGAGGGGAGCGCTGACCATCTGTCAACAACCTATTCTTACCCCATCACAAATTGAAAACCATGTAAGAAGAAACAAAAATTCTAAAGAGCATAGGTGAAGGCATCATGATCTTAGTCATTAGTTGGAATAAAAGAATAAAATAGTACTTGAAAATCAAACACCTATGCAAAAAAATCAAGAAGAATTATAACTTTCATTAAAATAAGAAATGGAACTGAAACAATAAATGGAACAATAAAATACAATTGGCATCATCATAAACCTCCCATGGTGATAAATTTGGATAATGAAGATAAAATTACTAAAATTGATGAGCAATTGCATAATGAGCTTAATTTGTTGTTTTAAAATTCTATAAATTTAGATGGGGGAAACTATGATGATCCTCTTAATGAGAGTGACCCACCACGTGTTGAACCTGGTGATGCTCCTAGTATGACACTCGATGTAGTCCCTTTGGCTAGTTTCTTGCCTTTTGTATATGATGAGCAATATTGGGATGTAGATGATCTACTTTAGGTCAGCTTGCATGTGTGGTACTCGTTTGTTGTGTTTATTTATGTGTTCTTTATGCTTTCTTGCACGTGATGTGATCTCCTATGTTGTGTTGCTTAGCATGTATTTGTTTTTGTGAGTTTTCTTTGGATGACCCTTGTTGCTCCATTGGTGTAAGGATACAAGGGAAATGAATATGTCGTGACATACTTCTATTTGTATTTCCATTCTTATTTATATCTTTAACATTGTCTTTTATTTTTGGTCTTTTTTTTTAACTTTTAGAGATGATGCAAGGTGTTGAGACATTTAGGTCTCTTCCATTTTGACCCAAACATTTTTTTGTTCTCCCTCTATGTGTCATTCTTCCATTATATTTGTTGTTGCATGAGAATTTGGGGAATGATATTAGTTTCAAGCTCTATTATATCACTGTAGGAAAGACATATACCGACCCTAGATCTATGGATCCCTTATGTGTTCATCCATTGTGTTGGATTTTTATTGCATTTGAGGGCAACCCCTTATCATGACGTAGCTTTATTTGAAAACATATCATTGGCATAGGGATTTTCCAAATAAGCTCTCATGACCCTTATCTTATGACATTTATCATTTTTCTACCTTAAAGAAATTGCTCATAGCATGGGTTTTTGCAATTCCTTTAAGGTGGGGGCATATATTAGCATTATTTTCTTCACTTTTTTCACATGTGTTGGACTTAGGATGTGTTGACATTGGCATTTTCTTGCTTCATTTTGTTCACACACGTTGAACTTAGTGTTGCACTGGAATTGCATTTATGTAGCACCTTATCAAAGTTATTAGGGATTATAGTTCTTGGTATGGTTATGGGTACACACCTAGTGAATATCGGACTTCATTAGACCTTATATGTTTCTCATTTTTGCTACTTTATCTTGGGGATTCCCCTAGTGAATATTGGATATCACTAGTTTGTTTTTCCTTATGTTTTTGATTCACCTCAAAAATAGTGGAATTTGTTATCCAGTGAATCATGAATGCTTCTGGTTGTGGATCATAGAATAATGTAGCTTGCTAGCCCGTGATTATCTATACCCTCCTTTTGGATTTCATATTGGCATTGTGTATGATTGTGTATGTTGTCTTGCTACATTATATACATGTGAGTTCCTTTGTGCTTATGTTGTCTTGCAATGGGATCTTAGATCTTGGGGGCTTGCGTGCTCCCCATAGATCATTTATCATCCTATCTCTTCAAAATTTGTACATTTGGACCCCTCTTGACATATTATTTTCTATTTTTTAGTGTGAGTTTGAGAATAAGTTCATACTCTCACTAAAGTGGGGGCAAAATGTAGCATCGTAAATTGTCACCCTTGACAATTTCACACTATGTTTTTCTCCCCTTTAAGTTATTGGACCTAATCGAGCAATTAATTTCCTAAATTATGCATTCCACAACCCATTTTAAGCAATTACTGATAAATTACTAGCATAAAACAAATGATCTCATTTAATACTTTACCACCGACTCCTTAAAATTTGAAAAATAGGTCTATGACATTGGATCCTAGGGTGCCTATGTCCCCCTATTTTGGCTCCAAATTCAAATATGTCAGTGCCAGTATTTTATTATTTAAAATTCAAATATCTAAAGTCAGTTGTCAATATTTAATTTTTAAGAAACTAGAATAATAGCATATAAATACCTAGTGTATAGGAGCGAATTTGCACCCCTTATGAAAATTCCTCTTTTACACATCCTCACCTTAGAAAACCAAATCCGAAAGCAAAATTCCACATCAGCAAGATACCTTCCTTCCACTTGGCACCTATTTTTTTTTATGTAGGTGGAGGAATATTTGTCGGGGACTCGAGCGCGACACATAGACATTTGTGCGGTGTGTTGTCATCCCTGACATATTTCTACCTCTGGTGTCCGTAGGGACGTTACGTTCTCCATTAGGCATGAAGTGTAACACCTCTGTGTCGACCAATCGACCCAAAAATGACTCTTTGCCTCCCATTTTGGTCTTGAAATGCCTATCTTGCTCATTCAATCCATCTTCTTAGTAGTTCTTGATCTCTTTGGCAATTCTCAAGCATTTTCTAGCATTCTCTTCACTCTCAAGAAACACTTTGAGACTCCATTGCAACAACAACACTCCATAAAGCAAGTGTGAAGCAAGCCATTGCAGCATGGGCTTGAGGTTTTTCAACACCTCCCTTCATCGCAGTCAAGGTTGTGGTGATTGTTCAAGCCTTCTTTATCCTCCATTGGGTGAGATCTTGGTGGAGGTGGTAACGTTTCACTCCTCTCCTTTATGATTTGGTTGAGTAGCTATTTACTATTTTGTAGTGTTATTCATGTACTTTTCTTCTTTACTTCTTTATCATATATTTCCCTCTTGTTGCTATATGGTTGCCCGTGGAGGTGGAAACACCAAAACGAGGGTCTGACTGAGGCAGACCCCTATACAACCCCACCACATTTCCCCTCTTTCTTGTGTGTAGGTGGACGTGCTTTTAGATCTAGCTGGTGAAATGACATCTCAGTGAGATTATCTTCATCACCCTAGCTCTCATCTATTTTCTTTATCATATCCGTTTGTATCTTTCCTACTTTATAATCCTGTTTTGTTCCTTTAGAAGTCATTAGCTAGGCTGTCAATTAGTTTTCTGATGGTTCATATTGTATTTTTGGTCCTTTGTTTGTACAAACACCATCGCACCTAAGAGATACTAGCGCACCGTGCTATCATCCCAGAACCACACTTTCATCCTTGGGTAGAGAGTTACCTGAGATACAACATTGAGCCCAAAAATTGACTCGCTTAGCCCCAGATTAGATCTTGGGTCTGCAGAGTGGTTGAAGGACCTTATAGTCCTCATAATTCTCATCCCCTATTTCAAAATACCCTTTTAGAGTGAGGTAAGTTAGGGCAGCCCTCCACTCTCGGCTCTCTGTGACGTTGAGCCTTGACGTGGTTGGTTCCCCTCTTTTACATTTTTGGTGAACCCAATGTGAACCATTTTGGTTTCATTTTGCGAAACTGAAAGTTCCTTTCTTTGTATTCTAGGAGTGTTGTAGGTGTGAGTGTTGCGAGGTCTCCACCTTGCAACCTAACGTGCGACCCCTAGTAGGCATAGTTGGAAGGTTTTACAAGTTTTGCGCAAAAAAACCTTAAGTGGGTCACTGTTTTGTTTTACAACCTTTGGGGGGCTTTATGAGAGTCTCGTTCAATGCATATGATGGCCTCTTTTCACATCAACCTATCCCCTCTGAGCAGCCTGTGAGTGGCGGTCCGAGTATAACCTTCACCTCACAAGATTTGCCGATGGGCTTCAGTAGAGAACTATCTCCTCTTTATTTCCCTACGCGGATCAATGAGAACATTGTAGCGGCTGTTCTTGTTGATCCAATATCTTAGGTAAATATCATAATCGAGGATATTATGTTATTTAACTTCCTACACAAGGATGGGTTTAATGCACCTATGAGCACCATCTGTACACATAACGGGCTTTTCGTACCTCCCCTAGGTAGTATCGTGTTATCAGTCCTTGTCCGGCCTAAGTCTGTGAACTTGTTGTTTGACATAATCTTGGGGTCTGAACTCTTTAGAGTGAAGCTGGATATCCCCTAGTTAGTAGCTATGAATACAGTTCCCTCAGTTGTGCACAAATATCTAAAATTCATTCATGGGGGGTCGGTGCATGTGATTTACGACACTGGTTATAAACCACTAGTTGCGCATGATAGCTACTCCTTAGATCACTTTTGGCCTGCACCTTTTGTCCCTCTTCCTCCTAGGAAGGACCTCTTGTACCATACATATCAAAAGTACAAGAAATGGTGCCTAACACCGAAAGTAAGATACCCTCCCTCGCCTTATACTGTTTTGCATAGGGCTTGCTTAAAAGCTGACAGTGATGTCATCAAGGCCCATAGAAGGGAAGAAGAGAACCAGTCCTGAGATCCTCCTTCTTCCTCTTATACTACTCATCTTGATGCTCTTTCTCACCCTATAGTGGTGCCATCAGATTCCATTTTGCACTTGCGAGAAAATCCTATGGTGCTCAATTGGCGAAAGCCTAAGCATCCTGCATTCGAGATTCTTTTTTAACCCATGGAGCCTAGGCTCATTCAATATGGCAGGAAGAAAGGTCCCCATGGGGAATATTATATGTCTCAGCCTCCGTGGCCTCCCACCACTTCTACTCCCAAAGTAGTAAATGGGAAGAGGCCCGCTACCGAGGCATTAGAGCTGATTCCCCTCGTCGTTTCTCAAATTGCTCCTCCTGCTCCCATCTAGGAGTTTGTCCCTTCAATGGAAACAACTGTGGTGGACACTCCCATGGTTGAGCAAGAGCCTTCTATCCTTGATACCTTCTAGCGTCTAGCTTGAAGAGTCATAGAAAATTCCTTGCATGTGAGTGGAAGCACCGGTGAAAGGCTCTCACGACTGACCAGGCCACCTTGCAGAGAAAGGATGAGGAGATGACCGCCCCTATTTCAGGACCTCCTACCACATCCTCCTCTCTCCTCCCATCTACCTCCATTCAACCAAACTTCATATCACTCCCAACTCCTATTGTGATTGCACTTGAATCTAAAAGGGTTTAGGTGTTCATCACTCCTTCAGTTGAGCCGCCATTGGTGATGTCCCTTCTGGATGTCTCTCTTTTTCTAAAACCCATAGATATGCCAAACACTTCAGTGATCTCTGCTACAATTTTCTCTTCCTCCTCTTCCTTCATGCCTCTCGCCTCATCTGTGGGGAGTTTTCACCCTCCAATGAAGCAAAAGGTAGAGGTTGGTCCTTCCAACAACAAAGGGCATAAGAGGATCCCACCTTCTCCGAAGGGTGGTCCTATGCTGACTTGTTATGTTCTGGTAACAAAACCAGTCTTGGCTTCCCCCGAGTTCATCAGTGCTCCCAAATCACTCAGTGAGCCAAGCAATGAATATCGAGCACAACCCTCTCCATCCATTGAGGTACAACATGGCACTCCATTAAGGTGTATATTTATCTCTCTGGATGAAATTTTGACCTTGTCAACAATTTTTGTGATCACTGACCCTAGCTCCATGAGAGCTTAGTGGAGAAGACCTTATGGGAGCTTCTTCCTTAGCCCTTGTTGTGGGAGGGTTATAAGCTCCTCCCCTTAACATTCTGCCACTGCAGGCTTGTCCTCCTTCCCCATACGATGAACTAGAGTGGGAAGTGGATGACCTCTTGGTTGATGATTGTTAGGGGAAGGCCCCTTCTTTATATTTAGAATAGATGTGTTCCCCTGCGATCGTGTTATGTGTTCCTATATGGCCCTTGTCACCCTTATTGGTGCTTGGGTACAAGAGTGATTTTTGTGTCGTAAACCTTCTTCTATTTATATCATCATTCTTCCATGTTTTTGATTAACTTTCAAAAAAATGGGGATGATGCAAAGCGTTGGAGCCATTTAGGCTCCCCTTCCATGTCGACCCAATTTTTTAATTTTTACTTTGTCTTCTCATGCAATCCTCACATGGTCTGATATAGTAGGGGGTGATGACAATTTATTTATATACTACTATTATATTTATATACATATATTTATGAGCAACTTTGACCTTGAAATATCAAATCACCTCTATGTCTCTTATTTATTAATTTTCTTTATGTGTTTTTCTCCTTCTCTCTTCTTTGCTTGAGTTGTCCCTCTCATGCATGACAACACCTTTTCTATAACAGTTCAATTTTCAAAAAATGCATTTGTTGCCAATGAATCTTTTCTTGAGAATCTTCACAAACCTTTTTGAAAATATCACATTCTCAACTTTGACCTTAACATAATGTGTTTCCTTCATCATGGATTCATAAAGAAAGAACTTGAGAACTTTCCTCCGAGGTGGAAGCGTCTTTCAAAAGGATCCCTTGACGATGAATTGATTTGAGAAGGAACATATTTCTTGCACTTTTAAGTAGCACGTCCCTTGAGTGGACCCCCTCTTTATGCTAGGTTCTTGAGGGACCCCCCTTGAAAGTTTCATAATGTATCGATGGTCTGTGTGAATTTACGCTTGACTACCTATGTGGCCGCTTTGTTCTTGACATGATTTATCTGTAGGTAGACATGTCACTTTACAGGTGGGCTCATAAAGTCACTTTCCAAAATTGACCCTACGAAGTCTCCTTCCTTTGGGTTTCCTCCATACGAGAGATCTTGGGGGATGCCTCCTTGCAGGTCTATGGGCCTATAAGGTGATTTCATCTGGGTTTCCTTCATGTGAGAGATCTTGAAGGATACCTTCTTGCAAGTTTGCGGGCACGTAAGGCACTTACTTCACGAGGCTTCCTTCATTTGAGAGATCTTGGAGGCTTCCTCCTTACAGGTTTGCGGGCCTGTGAGACACTTACTATTTGGGTTTCCTTTATGTGAGAGATCTTGAAGGTTACCTTCTTGTAGGTCTGCGGGCTTGTAAGGCACTTTCATCCTGTGAGATTTGTCCATTGTTGGTTCGAGGGACTTCGATGTACTTTGTGTAACTTCATAGGTCTATAGGGCTATAGAGTCTTTTCTTCTATCCTACGCTTTCGAGCTTCCTAGATCATGGTATGCTTCCTCGACGGTTTAGGTATAAATTTCTAACCCTACTCGCTCCTCGATTTACTTTACCGAAGAACCCATCAGTATTCATGCTCGCTAAAGTTGGGGAAAAATGTATAGGAGCGAATTTGCACCCCTTACGCAAATTCCCCTATTACACATCCTCACCTTAGAAAAACAAATCCGAAGGAAAAATCGCACATTAGCAAGTTACCTTCCTTCCACTTGGCATCTATTTTTTGTGTCGATGGGGGAATATTTATCAGGGATGTGAGCGTGACACATGAACGTCTACGCGACGCGTTGTCATCCCTAACATATTCCTACCTCTGGTGTCTACAAGGACGTTACGTTATCCATTGGGCATGAAGCATAATGCCTATATGTCAACCAATCAACCCGATAATAGTTCTTTCCCTCCCATTTTGGTTTTGAAATGCCTATCTTTCTCATTTAATCCATCTTCTTAGCAGTTTTTGATCTCTTTGGCAATTCGCAAGCATTTTCCAGCATTCTCTTTACTCTCAAACAACACTTTGACACTCCATTGCAGCAACAAAAATCTGTCAACTCCATAAAGCAAGTGTGAAGAAAGCCATTGCAACATGGGCTTGAGGTTTTGCAACACCTCCCTTCATTACAGTCGAGGCTGTGGTGATTGTTCAAGCCTTCTTTCTCCTCCATTGGCTAGTGAGCTCTTGGTGGAGGTGGTAATGTTTCAATCCTCTCCTTTATGGTTTTTTTGAGTAGCTATTTTTTTTTTTGTAGTGTTATTTGTGTACTTTCCTTCTTTACTTCTTTATCATATATTTCCCTCTTGTTTCT
>CM021101.1:854554755-854764265 GCA_007115665.2 Sequoiadendron giganteum | reverse complement strand
TAAGGGATCCATGGATCTATGGTCAGTGTTTTTCATTGCTATAGTGGTATAATCAAGCTCAGAATTGTCATCATTCCCCAAATGACTCATGGAACAATGAGCACAAAGGAATAATGACACATAGAGAGAGAGAGAGAACAAAGGGAAGATTTTGGGTCAACATGGAAGAGACCTGAATGTATCGATGCCTTGCATCATCCCCAAAAGGAAAACACAAGACAAAAGATAAAGGTTATGAAAAATAGAATAATAAAGATATAAATAGAAGAATATCACATCAAATTCACTTCCTTTGTATCCTTGCACCAATAGAGTGACAAGGGTCATCCAAAGTAGTCTCACAAACATATAAAGACACACTAAGCAACACTGTACGAGGGATCACATTACACACATGCAATCACAAAGAACACAAAGAGAATACTAGTATGGAACATGCAAGTCAACCTATAGCAAGTCATTTGCATCCAAATCTCGTTCATCATATTTAGAATTTAGACAACTAGTCAAAGGGACAATGATAAATGTCAAACTAGGACAAGGCTATCTAACTCCTTGCCCCCACTAAGTGTAGGAAAGGGATGAGCCGAGATGAGTGATGAGAATTTACTCCTTGCAATATATAAATGATTTGAAATAAATCTAAAACATGCAATAGTGAGTATACTATTATCCTACAACTATCACATGGCAAGGAGAAAAGTGCATACATTTTAAGTAATTACATCAATAACATCCTTTTCATGGATCAATTTTTGTAAAAGGTGACTCTCATCAATAAGAGTCCCAAGAGTTATATGAAATGCACAGTGATTCATGTTTGTACTTTTTCCTTTTTTGTTTTCTTTGATAGGTGGTAAGTAAATCAATCCTAGATGGAGGAGTTGTTCCATTTTTTGTTTAGTCTTTGTTGTAGTGTGTAAGAATGGTAATTCCTTGAGCTTATAGGGCTTAGAATTCTTACTTGTTTGGGAAATTTTCTGAGGTGAAGGTGGGAGAGGAGGATATATGGCGATCCTATCATCCTTGTGAGTTATTAATTGGTCTCTTGATACGATCTTGTGAAAGAGAACACCTTTTCCCTTTGGAGATGTGCAAGGGGGGGAGATCTTGATATCCTAACCCCTTGGTATCCTTGGATGGTACTTGTTCTAATATTTTATGAATTTCATGCTCATTTGTTATGTCACATCCTTGTTTTCTTATTATCTTAAAGCCTTGACCATAAATCTCTTCTAAGTTAATGGGTGTATTAATAACTCGATGAACATAAGATAGAAGAGTATCATTATTGTCCTTGTGATCAAGTTCATTAATGATTGATGGTTGAGGCTTTCTTTGTGCTTCAATTTTAGGATGTAAAAGGTTGAAAATATCAAGTGATGGGATTATATGTGGTGTTTGCATGGATGGATAAAAGCATGCATTGTTCTTAAGGTTGTGTAAAGAGTCTCGTATGAATTATTGCATGATATCTTCATTTTGACCTAAGATTTCCACTTCACAAGGTCATTCATTATGAGGTGAAGGTTCATTAATAGTATCAATTGTATTAGGGTCCTCACAAAATACACAACTTGAAACATCTACCAAAGATCTTAAGGTTTTCCATATATTACACATACACATGTCCATGATGATGAATTTTTATGCAAAGTTTCAGATCTGATATATGAATATTTTTTTATTTTTGAATTCAAGATATTGAAAATGATATATTTTTAATGTCAATTTTTATTTTAAACAATGCACTCAATTTGACCAATTGAACCTAATGCAAATAATAATAGATTTTTCTGATTTCTGAAACCGAAACCCAGATTTAACAACATATCAGAATGAAGCAAACAGAGACAAATCACTACCCAAAATTTTGAAACAACACTTGTATAGGGAATGATTCACCCTAGGGTGAATGGGTCTTAGCACATGGGTTGCAAAAATTTAAATTTGAGTCTAAGGTTCAATGCTAGGGTTTCCTCTTTCAGACTATAAACTGTGGTTTCAATGACTAAATTTTCTAGATTTTGGTACCTAAATGCAAGTGATTTGAATAAAAAATGATGAAAAATATGACACTTTTTGAAATGTAAATTTGATTAAGTTTGTGAATGTGAATGATGAAAAGTACACTAATATGCAAGTACTATGCAAAATTAATGTAATATGCATGCAATTTTTTTTATTTTAAAGGATGCAAAATGTAAACCTAAACCCCTAAATGAGATGCAAACTAATGCAATTAAAAAAACCCTAAATGAGATGCAAACTAATGAAAATCCTAGATCTAGGGTTTGAATGGACCTCAATTTCAATTTTTTTGATGTACAATGTCAAGTTCACCAAAATGAAATAAAGGGAAATAGGTTCACCAATATGAAGGGGGCATGATGCACCTATCTTACTTAGTTCATTAGGAAAAAGAGACCCCTTAGGGAAAGATTGAATTTCGACCCTTAGGTGAGTCAACCTTGATGGAGATCTTGTTGTTTTCCTTATGACTGAGGAGAGGGTAAATCAACTTGAAATGCACTTTTGGGAGATAAATGAAAAATACCAAATGAATGTAATAATGTAATGTAACACATGAAACATCAAATTTAAACCTTAATCTGATAGAATCCAAAACGTTTCAGTAGATCTGAGAAGGATGTGATTTTATGCACATGTTACAAAAGACTATGTTGAGTGTCCTCCTGGGACTCATTCACCCAAGGGCAAATGGGTCTTGCTACAAGGATTCAAAATCTACTTTTCAATGACTAAATTTTCTAGATTTTGGTACCTAAATGCAAGTGATTTGAATGACAAATGATGAACAATATGACACTTTTTGAAATGTAAATTTGACTAAGTTTGTGAATGTGAATGATGAAAAGTACACTAATATGCAAGTACTATGCAAAATTAATGTAATATGCATGTAATTTTTTAATTTTAAAGGATGCAAAATGTAAACCTAAAACCCTAAATGAGATGCAAACTAATACAATTTCAACAACCCTAAATGAGATGAAAACTAATGCAATTTCAACAACCCTAAATGAGATGAAAACTAATGCAATGCAATGTGAACTAATGAAAATCCTAGATCTAGGGTTTGAATGGACTTCAATTTCAAAAATAATTATGTACAATGTTAGGTTCACCAAAATGAAACAAAGGGAAACAGGTTCACCAATATGAAGGGGGCATGATGCACCTATCTTACTTATTTCATTAGGAAAAAGAAACCCCTTAGGGAAAGATTGACTTTCAACCCTTAGGTGAGTCAACCTTGATGGAGATCTTGTTGTTTTCCTTATGACTGAGGACAGGGTAAATCAACTTGAGCTGCACTTTTGGGAGATAAATGAAAAATACCAAATGAATGCAATAATGTAATGTAGCACATGAAACATAAATTTAAACCTTAATCTGACATAATCCAAAAAGTTTCAGTAGATCTGAGAAGGATGTGATTTTATGTACATGTCACAAAAAGCCTATGCTAAGTGTCCTCTTGGGACTCATTCACCCAAGGGCGAATGGGTCTTGCTACAAGGATTCAAAATCTACTTTTCAATGACTAAATTTTCTAGATTTTGGTACCTAAATGCAAGTGATTTGAATGAAAAATGATGAACAATATGACACTTTTTGAAATGTAAATTTGACTAAGTTTGTGAATATGAATGATGAAAAGTACACTAATATGCAAGTACTATACAAAATTAATGTAATATGCATGCAATTTTTTTAATTTTAAAGGATGAAAAATGTAAACCTAAACCCCTAAATGAGATGCAAACTAAAGAAAATTTTAACAACCCTAAATGAGATGCAAACTAATTCAATGCAATGCAAACTAATGAAAATCCTAGATCTAGGGTTTGAATGGACTTCAATTTCAAAAAATTTGATGTACAATGTTAGGTTCACCAAAATGAAATAGAGGGAAATAGGTTCACCAATATGAAGGGGGCATGATGCACCTATCTTACTTAGTTCATTAGGAAAAAGAGACCCCTTTGGGAAAGATTGAATTTCAACCCTTAGGTGAGTCAACCTTGATGGAGATCTTGTTGTTTTCCTTATGACCGAGGACATGGTAAATCAACTTGAACTACACTTTTGGAAGATAAATGAAAAATACCAAATGAATGCAATAATGTAATGTAACACATGAAACATAAAATTTAAACCTTAATTTGATTGAATCCAAAAAATTTTAGTAGATCTGAGAAGGATGTGATTTTATGCACATGTCACAAAAATACCGTGTTGAGTGTCCTCCTGGGACTCATTCACCCGAGGGCGAATTGGTCTTGCTATAGGGATTCAAAATATACTTTTCAATGACTAAATTTTCTAGATTTTGGTACCTAAATGCAAGTGATTTGAATGAAAAATGATGAACAATATGACACTTTTTGAAATATAAATTTGACTAAGTTTGTGAATGTGAATGATGAAAAGTACACTAATATGCAAGTACTATGCAAAATTAATGTAATATGCGTACAATTTTTATTTATTTTAAAGGATTCAAAATTTAAACCTAAACCCTTAAATGAGATGCAAACTAATTCAATTTTAACAACCCTAAATGAGATGCAAACTAATGCAATGCAATGCGAACTAATGCAAATCCTAGATCTAGGGTTTGAATGGACTTCAATTTCAAATTTTTTGATGTACAATGTCAGGTTCACTAAAATGAAATAGAGGGAAATAGGTTCACCAATATGAAGGGGGCATGATGCACCTATCTTACTTAGTTCATTAGGAAAAAGAGACCTCTTAGGGAAAGATTGACTTTCAAGCCTTAGGTGAGTCAACCTTGATGGGGATCTTGTTGTTTTCCTTATGACCGAGGACATGGTAAATCAACTTGAACTACACTTTTGGGAGATAAATGAAAAATACCAAATGAATGCAATAATGTAATGTAACACATGAAACATCAAATTTAAACTTTAATCTGATAGAATCCAAATTTTTTTAGTAGATATGAGAAGGATGTGATTTTATGCACCTCACAAAAAGCCTATACTGAGTGTCCT
The DNA here is from genome assembly GCA_007115665.2 of Sequoiadendron giganteum. Taxonomy (NCBI): domain Eukaryota; kingdom Viridiplantae; phylum Streptophyta; class Pinopsida; order Cupressales; family Cupressaceae; genus Sequoiadendron; species Sequoiadendron giganteum. The sequence continues at coordinate 854,759,220 of CM021101.1, read as the reverse complement.
CATGGGACTCATTCACCCAAGTGCGAATGGGTCTTGCTATAGGGATTCAAAATCTACTTTTACAGTCCTCTAATCCTAGGTCTGCCATCTCGATTCCTTTAGGTTTCACAATTGGAAATTCAGAATTAAATTTTGAAAGTGAGTTTTTGTGGCTTGATGACAATGTTGACAACTTTGACAACTTTGCAAAATTGCACTTTTGATGACTCTTCAATCCTTCTTCAACCTAATATTTGCAATGTACACAAGAGGGAAAAAATGTTTGTTTTTGGTGAATGGGGGTTTGCCTTGTTCAAAACCCATTTTGGTAATTAAACCTTGAATTGAAATGAAACATGAAAGAAATGAATGATGAATGAACAATTTCTATGTTGCAACTCACCAAACGCTTGAATTGAGACCCTTGAAGGACTGAAATCTAACAAATCTCTCCAAGGTCATGATCTTACATGAATGGCTTGACTGGGTGTTGATCTTGATGCTTGAAATATGAATTGAATGCTTGAAACCTACATCACAATGTTAGCTCCAAAAACATGCATGAATGAAGATAACTTTGACATGATGCTTGAGATCTTGAATGTTGCTATAAATGACTGATAAATCTACTCTTGAACACTCTTGACAATAGTATTAGCTCTTGTAAAGTCCACCTCTTTCTAGATAGATTTGAATTCATAAAAGACCTTGTATTTATAGATAATTTTCTAATTTCCCAAAAATTAAACATTACAAGTTGACATTTGAAATTTGAATTTGGATCGTAAAATGGCTGCCAAAAACATATTAAAAATTTAAATTTAGCAACTAAAGGGGACCCATTTTACCAAGGGTGAATGGGTCATGACCTAAATTTCCATGACCTACTCATTTTGGGGTGTTAAAAATGATAATTGCATTAATTAATACTGATTCCCCTTTTGAGAATTGTAATTAATTAGGCTTGTAGATGCATAATCGGGCCAATTAGAGGCTTAATTAAGTCTAATTAATTAAGGGACCCAAACATAGTGTGAAAATTTAAAGGAGTACATTTTCTGATACTACACAATCATATTTCAACTCTTGAGCAAAAACCTAATCCGATTGCCTCTGATTTGACCTATGGATACAACAAAAAATTTATCTCCAAACTTTAAACCCAAAAGAATTTTGTGAATATCATCGTAAACATGGACATGATGCTGAGTGATACATGTCTTAAACATAAAATTCAATACCTCATCGACTCTAATCACATCCAGTTGGGTGATGTTAATGACAAAGGAAACAAGTTTATTGCCCCTCCAAATCAAAATTCACATTTTTTACAAATCCTCTACCAAATCACACATCTTACTTTGTGCAAGCTTTTCAGGATAAGAATGATGATATGAATAAATATAAGAATGAAGTACATAACATTGTTTCTTTAATATATGCTAAAGATTGTAAGGGAAAAACCATTTTGCTACCTAACATTACTTTCACCCATATTGACACATTCATACATGCACCTGATGGTCCTCTCTATATTGTTGGATGTATCAATGACAATCATAAAAGGGAATACACATTTATCTTGTGTGTGTAGAGGATTTTATCACTGAGGAGTTCTTGTATGTGCATGAGCTTTATCAAGATTCTTATGCACAACTGAAAGCATGGTTGAAAAATCATGATGGTTTTTCTCACCCTATGATATGTTCAATCACTCCTCCTCTTAAAGTTAGACCAAAATAATTAGATGTATCATTATCTATCATCTTTATGCTAGATCAATTCCATATGAATCTAGGCTACCCATGGCTACGCTCTATGAATGTCATCCTCTCGGTTATCCATAAGTGCATAAAGTTCCCATTTGAAGATCAAATATACATAGTGCATCATAGTGGGTTTAATCCTTTTTCTTCTCGTGGAAAATTTTCCTTGGATTTATTTTGGCCTCAACCTATGGAACCTACTAAATCTTGTGAGGACTTATTTTTCAGGTCATATCAAAATTTTAAGGCAAAGTGCATAACTAAATTATCCCTTAGCAATATTCCTGAGAATGATAGGTCTATGATTGTTCCTCCTCCCCCACCAGTTGTGATTGAACCATGCCTCAAGCAAACGCCATTCCAAGTAATAAAGGTATTTATGTTAGATTTCCTTCACCTATATCATACAAAAGACCAAGATACAATTGAATGATTCCCTTTGTGCCTCCAAAAATAAAGAAAGTGTATAGACCTAAAGAGATAGTGGTTTCCCAACCCTTGGGGGTTCCTTCAGTTCCTCCCTTAAGGGAAGAAAAGAGACCAATGGTCATGAAACCTATGTTGGCCCATAGTTTCCGTTGCACCAAAAGATCGACCTTTTAATGCTCGATACAACTGATAGATTTAACGGATCCATAGGAGGTGGTTAGTCCATGTCAGGAATCTCGAGGGGAGCGCTGACCATCTACCAACAAACTCCTCCTCATCATTACCCGAGGGGATTCAAACATGGAACCTTTGGCTCTGATACCACTTGTTGGCCCACAGTTTTTGTTGCACCAAAAGATCGACCTTTTAATGCTCGATACAACTGCCAGAGTTAATAGATCCACAAGAGGTGGTTAGTCCATGTCACGAATCTCGAGGGGAGCGCTGACCATCTGTCAACAACCTATTCTTACCCCATCACAAATTGAAAACCATGTAAGAAGAAACAAAAATTCTAAAGAGCATAGGTGAAGGCATCATGATCTTAGTCATTAGTTGGAATAAAAGAATAAAATAGTACTTGAAAATCAAACACCTATGCAAAAAAATCAAGAAGAATTATAACTTTCATTAAAATAAGAAATGGAACTGAAACAATAAATGGAACAATAAAATACAATTGGCATCATCATAAACCTCCCATGGTGATAAATTTGGATAATGAAGATAAAATTACTAAAATTGATGAGCAATTGCATAATGAGCTTAATTTGTTGTTTTAAAATTCTATAAATTTAGATGGGGGAAACTATGATGATCCTCTTAATGAGAGTGACCCACCACGTGTTGAACCTGGTGATGCTCCTAGTATGACACTCGATGTAGTCCCTTTGGCTAGTTTCTTGCCTTTTGTATATGATGAGCAATATTGGGATGTAGATGATCTACTTTAGGTCAGCTTGCATGTGTGGTACTCGTTTGTTGTGTTTATTTATGTGTTCTTTATGCTTTCTTGCACGTGATGTGATCTCCTATGTTGTGTTGCTTAGCATGTATTTGTTTTTGTGAGTTTTCTTTGGATGACCCTTGTTGCTCCATTGGTGTAAGGATACAAGGGAAATGAATATGTCGTGACATACTTCTATTTGTATTTCCATTCTTATTTATATCTTTAACATTGTCTTTTATTTTTGGTCTTTTTTTTTAACTTTTAGAGATGATGCAAGGTGTTGAGACATTTAGGTCTCTTCCATTTTGACCCAAACATTTTTTTGTTCTCCCTCTATGTGTCATTCTTCCATTATATTTGTTGTTGCATGAGAATTTGGGGAATGATATTAGTTTCAAGCTCTATTATATCACTGTAGGAAAGACATATACCGACCCTAGATCTATGGATCCCTTATGTGTTCATCCATTGTGTTGGATTTTTATTGCATTTGAGGGCAACCCCTTATCATGACGTAGCTTTATTTGAAAACATATCATTGGCATAGGGATTTTCCAAATAAGCTCTCATGACCCTTATCTTATGACATTTATCATTTTTCTACCTTAAAGAAATTGCTCATAGCATGGGTTTTTGCAATTCCTTTAAGGTGGGGGCATATATTAGCATTATTTTCTTCACTTTTTTCACATGTGTTGGACTTAGGATGTGTTGACATTGGCATTTTCTTGCTTCATTTTGTTCACACACGTTGAACTTAGTGTTGCACTGGAATTGCATTTATGTAGCACCTTATCAAAGTTATTAGGGATTATAGTTCTTGGTATGGTTATGGGTACACACCTAGTGAATATCGGACTTCATTAGACCTTATATGTTTCTCATTTTTGCTACTTTATCTTGGGGATTCCCCTAGTGAATATTGGATATCACTAGTTTGTTTTTCCTTATGTTTTTGATTCACCTCAAAAATAGTGGAATTTGTTATCCAGTGAATCATGAATGCTTCTGGTTGTGGATCATAGAATAATGTAGCTTGCTAGCCCGTGATTATCTATACCCTCCTTTTGGATTTCATATTGGCATTGTGTATGATTGTGTATGTTGTCTTGCTACATTATATACATGTGAGTTCCTTTGTGCTTATGTTGTCTTGCAATGGGATCTTAGATCTTGGGGGCTTGCGTGCTCCCCATAGATCATTTATCATCCTATCTCTTCAAAATTTGTACATTTGGACCCCTCTTGACATATTATTTTCTATTTTTTAGTGTGAGTTTGAGAATAAGTTCATACTCTCACTAAAGTGGGGGCAAAATGTAGCATCGTAAATTGTCACCCTTGACAATTTCACACTATGTTTTTCTCCCCTTTAAGTTATTGGACCTAATCGAGCAATTAATTTCCTAAATTATGCATTCCACAACCCATTTTAAGCAATTACTGATAAATTACTAGCATAAAACAAATGATCTCATTTAATACTTTACCACCGACTCCTTAAAATTTGAAAAATAGGTCTATGACATTGGATCCTAGGGTGCCTATGTCCCCCTATTTTGGCTCCAAATTCAAATATGTCAGTGCCAGTATTTTATTATTTAAAATTCAAATATCTAAAGTCAGTTGTCAATATTTAATTTTTAAGAAACTAGAATAATAGCATATAAATACCTAGTGTATAGGAGCGAATTTGCACCCCTTATGAAAATTCCTCTTTTACACATCCTCACCTTAGAAAACCAAATCCGAAAGCAAAATTCCACATCAGCAAGATACCTTCCTTCCACTTGGCACCTATTTTTTTTTATGTAGGTGGAGGAATATTTGTCGGGGACTCGAGCGCGACACATAGACATTTGTGCGGTGTGTTGTCATCCCTGACATATTTCTACCTCTGGTGTCCGTAGGGACGTTACGTTCTCCATTAGGCATGAAGTGTAACACCTCTGTGTCGACCAATCGACCCAAAAATGACTCTTTGCCTCCCATTTTGGTCTTGAAATGCCTATCTTGCTCATTCAATCCATCTTCTTAGTAGTTCTTGATCTCTTTGGCAATTCTCAAGCATTTTCTAGCATTCTCTTCACTCTCAAGAAACACTTTGAGACTCCATTGCAACAACAACACTCCATAAAGCAAGTGTGAAGCAAGCCATTGCAGCATGGGCTTGAGGTTTTTCAACACCTCCCTTCATCGCAGTCAAGGTTGTGGTGATTGTTCAAGCCTTCTTTATCCTCCATTGGGTGAGATCTTGGTGGAGGTGGTAACGTTTCACTCCTCTCCTTTATGATTTGGTTGAGTAGCTATTTACTATTTTGTAGTGTTATTCATGTACTTTTCTTCTTTACTTCTTTATCATATATTTCCCTCTTGTTGCTATATGGTTGCCCGTGGAGGTGGAAACACCAAAACGAGGGTCTGACTGAGGCAGACCCCTATACAACCCCACCACATTTCCCCTCTTTCTTGTGTGTAGGTGGACGTGCTTTTAGATCTAGCTGGTGAAATGACATCTCAGTGAGATTATCTTCATCACCCTAGCTCTCATCTATTTTCTTTATCATATCCGTTTGTATCTTTCCTACTTTATAATCCTGTTTTGTTCCTTTAGAAGTCATTAGCTAGGCTGTCAATTAGTTTTCTGATGGTTCATATTGTATTTTTGGTCCTTTGTTTGTACAAACACCATCGCACCTAAGAGATACTAGCGCACCGTGCTATCATCCCAGAACCACACTTTCATCCTTGGGTAGAGAGTTACCTGAGATACAACATTGAGCCCAAAAATTGACTCGCTTAGCCCCAGATTAGATCTTGGGTCTGCAGAGTGGTTGAAGGACCTTATAGTCCTCATAATTCTCATCCCCTATTTCAAAATACCCTTTTAGAGTGAGGTAAGTTAGGGCAGCCCTCCACTCTCGGCTCTCTGTGACGTTGAGCCTTGACGTGGTTGGTTCCCCTCTTTTACATTTTTGGTGAACCCAATGTGAACCATTTTGGTTTCATTTTGCGAAACTGAAAGTTCCTTTCTTTGTATTCTAGGAGTGTTGTAGGTGTGAGTGTTGCGAGGTCTCCACCTTGCAACCTAACGTGCGACCCCTAGTAGGCATAGTTGGAAGGTTTTACAAGTTTTGCGCAAAAAAACCTTAAGTGGGTCACTGTTTTGTTTTACAACCTTTGGGGGGCTTTATGAGAGTCTCGTTCAATGCATATGATGGCCTCTTTTCACATCAACCTATCCCCTCTGAGCAGCCTGTGAGTGGCGGTCCGAGTATAACCTTCACCTCACAAGATTTGCCGATGGGCTTCAGTAGAGAACTATCTCCTCTTTATTTCCCTACGCGGATCAATGAGAACATTGTAGCGGCTGTTCTTGTTGATCCAATATCTTAGGTAAATATCATAATCGAGGATATTATGTTATTTAACTTCCTACACAAGGATGGGTTTAATGCACCTATGAGCACCATCTGTACACATAACGGGCTTTTCGTACCTCCCCTAGGTAGTATCGTGTTATCAGTCCTTGTCCGGCCTAAGTCTGTGAACTTGTTGTTTGACATAATCTTGGGGTCTGAACTCTTTAGAGTGAAGCTGGATATCCCCTAGTTAGTAGCTATGAATACAGTTCCCTCAGTTGTGCACAAATATCTAAAATTCATTCATGGGGGGTCGGTGCATGTGATTTACGACACTGGTTATAAACCACTAGTTGCGCATGATAGCTACTCCTTAGATCACTTTTGGCCTGCACCTTTTGTCCCTCTTCCTCCTAGGAAGGACCTCTTGTACCATACATATCAAAAGTACAAGAAATGGTGCCTAACACCGAAAGTAAGATACCCTCCCTCGCCTTATACTGTTTTGCATAGGGCTTGCTTAAAAGCTGACAGTGATGTCATCAAGGCCCATAGAAGGGAAGAAGAGAACCAGTCCTGAGATCCTCCTTCTTCCTCTTATACTACTCATCTTGATGCTCTTTCTCACCCTATAGTGGTGCCATCAGATTCCATTTTGCACTTGCGAGAAAATCCTATGGTGCTCAATTGGCGAAAGCCTAAGCATCCTGCATTCGAGATTCTTTTTTAACCCATGGAGCCTAGGCTCATTCAATATGGCAGGAAGAAAGGTCCCCATGGGGAATATTATATGTCTCAGCCTCCGTGGCCTCCCACCACTTCTACTCCCAAAGTAGTAAATGGGAAGAGGCCCGCTACCGAGGCATTAGAGCTGATTCCCCTCGTCGTTTCTCAAATTGCTCCTCCTGCTCCCATCTAGGAGTTTGTCCCTTCAATGGAAACAACTGTGGTGGACACTCCCATGGTTGAGCAAGAGCCTTCTATCCTTGATACCTTCTAGCGTCTAGCTTGAAGAGTCATAGAAAATTCCTTGCATGTGAGTGGAAGCACCGGTGAAAGGCTCTCACGACTGACCAGGCCACCTTGCAGAGAAAGGATGAGGAGATGACCGCCCCTATTTCAGGACCTCCTACCACATCCTCCTCTCTCCTCCCATCTACCTCCATTCAACCAAACTTCATATCACTCCCAACTCCTATTGTGATTGCACTTGAATCTAAAAGGGTTTAGGTGTTCATCACTCCTTCAGTTGAGCCGCCATTGGTGATGTCCCTTCTGGATGTCTCTCTTTTTCTAAAACCCATAGATATGCCAAACACTTCAGTGATCTCTGCTACAATTTTCTCTTCCTCCTCTTCCTTCATGCCTCTCGCCTCATCTGTGGGGAGTTTTCACCCTCCAATGAAGCAAAAGGTAGAGGTTGGTCCTTCCAACAACAAAGGGCATAAGAGGATCCCACCTTCTCCGAAGGGTGGTCCTATGCTGACTTGTTATGTTCTGGTAACAAAACCAGTCTTGGCTTCCCCCGAGTTCATCAGTGCTCCCAAATCACTCAGTGAGCCAAGCAATGAATATCGAGCACAACCCTCTCCATCCATTGAGGTACAACATGGCACTCCATTAAGGTGTATATTTATCTCTCTGGATGAAATTTTGACCTTGTCAACAATTTTTGTGATCACTGACCCTAGCTCCATGAGAGCTTAGTGGAGAAGACCTTATGGGAGCTTCTTCCTTAGCCCTTGTTGTGGGAGGGTTATAAGCTCCTCCCCTTAACATTCTGCCACTGCAGGCTTGTCCTCCTTCCCCATACGATGAACTAGAGTGGGAAGTGGATGACCTCTTGGTTGATGATTGTTAGGGGAAGGCCCCTTCTTTATATTTAGAATAGATGTGTTCCCCTGCGATCGTGTTATGTGTTCCTATATGGCCCTTGTCACCCTTATTGGTGCTTGGGTACAAGAGTGATTTTTGTGTCGTAAACCTTCTTCTATTTATATCATCATTCTTCCATGTTTTTGATTAACTTTCAAAAAAATGGGGATGATGCAAAGCGTTGGAGCCATTTAGGCTCCCCTTCCATGTCGACCCAATTTTTTAATTTTTACTTTGTCTTCTCATGCAATCCTCACATGGTCTGATATAGTAGGGGGTGATGACAATTTATTTATATACTACTATTATATTTATATACATATATTTATGAGCAACTTTGACCTTGAAATATCAAATCACCTCTATGTCTCTTATTTATTAATTTTCTTTATGTGTTTTTCTCCTTCTCTCTTCTTTGCTTGAGTTGTCCCTCTCATGCATGACAACACCTTTTCTATAACAGTTCAATTTTCAAAAAATGCATTTGTTGCCAATGAATCTTTTCTTGAGAATCTTCACAAACCTTTTTGAAAATATCACATTCTCAACTTTGACCTTAACATAATGTGTTTCCTTCATCATGGATTCATAAAGAAAGAACTTGAGAACTTTCCTCCGAGGTGGAAGCGTCTTTCAAAAGGATCCCTTGACGATGAATTGATTTGAGAAGGAACATATTTCTTGCACTTTTAAGTAGCACGTCCCTTGAGTGGACCCCCTCTTTATGCTAGGTTCTTGAGGGACCCCCCTTGAAAGTTTCATAATGTATCGATGGTCTGTGTGAATTTACGCTTGACTACCTATGTGGCCGCTTTGTTCTTGACATGATTTATCTGTAGGTAGACATGTCACTTTACAGGTGGGCTCATAAAGTCACTTTCCAAAATTGACCCTACGAAGTCTCCTTCCTTTGGGTTTCCTCCATACGAGAGATCTTGGGGGATGCCTCCTTGCAGGTCTATGGGCCTATAAGGTGATTTCATCTGGGTTTCCTTCATGTGAGAGATCTTGAAGGATACCTTCTTGCAAGTTTGCGGGCACGTAAGGCACTTACTTCACGAGGCTTCCTTCATTTGAGAGATCTTGGAGGCTTCCTCCTTACAGGTTTGCGGGCCTGTGAGACACTTACTATTTGGGTTTCCTTTATGTGAGAGATCTTGAAGGTTACCTTCTTGTAGGTCTGCGGGCTTGTAAGGCACTTTCATCCTGTGAGATTTGTCCATTGTTGGTTCGAGGGACTTCGATGTACTTTGTGTAACTTCATAGGTCTATAGGGCTATAGAGTCTTTTCTTCTATCCTACGCTTTCGAGCTTCCTAGATCATGGTATGCTTCCTCGACGGTTTAGGTATAAATTTCTAACCCTACTCGCTCCTCGATTTACTTTACCGAAGAACCCATCAGTATTCATGCTCGCTAAAGTTGGGGAAAAATGTATAGGAGCGAATTTGCACCCCTTACGCAAATTCCCCTATTACACATCCTCACCTTAGAAAAACAAATCCGAAGGAAAAATCGCACATTAGCAAGTTACCTTCCTTCCACTTGGCATCTATTTTTTGTGTCGATGGGGGAATATTTATCAGGGATGTGAGCGTGACACATGAACGTCTACGCGACGCGTTGTCATCCCTAACATATTCCTACCTCTGGTGTCTACAAGGACGTTACGTTATCCATTGGGCATGAAGCATAATGCCTATATGTCAACCAATCAACCCGATAATAGTTCTTTCCCTCCCATTTTGGTTTTGAAATGCCTATCTTTCTCATTTAATCCATCTTCTTAGCAGTTTTTGATCTCTTTGGCAATTCGCAAGCATTTTCCAGCATTCTCTTTACTCTCAAACAACACTTTGACACTCCATTGCAGCAACAAAAATCTGTCAACTCCATAAAGCAAGTGTGAAGAAAGCCATTGCAACATGGGCTTGAGGTTTTGCAACACCTCCCTTCATTACAGTCGAGGCTGTGGTGATTGTTCAAGCCTTCTTTCTCCTCCATTGGCTAGTGAGCTCTTGGTGGAGGTGGTAATGTTTCAATCCTCTCCTTTATGGTTTTTTTGAGTAGCTATTTTTTTTTTTGTAGTGTTATTTGTGTACTTTCCTTCTTTACTTCTTTATCATATATTTCCCTCTTGTTTCTATCTGTTTGTCCGTGGAGGTGGAAACATCAAAATGGGGGTCTAACTGAGGCAGACCCCTATACAACCCCAACACATTTCCCCTCTTTCATGTGTGTAGGTGGACGTGCTTTCAGAGCTAGCTAGCGAACTGACATCTTGGTGAGATTATCTTCGTCACCCTAGCTCTCATCTATTTTCTTTATCATATTCGTTTATATGTTTCCTACTTTATAATTCTGTTTTGTTCCTTTAGATGTCATTAGCTAGGCTGTTAGCTAGTTTTTTTATGGTTCATACTATCTTTTTGGTCCTTTGGCTGTACGGATGCCAACACACCTGAGAGACGCCAGTGTGCCACACTATCATCCTAGAATCACTCTTTCATCCTCAGGTAGAGAGTTACTTGAGATATAGTGTTGAACCTGAAAACTGAGTAACCAGCCCTAAATTAGATTTTGGGTCGACAGAGTGGTTGAAGGACCTTATAGTCCTCATCATCCTCATCCCCTATTTCAAAACACCCCTTTAGAGTGAGGTAAGTTAGGGAAACCCTCCACTCTTGGCTCTCCATGACCCTGAGCCTTGAAGTGGTTGGTCCCCCTCTCTTACACCTAGTTATTGCATCATTTGAAATATATATAGAAAATTATTGGGGAAGCACTATTAATCAGGTCAAGAGAAACCATTACAAAATTTATTGTATCAATTCAAGATCCAAACATGATTTTAAAATGTATGTGGGTATGTTCATGCGTATGTTTTCATATTGTTTGTGAAGACTAATCCTTGTAGGTCTCCAAGCAATTCAAGTACTTCAAGCAAGGAAGATCCAAGCTTTTGTAAGGAAGCTAAGGTAGCATAACAACTTCCTACACTAATCTTGAGAGGAGAATAATGCAAAACTTTACAGATCTTTACAATAATTAGAAAAAATTAAATAGAAATAAACATAAATTTCATGTAGAACACAAGAAAGTGATTTATGTGGGGAAAAACCCAACATTCCGAAAGATTCCCAATATATTATTTATAAATCACAAAGATTACAATATACTTCCAGAGCAAGCTTAGATCACAGGAGTATCACCAACCAGAGATAAAGAGGCAACATGACCACTATCAAAATCTTAGAATACATTATAATCCACATTCATAATACAATTCCCTCATAAAATAGGGTTATCTTCTAGGGAAAGTCAAGCCAATAAGATATCAATTGTCGAACTTGAGAACTAAGGATGAATGGTCCATATTTAACTTATGTACCTGAAACCTATTAAAAATGGGGGGATGCATGTGTGCTATCGTATGACTTAGGACATAGAGCAGACCCAGTTTCAACTATTCCACTCAAGGATAACCCTAGAGATCTCAATGCAAAAGAGAAAGAGATCTTGCAATAGGGCTATCCTAGGAGTTGATTATAAGCTAATGAGGGGTTCACCTCCAAGTTAAGACTTGGAAAGACAAATGCAATGGAAGATGCAATATTAAACCCTAATATGATGCAATGACCTACAAAATGACCTAGAAAAGTAAATGAAACAACACAAAAATCTATAGGAAGGACTGTGTGCACCTGGAAATATGTAGATGGTTGAATGGAGTTTTGAAATGCTAGAAAATCTGATCTGAATGCTGAGTGGGAATAGGAATTTGGCAAATGCGTATCTGAATCTGCAAAAAAATGAATTTTGACCAAATCTGGGACTCATTCACCAGAAGTGGAGAATCAGTCCAGTTAGGGTTTTCTAAAACTTCAAGATCTAAATCTATTCTTCTTAGTCTACTCAATCTTCTTCTTCAAGTTTCTGGATCCAAATCTCTAAAAATTAAGCTGTAGGTGTTCTCCAATGTTCTCCAAGGCTTGATGACAACTTTGACAACTTCTTCCAATCTTTCTCCTTGATGTTCTTCAATCCAAACTTGCAAATCACACACAAAGAGAGGGAAAAATGTTATTTTGTTAGTGGATAGGGGTTTGCCTTGGTCAAACCTCATTTTGGTAATCAAACCTTGAAATAGAATGAAATAGGAATGGAGAATGATGAATGAACAAAATATGATGTTGCAACTCACCAAACTCTAGCAATGATGTTCTGCAAACATGAGTGAGATGGCTCTAATGGATGTAGATCTGGAATCTTTCTTGAACATGATAGATCTTGAATGAAATAATAGCTTGAATCATAAAACCCTACATCACAATTGTTAGCTAAAAAAAAACACAATGCATGAAGTCTTTGACATGATACTTGATGCTTGAATACTGCTTTATAATGCTTGATAATCTACCCTTGAAGATTCTTTATTGCTCTTTTGAATTCTTGAATAATATTGTGAACTCAATTTTTCTATAAGGATGCTCATTCAACTTGCTAGGTGTAAAGTGAGTGAAAAAAACTTGTACTTATACTTAATTATGCAAGAATTCCCAAAATTACAAAACTACAAGCCGACATCAGATCTAAGAGGATAAAATCCCACTAATAATTTGAATTGATTTTAATTTTGGGCCACACGAGACTCATTTCCCAAGGTGGTGAATGAGTCTTATTAGGCATAATGTATGGGACCATTTTTAAAAATGCTTAGAAATGTGTGAAACTAGGTTCGAGACCCAAAAATATAGGTGGGACTCATTCACCCAAGGCGGCGAATGAGTCCTAGATCACTAAATCTAGGGCCATTCAACCTGAAACACCTAAATTATGATTGGGTAATGATTTGTGTTGAGATTATCCTAAAAAAGATACATTAAATGAGGCTTGTGGATGCAAAATAAAGCCAATTAAAGCATAAAGAAGTCCAATTATTAATGACAACCCTAGTAAAGTGTGAAAGTGTGCTACAACACTTTACAACACTTTAGATAAGGCATGGTTAAGGCTAAAAGAGGTTTATTAGGTGTAGTGAATTAATAAAACCTTATACAAGTGTGAAAGTGTGTTACAACACTTCACAACACTTTAGCAAGGTACCATTTTAAGTTCATTAATTCAAAAGGTCCCAAGACCTAATGTGAATGTATCAAGTACATTAAAACACTAAATCAAGGCATCATTAATCTCAATTAATAAGGAGGGCCCAAACAAGCAATGGAAAAGTAGAAGGGATAATTTTTTTGTTGCTCAATTTAGCCCCTCTTTAGTGAGAGGATGAACTTGCTTCAAACTCACACTAAAGTAGACAAGAAAACCTCAAGAGGGGTCCAAGTGCACCAATGTTGGTAATATAGGATGACAATGATCACGGGGGGTGATCAAGTCCCTAGGATGAAGATCCCATGGTAAACCATCATAAGCACAAAAAAAACACATGAAAATAATATAAAGAGCATAAAAAAAGCACACACATGCATTGTCAAAGACATAAAGAGAATGAAACAAAATGAAAAATAAAAGGGGTGGATCAAGCTTCGACCATTTTTCCATCACGATGTGGATCAGATCTAGGCTGTTTGTTCAAAAAAATGCATCCTCACTCTGAGGCAACAAAAATTCAGGTTGTCCTTTGGGTAAGAAGTACGAGAAGGTGAGACCCATAAACACACAAACGGTATGTTCTCTCAGACACACACAAGTGGCTAAGGGAAAGTTATGCCCTCATTTGACTTCCCGTCAAACCATACCAAAATTATAACTCCTGATAACTTTGATAAGGCGCCACAAACAAAAAATGATTTTTGAGCTTCATGAGGCAAGAAAAACTTCGTATGCTTGGAGCTCATGAAAAAACAAGATGGCCCCATAGGCATGCAAGCTGTGTTATGCAAGGTGGCCATATAACTGAAAAATGCAAATGTAACAATAAGGAACGTTCAAGGGAGTCCTGCTTAGTTCATGCGAGGTCTTTAACTTAGGGAACATTGTGCCTAATGTCTCCAAGAGAGGACCAATCAAAGAATAGAAGATTCACAACTTAGGGGATGCCGTGTTTTGCATCAAGCCAATAAGAGGAATGTAATATGCTAAGAGAGATCACGCTCTTGAAGGACATCATACCCAATGTCATCCACAAAGCGAAAAACACATCGTATAAAGTAAAAATACTACACCATGAATTGAAAAAATGCGAAAGAATAATTCCAATGTATGCCCCCAATTTAAAGAAATTGCTAAACACCATGCTGTGAGAAATTAATTTAAAGTAGAAAATGATAAAAGCAAACAATAAGGAAGACATGAGAGGTAACTTGGAAATCCCTATGCCAAGTCATGTGTTTCCGAGTAAAGCTATGTCATGCAAAAGAAAAGAAAAGAGAGGGATTGCCCCCAAAAATGAAAATCCAAACACATAAGGGATCTATGGATTTGGGGTCAGTATGTTCTTGGTACAATGTTTTTAAGAGAGCTCAGAACTGCCATCATTCCCCAAATACACATAGAACTGGAAGAATGACACAAAGAGTGAAAACAAAGAAAAACCTTTCGAGTCAACATGGAAGAGAAATGAATGTCTTGAGGCCTTGCATCATCCTCAAAAGGAAAAGACAAGACAAATGAAAAAGATAAAGAAAAGGAAAAAGGTATTGGGTCAACATAAATGTCTCAATGGCTTGCATCATCCCCACAAGGAAAACATAAGACAAATGAAAAAGAGATAAAGAAAAGGAAAAATATTTTGAGTCAACATGGAAGAGACATGAATGTCTCGATGCCTTGTGTCACCCCCAAAAGGAAAACACAAGAAAAATGCAAAAGATAATAAAAGTGAAAAGATGTATGCCATAGAGAAGAATGAAGGTACAAATAGAGGAATGCCACAAAGAGAGAGAACATTAAACAAAACATCACAGGGGATCACATCACACACATGCAATCACATAAAAGAAAAAGAAAACTAAATAATGCAAAAGATTAGTAAGGAACATGCAATTCAACCTAAAGTAGGTTATGCACATCCAAATCATGTTCATTGTATACGAAAGGTGGACAACTAACCAAAGGGACAATAGCAAATGCATTACTAGGACAAGGCTATCTACTTCTTGCCCCCACTGAGTGTAAGACAAGAATGAGTCGAGGTAGTTGATGGGAAAGGTCATGTAATGGTGAGAATTCAATATTCTACAAATATTACATGACAAGGGGTGAAAGGGTCCCGCTTTAAGGGACTATTTCTATAATATCGAGCCTTTTGAATATTTATTGTAAAGTACAACACTCATCGGGGCTATGGCCAATCATTTTATGGTATTGATAGTGTGATGTGTTTGTGTTATTTAGATTTGGTTTTTGATCTTCTCTTATGGGGGTAATGTAATCAATCCTCTATATAAGAGTATCTATAAATTCCTTTCAATGTCAGTTGGTGGGTAAGGGAATTGAAGTTTATTGAGTTTGTAAGGCCTTTTACGCTTACTAGATTCACCAATTTCTCGAATTGAATGTGGAGTAGAACCTAAGACAATCCTTTCATCCTTATCATCGTTACGAATCATTGGTTGTTCTTTAGGAAGGAGGTCATTCATATAAGGAGGAGGATCTTAATATCCTACGCCTTAAGTGCTTTCGATTGGTATTTGCTCTAAGAGTTGGTGAATTTCATGTTCACTTGTTGTATCACATCCTTGCTTACTCAAGATTGTGAATCCTTTTCCAGATGCATCTTCTAGGTTGATGGGAGTATCTGTTACTTTGTTAACATAGAATGGTTAAGTGTTGGCTTGCTTAGAGGAAATAGGTTCACTTATTGTAGGGATCTTAGGTTCAAATTTTATCTTAGTTTCAGGATGTAAGTAACCAAACATCTCAAGAGGTGGTATGGTATGGGTGGTTGGTTGTTTCATTGATGGATACAAGGATGCATTAGCTTCAAGGTTTTTAAGACAATCATTTAGGAACTTATTCATGTTGTCATCATCTTCTCCAATGATGTCAACATCACGAGGAGGACATGCATTAGGAGTTGATGGAGCATGAGTGAGTTCAATTTCATTAGGGTCATTTACAAAAGCACAACTTGACACATCCACTAAGGATTTTAAGGACATCCAAAGCTTACTAAAGCACATATCCGTGATGTAAATTTGAGATTATAAACTGTGCAACAAAATGAAATGCAATGTTGTAAATGCAATTTTGGATTTTAGGCAATGCAAAAAATGGACTAATTTAAACTAGATGTAATGGTTTGAATGAAACAAAAGATCTGTAAATTGAAACATAAAGGTAATAACAAGAAATAAAAATGCAAACACAGAGCTTTAAATGCTGAAAAATGCACTACAGAATGTGCACAGGGATTGATTTTCCCAAGGTGGCGAATGAGTCACAGTAGGGATTTTTTTCAAAATTTTCAATTAATTTTTATGTTTTATGATTTGAAAACTAAATGAAAATGCAAACTTTGTTTTATTTTCAATTAAATGAGATGCAAAAATGCAAGATATTTGAGCTTTCACTAATGCAAAATTAGAAACCCTAAAATTCCAATTAACTAATGCAAATCCTAATGCATGCCAAATCTAGGATGATGATGCACTCAAAATTATAATTATGATGTTCTAAATGTAGGTTCACCAAAATGGAACCTATTAAAATGGGAGGATGCATGCGTGCTATCATATGACTTAGGACATAGAGCACACCCACTTTCAACTATTCCACTCAAGGATAACCCTAGAGATCTCAATGCAAAAGAGAAAGAGATCTTGCAATAGGACTGTCCTAGGAGCTGATTATAAGCTAATGAGGGGTTCATCACCAAGTTAAGACTTAGAAAGAAAAATATAATGAAAGATGTAATATTAAACCCTAATATGATGAAATGACCTACAAAATGACCTAGACAAGTAAATGAAACAACTTAGAAAGCTACAAGAAGGAATGTGTGCACCTGGAAAATGGAGATGGTTGAATGGTGTTCTGAATTGATAGAAAATTTGATCTCAATGTTGAGTGGGACTCATTCGCTAAGCTAGGTGAATCAGTCCAAAATCTTGGTTTTTGTGCGGTAATAAGATTCTGGCAAATGGGTATCCAAATTTGTAAAAATATGAATTTTTCCCAAAACTGGGACTCATTCGCTAGAAGTGGTGAATCATTCCAGTTAGTGTTTTCTAAAACATCAGGATCTGAATATTTTCTTCTTAGTCTCCTTAATCTGCTTCTTTAGGTTTCTGGATCTGAATCTCTAAAAAATTAAGCTGTAGGTGTTCTCCAATGTTCTCCAAGGCTTGATGACAACTTTGACAACTTCATGCACTTTGAAAACTTCTTCCAATCTTGCTCCTTGATGTTTCTTCAATCTAAACCTACAAATCACACATAAAGAGAAGGAAAAATGTTGTTTTTTTAGTGGATAGGGGTTTGCCTTGGTTAAACCCCATTTTGGTAATCAAACCTTGAAATAGGAATGGAGAATAATGAATGAACAAAATATGATGTTTCAACTCACCAAACTCTAGCAATGAATTGATGCAAACATGTGTGAGATGGCTCCAATGGATGTAGATCTTGACTATTTCTTGAAGATGATAGATCTTGAATGAAATAATAGCTTGAATCATAAAACCCTACATCACAATTTTTAGCTCAAAAACAAACATGATGCATGAAGTCTTTGACATGATACTTGGTGCTTGAATAATGCTCTATAATGCTTGATAATTTTCCCTTGAAGACTCTTGAATGATCTTGTGAATATTTGAATATTATTGTGAACTCAATTTTCTATAAGGATGCCTATTCAAATTGCTAGGTGTAAAATGAGTGAAAGAAACTTGTACTTATACTTAATTGTGCAAGAATTCCCAAAATTACAACACTAAAAGCCGACATCAGATCTAAGAGGATAAAATCCCATCAAGAATTTGAATTAATTTTAATTTTGGGTGACATGGGACTCATTTGCCCAAGGTGGCGAATGAGTCCTATTAGGCATAATGTATGGGACCATTTTAAAAAATGCTTAGAAACGTGTGAAACCAGGTTCGAGACCCAAAAATCTAGGTGGGACTCATTCACCCAAGGTGGTGAATGAGTCCCAGATCACTAAATCTTGGGCCATTCAACTTGAAACACCTGAATTATGATTGGGTAATGATTTGTGTCGGGATTACCCTTGAAAAGATACATTAAATGAGGCTTGTGGATGCAAAATAAGGCCAATTAAAGCATAAAGAACTCCAATTATTAATGACAACCTTAGAAAAGTGTGAGTCTTCTACAACACTTTACAAGACTTTAGATAAGGCATGATTAAGGTTAAAAAGAGGTTTATTAGGTGTAGTTAATTAATAAAACCTTAGGCAAGTGTGAAAGTGTGTTACAAAACTTCACAACACTTTAGAAAGATACCATTTTAAGTTCATTAGTTTACAAGGGCCCAAGACCTAATGTGAATGTATCAAGTACATTACAACATTAAAGCAAGGTATCATTAAGCTCAATTAACAAGGAGA
Organism: Sequoiadendron giganteum; assembly: GCA_007115665.2. Classification (NCBI taxonomy): domain Eukaryota; kingdom Viridiplantae; phylum Streptophyta; class Pinopsida; order Cupressales; family Cupressaceae; genus Sequoiadendron; species Sequoiadendron giganteum. Next base: position 854,740,329 of record CM021101.1, on the reverse strand, counting down.
GCCCAAAAAAGCAAGGGAAAAGCAGAAGAGATAATTTTTAATTGCTTCAGTACCTTATGTAATTACAAGGTTGAGACACATTTTCCCAACAACCTTGAGGAGATGTTGTTGAATTACACAAGACAATTGAGAGGAGGGGTGAATCAGTTGTATCAAATTACATTCACTTATGATCTTAATCAATTCCATATCTACTTTAATCAGTTATTAAGTATAAGCATGAAATTCAGATAACAAAAAGAAAATACCAGAGATACCATATTTATGTGGAAAACCCTATAAGGGAAAAACCACGGTGAGGATTAACTCACAATATAAGAATAATGCAAAACTGGATACAAAGGCTCGCTGCCCAAGATAAGACTCACTGTCCAGATACAATGCTCACTACCTACAGATAGGACTCACTATCCAAAAGGAGGATCACTGCCTACAAATAAAGATAGATAATAGAAAATACACCATACAAACTCGCACACATTCACAACATTGATAAAAGAATCACAAACACCATCGGCTCACCGCTTTTAGGAGTCTAACACATTGAAGTAATATTGCCTTTATTCACTTTCACACACTGTTTCACACCTGCTTTTCTTCTCACACTTGTTCACACTTCACACTTGCAATTCAAAACATCTTGAATTATATTTATACCAACTTCAACCGTAGAAACTTTCTCCAAGGTCGGCTACACATTATTCATTTTACAAATTCAAATTAGGTCGACGAATCAAAATTCTCGTGGTGGATAAGAATGAGAGTGAAGCAAATTAATCCTTAACCAGGACCCAAAACATCTTGGATCAATCACACGCTTCCTTAATTGATACTTATCCTTCATGTAACGTTTAGACACCAGGTCGACCAAACCTAATGAAAACACTAATGAACATTGAAGCACTCACATTCGTAATGAGATGATAACACATGGACCACTTAAAATGCTTTAGAAGACACTCAAACATAACTTAGGTACCTTAATATTCATCCGTAGCAACTACAACAACTTCCATATACAAAAATCTTTCCATCAGTCCAACCAGACTGTACAGACACACATAGTAACTCTGGAACAAGTCTTCCAGAGCACCAAACCATGAACACTTTTTCCAGAACATAGAAAGAACTATTATTATCCTTCTTCCATATCCACAAGATCTGAGAAAAACCACCAGAGGACTGCAGAGAAGAAACATTTCTCCGAGTCCATAGACAAACAACTTTGCCAGACCAGTTCACAAACCGGTGAACACAACTTTCACTCCCCATCAACCTAGAAGCTATAACTTAGGATATATCACCCAAGGATGCCCATAAACAACACTATAGATCCGAACAAGCATAAGATCAACACAGAAGAAATGCAAAGCACAATACCAAAGCAAATTCAGAACACATAAACAAATCTATCTTCATTGTATATTAATTTTCTCAAAAGCACTTGATGAATCATCATATCAGAACACCTGCAACACCATAAAGATAGATCCATGTAATCACAACATCTCTATAGTATCTCAACCATACATATAACAACTACAAAAACTTTATTCCTTTCATTGCAACAACCTCTACTATGTTGACATCAATGGCAACATTAATGACAACACCACCATACTCATTCATACTTGCAACAATCTCCCCATTTGTCATTGATGTCAACACATGAAGTGTAAAGCCATCAAAGATAGTATACACACTCTCCTACTTATTTTTCTCTTTTTTTTTTCTTCAGATCAGATAGCCTACACAATCTTCCTGCAAACTCTTCTCCTTACAAGATTCTCTCTCCCTTTCAACTAGATATAGATATGTTTTTTCACATGATTCTCTCTCCCCCTTTGTCATCAATGGAAAAGAAAAGTTTTGCATGATTCTTCAACCATAAAATATGATCACTCCCCCTTAGGAGTGCACCCATGAAAACACATACAATAACATTTATACTCTCTACTTCCCCCAAGGAGTAGACCTCAATCATCAGCCCAGATAGATAATGAATCTGTAGATCCACTGGATTGATGCACCTCTATGTGCACCTAGTTCAAAGAAGGAGGGTAAGTAACCCCCAAATTCTCCCTGAGATACTCAAAAGTATCCTTAGGAAGAGCCTTAGTAAATACATCTTCAATTTGATCCTTTGCAGACACATATTCAAGCTTGAATTCATTCTCCAACACCTTCTCCCTTAAGAAATGATATTTGATAGATATATGCTTTGTCCTTGAATGCATTACCAGATTCTTTGAAATATTTATTGCACTTGTATTATAACAGAAGATAGGGATAGGCTCATCACACATCACACCTATATCCTTCAGTGTTTGCTTCATCCAAAGCACATGTGTATAACAAGATGTTTCTGCAATATACTCAGCCTCTACAGTGGATAAAGAAACTAAATCTTGTTTCTTTCTTAGCCATGAAACCAACCTACATCTAAGAAAGAATGGACCACCACTTTTAATTTTTCGGTCATCTACACAACCAACCCAACCTTCATCAATGTAGGCATTCAGAGTGAAATCGGTATCCTTAGAATACCACAAGCCATAATCCAGAGTACTTTTTAAATATTTGAATATCCTTTTCACAGCTGTAACATGTGTTTCATTAGTTTTTTTTTGAAATATGGCAACCAAACATACTACATGCATGATATCCAGTCTAGTAGTAGTAAGATATAACAATCCACCAATCATAGATCTGTACATGCTCTGATCAACTGTAGGAGAATCATCATCCTTACTCAATTTATAGCTAGTCACCATAGGGGTACAAACCGGTTTCGAGTCATCTATTCCAAAATTCTTTAGTAATTATTTAACATACTTTGATTGTGAAATGGATATGCCCTTATCAGCTTAATTCACTTGAAGTCCAAGAAAGAAGTTCAACTCACCAATCATAGACATCTCAAACTCTTTTGCATCTCCTCTACAAATCTCTTGCACATACCCTCATTTTCTCCAAAGATAATGTCATCAACATATACAACCACTATCAAAATTGTGTTTCGTTCAAATTTGAAATATAGATTGTTGTCCGTGGAGCCTTTGTTGTGTCAAATATTTGTCCAACCTTGCATACCATGCTTTGGGAGCCTGTTTAAGTCCATATAGTGCCTTTTTTTAATCTTACAGACCATGTCCAGTTTACTTATAACTGAAATCCCTTTGGCTTTTCCATGTACACCTCTTCTTACAATTCTCCATTCAGGAATGTAGACTTAACATCCATATGGTACACCTTGAAATCTTTATGAGCAGAAAATGCCAAAAACATCCGGGTGGCCTCCATTCTTGCCACTAGAGAAAATATCTCCTCAAATTCTATTCCTTCAACCCATGAATAACCTTTGCACACAATATTTTCTTTGTTTCTTACTATTTCACCATCTTCATTCAACTTATTCCTGAATACCCTTTTTGTACCAATTACATTCTTGTTTAATGGTCTAGGAACCAATTCCCATGTTTGATTCTTCTCTATCTACTAAAACTCTTATTTCATTTCTCTAACCCAATTCTCATCTTTGCATGCTTCACACACTATTTTAGGTTTTATCTTGGATAGAAGACACAAATTTACTTCAACTGCTACCACTTTCTTCTTGTTGTTACACCTTTTCCTTTTTCTCCAATTATCTGTTCTTTCAGATGATTATTTGTACATATTTTGGAGTCTTAGGAGTAGGTTCCAGAGTTTCTTCTTCTTCTTCTTCAATATGTTCCTCTTCTTCCTTATCCTCTTCTTGTACTTTTCCACAAATAGGTTCATCTGGTTCAACTTCACTTACTTCAACTAGTCTGTGCATATCTTCATCAACTTTTACATTTGCACTTTCAACTATCTTTCTCAATCTTTTATTGTAGCATCTATATACTTTTCTATTAGTTGAATATCCAAGGAAAATACCTTCATCACATCTTGCATCAAAATTTTTGAGGTTTTCATCATCTCTTTTAATATAAAATCTTCTTCCAAACACCTTATAGTACTTAATAGTAGGAATCTTGCTAGTCCATAGTTCATAAGGGGTCTTTGTGCTGTTACCTCTGATCTGAACTCTGTTAAGAATATAAACAACATTGTGGATTTCTTCTCTCTAGTATACATCAGGTACATTTTCCTCTTTCATCATAGTCCTTGCAACCTCTTGAATAGTCCGGTTCTTCCTCGCTACAATTCTATTCTATTAGGGAGTTCTAGGAGAAAAAAAAATCTCTTTATACCATGCTCTTCACAAAATAGATTAAAATCACTGGAAGTGAATTCTCCACCTCTGTCAAACCTTAAAAATTTGATTCATAGGCTCACTTCATTTTCTACCCTTTCCTTGAACACTTTGAATCTATCTAGAGCTTGAGCTTTCTCCCTAAGAAAAGTAACCCATGTCATTCTAGAGTAATCATCAATAAAAAGCATAAAATACCTATCACCAGTAAGACTTCATGTTCTACTGGGACCACAAAGGTCTGTATGAATCAATTCTAACATTCTAGTAATTTTGATTGTTCTTTTACTTTAAAATTGCATCTTGTTTGTTTTCCCAATTGACACCTTCTGCAAACAATATTGGTAGGCTTTGTGATTCTAGGCAGATCCCTAACAGCTTCTCTTGAACTAATCCTGATCAGATTGTCAAAGTTTACACATCCCATCCTCTGATGCCATAGCCAACTTTCATTAATTTGAGACACAAAACACTAAACATCACCACCTTTAAGCTGATAGATGTTTCCATGTGTTCTTATTCTTGCAACTACCACAGTTTCAGACCCTTTTTTGATCTAATAGGTGTTATCTTGAAATCCTTTGCTACACATTTTTCCAAGACTCAAAATATTATGTCTTAAGCCCTTAACATAATAGACATCATCAGTACCGTGTTTTCCATCAAAACTATTTTTTCCTTTTCCAACAATCTTTGCACTAGAATCATCTCCAAACATCACTAATCTTCCATCATACTTTTCAATTTTAGTAAAATTACTTTTGTCTCGAGTCATATGATTTGAACATCCACTGTCAATTACATAATAGTCTGTCTTGTTTAGCATGAAAGGCAATAACCGGAGTACCTTCCATCTCATCCTTTTTCTTTTCCGGACCTCATTCCCTTGCACATATTCGATGGTTAGTAGACACAGATTTATTCTCCAAGTTTAGAAACAAGCATTCATCTTTATCATCCTCAAAATCAGATTCATCATCAAAAATTCCAACATCTTCTCTAACATAATATAATTTCTTGATATTTTTGTCCTTTTTGTCTTTATTACCTTTGTTCTTTTTCTATATGGCTCTATTTGGACATCTTGAAGCATAGTGACCAATATTTCCACAATTGAAACATGTAAAAGGTAACATACCTTTGTACTTATCGATACCTTCAATTTCCTTGTAAATTTTTCTTCCAATTCCTCTGAACTTTCACTATTTGGATCTATAACATAGGGTAATTGTTTTGAGTTAGCTTTATTAAAACAAATAAAAAACAAACCTAAGCAATAATAGAGTGCAAAGGAAAATAAATGAAAACAAATGGAACGGGCTCACCGAATGCCTTCAATTTCCATGGCTGACCTCCATTACACCTTCTTGATTTGTAGCTGTGTGAAGCATGCCCTCAGATCCTGTGAGGAAACTATTGACTATAATGTGGACCTATGCAAATATTTGAAGGATTTTAATAAATAAATGCAAGAATGCATGAAGAAGGAGAATAAGAAGAAGTTGATAAAAATTAAGAGACTAAGACATTCAAGATTTTAAGAGATGTTAAGAGATAAAATGTCTAAGAGATGTTGAAAATGAGGAAAAAATTGACATTTTATAGAAAATGTAATTTTGAATGGACGGACGAGATGAGAGATTAAAGATTGAGAAATGCCCTAGAATCAATGGTCAAAATTCAAAATGGCAACTCTCAATTAGGGTTAGGGTAAAATTTCCAAAATGAGCGGACAAGATTTAATTTAAGAAATTAAATCAATGATGGAGAATAAATGTGACAGTGAGATGAAAATTAGTAAAAATCAAAAGATAAAGATTGAACAAGAAGAGGAGATTTAGAAAATCAAGTTATTTTAGAAATAACTTACTTTGTGGAGAGAAATGCCATTTTGAATTTAATTCCAAAATGGTGAATTCATGTGACAATAAATAATAATAATTTAAAATTATTTACTTGGAAAGAGGGAAATTGCCAATTTAAATAAAATGATTTTATTTAAATTTAGAAAGAAAATTGTTGATGGTGTTTTTATACACTTCTCAACACAGGTAATACGTAGGTGCATTACCTCTCTTGAAAGACAATTTTTCACAATCAAATTGCAGAACACTATCCCAAGGTCTCTCGGATGTCAGGTCTTGACGATGCTTGGAATATTTCAGTTGTTTATGCGATTTGCTGGAATCACAAGGCAGACTTACAGATGAGTTACAAAGCGGGGAAGTTGGATCTGCAAAAAGAAATCTTAAGATGGGAGAGTTGCTGAGTGTTTGCTGTAGGTTCAAACAGCAGTCTGGAACTCCATTTCATCATTAGATTTAGCTTTACAATGTGCAATGAACCTTGCCTAAGGTTACTTATTAAAAAAAATGAAAAAGGGCAAGGAAGAGAAAAGGTTCCTGGATCTGAAACTACGAATGAACAGTGATCATGGAGGCTACTACAGTAGACAAACTCCCTAAACTGGGTTTTGCTTGGCCAAGAGAAACCTACAGTTACACAAAACCAGTGCAATCTTCTAAGGACTATAGATTTTCAGTTTGCATACACACATCATGAACATGCAAATGAACTAAGTTGCAACAATCAAATAAAGAAGCCTAGGCTAACTTTGCACAACATCTTGTCATCAACAAGTGCCAAAAGTATGGGCTGAAAGCTCATCAAATACTGTAACAGTAATATCTATCATCACATCCATTCAAGAAACTAACAAATAAAACTAATTTGGAAGGTAGAACCATGCACACATAATGAGAAAACTCAAAAGTAACACCCATAGATCATGCAATGCTGCTTTCTATTGTTGCAGAATGTTTTTACAACAACTCTCCAACACTTACAAATGAGGGGAAGACCCCTATTTATAGTTTACCAAAGCCCAAATGAATGGCTATGATTGAGTTACATTGTGTGGCTCAGATTCAATTACATTAGGGTTTCACCTACTCCACAATATTCAGTAATTTAAAATACATCTTTATCTTTTCCCTATTCTGTCTTGTAGTGGCTAGTCATTGTAGCAGTTTTGCCTTCTAATTGATTTCCCTTTTACTGAAACTGAAATTGACTGAAAGCTACCTTCTTCCTGATGGACTTGCAGCCTTCCTCATTGGATCAAATGGTTCTATCGATGGACCCATGGTAGGCTTCTTGAAACCGAAAATGAGAGGCCGAAATGCTGTTTTTAAACGACCGACGGAGCACGGAACTTCAGATGGTATTTCTTGGCTACAAATTTGGAATTTGAAAGGTCAAGGGAGGATAAGACCCCATTTTAGCATCTGGGTTGAAGTCCGTTTTTGATTTGGAGGTGCGCTTGTACGTTCCGGAAACACGAGGCCGAAATGCCACTGTAGGAATGCTGTTTTGAAACGGTCGACGAAGCATGGAACTCCGGATGGTATTTTCTGGCTGCAATTTTGAAATTTGAAAGGTCAAGGGAGGATAAGACCCCATTTTAGCATCTGGGTCGAAGTCCATTTTTGATTTCAAGGTGCGCTGGTACGTTCCGAAAACACAAGGCTGGAATGCCGCTATAGGAATGTTGTTTTGAAACGGTCGACGGAGCATGAAACTCTGGGTGGTATTTCCTAGCTAAAAATTTGGAATTTGAAAGGTCAAGGGTAGATAAGACCCCATTTTAGCATCTGGGTCGAAGTTCCTTTTTGATTTGGAGGTGCGCTTGTACATTCCGGAAACACAAGGCCAAAATGCCGCTGTAGGAATGCTGTTTTGAAACGATCGATGGAGCATGGAACTCCGGATGGTATTTCCCGACTGTAATTTTGGAATTTGAAAGGTTAGGGGAGGATAAGACCCCATTTTAGCATCTGGGTTGAAGTCCGTTTTTTATTTCGAGGTGCGTCGGTACGTTTCGGAAACACGAGGCCAGAATGCCGCTGTAGGAATGTTGTTTTGAAACGGTCGACAGAGCACGGAACTCCGGATGGTATTTCCTAGCTGCAAATTTGGAATTTGAAAGGTTAGGGGAGGATAAGACCCCATTTTAGCATCTGGGTCGAAGTCCGTTTTTGATTTGGAGGTGCGCTTGTACGTTCTGAAAACACGAGACCAGAATACCATTGTAGGAATGATGTTTTGAAACGGCCGACGGAGCATGGTACTCCAGATGGTATTTCCCAGCTGAAAATTTTAAATTTGAAAGGTTAGAGCAGGATAAGACCCCATTTAAGCATCTGGGTCAAAGTCCATTTTTGATTTGGAGGTACACTTGTACTCTCCAGAAACACGAGGCCAGAATGCCACTGTAGGAATGCTGTTTTGAAATGGTCGACGAAGCACAAAACTCTGGATGGTATTTCTCGGCTGAAAATTTGGATTTTGAAAGGTCAAGGGAGGATAAGACCCCATTTTAGCATCTGGGTCGAAGTCTATTTTTGATTTGGAGGTGCGCTTGTATGTTTCGAAAACATGAGGCCGGAATGCCGCTGTAGGAATGCTGTTGCAGGAAAATAGTCTTTAGGAATTTTCAAAACTTCTCAAAACTTAATAAAACCTTGTCAGTTCACTTAGGCACCATAAAAACATCCAAAATCTATCTCCAAAGTCAAAGAATGAACGAAAAAGCGAATCGAGCGAGTGGGGGGGGGAGGGGGAGGGGAGGGCGAAGCCCGAAAAACCCAAGACTTAGCAAGTTTGTATTTTAGGGGCAAAATATGGTCAACAAAAAATGAGACTTTGAAGGGCACGTTCACCAACTAGGACAACAAAATGAGGGGCACGTAAAATGAGATGGGATCATAGAAGCCCGCTGGGAGCGAAAAAAGAGGGTCCCTGCCTACGGCGGGGCGTGTGTGCAAAATATGCACAACAAATGGCGACTCGCTGGGGGAAATGCTCTAGAGCATTTCGATGACAAACTAGAATCATGAACCCAGAATCTATGGTTCCGACTTTCATGCTAGGGAAAACAAGCCAAACACTCAATCAAAGGATCAAAACCACTAGTTAACCCAACCTTCAGTATGCTGAAAATCCAAGTGTGTGCAATTGCGTTAATTCCCATCTTTCAGTTGCTGCAAGAACCCAAGCTCCATCAAGTTAAGCTACATAGTTTATTCTAACTCCAAAAGCATTTGGGACATTGCCTCGCTGCCAGTCAGGCATCCATAGCCCCGACGAGGTTATCGCTGTGATTCTCCCGAACATTGCTCTACTGTCGGCCGGGCGTCCATCGATAGAGTTGCTCGTATACCCCTAAAAAGTTGAATTTCTCTTCTTTTGATTTTCAATATTTTGCTTTCTTTCTTTCTTTCTTTTCTCTTTTTAGTTCTTTTATTTCAACTTGCAAGCAATGAAACTCGCACTTAGGGCTAAAAATCACAGTGGCGTTGGAGTAGAATTTTAGATTTTTCACTTAACTAGACTTCACAAAGGTCCTATAGTGACCGTGAGATCTTTAAAATTTGTGAGAGATATAAGATTCTAGAATACTTCAGAATCAGACTGACCAACGACTTATCCACTTTGAATCAAACATCTAGATCACTTGATACTAACAGAAGATCCTCACCATCCACTCTAAAAAATTGATTATAGTTTGACAAAGAAATACATAGAGAAACCCCAGGTGAGAAGAAAGGTTGTTGTGTGCACAGATGCACCCAACCAAAAATAGAGGGACCCTAAGCAAAGCGGTAGCAAAGTGAGAGCAAACAAAAGCAAATGAAAAGCAAACACCAAAACAAGACAACGAAATAAAACACTCCAAAGAAAGCAACCTACAAAAAACCAACTAACCTAAGGAAAGCAAGAAAGCGGATTATTCACAGAAAACCTACACTACTCAAAATGAGTTATGTACAAAGATATTTACAAAGAACTACGTTCGAGTAAGGTGAGATGATGCTGATGCTCATTGGATTTTGCACTGCGTGCAGAAGCAAATGGGCAGTCGTTATAGTTCTCAACCATGCAAATTTATCCTTATGTTTAGAGAAAATAAATTAAATATTGCAGCATTCAAATTCTACCCCAACATCATGAAGAATCAACAATTGAGGAGGCTCATTAAAACCATGATTAATCCATAAACATGTTCGTATTTCCTCATTCCCATAATCAAAATGATAAGTGCAGCTATGAAAATTAACAAGAGCAAGGAAGGATAGAACCTGGATTTCATCGCATGGAGGTGGCAGCATTTGACAATCAAGAGAAAGCACTGCATCGTCAGTATTTGCATTAGCAACCTCGGGCGGGCATGGTGGAGGGTGCAGCACCTCAAGAATCAAGTCTGCATAAGGCAGGGAGAATGGGGTAGAAAACACTTCTTCCATGTCTTGCGTGGGATCAACAATCCCCCTTGGCAGTTCTTCAAAAAGAAGCACTTCATCTCGTTGATCTTCTGCAAACCGAGCATCCACATGATTGTTATCCTCATAAGGAAATAGGTTGTCCCACTTCCTATCCTAAGTGTTGAACTTATCTTCATGATTCTCAGTGTCATGGGATGATGACATGTACGAATATGTCTTATTGCAACCATCTGAATATGAAGGAGGATCAATAATGATCATGGTGGAAGGACTCCAAGTTGCATCTTGTGGTCGACCAGGTGCTTCATCTTTGTTGGCAGCTATCTCAGCACCCCCGCCTCTGTCTTCTTCTCTTTGTTGTTCATGTAACTCATCATGTCGTTCACTCATTTCCCCTTGTTCACTATCGCTGTAAATGGAGAAGGAACCCCTCTCCCAATCTGGAAACTCTAGTGCATCACCATTCAGAGGCTCAAGGAGTATGTCTTCATCGCTATCATCTTCTGGGATGCGCTCCTCCTCGGCATGAGTATACCTCTGCAGTACAACTCCTAATGGAAAGAAGTCATCAATTGATGGCCCCTCATCAAGGGGACCAAAATTCACTACACAATCTCCCTCTAAGGACTTGCCATGAAGCCCATCGTCCATGGCACTCAAATGCTCTTGAAGAGGGAGAAATTCTTGATAACTGGCGGACAACATTCCTATTTGATCTAATTCATCACTCGGAAGCTTGTGACTATATTGTTGTCCTACTTCCATTGTTGTCCCAACACCCTCTTGAGGATTTCCTTCAACTAAGTTATCATTTGGCTCGGGCTCTTGATCCTCATGTTCCATTCATGAAGCAACTGCAGGAAGTGGTGTGCTTGGCTTCCTTGCTTGTTCTCTAACTTGTTGGACAACTTCTTGGCATAGCTCGCATGTGAACTCCGAGTGTGATGAATCATGGAGCCTGCACCAATTTGGCAGCAGCAATACCTCCAAATCTATCTGACATTTTAGCTCAGACCAATCCTTTGCTAGCCTTGACACTAACTCATTATATCTATTCATGATTGGGTTCTCATCGTCGTTTGAAATGAAAATCTGGTAGTGAACAACTGCACCTTGTAGTTGTTCCCACTCCTCCAAGTCTGTATTTTTAGATGCTTGGTCACTATCATTGACGAAGAAGAGGTCTTCCAGTCTAATTTTAGTTATGCCTTCATCATCATTTTCTGCTGTCCCAAGGCTGTCAACCTCTTCCTCTTGTTGATTTTCAACATCTTCATTGGCTACCCCAACATACACTACTGCAAAATTGACTAACTCATCCTCAACTGCCAATGGCTCCTCTTCCTAAGTGGAGGACTACCCCTTACTAGTGAAGGAGAGGCTTTCCAACTCCATTCTTAGTGAACCTTCACCAAATATTTTTGCTGTCCCCAGAAAATCAACTTCTCCTTCTTGATTTTCAGCTTCAGTGTTTGTTGTCCCAACACTATTTTGTGGCGGATTTCTTGGTTTATCTTGAAGGTTTTGTCCTCTAGATGCTGATAGCTTTTCTGCCTCACAGGATGACTCATTCTCCTTGACAGTTGGCTGCTCCAACTTTCTCAAATTGTCTTTGACTTGGGTGATGATGTTTGCACATGACAGACAAGTAAATTCTGAATGAGGTGCATTGTGAAATCTGCACCAACTTGACATTAGTGCTTCTCTAATCTTGGTTCGTCTTTGTTGCCCAAACACTCTTGGATCAGCTCTTCAAATGCCTTGGCTGCCATGGTTATCAATTCCTCCTCCGGGTCTGCAAGGGCCAAAGGCTAATAGATTTCTCAAAAGGGAATCTCTCCTTGCAAGACTCTTTCAATTCTGCTCAAGAAGGTTAGACACTCTAGTTCATTGTGCCTATGGGTTCTATGAATTCTACATCTATCTGCCAATGCAAACTGCTGCAATGGCCTCTTCAATCTCCTATTTAAATTTGCATGTAGTTGAGCGATGTTGATTTGCACATGCTGCTCCATTTTGACTCAGCTTCTTTTGCCTTCATAATTTTCTAATTTTATGCTTCAGCATTAAAAGAGATCTCCTTATCTCTGATTTATTCTTGAAAGTGCTTTTTTCAACATCCAACATTCAGCTTTGTAGCCTCAACATGTCGACCCTCCTTCTAGCGTTAGTTTTATTGATGGTGTTTTTATGCACTTCTCAACATAGGTAATACGTAGGTGCATTACCTCTCTTGAAAGACAATTTTCCACAATCAAATTGCAGAACACTATCCCAAGGTCTCTCGGATGTCAGGTCTTGACGATGCTTGGAATATTTCAGTTGATTTATGTGATTTGCTGGAATCACAAGGTGGACTTACGAATGAGTTACAAAGCGGGGAAGTTGGATCTGCAAATGGAGTTCTTAAGATGGGAGAGTTGCTGAGTGTTTGCTGCAGGTTCAAATAGCAGTTTGGAACTCCATTTCATCATTAGATTTAGCTTTACAGTGTGCAATGAACCTTGCTTAAGGTTACTTATTAAAAAGAAGGAAAAAGGGTAGGGAAGAGAAAAGGTTCCTGGATCTGAAACTACGAATGAACAGTGATCATGGAGGCTGCTACAGTAGACAAACTCTCTAAACTGGGTTTTGCTTGGCCAAGAGAAACCTACAATTACACAAAACTAGTGCAATCTTCTAAGGACTACAGATTTTTAGTTTGCATACACACATCATGAACATGCGAATGAACTAAGTTGCAGCAATCAAATAAAGAAGCCCAGACTAACTTTGCACAACAACTTGTCATCAACAAGTGCCAAAAGTATGGGCTAAAAGCTCATCAAATACTGTAACAATAATATCCATCATCACATTCATTCAAGAAACTAACAACTAAAACTAACTTGGAAGGTAGAACCATGCACACATAATGAGAAAACTCAAAAGTAACACCCATAGATCATGCAATGCTACTTTCTATTGCTGTAGAATGTTTTTATAACAACTCTCCAACACTTACAAATGAAGGGAAGACTCCTATTTATAGTTTACCAAAGCCCAAATGAATGGCTATGATTGAGTTACATTGTGTGGCTCAGATTCAATTACATTAGGGCTTCACCTACCCCACAATATTCAGTAATTTAAAATACATCTTTATCTTTTCCCTATTCTGTCTTGTAGTGGCTAGTCATTGTAGCAGTTTTGCCTTCTAGCTGATTTCCTTTTTACTGTAACTGAAATTGACTAAAAGTTGCTTTCTTCCTGATGGACTTGCAGCCTTCCTCATTGGATCAAATGGTTCTATCGACGGACCCATGGTAGGCTTTTTGAAACCAGAAATGAGAGGCCAAAATGCTATTTTAAGAATGTTGTTTTGAAACGGCCGACGAAGCACAGAACTCTAGATGGTATTTTTCGGCTGAAAATTTGGAATTTGAAAGATTAGGGGAGAATAAGACCCCATTTTTGCATCTGGGTCGAAGTTCATTTTTGATTTGGAGGTGCCCTTGTACTTTTTGGAAACACGAGACTGGAATGCCGCTGTAGGAATGCTGTTTTGAAACGACCGACGAAGCACAAAACTCTAGATGGTATTTCCTGGTTGCAATTTTGGAATTTGAAAGGTCAAGAGAGGATAAGACCCCATTTTAGTATTTGGGTCGAAGTCCGTTTTTGATTTCGAGGTGCGCTGGTACGTTCCAGAAACACGAGGCCGGATGTCGCTGTAGGAATGCTGTTTTGAAACGACCGACGGAGCACGGAACTCTAGATGGTATTTCTCGACTGAAAATTTAGAATTTAAAAGGTCAAGGGTGGATAAGACCCCATTTTAGCATCTGGGTCGAAGTCCATTTTTGATTTGGAGGTGCGCTTGTACGTTTCAGAAACACGAGGCTAGAATGCCGCTGTAGGAATGCTGTTTTGAAATGGCCGACGGAGCACAAAACTCTGGATGGTATTTCCCTACTGCAATTTTGGAATTTGAAAGTTCAAGGGAGGATAAGACCCCATTTTAGCATCTGGGTCGAAGTCCGTTTTTGATTTTGAGGTGCATTGGTACGTTCCAGAAACACGAGGCCGGAATGCCGCTGTAGGAATGTTGTTTTGAAACAGCCGACGGAGCACGAAACTCCGGATGGTATTTTTTGACTAAAAATTTGGAATTTGAAAGGTCAGGGGATGATAAAACCCCATTTTAGCATCTGGGTCAAAGTCTATTTTGATTTGGAGGTGCACTTGTACGTTCCAGAAACATGAGGCCGAAATGTCGCTGTAGGAATGCTGTTTTGAAATGGCCGACAAAGCACAGAACTCCGGATGGTATTTTTCGGCTAAAAATTTGGAATTTGAAAGGTCAGGGGAGGATAAGACCCCATTTTAGCATCTGGGTCGAAGTCCGTTTTTGATTTGGAGGTGCGCTTGTACATTTCAGAAACACGAGGCCAGAATGCTGTTGCAGGAAAATAGTTTTTTGGAATTTTCCAAATTTATTGAAACTTAATAAAACCTTATCAGCTCACTTCGGCACCACAAAAACATCCAAAATCCATAGGAAATCTATCCCCAAAGTCAAAGAATGAAGGAAAAAGCGAATCGAGCAAGCGGGGGGAGGCGAAGCCCAAAAAACCCGACTTAGCAATTTTTTATTTTATGGGCAAAATATGGTCAGCCAAAAATGAGACTTTGAAGGGCACGTTGACCTACTAAGACAGAAAAATGAGGGGCACGCAAAATGAGATGGGAGCATAGAAGCCCGTTAGGAGCGAAAAAGAGGGTCCTTGCCTATGGCGGGGCGTGTGTGCAAAATATGCACAACAAAAATCAATAAGACAATTTTGTTGGGGTTGAGAAGATACAACTTCATAGGAGCCCAGTGACCTCTGCAAGCAAATAATACCTGTTACAAGGAGAAGCAAGGAGAAGCAACAAAGAGAATGCTCAAGAATGTGGAGCAATTAATTTACCCAAAATGTAAAATGAATAATGATACAAAAGATAGTTTTCAATCACATATAGGTGAAAACCCTAAAAAGGAAAACTCTGGGCTTGCACATTAATAATTAATAAATTAATTAATTATTATGCACCTAATTTTAGCTTAAGTGAAAAAGAGGTAAAAGGGAACTTTAAGTAATTAAACAAATATTGTTTAATTAATAAAGTAAATAACCAATTACTCTAACACCCCCCCTTAAGCTAGATTTAGGGAGAAGCTAAAACCTAGAAGAAACTATTGAAAGAAAAAACAATGGGTCCCGGCAACAAGGCCAGATTAGGTACCCTAGTACAAAGAAATCTCTATGAAACGGAGAAAAGGAGAAAACCCAGTGGGAAAAAACTCCTCTCCAAAAAAAGATAAAAGAACATGCTGAAAGAAACATGAAGGAAGGAAGGCCTCATTAAGACCCCCCAAGGACAACTTCCTTCACCCCAAGCATAGAGTGCAACTGAAGATAGCACAAAGATGCAAAAGGTTTCGTGAAGATGTCTGCAATCTACTCGACAATGGGAATATACTCCAAGATGAGAGAACCATCCTAAATCAACTGTTTGATGAAATGCATATGAAGCTCAATGTGCTTCATCCGTTGATGCTCCACTGGGTTGCAAGAAATGTGTATAACACTCTGATTATCACACCAAAAAATAGTGGGACTATTAGGAGGAAAACCAAACTCAGTCATCAACTGATGAAGCCATAAAATCTCCTGACTAGCGAGCACATCAGCTCGGTACTCAGCCTTTGTAGATGATAATGCATGAGTGTTCTACTTCATGCAAGACCATGTGATAGGACCAGAGCCAAGATAGAAAACAAAGCCAGAAGTGGACTTCTGATCATTGACATCACTAGCCTAATTTGAGTCAGTGTAGCCAACAATGTGAGGATCCCTTGATGTGTAGTGAATGCGATAAGAAGTGGTGCCCTGAATGTACCACAAAATACACTTGGTAGCTTGCCAATGACTCTCATGAGGATCATGGGAGAATCGAGAGACAAGGCCAACCGCAAAGGAAAGATGAAGATGGGTGTGAGTCAAGTACAACAAACTACCAAACAACTACCTGTAAAGTGTAGAATCTACTGAAGGAGTGAGGCAAGTAGTAGTCAAAAGAATCCTTGACTGAAAAGGTGTGGGGACAGGCTTGCAATCAAGCATGCCAAAGTGCTGAAGCATATCAAGAGAATACTTCTGCCGGTAAATGGAGATCCCCTCTGAAGACTGAATCACCTGAAGACCAAGAAAATAGTGCAGAAGGCAGAGATCTGTCATCTCAAATTGCTCCATCAAAGCTAGCTGAGCATGCTGAATCATAGACGATGAGCTACCTATGATGAGAAGATCATCAACATATAGCACAAGAATCAAGATCTCACCCTCAAGATGCTAAATATAGACAGTGGGATTAGAATGATAGCGTGTGAAACCAGTGGAGAGCAAAAAAAGTCCATCTTCTCATACCAAGCCTGAGGGGTCTGTATGAGACCATATAATGAATGCTGAAGTCTGCAAACCAAAGAAGCATCATGCAAAAATACCTGAGGCTGCTCCATATAGATCTCCTCTTGTAGGTCACCATGCAAGAAGGCACACTTCACATCCATCTGAAAAATGGGCCATCCCCTAGAAGCTACAAGTGATAGTACAAAACAAATAGAATTCATCTTGGCGACAGGGGCAAATGTCTTAGAGTAATCAATAACCTCAACCTATGAGAAACCTTTCACAACAAGACATGCTTTGTACTTATCAATAGAACCATCAACATCATACTTGGTGCGATACTACCATCAACTCCGAACCATCTTTCTGCCCTTAGGAAAAGGACAGAGATCCTATGTACTATTCCTCATCAAAGAAGAATACTCCTCCTCCATAGCACTATCCCACTCAGGGTGACCTATCACCTCTGAAAACCTCTGAGGATCATCTGAAAGAGCATGACTCAAAATACTAGAACCCGCAGTATGAGAATGGGTGCGACGAGTGTCTGAAGGATCACCGGCCATAGATCCTGCTGCCTCAATAGTAAAGCGAGCCCATTTGGGCCTCTGAGGTGGAGCAAGTGGAGGTGGAGATGGGGGATCATCAATATCCTCATCAGAATCATCCTCAAAATAATCCTGAAGAGCTGTAGTAGGTAGTGAAGTAGACATTGGAGACAGGGTATCAACTGTAGGAAGACGCTCATCAAACTGGACATCCCGTCGAAACAGGACCTCTCTGGAATTAGGATCAAACAACCTGTACATCTTAACATCCTCATAGTAGCCAAAAAAAATGAGGGGTCGACTCTTCCGCTCCATGGCTCTCCTCTGAGCATCAGGAATAAATGCCCATGCCTCACTACCAAATACTCGAAATGATGAAATATCAAGCTTGTCATGAGACCAAGCCTCCTCAGGAGTCATATGTCGAATTGCCTTGTGAGGCATTTGATTCTGAATATAGTTGGCACAATTGACTGCCTCAGCCCAAAAAGATGAATCCATGGACCTGAACTGAATCATACAATTAGCCATCTTCTATAAAGTCTTGTTCTTTCTCTCAGCGACACCATTCTGCTAAGGGGTGTAGGGAACATAAAACTGATGTTGCAAACGATGCTTAGTGCAAAAATCTCTGAAAGCTTGATTCACATACTCCCCCCCATTATCTGTACGTATCCATCGAATAGAAAGGCCAGACTACTTCTCTACAAATGTCTTGAAGATTCGAAAGGAATCAAAGACATCAGGCTTGTACTTAAGAAAGTACACCCATGTGCGTCTGGAGAAGTCATCAATGAATGTGAGTACATACTTGGCCCTGAAAAAGAAGGAGTGGGAAATGACATGAGGTCACTATGAATCAACTCTAAGGGTGCCAAAGCATGAGTGGCACTTCCCTTTGGAAAGGGATCCCTGTGATGCTTGGCAAGCACACAACCATCACAAACATCGTCAGTGTAGGAAATCTGTGGAAGACCAAGAACAAGTGCCTGTGTACTCATCTGCTGAAGATATTTGTAATTGACATGGCCCAAATTCTCATGCCAAAGCTTACTCACTGAATCTGTATGTGCTATAAGAGATGAACGTGTACCCTCAGAAGACTCAAATCCATCAAATCTGTAAAGATGAGATGCAGTATCAACACTCCCAGTAGCCACAACCAAATCAGAGTCATGGAGGTCTCGGATAACCACATCATGTAGTGAGAACTCAACTGTCTTACCAGATCTAGTGTGGCAAATCTGATAAACGGATAAGAGGTTCGTCGATATGTCAGGAACAACCAAAACATCCTGTAGAGTGCCCCCATCCAAAGAGACAGAACCTGAACCCAAGACAGAAAGCTGTGAAGAGTCACCCACTGCAATCTATGAAGTACCACAAGAGGCAAGAGAAGTGACCAACTGCTGAGTGTGAGTCATATGGTGAGAAGCACCAAAGTCTAAAATCCAAGTGGACCCATTGGTCGATGTTCTAGTAGTGAGAGCATGGCCTTTCCCTATGGAAGAAGAAGAAGACTGAGGTGAGGAGATGTATTGTTTCTGCATGGCTTCCTCTAAAGCCTCTAATCATTTTCAACACCTAGAAACTGGATGTCCTTGCTTGTCACATAAACTGCAAGTGTCTCCTGATTTCTTTTTAGTCTTGGAGGAAGACTCACCAGACTTTGAAGATTTCCCATGTTTTGGATTAAATGGTGGTTTAGAATCAGACTTAGGAGGAGGTTTGGAGGAATGCTCACTGCTTGCAAAATATTTCTTGGGCCTCGGTTTCTGTTTCTGTTTCCCCTTAGGTGACTAAGCAACCAATGATTTCTTCTTTGATCCTGAGAGCATATCCATCTGAGAAAGGTGAGACTGCTCCTGAGACAAATGCTCACAAAACAAATCAAAGGTAGGCATGGTAAAACTGGCACCTAGACCATCCATGGTGGAATAGAAGGAAGAAGCAAATATCTAAAATGGACCATGAAACTTCGAAAGAATCAAGTAAATGCACTCTGTGTCTGACTTATTCTTGCCACAATCTTGTAAAATAGTGCAGATAGTTTTGAACTTGTTCAAAAAATCCTCAATAGTGGGAAATGATTCAGGTAACAGTGAAGTTAGCTCTGTCTCAATCTGTAATGCACGAAATTCATTAATGGCCCCAAAAAGTGTCTCAAACTTCAACCACATGGCTCGAGGAGTGAGAAAAGCATCAAGGTGAAACAAAAGACTATCTGAAACATGCATGCATAACAAACCCATAGCTTCATCCATCTTGTTTCTATGCTATATAATCTCAAAAGGATGCTGCAACTGAGGCTGAACCTCATCTAAACAAGACCACAACCCTCGTGACCTGAGTAGCCTCATCATGTGAGACTTTCAAGTGTGATAGTTATGTGATGTGAGTAACTCAACTGAAGAGTTTGCCATGAAACCCTGCACTTGTACCTGCTTGTATTTTTTATTATTACGTGATCTTTCAGAATAGACAGAAGATGTAGAAGGGTTTGATTTTTTTAAGTGTTTTGGTGTTCTGGTTTTCTGATATAAATGACAGAAAGCAAGAAAAAAACACCCCCCACAAGAGATAAAACCAAACCCTAGTAATAACTGAGAAAGAGGAAGCAATGCATAAGCAAAAAATACTTCAAAACAAATTCTCATGTACCTAGTGAAAATTCTAATAAAATAAATCACATATCTAAATAGAGCATGTTGAGAGCTTTCCAACGCTGATTCGAGTTTGAAAAACGGAGTCAGTTTGCACCTTTTACGACCCCAAAAGTGAAGAAAGAAGACCTCACTTTAAATGGAAAAATAATATCCAGACTGGTAAAATTTGGAAAAAATTCCTACACCATCAAATCGGTGCCAAAACCAGCTTTCCAACGCCTATTTCCATTCGAAAAAGAGAGCAAAAATGCCCGAGTTATGCCCGTTTGAATGAAAGTTACTCCAATGGGCCCAAGAAGACCATCGTGACCCTCAAGGGCTTAAAAAAAAGGCCCCTGGCCCTATCAGTGACTAGGGGTTTGGCGGCTAGGAGCTAAGTCTGAAGCCCCTGGTCACGAAATGTGACCACGGGCTGATGCAAAAAATCGACTGACAGGGGCCTGGGCGCTAAGTGCCGCAGATGCTGGAAGGGGCCGACAGGGGTCGACGGAGCTCGGAGGAGGTCAGCGGAGCGGGGTCGGCGGAGCTCGGTGGACGAAGGGCGGCACGGTGGTGGGCGAGCAGTGCGGGCTGCGCGATGGTGGCCGGGCGGTGGCCGACAAAATTTGCACGGGCCGCACCAAATTTAATAAAAAAACCTTAGGTTTTTTTATTTTTATTTTTATTTTTTTGCGTTTTTTGCTGCGGACGACCTGTCTTGGGGTCGTATGACCAAAACCCTAAATTGTTTTTTGCTTCTCTGGTCGATTGCAACCAAAATCGACGAATTGACAGTAGATTTAGGGATTTTTGGGCGCTGCGAATCCAATGGCACTGTCCGTTTGGGACCAAAGTGAACCCAAAAATAGGAGTATGCTGAATCCACCAAAAAAAAACCTTAGAACCCTAGATCTGCTTCCAATGCAAAAATCTCAAAACAAGAACAAACAGCTGTAGATCTAAAGCTCTGATACCATGTTGGAGTTGAGAAGATACAACTTCATAGGAGCCCAGTGACCTCTGCAAGCAAAGAATACCTGTTACAAGGAGAAGCAAAAAGAAGCAACAAAGAGAATGCTCAAGAATGTAGAGCAATGTATTCACCCAAAATGTAAAATGAATAATGATACAAAAGATAGTTTTCAACCACATATAGGTGAAAACCCTAAAAAGGAAAACCCTAGGCTTGTACAATAATAATTAGTAAAGTAATTAATTATTATGCACCTAATGTTAGCTTAAGTGAAAAAGAGGTAAAAGGGAACTTTAATTAATTAAACAAATATTGTTTAATTAATAAAGTAAATAACCAATTACTCTAACAAATTTAATAATTAAAATTATTCAATCGTGGAGGAAAATTAAAAAGTGGGTAATTTTAAATAAATGATTTTATTTGAAGTTAGAAAGAAAGTTGGAGAGGATAATAATTAAATAAATAATAAGAATTTATTTAATTATGAGAAGACATAAATAATTAATGATGTATTAAATAATAAATAAGATCTATTTATTTAATAATCATGAGGAAGTAATAATTAAATAAAGTTATGAATTTATTTAATTATAGAGTGACATAGGGGATGAGGGACGTATTTAAATAATAAAGGTAATTTATTTATTTAAATAGCCAAGAGGAAATAAAAGACATGAATTAATTAAATAATTATAAATTATTTAATTAATAGTTGACATTGGACTATAGGACATAATTAAATATTTTAATTATCATGATATAGAAAAACGTGGTTTGCGGGTCTAGGCCATTTTTATGTGTCTACATTTTCCCCTCTATGTCATAATGCAGCTTGTCACCTTGTGACAAAAAAAGTAAGTCAAAAATATGCCCCAGTGCAAAATAGGATGAGGAGGAATGACGAGGAGGTAGCGGTATGCCCCCTCGAGAGGACAGTTGGGTTCCGAGAATACGAGTGTTCTCTTGAAATGGATTAGAAAGACTAGAAGATGAAAGACAAAATTATATAGGAAAGATAGATAAGGATGATAATGATGAGAAGTAGAAGAAATTTTAAAGAGAAAAAGATGAATGTTAGGATAAAAGGAAATGTAAGTTAGTGTGAAAAAAAAATGCATGTTAGAATCCTTCAATATTTGCCAAGGTACTAGTAAGTGTTGCTTGAATCATGATTGGGCGGTAAAAATGACACAAATGGACAAAAAAAACCATTGTATGACATAGACCAAGGTGTGCAAGGTCATCTACTTGCAAAACAAATGATCGTAGACAAGGAATGCCATAACTCATACTAGAGGCCAATTTGCCCCAGTCTTTTTGTCAAGACAATCCACAAACAACAGTCAAAGAAAAACAAAATAGGTCATGAGACATCATCACACCTCTAAATCCTTCATGGGAAATCCTCAAGGTAGCTAGTAACATGACTGAAAGATAAGTCAATAAAAAGATAAGACAAAATAGCCAAAAATTAACAACCATTTAATTGTATTGCCAATGTTTGTTTGCCGAAGATTAATTGTTTGATAGTTTGACAATTTTGATGGTTTGATAATGCCTAAAGTCAGGAAGGACACATCCTGAAAAGGAAAATGACATTTTGATGAGGTCCAAATCCAAGAAGGACACATCTTGAAGAGGACCAAAAAGTGACGAGATTGATATTTTGACTAATGTTTTGGCAAGTTAATTGATTTTGACTGCATGATTGATTGGCTTAAGTTGTCTTGATTTTGACCAATTTTGATGTTAACGCTCCAAATGATTGTCTTGTGTCAAGTGCGACTATGTCTGACTTATGATTTTATTTTGACAAACTTAAAAGGATTGACCTAATGTCTCGGGGATTCAAAGATGAATCTTGCCTATGTAGCAAATGCGCAAAGACAACATAGTTCAGACTGGGATAAAGGTTGACTGACGTGATTGACAAGACTGACATGATAGACTTTGACTTTGACTCTGTATTTGGGATTTTGACACTGACTTGGATGTTTTTGTAGTTTCTCAGGACATTTTCCAATTTTAAGGTCTTTTTTCAAGACTTTTTCTAATTTTTATGACTTTTTGATGTTTTACAAAAATTGTGACAAAATGCATGTGAATGATGCCGACGCACACAAATCCAAGGAAAAACATGATTTTGCTGCTAGTCAAGTTGAATACCAATTGACAGGTGATAATGACGATGACAACGTTCTTTGACATGGGAAGGACACATCTCGAAACAACGTGAAGATGACAAGGATATGACAAGAGGATAAAAGTCTGCAACAGGGCTAGGGACAAAGCCAAGGAATGTTTTAGATAATGTGCTAGTTTTTCCATATTGTTGCATTTGGAATGACTTGGGGAGGACTAGATGGAATGATAAGGGATCTTTAGGCCATTGACAAGGGAAACCAAGATGGGTGATAGGTAAAAGATAGGAAACATGGATGGCTTCGACTAGGAGAATCATCATATGGTCACCAAGGACGATGTCACATAGTGAAAAGGAGGCTATGAAGGTAATGGCATGATATTTTGTGACTATTGTATGACCAAAAGATAGACATGTGAAGAGTTTTCCCAAAGCATGCTTTATGTTTGTGCCTTAGTCTTTGTCAAGATCAAAATAGGTGGGAAAATGAATGGACATGATAGGGCTTAGATGGGTAGATGGAAATGTCATGTGAAGGGAATGGGAGATGAGACGACTTGCCCCCAAGTGAAATGGTCCACATAGATGATTTATTCTACACATGATGCCTATTTGCCAGGTTTTCATCATGGTACTTATCCAAAGCGCTCGTTTTCTAGGTTTTCACCGTTGGACGAAAGTTTTCTCTTTACTATTTTTATATTTTTTGATTTTTTTTGTTTTGGTGTCACCAAGATGCCTGTTTGCCAGGTTTTCATCAAGGTGATGATTTTTTTTGTGTTTTTGCATTTTTCCGGATAGCCTTGATGCTTTAGATGACCACTAATTGTGCTGAAGCCTTTGACGATGCTGATGTAGAGACTGGTGCCATGGAATGCCAATCATGACCTTTTTGAAGTAGTTGCCTTGTCAGGATGATAACACTTGCATACAACTGATTGATGTCATTGTGATCTTTGTTGATACTAGAGTTGGCCTTATCAGAATAAGCACATTGCGATAGAGTGCCATGAGAGTCCTTATGATAGAGAGTTGCTACCAAGATGTGATGGATTTGTGACATGGGATATTTGGAATTTAAGGATGATGTAGGATTATGACAGATGATGGTGAACATGGACGGGTTGGTTGGATGTTTGGATGTATTGGTTTTTATTCTCCAAACTTTAGGTGTTAGGTTAGGATGTTATTTGGAACCAACACTTTTATATGTCTTTCTTGATGGCCATTTTGATGGGGGTGGACATTTATTATATGTGGGAGTCCTCTTGTACTGTGGCTCCACATTTTGATTGAATTTTGTCTTTGACATATTTTCTTTGCCTGATTCATTCTTTTCTTGACTTGATCCATTTTGTTTTAGGATCCATTTTAGTTTTATTTGTCCACTTGAATTTTTGTCTGATTCCATGGCCTTTGACATTTGGTTTTGGATTTTGTATTTGCAAGACTTTTGTTGGTTCCAAATGGAAGGTTTATTCATGAAGGAATGATAGTTAGGGGTGTGGAGGAAAGGGGTGTTGGAAACAATCTTATGAAAAGAACTACTCATGACACCCATTTTGACGTCTGTATTAGATAAATTTTCCCCCAATATCGAGCAGGGACCACTAACATCATTATATTTTCCAATTGAGTAGCCAAGATCTTGCTATCTGTAATTTTCCTAAACTTGTATTGGTTCAATAATTCCTTGCTCATGTAGTCCTAGTCCTTTTCCTTGATAATGCATGTTCTGACAAATTCTGTTTTCGATAGGGTACTTGTTATTTTGGAAGCAAGATGCTAACCCATCCTTATTATGGAAATTAATTCTTGAAATCTTCTCATCTTTAAGAAAACCTGCTCTGAAAAAGATGGATGATCCTAATAGATAGGATGTTGTAGCTTCACTAACATGTTGGACATATTTTTGATTACTATCTTTGATCTGATTTGGTGACATGTCAGATTCTGATGATTTTGCTGGTGCTTTGAAGTATATGTCAAAATCATATTCATGGTCATTGTCATAGAGGCCACTGAATTCAGCTATAACTTGATCATTTGCAAATATGTCCATGCTAGAAGACTCTTGTTGTAGTGGTAGATCATCTATGTGTCCCATGGAGGAAAGTGTCTTACTTTTGGGAGTGTCAATACTTGAAGTTTGGATGGAATCATCTTCAAGTGTTTCATCATAAATGGTATAGAGGTAAAAGAGTGGATCGTTTTGGATGTCTTGATCAAAGAAAACGTCTTGATCAAAGATGGGCTTAGTTGGAATGATATGATCAAAAATATGGTCTTGACCAAGGATAGGTTTGTCCTGAATGACATGGTTTTAGATGGACTCTTGACCAAGGATAGGTGTATTGGGTATGCCTTGATTGTCTAGGAGAACTTCTTGAATGGATGTAAAGATGGGGTCCAATGGACTACTTTGATCTTGACATGATGGTGAGATTATAATGTTGTGATTTGGACTTGCCTCTTGACATGTATCCTCAAGTGTAGGTAAGAAGATCGGACTTTGGAGACAATGACTAGATATGTTTTCATAAAAATATGGAGTGTCTTGGAATGGATTGGTGTATGATGGACTAGGATATGACATGGAGGTTTGGACTTGGTTGAGGGATGATGGGCTAGGATAGGACATGAATGCATGAAAAGGATATGATGTGGATGGAGGACTAGGATATGAGGTGAATGGAGGATTAGGATATGACGTGAGTGGAGGACTAGGATATGACGTGGATAGTTGGTTTAGATTGATGGATGGCTGATTTCCCTTGTCAAAGTTAGGGTGGGTATGAATAATGGATGTTTTTTATGGCTTAGTGCTATGGATGGTGTTAGGGGACTCCTGATAGTAGATGGATAGAGGACTAGGACTCATGGATTGTTGGTATGATTGATAGATAGAAGGAGGACTAGAGGTTGAGGTGAATTTGGACTTGGATTGGAGGTATAGTGTTTTAAAGTCCCTAGCAAGTTGTGCTTGACCATGACTACTGAATTGGCATTCAATTCGACTAGCAAGCATGTCATAGTGACTTGAAGACATGATGGTGGATGGAATGAGATGAAGACTATGCAAAGTGATAATGAGGACAAAAAGGAATGTCAAATGCAAAGTGGTAATGAGTGACTTATGTCAAATTACCTTTAGGAAAGGTTTTCTAACCACTCAAAGTTTGGCCAATGTCTTGATTTGGATTGTCAAAGGATTGGTTTGAGGGATAAAGTGACAAGATGACAAAATGACAAGGTGAGATTTCCACACTAAACATATGAGTTGTAAACAACTCACCAAAGGACAAAGACTAAGGATTGATTTGTTTGACTAGGTCCAATGACAATTTACTTTTTGAGACAATGGTTTGACAAAGCAAGGAAAGTTTTCCTATCCCAAAGTGTGCAAAATTGAGGACTTAAGACTTTGCCTATGTTGAAGATGATGATGGATTGCCAGCTAAATGCAAAACAAAAATGCAAAGATGGATGATTCGGACAAGAGTTTTGGTTTCAGACAGCGACTATTGGAAAAAGATGTCAAATGCAAAGATGTCTTAGGTTTTTGATAGTAATAATGTTTGGAGTTGATAGGAAAATGCGTCATTCCAGGAAGAAAATGTGTTGTAAGAAGGAAAATGCATTGCAAGAAGTCTGATGCGTCTCAAATTCTGACAAATCCATTGCAATATGGTAAATGTGGTACAAGACTTAGCAGGGTTTGTGCAAAATGACAAATGCGCCGCTTCAGATTTTAAATGTGGTGTGACAGAGTAATTGTGGCTATTAAGCTAGCACTTGTGGCGTATGACAGGAAATTATGGCGTTTAAAGTTGCAAATGCGGTTCGATAGAGAAAATGCGGCTCATGAATAAGTAGTTGTGGTTCAGTATGGAAGATACGTCACAAAAAGTGGTTTTGGATAAAAGTTCAGTAGATTGCAGAGATTTGTTTGGCAAGTTTGTTTAAGATTTTGGAAAATTTGATGTTCATTTATCTGAAAACAGTTGGGAAACACATGATGTTGTAAAAATGAAAAGAAACTACATAGAGAACAGGCACAAAAATCCTATGGCTGCAAAGACAATATTCTTATGGATCCCACGAACCACATATCCTTAGCGAATGAATTCAGAAGCTTGGCCCCACGGGCTCCCCCTTATAGTGCAGTCACTTCTCAGGGCAACCAACCTTGCAATCTCCATGAAACTCCCATGGCAGATTGATCATTTCTACTAAGAACTATGCAGGTACAGGTGCCTTGGCAATGACCATTGCTGCACCAAAGATTAGAGGGTTTTTGGTTTTCTAAAACAAAGGATTTATTTTGGGCACCCTTTCAGAAGGCCACGCGAGAGGCATTATTATCCCAGTCTGCAGAGGTTACGCTCTGCAGGTTTCGACGCACCACAAAAGTACTGGGGAGTCAATTGCTGGTTCGTAGGAAGTTCTGTAATGCTAACCTTTCCTTAACATTAAAATTTATATACTGGTTGGGCGTCGCTTGGCTTTAGCGCATTCTCGGTTTGAGTCGCTTTGGGGTGAGTACTTTTTCCCACCAAAGCAGACCCAAAATCTAAGTCTTAACAAAAGAAAGCCAACATATTCATAGTTCAATCAATCTTTGTTGAAAAACAAAGAAAGAGCACATGAATATGCTAACTCACACTCGCATGTTATTCATTTTAAATCCAAAATCAAATGTGTTGACAAACATAAAAAAAAATGGAGTTCATTTTATCTGTTTGTAGTGTTTTTCAGACAAGGGGGTTCATTTTAACCATTTGTAGTATTTTCTAACTAGAAGTTAATTTTAAACCCCATGTAAAACAAAGTGTATTGTTCTTTTTAGCCTTATCCACTTGCATGTTTGTTTATTTTAACCGATGAGTGAAAAAAATGCATGATTGTGAAATTAAATGAAATAAACAATCAAGAAAGTTTTGTTAGACTCCAGCTTGACACACACTGTCACATAAATATTAGTATCCCGTAAAATCTCTAATCTAGAAGCAAAAAATAGGACACTAAAAAAAGAAAAAACAACAAGTTTTTACCAGTCATTTGTGTCGCAACAAAGCAAATGCGGCTTGATACGACAAATGCGTCACTATATCTATCAGTTGCGGCTCGAAAAGGTGATTACGACTCAATTTTTGTCAATTACGGCTCGATATGGAGATTGTGGTTTGATATGGCGATTGCAACTTGATATGGCGATTGCGGCTCTATATGGTGATTGCGGCTCAATATGGCTATTGCGGCTCAATATGGTGATTGCGGCTCGATATGGCGTTTGCGGCTCAATATGGCGATTGTGGCTCAATTTCTATCAATTGCGGCTCGACAAAGCACTTGCATCATTTGCGAATGTGGATATGGCACAACGGAGCACTGACGTGGTAAAAAATGGAAAATGCATCGTTCCGTACACCTGTTCGCAAAAAAAAAACCATACAGCTACCTGCAAAAAGTGTGTCAAAATGGGTTGAGTTCACCAATGTAACATAGGGTAATTGTTTAATTTAGCTTTATTAAAACAAACAAAAAACAAACCTAAGCAATAATAGAGTGCAAAGGAAAATAAATGAAAACAAATGGAACGGGCTCACCGAATGCCTTCAATCCCCATGGCTGACCTCCATTACACCTTCTTGATTTGCAGCTGTGTGAAGCATGCCCTGAGATCCTGCGAGCAAACTATTGACTATAATGTGGACCTATGCAAATATTTGAAGGATTTTAATAAATAAATGCAAGAATGCATGAAGAAGGAGAATAAGAAGAAGTTGATAAAATTAAGAGACTAAGAGATTCAAGATTTTAAGAGACATTAAGAGATAAAATGTCTAAGAGATGTTGAAAATGAGGACAAAATTGATATTTTATAGAAAATGTAATTTTGAATGGACGGACGAGATGAGAGATTAAAGATTGAGAAATGCCCTAGAATCAATGGTCAAGATTCAAAATGGCAACTCTCAATTAGGCTTAGGGTAAAATTCCCAAAATGAGCGAACAAGATTTAATTTAAGAAATTAAATCAATGATGGAGAATAAATGTGACAGTGAGATGAAAATTAGTAAAAATCAAAAGATAAAGATTGAACAAGAAGAGGAGATTTAGAAAATCAAGTTATTTTAGAAATAACTTACTTTGTGGAGAGAAATGCCATTTTGAAATTAATATTTTAAATTAATTCCAAAATGGTGAATTCATGTGACAGTAAATAATAATAATTTAAAATTATTTACTTGGAAAGAGGGAAATTGCCAATTTAAATAAAATGCTTTTATTTAAATTTAGAAAGAAAATCAATAAGACAATTTAATAATTAAAATTATTCAATCGTGGAGGAAAATTAGAAAGTGGGTAATTTTAAATAAATGATTTTATTTAAAATTAAAAAGAAAGTTGGAGAGGATAATAATTAAATAAATAATAAGAATTTATATAATTATGAGAAGACATAAATAAATAATGATGTATTAAATAAATAAATAAGATCTATTTATTTAATAATTGTGAGGAAGTAATAATTAAATAAATTTATGAATTTATTTAATTATAGAGTGACATAGGGGATGAGGGACGTATTTAAATAATAAAGGTAATTTATTTATTTAAATAGCCAAGAGGAAATAAAACTCTGCGATAGAGTTATCAAAATCTTCTCTATTACATCTTCATCTGTTAGAGTACCACCTTGATTTTTGACTTCATTTTTTGCAATATTAACCCTTTGAAAGTAGCTTTCTATTTCTTCACCTTCTTCCATTTTCAAGTTCTCATATCTGTGCTTTGCTGTTAGCTTCTTTGATAATTTAACTCTATCATTTCCTTCATAGACATCTTTCAACTTTTCCCATACTTCATAAGTAGTGCCTAATGAAATAAATTTTGTCCACTCAGTTCTAGATAAAGCACTATAGATTGCATACCTTGCTTTTTCATTTTCCTCATAAGCAAAATCTCATTTGTAGAAGAAGGACCACTTGCCAGTTCAACATATTTTGTCTCAACAACTTTCCAAGTCTTGAAACCAAGAGAGATAAGGTAACCTCTCATCTGCACTTTTCAGTCACTGTAGTAAGATCCATCAAACACATGGATTGACAATTTATGCACCATCAGATCTACCTCAAGCGGTTAAGCTCTTCTCCGAGGAACCAAAGCTCTGATACCAATTATTGAATTACATAAGACAACTGAGAGGGGGGGTGAATCAATTGTATCAAATTACATTCACTTCTAATCTTAATCAATTCCAAATATACTTTAATCAGTTATTAAGTATAAGCATGAAATGAGGATAACAAAAAGAAAATACCAGAGACACTAGATTTATGTGGAAAACCCTATAAGGGAAAAACCATGGTGAGGATTAAATCATAATATAATAGTAATGAAAAACTAGATATAAAGGCTCACTGCCAAAGGGCTCACTACCCAAGATAGGACTCACTGTCCAGATACAAGGCTCACTGCCTATAGATAGGAATCACTATCTAGAAGGAGGCTCACTGCCTACAAATAAAGATAGATAACATAAAATCCACCACAACAACTTGCACACATTCACAATCTTGATCAAAGAATCGTAGACACCATCGGCTCACTACTTTCAGGAGTCTAACACATTGAAGTACTATTGCCTTTATTCACCTTCACACACTCTTTTGCACCTACTTTTCTTCTCACACTTGTTCGCACTTCACACTTGCAATTCACAACACATTGACTTTTATTTATACCAAATTCAACCGAAGAAACTTTCTCCATGGTTGGCTACATATTCTTCATTTTATAAATTCAAATTAGGTTGGAAAATCAAGATTGCCACGATGGATAAGAATGAGAGTGGACCAAATTAATACTTAACCAGGACCCAAAACAACATCTTGGATCAATCAAACAC
This sequence comes from Sequoiadendron giganteum, assembly GCA_007115665.2. Taxonomy (NCBI): domain Eukaryota; kingdom Viridiplantae; phylum Streptophyta; class Pinopsida; order Cupressales; family Cupressaceae; genus Sequoiadendron; species Sequoiadendron giganteum. The sequence goes on along the minus strand of CM021101.1, from coordinate 854,709,143 downwards.
TTCCTTAATTGATACTTATCCTTCATGTAACGTGTAGACACCAGGTCGACCAAACCTAATGAAAACACCAATGAACATTAAAGTACTCACATTCATAATAATATGATAACACGTGGACCACTTAACACACTTCACTAGACACTGGAACATAACTTAGATACCTTTAGATTCATCCGAAGCAACTGCAACAACTTCCATATACAAAACTCTTTCCATCAATCCAACCGGACTACACAAACACACATAGTAACTCTGGAACAAGTCTTCTGAAGCACTAAACCACAAACACTTTTTCTAGAACATAAAAATCACTATTATTAACCTTCTTGTAGATCCGCAAGATCTGAGACAAACCACTAGAGGACTATAGAGAAGAAACATTTCTCCCAGTCTATAGAGAAACAACTTTACCAGACTAGTTCAAAAATCGATGAACACAACTTTCACTCTCCATCAACCCATAAGCTATAACTCAGGATATATTACCCAAGGATGCCCATAAAAAACACTATAGATTCAAACAAGCATAGGATCAATACAAAATAAATGTAGAGCAAAATATCGGAGTACATTCAAAACATACACACAACTCTGTCTTCATTGTATATTAATTTTCTCAAAAGCACTTGATAACTCATCATATCAACACACCTGCAACACCATAAAGATAGCTCCATGTACTCAAAACATCTATATAGTATCTCAACCATGCATGTACCACCTGCAATCACCTAATTCCTTTCATTGCAACAACCTATACTATGTTGACATCAATGACAATATTAATGACAACACCACCATACTCATTCATACTTGCAACAAATGTGTATGACTTCAATCCATCAAGGAAGCTATTGAAGGATGGTGAGTTGTAGCACTTTGTGGATTGATCATTCCTTCCTATCATTTATCCTTTTATCATTAATATTGCCATTATGGAGGTGAAAATACTAACACAGGGTCTAACCATGACAAAACCCTAAATGGCACAAACTTTCTTCTCTCTTTGAATGTGCAAGTTTCAGTTATGAAGAAGAATGCAGGAATTTTGAAGATCAATTATTCATTATTGTAATCAAAACCCTACACCTTGACACCTCACAAAAACCTAGTTACAAAATTATCTGATTGTGATTTGACAATGCGACAAGTAGGAAACAAAAGCTTTGATCCAACACTAGAGAACTATGAAAAAATATATGAATTAGCCCTAAAAATATAGTGGCACCTGACACACATATGCCCAACATTTTTAGCTCCAAATTTATATCATAGGTGCATAGTGTCTTGTTCAGTCCATTTCTATAGTATGTTTCTATTTGTGATTTCTCAAATCTGCTGTATTTACATCAAAATAGTCATTTGCATCATCAGGTCAATTAAATCATTGCATTTCACCCTTAGGTCACTTTCAAATTTGATCTTGGGCTGGTTGAATCACCTGTCAGGATGTAAATCAATCACATATATTTTCCAAATCCAATCAAAGCCCCATCACATCCATACATTCCATACATTTCAAATTAAATTGGGGAAAGGTGTACAAACCGTAGAGGGAAATCTCTAATGTTTCCTTTTTCCATGTTTCATTTGTAATACAAACAAATTTGGTTCTCAAAAATAGATTGAGTAGACTTTTGTGCACCTGCCATATAAATTTGAAGGTGAATTTATATGACCAAGTCATACAGGGCACCTATGTCCGTGTAACTTAAATTGAAATGTGTCTTCATAGTCCCCGAGTGTCCAATCAAAGCCTTCTTCCTTCCAAATCCCACTGCTAGATCTTCATCGGATGTTGAGATAATTGAGTTTTTGTATCTTGCTAAGTTGTAGGGTTTGAATGCAATAATGATAAAATCTCTTCAATCTCCCTCCAATATTCTTTAGGTTTGTAACCTACACATTCAAAGAGAGAGGAAGGGTTGTGACATATAGGGGCTTTCCTTAGTCAAAACCCATGTTGGTGTTTCCACCTCCACAATGGACAAATTGATAAAAGAGAGCTTATCCTTTTGAGGGATAGAGGTTAAATAACAAATGAATGATGGACCAATAATTGGATGTAACTCACCAATCAGATCTAATTCCTTGAAGGAATGAAGTCATGCAAATATTCTTAAGGTTTGATTACAAATTGGATTAGATTTATTTGAATACCTAGAAGGGTTAGTCCTCACAAATAAAATGTATGCATAAACATGAAAAAAATCACTTAAAACTTGACATGATGAGTTGACAATGAAACACTGCAATGATTTTTCTCTTTATTGCTCTTGAATTGCTAATAATTTCTTGATGATGTTCTTCTTGCTAGATGATTTCACTTAGTTTTAAAATGATGCAATGACTAGGTATTTATACACAATGATTCTAATTTCCCACAAATAAAATTCCAATATCCAACATTTGAAATTTGAAATTCAATTAATAAAATTCCAACTCTAACATATTAAAATTGGAGCCAAAATAGGGTTTTCCTTCTAGAACCCATTGTTAGATCTTTGTCAGGTGTTGAGATAATTTGTATCTTGCCAAGTTGTAGGGTTTGAATGAAATAATGATAAAAATATCTTCAATGTCCCTCCAATATTCTTCAGATCTGTAACCTACACATTCAAAGAGAGAGGAAGGGTTGTGCCATATAGGGGCTTGCCTTAGTCAAACCCCGTGTTGGTGTTTCCACCTCCACAATGGAAAAATTGATAAAAGAGAGCTTATCCTTTTGAGGATAGAGGCTAAATGATAAAAGAATGATGAATCAACATATGGATGGAACTCACCACTCAAATCTAATTCCTTGAAGGATTGAAGTCATGCAAATCTCCTCAAGGTCTGATTGCAAATTGGCTTGGATTGCTTTGAAGACCTACAAGGGTTAGTCCTCACAAACAAAATGCATGCATAAACATGAAAAAACTCACTTAAAACTTGACATGATGCATTCAAAATGAAATGCTACAATGATCTTGCTCTTGACTTGTTAATAATTGCTTGATGATGTTCTTCTTGCTAGATGATTTCACTTAGTTTTCAAGAGATGCAATGACTAGGTATTTATACACAATAATTCCAATTTCCTACAAATCAAATTCCAATAGCTAAGATTTTCCATTTTAAATTTAATTAATAAAATTCCAACTCCAACTTATTAAAAATTGGATCTAAAATAGGGGGACCAAGTCACCTAGGGCACCATTGTCCCAACCCTATTTTGCAAGGTTTAAAGTGTCAAGAGAAAAATATTAAATGTCTACTTTGATTTTATGTATTTGATTCCTTGATGAGTATTAAAATGGATCATAGAATGCATAATTTAGGAAATTAGGAACATAATTAGGTCCATGCACATAGGAGGGAGAAAAATATAGTGTAAAATTGTCAAGGGTGACAATTTACGATGCTACAAGTTGAAATTGTAAAACTAAAAAAATTGCTAAGAAAAATATTAGAATGCTAGATTGAGTCATTAGATCATTGAATTATACCCCAAAAAATATTGAAATGGCTTCACTAATTGTGTAATATAGTTATTTCGGGAACCTTGATATATTCATTTTAAAAAGGGACCCAACATATTATTGGATCAAAAGTTATGACCTTTGAATTTTATGATCCTACATTATTAAGAGTATTATTTTTGGTTCAAAATAGAACATTAATAAAATATATTGACACTACCATAATTATTTATGAAATTATTGATTTATTAGCATGTCCCAATAATGATGAAGGGTACTCCCCTTACAATCTAAAACTCACAAACACAATAGATAAAGGCACAACAAAATGCAAGAAGGAAGCAAATATTTTCTATTATCATTGAAATAAAAAATGAAAAATGAAATTACAACATTATATTTGCCATCAAATGGGCCTTTTGATTACATAAATCTGAAAATCCGCAAATTGGAACCACCATCTATGCTACTCTGGCCTCCTCTCTGTAGCCCCCTTTCACATCCTTTATTTGGAAGGTGTAACCGCCCTAGAATCTTCTGGAAAGTGTAACTTCCTCAAGAAGATATTTTGAAATTTTATTAATTTTGGTAGTACAACTTCGTGGGGTCATAAATTTTGATTCTATTGTCAGATTTTCTATTATAATACCTTTTCAGAAAGCTCTCAAGATATGTTTGGCCAAGATATATTGACTAATTTTGATTCCCGCCAATTTTCAAGCCCATCCGGAGCCTCTAAGTGCCTAAAAATTGACTTAGAAGATTTTAATAGGATTTTCGAAAATTAAAATTTGAATATCTCTCAAATGAAAAATGGCATTGAAGTGATTTCTTCGCCATTGGCTTCAATTTACCATTCTAGAGGTTTGTGTAAGATTTCGTGTCCAATCGTGCATAAATGCAAACTTACTAAAAATAGTAACACTGCCAAATTTAGCCCTTATTGAAAAGAAAGAACAATTTTTTTTGGGTGATGCAAGATTGCTCTTACACCCTGGATGCTTCTGCATCAAATAAGTATTGATATTTTATGTGGTGCCACTTATAATAAACACAAACAAGAATTAGATCCCATTGAACATGTCTATAATGATTAATTTCTTCTAATTTGATTGAATTTAAAAGAATATACTTCATAGGGTAGAAAATATGTCCAATGTTAGGATTATGATGGTAATGAGTCACATTCAATGATTATTTGATAATGGAGGAACTTTATGGAAGCCAAAATAGAAAAGGATATATAAAAACTATTTAAGAGAAAGTCAATGATGGAAAAAAGGAAAGGAATTAATTGAAAAAGTTGGTTTAAATAGGATTATATGGGTACGAATACCAATTAAATGTTTAATTTGATTTTATATTTGAATATATGAAAAATAAAATCAAAAAATAAAAATATTTATGGCACAATTTTGAGCTCATGGTAAGAATAAAAGTTTTAAAAAATGTATAGTAAAATAAACATCATATACACAATGTCACCTTGGGTTGAGATGTTGTAAAAAGTTACAAACTAATACTAAAAACTAATTTACTTATTTTTGTTTTAAGAATGATAAGATATTAGTATTTTCTTCAACAATTGGTATTACAATGCAAGATTTATAATTAATTATTTAATTAATTTATTCTGTCGTAATGTATTTGATTGACGATCATCAAATCAATCCTTTTTTGCTATCTTGATGATGGATGATGGAGTATGATTTGAAATGTTGATGAAGAAAAAAATCACACAGTTTAAACTATAAATATTTAGACTAATGATGATCATATGTTTAAAGAAATATAAAAATTAAGAATTGTCATTCAAAAGTTCAATAATAGAGCTTTAGGGATACATTGTTAACCTTACTAAATAGTAGTATTGGTAGAATTATAATCTAGAGCTATGCAAATTAAAATCAGTGTAATAACTACTCAATTTTAATGTGACACAAATTAAAAATAGTAATATTCGGATTTATTATTACATAAATAAAAAACCAAAAGCAATAATATTTGAAACCAATATTTGATAATTCAAATAACAATATTAAAATTATTAGAATTTGTTTAAATTTTATGATATTATGATTGTATTGTATTTATTTTCAAATATTCTATTTCATTTATAGAATAGTTTAGTTTTTAATTTTGAAAAATTATAAGTTCAAATGTGTTACTTCAATTAGTTGTGAATATTAAATCATAAATTAATATGTCCAAACTTTCCATATCATTATTCAATTTTTTATTTGTCATATATATTTTCACAAATTTATCATGCTAAAGAGAGCGGTTTCCCAACCCTTAGGAGTTCCTTCAGTTCCCCCCTTAAGGGAAGAAAAGAGACCAATTGTTGAGAAACCCACTCTTACTCCATCACAAATTGAAAACCATGAAAGAAGAAACAAAAATGATAAAGATTGTAGGTGAAGGTGATGTGCTCCTGCCTGCAATTGGAAGAAAAGAATAAAATAGTACTTGATAATAAAAAACCTAATGCAAACAAATCAAGAATAATTATAACTTTCACCAAAACAAGAAATGGAACCAAAACAATAAATGGAACAAGAACATAGAACTGAAATCATCATACACCTCCCATGGTGATAAATTTGGATGATGAAGATAAAATTGCAAAAAATTGATGAGGAAGTGCATAATGATCTTAATTTGTTTTTTTCAAAGTCTATGAATTTAGATGGGGGCAACTGTGATGATCCTCCTAATGAGAGTGACCCAACATGTGTTGAATTTGGTGATGCTCCTTGTATGGAACTTTTTTTAGTCCCTTTGTCTTGTTTTTTGCCTTCTGTATATGATGAGCAATATTGGGATTCAAATTACTTGCTTTAGGTCGGCTTACATGTGTGGTACTCCTTTGTTGTGTTTTATTTATGTGTTCTTTGTGTTTACTTGCACACGATGTGATCTCTTGTATTGTGCTACTTAAAATGTATTTGTTTTTGTGAGTTTTCTTTGGATGACCCTTGTTGCTCCGTTGGTGCAAGGATACAAGGTAAAAAAATCTGTCATGATATTCTTCTATTTGTATTTCCATTCTTCTTTATGTTGTTAACGTTGTCTTTTATTTTTGGTCTTATTTTTTCCTTTTGGGGATGATGCAAGGCCTTGAGACATTTAGGTCTCTTCCATGTTGACCCAAAAGTTTGTTTGTTCTCCCTCTAAGTGTCATTCTTCCATTGTCTTTGTTGTTCCACGAGCATTTGGGAAATGATGTTAGTTCTGAGCTCTATTATATCATTATAGAAAAGACATATACTGACCTTGGATCCATGGATCTAATGATAGCCTTAATCAAACATTGACAACTAGAGATACTCCAAGGACAACTTAAGCAAGGGTTACTCAAATCCAAAAAGTCTTACTATGGAACATTGGTTAAAAATAGTTTGATTAATGTAATTCAAGGTGAATTGAACCCATCACGTGCATTCTTATACAAGAATTCAATAAAAAAAATTAAAACTGCAATAAAATCTTCCTTCATTCATTCTAACAAAAAACATCCATTACAAGAAATCAAGGTTGACACATTTCCCTTACTCTTCAATACATCAACCATAGACAAAAGCATTCAATCAACAATAGAACACCACAGATAGTTAATCATTTTCCAAAGAACTAGTTACGTCAAGATTAAAAGGGTTGACATTCTGCATTGATAGTTTGTCCCTATGCATACTCTCTGCCTCAGTATTCTTGGGCTTCATTTCTAAGTGCCTTCTTTGTTTCCTTCATTGCAATTTGGCATATCCCTTCAAATCCTTTGCTGCTACCTCTTGAACAAGCTACACCCTTATCAATAAGTCGATGCCTTGCTATTTTTTTCAAAATCCGTCCTCTCTCAACTAACTATTCACTCCTCACTAAATTTTTTTCCTTTTCTCCTCTGTCTATTCATTACCTACCTAGATCGATCACTCTCCCAAAAAACTATATTGAGTTTCACCTTGCGAAGGAAGAGCTCACACCATTGAATCAATCCTCTTCCTATTTTCTCAAGCCCAAGGTTCCCACAAAGGGAATCAATCCTCTTTATTTTCTAGAACCATCCTTTTTCCAGTGTCTATTCACTTCCTTCCAAGACAAAAACAATTACTCTTCTTATTCATTGCTTCTCCCCTTTCTTGATCAATATAATTTCCTTGTTCTCTCAACCATGATAATGAGGGATCTGCCAATTTATTCCTACCACTTGTCAAGGATTATCCCAACAAAATAAAATTAAGACCAAAATGAAAGCTAAAATGTTCAAACCAAAATTAGACAATGCAAAGGTGATGCCCCTGCATCAGGATCCCTTATGTGTTCATCTATTATGTTGTTGTTGTATTACATTTGGGTGCAACCCCTCATCATGACATATATTTATTTGGAAAGATATAATTGGAATAAGGCTTTCCAAATAAGCTCGCATGACCCTTATCGTATGACATTTATCAGTTTTCTACCTTAAAGAAATTTCTCACAACGTGGCTTTTGCAATTTCTTTAAGGTGAGGGCATACATTGGCATTATTTTCATCACTTTGTTCATATGTGTTAGACTTAGCAATGCATTGACATTGGAATTTTATTGCTTCACTTTGTTCACATGCGTTGAATTTAGAGTTATATTGGCATATAATTTTTTAAGCACCTTATCAAATTTATTAGGGAGTATAATTCTTGGTATGGAAATTATGGGTACACACCTAACAAATATAAGACTTCACTAGACCTTGCATGCTTCTCATTTTTCTACTTTGTCTTGGGGGTGCACCTAGTGAATATTGTTGATGGGTGTTTTGATACACTTTCTCAACACAGGTAATGTGTAGGTGCATCACCTCTCTTAAAAGGAAATATCCAACAAATTGCTGAAAATTACCCCAAGGTCTCTCGGGTGTTAGGTCATGACTTGCATGGAATATATCAATTGATGTTGATGTGATTTTGCTGGTAATCAGAAGGCAGACTTACATGGACTAAGATGGAAGAGAATTGGATTTGCGAATAGAGTTCTTATGATGGGAAATTACTGTACTTTGCTGTAGGTTCAAACAATAGTCTTGAACTCCATTTCTGTTTTAGGTTTTGGCTTTACAATGTGCAATGAACCTTAGCATAGGTTATTTATTAAAAAAAAAGAAAAATGAGCAAGGAAGAGGGAGGGTTCTTGAACCTGCAACTAACAATGATCATGGAGGCTTCTACTGTGGACAATTTCCTTAAAATTGAATTTCACTTAACTAGAAATTTCATAGTATCATGAAACCTATGCTATCTTCTAAGGACTGCTGGTGTTTTATCATTCGCTCACCACACATATGCATGAACAAATATAAAGTTTTAAAGGAAACTTTAAAAATCAAAGTCTAGACTAACTTTGCACAACCATCTACTAGCAGCAAATGACCAAAAGTATGGACAAGAAAAGCATCTACACAACATAAATCTTCACAATCAAGAAACACATTACTAAATCTTCCAAAGTTGACTGAAAGGAAACTAAAACAACAAAGTAAATCTAACTAAATCTTTAACTTATGAGAGAAGAATCATGAAACATGAGAAGAAATCAAGAAATGCACCAAGATCAATGTATTTCTATTGCAATTTCTACAGCATGTCTTTACAACAAATCAACTCCCTTTGAAAATGAGAGGAGACCCCCTATTTATAGTGTCCAAAAAGTAGAACATGTGGTGAAGACTGATTTACATTTGTGTGACCATAATTCTTTATAAACTAGGGTTTTACTTACCCCCCAATATATTATAATTTTAAAATACATTTTGTCCATATCCCTGTTTTGTCTTCTAGTGGCGGCACTGATGAGCTCAAAATATGCTCATAACTTGAATATTATGATGTATTTTTAATACCCTTACTCTTTTGCTGATGGTTGTTTAAACTCTTTGATTAAATACTTTTTATCTAAAATCGGGTAGTATCCTATAGCAACGCATTCCTATATTCCTGCAGCTTAACATCTCTGTGTGTCTATATTTATTGCCTTGTTTGACCTCCCGAATGATTGATATAATGCATGTGGTTTTTGGATAATGAAATGGATTTAATGTGTGATTAATGAATGTGTATCGTGTTATTGTGTGCATGATTTATTTCACTTCCATCACCATGTGTATCGTAGGTTATTGAAAGAGGCATGAACGAGTCAAAGCGCAACAGATCTCGGCCCTACAGTAAAGGCCATTTCCAACACGACATCGAGGAAGTTGTTCCAAAAAAGACTCTGTGACTGGTTCGTTGGGAGGAAATGTAAATGATCATTAATCTAGGAAGAGTGGAATGCTAGATTCTCTCTGAATCGGTTGAATAGATATGCTTTCACTTATGAGAAGTCTGTTCCTCAGTGTCAGGAGGCATTTATGTCAACGTATTTCTTTGTTAGAGTTAGGTAGTTAGTTTCTTTTCTATAAATAAGTGTTCCTCCTACGTGAGTGAAAAAAAAATAGAACAAAGTGTATTAAGATTAGTATTATAATGAGAAATAGAGTTTTGTGTTAGTTTTCTTATAAGCAGAATGATCAATGTATATGATTCGAAGTTTATGAATAAAAGCTGATGAAGTTTTGAGTTCAATTCTTGCATAAACTGGTTGATGCTTGCTAAGGGGGCCCACTTAGTGAGTATCTGTAATTAGTTGTTTATTTCCTGTTGATTATAAGTTAGAATTTCATTCTTGAAGGTTTCAACACAAACTCAGTCTTATATTGTTCCTGCAGCATCGAGAATCCATCCCTGTGTTTGTTCCTGCAGCATAAGACCAGTTCATAGTTTGTTCCTTAGTAATAGTTGTCATGATTTCTGCTTTGATTAAGTTATGCTGAAGTTAAGAAGACTTTACATTACATTCCTGCAACATAATTAGAATTCCTTCCAAGCATTTATTTCTAGTAAATCGTGGCTGAAATTGGTTCTTAGTGCACATACAGTGCCGCTCCATTTCAAGTATACGTTCCTTGGTTTGACAATGTAAATGAATGACCATAAGAAGATGCTAGTCACCTGTTGGAATTTCCAATTCCTAGGTTAGGATTTGCCATGACTTTTATATCCTTTTGTGGAATCGACCATCATTTTTGGCGCCGTTGCCGGGGATGGTGTCAAGCTAAGAACCTGTCATAGTCATTGTTAGTAGTAGTTTAGTGTGATTATTCAAGCATTTTCAAATTCATTCAATTTTCAGTTAAGTCCGTTGCATGCATAGAAGAAGAGACGCTCTAGGAAGATTCCTCCCTAACCTTCCGTTCATTGATAATAATTTTGAACCAACTTATAATCTATTTGAGGAAGGAGGGGACCAAGATATCAATCCATTTGCTAAAAACCTGCTTGTTGAATTCCCCTTTGCCCTAGTTGACGAAGAACCTCAAGCAAATCCATTTGCTTTGATACTCTATCAAGCAAATATGACACGTAATCCACCTAATCGACCTCCTGCTTTTGAATTCCCCATCACCGCCCAGCAAGATAATGATAACCTTAAAAATATTCCTTCTTCATTACTTCCCAAGTTCTATGGACTAGTTAGAGAGGGCCCAGACACTTTCTTGTTTGAGTTTGACATCCTCTGTCGTAGCTATGATTACACTTTAGATGCTCACATGATGAAGTTGTTTCCTGTTACTTTGAAGGAGGGAGCTCTTAGATGGTTTATGAGTTTGGGAAGGGATGTTGTCAATAGTTGGGCAGTCATGCAAACAAAATTTCTTGATAAATACAAGGAATATTGTAAGAGTGGTAGTAAGGGCGATGATATATTCAGAATTCAACAAAAGGAGGAAGAAAGCCTAGAAGACTATATCTCAAGGTTTTTGTTTTCCTTGAAAAAGAATTCAGACCATACTCTCAATGAAGAATCACATAAACTATTTTTTCTAAGGGGAATTAATGACATCTGTATAGATGCCTTGGATCTGATGGGAGGAGGAGATATAACCCAAGTTCCTTGGGATGATATTAAGACCATATGTCGCAACTACTCTTGAGCAAATGTTAAGAAGAGTAGAGGTCATCAAGCCACAGTGGGAAAGTCTTCTACTAATGGAGTTTCACGGATGGAGATCACAAATTTTCTATCTAATTTTAAGCAGGATATCATAAACAACATGGCTACACAATTGGATACTATGCAAGCTCGGAAGAAACATGAGGAAGTTGAAGCGATCTTGGCTAAGTTATGTCCACATTGTAGACAAAAGAAATGTGACTATAGATGTAAGATGGTGGCTAACCTGGAGGCTAAGAAATTACCTACTTATTTTAACATAGTAGAGGGTGATGATGACCAAGTATTCTTCGTTACACAAAGGCACCCATGGGCTCAAAGACAAGGTATGCCTCAAGACCCCTTGACTTTTGGTAATCCTTATTCTAATTACAATAACCAATGGCAACCTACATATGGCCCATCACCACCTTGGAATAATTCTCAACCACATTGGCCTAACTATTAGAGTCCTCAATGACAATCTCCTCAAGGAGGTTGGCAACAACCACAAGGACAATGGACTCCACCCCAAGGTAACTGGCAACAGAATCCTCAATGGAGAGGTTCTCAACAATGGTAGAACCAATCCCCTGGACTCCTGCAGCTTCAACATCCACAACATCCGACCCTCATGCCACCTCCTGCACCTCCAAAACAAATGCCTATGCCTGCTCAACCATTGCCAAATCCTAATAATAAGTAGCAACAACAACAAAACCCTATGTATTTTGCAGAAGCCAATCAGTATCCAGCTTATGCCCTGAATATTAATGATATCCATCTTAGGTCTGGAACCACTCTCCCTGCTCCACAACCAGCAGTAATTACTGAGATTCCAGACTCTGCCTTTGAAAAACCTATTGATCCTGTAGAACATATACCTATATTAGATACTGTCTCTAAGGAGCCTCTCCTGCAGCATCAAGCCAAACCACCTTTTCCTCAGAAATTGCAAGTTACTACATCCAAGTCTATGGAAAAGCCCATCTTTGATATTTTGGATCAGCTAAAGAATGTACACATTTAAATTCCTCTTTTTCAAGCCATTAAAGATGTCCTAATTTATGGGAAAGCCATTAAGGAGGCCTATTTGAAGAAACATGGAAGAAAGAAAAAGGATCTCCAAACTATCCATGTTCTAGGACAATTGGCATATATTATGTTAGGGAAGGTAGTCATTCCAAAATATGCTGACCCTGGGAGTCCTGTGGTACAAATAAATATTAATGGCCAGATAGTAAAGAATGTTTTGATTGACCTTGGTGCAACCATCAATGTAATGACCAAGCATACTATGGAGTATTTGAATAGCCTAACCATTAGTTCTACACCTACCATCCTGCAGCTTGCTGATAGTTCCATAGTAACACCTGATGGCATGGTAGAAGATATAATTGTCAACTTTGAGTCTTGGGAATACCCAACAAATTTCACCATATTGTCCACTAAGGAAACTTTGGGAGGATATCCTATCATCGTAGGTAGACCATGGTTAGCCATAACTGATGCTTTTATAGGATTCCATTCAGGAGACATGATAACTTCTGATGGTTAGTTAACAAAGAAATTGGCTTTATACCCACTTGCCTAGCCTCAACTAGACTTGTCTCAACCAATTTGGCCAGATTTAGGAGAGGAAACTGAAAAAGTCAATTCATTGGCTCAGCTAATGATGCTACAAACTAATCCATTTTCCCAACTTCAGAGTGAGGATGGCCTGCTTTTACACATTTTCAGTCTAACTTTGATATGAGTAGCCCATCTGTTCCAGATAGCTGTCCTCAGTAGTGCTTCCTGCAGCAACTGAATCCTGAGAGCCTGCCACCTAAAATTCTTGTAGTTTATCAAAATTTGCTTCCACAGGAAATACAAACACCACCTTTATCAGTAGGCTTCATGAATGATCTTACCAAGCAAATAGAACTATCTCCAGGCCGGTGTCTGAATATCAATAATAAGCTGCCTCAATCTCAACAAACTACCCTAGTCACAATGCTGCAAGATCAACACAGAGCTTTTGCATGGGACTATGGGGATATGAAGGGAATAGATCCTCAACTCTGTACTCATAGGATCTACATTAAGGAAGACTGCTCACCTTTTAGGCAGCCTCAAAGAAGGATAAACCCAACACTCAGGGAAATAGTTAAAAATGAGCTCCAAAAATTGCTTGATGTTGGTTTTATCTACCCCATTTTAGACAGTCAATGGGTATCTCCATTGGTGATCATTCCTAAAAATGGTGGAAAATGGAGAGTTTGTGTAGACTACAGGGAGCTAAACACAACAACTAAAAATGATCACTTTCCACTACCATTTGTTGACCAAGTGCTAGACTCATTGTCTGGTAAAAAGCATTTCTCCTTTTTGGATGGATATAGTGGGTATAATCAAATTAGAATTTTCCCTGGGGATCAAGACAAAACAACTTTTACTTATCCATGGGGAACTTTTTCCTACTTTGTCTTACCTTTTGACCTGTGTAATGCACCTGCAACATTTCAAAGGGCAATGATTAGTATTTTTGCTAATATTTCTCATGATTTTATGGAGATCTACATGGATGACTTCACCACTTATGCAGTTACTTATGAAGAAGCATTAACAAATTTGGAGAAAGTGTTGAAAATATGTAAGGAACACACTTTGTCTTTGAATAGTGAGAAGTGTTTTATGATGATGGAAGAAGGAATTATTTTAGGCCATCATATCTCTCAAGCAGGAATTCAAGTTGATCCTACAAAAATAGGAGTCATTCTAACTTTGCAAACACCTATGAAACAAAAGGATGTTAGAAGCTTCCTAGGACATGCTATATATTATAGAAGATCTATCAAAGATTTCAGCAAAATAGCCAGTCCATTATATGCCTTATTAACTAAGGATTATGAATTTAACTAGACTGAGGCCTATGACAAATATTTCCTGTAGCTTAAGAACTTACTTACTCAGGCACCTGTTCTTCAAGGACCAAAGTGGAGTCTGCCCTTTCATATACACACATATGCTTCTGATTATGCCATAGGGGCAGTTTTAGGACAAAAAGAGAATTCCATAGAGCATGCCATATATTTCATGAGCAAAAACCTTCAAGGCCCTGAATTAAACTATACTGTCACAAAGAAAGAATTGCTAGCAGCTGTGTATGCCCTGTACAAGTTTTGACATTACGTCACTGGTTACCAAATATTTATTCATACAGATCATGCAACAATAAGGTACCTTATGAATAAGCCTATCATATCTAGCAGATTAGCAAGATGGCTCCTATTTTTGCAGGAATTTGATATCATAGTTATTGATAAGCCAGGCCGAGCTAATGTGGTGGCTGATTTCTTGTCAAGAATTCAAACAACTACACTTGCCACCCCTGAGGTAATTGATGATAACTTTCCTGATGAACATTTATTTTCTATTGCTACTCAAACTCCATGGTATGTAGATATTGCAAATTATTTAGCAGCCAACAAGATCCCAGCTCACTTCTCACCAAAGGACAGGAAATTGTTGATAGAGAAAAGTTTTAACTTTTCATGGATTACAGACTGTTTATTTTACACAGGACCTGACCAAGTCATGCAAAGGTGTGTTAGGGAAGATGAGACCTTTGAAATTTTGCATGCTTGTCATGATGAGCCATGTGGTGGGCACTTTGCAGCCAAGAGAACATCTATGAAAGTGCTTACTACAGGGTACTATTGGCTCACACTACACAAGGATGCTGCAACCTACACCAAAAAATGTGATAGATGTCAAGCATGGGGAGACCAACAAGGTTTGATGAAATTCCCCTGTATCCTCAAGTGGTAGTCAGTCCCTTTGACAAGTGGGGCATGGATTTTGTTGGGCCTATTTATCCTCCATCCAATGGGAAATCATACATTTTGGTTTGCATTGATTATGTAACCAAGTGGGTGGAAGTGAAAGCAATGACACATGCCCGTGACAATAAAGTTACTGAGTTCCTGTATGAGCAAATTTTTACTTGGTTTGGAGTCCCAAGGGAACTTGTTACTGATCAAGGAGCTTAGTTTACATCAAACTTAATCACTGCATTGATGAATGATTACAAGATCAAGCACATAAAGTCTAGCCCCATTCACCCTCAAGCCAATGGTTAGGCAAAGGTTACCAATAGAGAATTAGAGCCAATCCTTACTAAAACAGTACAGTTACACAAGAAGGATTGGAGCAGTTGCCTTCCTGAAGTAGTCTAGGCCTATAGGACAACATGGAAAACAACTACAGGGTTTACCCCTTTTGAGTTACTCTGTGACAAAACTGCCATGTTGCTAATAGAGTTTGAGAATAAGACCTTAAGAACTGCTCGTCAGCTTAACATTGATCTTTCAAAAGCCCAAAGGAACACCTCCTACAGTTGAATGCATTGGATGAGATAAGGAAAGCTGCCCCACATCATACTGAAGCTATCCAACAATAAAGAAAGAAATGGCATGACCACCATAAAAAAACTAAGCAATTATCTGCTGGTGACTGGGTGCTACTCTATGACTCCAAGTACAAAGAAAATCAAGGTAAACTCACCACAGGATGGCTTGGTCCTTATGAAATAGAAAATGTGTTTGATAATGGTTCAGTTCAGTTGGCTATAATAGATCCTATCCGATTCAAGCTACTGGTTAATGGAAACCATCTTAGGTTGTATCATAAGCTAGCATCCAAAGAAGAATTTATGAAGCAGTTTGTTTCAGATGCAACCACCGATCTTCCTGTAGCAAAAGGCTTCGGCCTTTTTCCTGCAACATCTCTTTAACATGCTATGTTGCATGCCCATAATAAAGGTTTCCTTTTTAAGGAAGCCACTTTCTCCGTTTTTCATCCATCACTATCATTCGTTCCATCTTCTTCCACGTAACCCATCCATGTCAACCATCCTGCCGTACCACCTTCATTTATGGTTTTCGTTCTAGCCATCATTTCAAGCTGAGCTGTGAACTTTCCCAGCATCTACGAGCACTTATTATAAGGTACACAATATCTTTTGTCACATCATTTATTTATTTCATTTATTCATTAAATGCTATGTATCTATCAGTCATTATTGCTTGTTTTTTGCCTATCCTTTCGCACATGTGTGGACACATGCCAAATTTTAAGTAGGGGGCGGGGATAATCCATTTCAAACTTTTTCTTGTGCCACTGTCACGTTTGTCAAGACAGTTTTATTTTCTTGTAATTACCAAGTACGACTGTGTGCTTTTATCCTAATCAACAAGTTAACTGCTTGATTTGAGTAGTTTTTAATAATCATTTCATGTAATTATCCTTTGTATCATTCATGGAAAAGTAAAGAAAGGTGACAACAGAAAAGAAAGAAGAAGAGCGAAAAATGTTTTTTCAAATTTTCAAAATAAGTTTGAGTTTCAGGAATCTCAGCAGGGATAATTTGTGAATATGGGTGGCTAGTTAGTGAGACATGAGCCTATAGCTCATGAAGCCTTGACACAAAATCCTCAAGTGGTTTAGGCATTCAACAATTGCGGATGGCTGAATTATTTTTTGGGGATAGATTCCTTTAATGAGGAAGCTACAGGTGAGTTTTTGAGAACTCTTTCAGAGGGAGAAGCTACAGTGTGGGGTTTGAGAGTAGCCGTTATAGAAGAGTGGATTTCTGAAGTAATTGGGCTTTCGAAGGTAGGAGAGAAATTTCCTTCAGGAAGAGATGTTGTCTCTTCTAGGGCAGAATTCACAATACCAACAGATGGACCCTTAGAGGTTTCCAAACAAGGATGCGAATGGGTGTCACTGCCTCCTCCATACTCAGAATATGCCACCTTCATAATCAGGTATTTGACTTGTGAGGGACATTTTTCCTATTTGCATTCTTATCATTTCAAACTATTGAGTCATATGAGGCACGGTTTAGCTATCAATGTTCCAAAATTTTTGTTAAACCTTTTGGAACGTAGTGCCCATGAAACCCAAAGGGGTAAGGATAACTCTATCACCCATCATGCCCTCATTAAATTCTTGATTGAGCGTTCCATGAGGGATGTATCACCCCTTTCTTGGCAATAATTTGTTGCCTAGAAGGGCCTGCAACCTCCAGAACCTTCTAGAGCACTCCCTGCACAACACAAGAAAAAGAGAGTAGAATCTACGAGTAGGGAAGCAGAGCAAGAATCATGTGCTCCTACAACACCTAGTCCTACAACCTCCACACCAGAGTCCTCTACCCAATTAAAAACCAGGTCTGCTGGTAGAAAATAAAAAGGGAAAACGAAGGTAGGAGAGTCATCTAGGGCAGAACAAACCCCAGAATCAAGCCCTCATGTTCAAAAGAAAAAATGTTCTACTCTGCTCTCTCCTGCAGCATCTTCCCTTGTTGCCATCATAGTTTCACTATCACCTTCTCCTGCTAAGTCTGAATCCTCTAGGCAAGTTAGAAAGAGGAAAGCTATGAAAGAGTCTCCTGCAACTGTTACATTGCCAAAAAAAGTTTCATCCAGGAAACAACGTAAAGTTACCTCAACCTCCATTCAACCTAAAATTATAGTCACTCCCGAGGAATCTAAAGAATTTAGTCATGATGTTTCTCAGAGTGTATCTGAGAATTTTCTACAAATTTCATCTGTTATTCCTGGGGAACTGCAAACTGAGACAGTGGAAGTTGAGGAAGCACAACATGGTAGTGGTAATAAAAGGAGGATGCCAAGTCTTGATGACTTGGCTGAAGTAGTTGGGAAAATTTCAGGAGAAACACAATCTCCTCCTGGGCAGCAACAAGAGTCCATCCTGTAGTAAGAGGAAGAACAACTTGAACAATCTAAAGTGTCTAATGAAACACCATTACTCTCTGAAACTTGTTGAGCATTGGTTGTTTACAAAAGGACATTGCTGATTGAATATTTGGAATATCTTAGGATTACATGGAGGCCTGTTACATTTCAGACTTTGAGTTTCTACCATTTAGCTAGAACTGACCTTCAACAAAGTCTTTGGGAAGAAGAAAAGAAGAAATTGAAAAAGGAAATTGAAAGACAAAAACAGGAAATTCAAGAAATGAAAGAGAAAATGGATGAAATGATGAAGGTAATTGGTAAAATTATGGAATGTAGACCTCCACCTAGGGTATATGCTATGTGCCTTAAAGAGTAATTTCTATGGTTCCAATTGATGAGAATTTCCAGAAATTTAGACCCTAACATTCACACAACTAAGGAATTTTATGATGCATATCAAGTAGTACCCAATTGGCTAAGAAATTCTTTATGCGAGTTTTATCTACATGGTTTGCTATTTCCTTTTGAAACAAAATGGAATCCGCCTCTCTACATTGGTGACATTCATTTGAGGTCACTCATGTCTTGGGTGGCCAATGAAACTAACTATGGAAAATAATTAGAGGCTTATGAAGAGGTTGAAAGGAATGAACCTATTCTGCTGCGACCTGAAAGCTCAGATCCCCACATAGTTCTGAGAACTTGGCTTACTATTGCGTATGGATTCCATGATCCTACAACAAGATTGAATGTATTTGATATCAGGAAGCAGGTGTATGATGAGTTCAAAGACCAAACATATCTGTTTTGGAAGCTTTCATCTTCCAGAATTCAAACAAGATGGGAAAAAATGACTGTTGGTCTGAGGAAATCTAAGCTTCATAGCCCTCTGAACTTAAAAGCAGCCATCAGAAGGACAAAGAAGTATATGTAGCTGGGTCTCCAGGAAAGGTTTGAGTTCTGGTTACCATTAACATTTCGACCTCCAATTTTGATGTGGCCACTTTACCCTTATTTGGCTACAAATGTTAATGAGGATGCAGAAACCCGTAGGTATGAGAGATGGCAAAGTTTCAGAGGTTTCTACTACAAATTCAGAACTTCATTGCAGGGCCATGCTACTCCTACTGATTTTAGAGAAACAACTAGAAAGCTTAATGCTGGAGGACCATCATTAGGATAAGTAGGGGGAAAATGATGAGCTTGAAATATGCTCATAATTTGAATATTATGATGTATTTTTAATACCCTTACTCTTTTGCTGATGGTTATTTAAAATCTTTGATTGAAGACTTTTTATCTTAAATCAGGTAGTATCCTGTAGCAACACATTCCTATATTCCTGCAGCTTAACATCTGTGTGTGTTTGTATTTATTGCCCTGTTTGACATCTCGAATGACTGATATAATGCATGTGGTTTTTGGATAATGAAATGGATTTAATGTGTGATTAATGAATGTGTATTGTGTTATTG
The DNA here is from genome assembly GCA_007115665.2 of Sequoiadendron giganteum. Classification (NCBI taxonomy): domain Eukaryota; kingdom Viridiplantae; phylum Streptophyta; class Pinopsida; order Cupressales; family Cupressaceae; genus Sequoiadendron; species Sequoiadendron giganteum. Next base: position 854,689,454 of record CM021101.1, on the reverse strand, counting down.
TGTGCGTTCTTTCTTTCGCTTCTGTCGCCATGTGTATCGTAGGTTATTGAAAGAGGCATGAACGAGTCAAAGCACAATAGATCTCGGCCTTGCAATAAAGTCCATTTCCAGCACGACATCGAGGAAGTTGTTCCAGCAAAGAATCTCTGACCAGGTCGTTGGGAGGAAATCTAAATGATCAATAATCTAGGAAGATTGGAATGTTAGATTCCCTCTGAATCGGTTGAACATATATGCTTTCATTTATGAGAAGTCTGTTCCTCAACATCAGGAGGCATTTATGTCCACGTCTTTCTCTGTTAGAGTTAGGTAGTTAGTTGCTTTTCTATAAATAAGTGTTCCTCTTGCATGAGTGAAAAAAATAGAACAAAGTGTATTAATATTAGTATTATAATGAGAAATAGAGTTTTGTGTTAGTTTTCTTACAAGTAGAATGATCAATGTATATGATTCCAAGTTTATGAATAAAAGCTAATGAAGTTTTGAGTTCAATTCTTGCATAAACTAGTTGATGCTTGCTAAGGGGGCCCACTTAGTGAGTATATGTAGTTAATTGTTTATTTCTTGTTGATTATAAGTTAGAATTTCATTCTTGAAGGTTTCAACGCAAACTCAATCTTATATTGTTCCTGCAGCATCGGGAATCCATCCCTATGTTTGTTCCTGCAGCATAAGACCGGTTCATAGTTTGTTTCTTAGTAATAGTTGTCATAATTTCTACTTTGATTAAGTTATGCTTAAGTTAAGAAGACTTTACATTACATTCTTGCAACATAAGTAGAATTCCTTTCAAGCATTTATTTCTAGTAAATTATGGCTGAAACTGGTTCTTAGTGCACATACAGTGCCGCTCCATTTCAAGTATACGCTCCCTAGTTTGACAATGTAAATGAATGACGATAAGAAGATGTTAGTCACTTGCTGGAATGTCCAATTCCCAGGTTAGGATTTTCCATGACTGTTATATCCTTTTGTGGAATCGACCATCAGGCACTGCAACATTTTTGTCCTTTTGCTGATTGCTCTTTGCTGCAACTATTCCTTTAGAAATTCTTCATCAATAATAGGGTTGCCTTCTTACTTCTTCGAAGCTACATACTCCATGAACCTCAAGATCACTAACCGAAACTTGTCGACCTCAATGATGTTTGATTTCAACACTTGGTAGCTCCATTCTTTGGAATGGTTAACAAGGTTTTCCTAGTCCTCCTCATACTTGGCAATGTGGTCTCTGAATAGTTCGGATGTGAAAGCTCAGGTAGCAAAGCTAATAAAATTTGTAGTATTCTCAAGTGACATCCCATCTTCCATCCTCTTTCGAAAGTGAGGCTTTATACTTTCTAGATTGATCCTGATAGCGGGCACTTCATACCCTGAGATCAGCTTCAGGTATCAGAAGCAATCCCCTCGAGCCTCCTTGGCCCATTCAACATCCAGATTGACTCGATCAACTACCTATTCTAGCATTTCCTTCTGGTGATCAAAGTCTCGTTTCCACACATCCAACAACGAATGGTCATTGTCCTTGAAGGAAAATTCCTTTTCCCAAATCTCACATGGCAGCTTGAGGATAGCCTCGATTTTTGGGTAAGAAGCCCCATACTTCTTAGGGAACTCAATGCACATTTTCCTTGTACCTTCAACAGATGTTTTTACTTCCAAGAACTTGTTCCCTATTTAGACAACTAGATTGATACTCATATTCCCAATATCCAAGACCTGTCAGAAACAATTTTTTGTGGTTTTGTCCAAGTTCTTTCTTTTCTCTAGCTTGCTAATATGCTCTTTGGACAACAACTGTGGTGGGGCCAAGGATGTGGTTGGATGTTCCTCTATGGGCAACCATTGTTGGATATAGGCTTCCAAATAAGCCACCTATGCCTTAAGTTCCTCCTTTGAAACTTTATCCCGTTGAATGAGGTGCACCACTGTGGTGACTGATTCTTGGAGATGGTCAACCTTTTGCTCTCTGGTGCCCACTCCCAAGTTGATGGTGGAGACATTGTAGCTTATTCCCAATTCTCCAACCACCAACATGGCTATTTGCACTACTCTGGATCTAGAGGCATCCATCATTACTCTTGATCTAATTCTAGGATTTTTCTCTTTCTTGGTACCAATATGAGCTCTAGCCAATATTCCCTCTAGTCTTGCTTTTGGGTTCTTCAGAGTAGGAGTCTTCTTTTCCAGCCGCCTTTCCAACCAGTCAGGCATTGAGGACCCTTCCTTGGGTGATTCATGTTGATCCTTGGTTTCCTCTATCCTAAGTTCAATGGCCTTATTATTGAGGGCCTCCTACTCAATCCTTGTGTCTTCCCTCTCATCATTAAAGTCCTGAATGACCACTGTGCGCTTGATGGGAGATTTGGTGGGTAGTCATTCATCAGGGTGGTCCTCCCCTTCAACATCCTTTTCTTCCTCATACTGATCATGCCTGCATTCCTTGGGCCTATCTTCCTATCTATCTTCATGAAAGGATGTTTCTTCATCATTCTCAGGGGCACGGTCATGCCCATCCACTGGAGACTTATCACCTTCTGCCTCTGGAGCAACAACTCTTTCTTCAACCATAGGTTTTCTTCTAGCCTCTTTATCTTCAACCTCCTTGAGTTGTTTGGCCCACTCAACATCAAGCTCTAGATCAATTATTTCTTGAATTATATTCTTGCCTAGATCCTCATTGTCATCACTGGAATACTCATAGGTGACCTTATCAATTAATCGATGCTCATACATAAGATGTTCATGATAATCACCTACCTCCTCTTCCAACCTCTTAGCTACCTCCAGTTGTTGTCATTCCAATTCATCAGAGATTGGCATCGTAGCCTCCATATTGGGTGGCTCAGTAGGAGGAGAAGGAACCGAGGTGTTAACCATTTCTTGGGTAATTGAAGCTTGCACCATTGGATTTGCAAACATTCCCGAAAGTTTAGATGAAACATTCTGCATTTATTTCATGAAGGATTTCAGGAGAGTGAGGGAAGGCATTGTAGTAGTAGTGGTGATAGTTGGAAGGGAAAAGGAAGGAGACATGGAGGATGAAGAAATCAGTGAGGTAGTGGTAGATGATGAATCCACTGATATGACCTGCAAGATAGGAGAAGTAGAGTGGAGGTGAATAATGCATCACAGGTGGGGAGGATGCAACTATTGCATGTGGGATAGGCGGGGCGGTAGCAATAGTAGCAGTGGTGGCATCAACAGATGAAGTAGGAAGAGATCTTGGCGGATTAGCCTCCATCTCCTCTCCCTTGTTCTTCTATGTTTATTGGGAGATTCACTCTCTGAGGCCTTTCTAGCATACACTTTTTGGTTGGGTTGCTGCCCATCAACCTACTTTCTCTTCTTTGACTAAATAGACGGTGGGGACATAGATGTTTCTCCAGTTGTAGCAGCAGTTGCCCCACCATTAGAACCACTGGGTTCACTCTCGAGCCCTTTGAATGTCAAGGTGACTCCCTATTTCTTCAAATGAGCAAGCTACCCATTGATCCATGCCTTTGTTCGAGCTTTAACGGGCTTGGTGAGAATGTCGAGGTCATCAACCTCTTGCTCATTCCAATCAATTAAAGGCAGTCATAAATTCACAATAGCACTGTATCTTGAATCGATCACGGTGCTCTCTTCTTCTTCTAGTTGATCTAGCATCGGAAATAGGTTCACCCTTTTTACAAAGTACGTGGTCATACACATATAGTGCCTTACCCACAATTGAAAATAATCTTTGCAATTTGCCCATAAATCCTTGATATGGTGAAGGTGGGAATATTCCTATCCATTTTCCTTCCTGATGTGGCCATATGGGTCCATCCGCAGTCTGGCTATATGTGGCCTGAAGTGGTACTCAACCAGCTCCTTCTCTGAATTGCCCATGCATTGGGAAGTATAAAGTTCATACATCCCTTGGATGAGTGTGAGGGGATAAGGGGTCCCTGTCAGATGATTATTGCTTAGGATGTTGTGTATATGTCATAGCTACCAAGATAGTTCCAATAATATGATCCGGTCTTTAGGGTATTGGGGTAGCTTATTCAACATTTCTGAGAATCCTTGGGGGCGAATGTAGGTGAACTTGGGATACTGGATGAATAAGAAGGTGTAATGTTTGAGGAGGGCCCTAGAACTACGAGAGACTCTTCTCTCAAAATTACCTCTAAGAAATCTAATGATGTAGGCAATAAACACATCGTTTACCCTACAGTAATCCCTCTTGAAATTTTTGTATTGCAGTTGAGGGTACTTGTCATATGGTTTGATCTCTCTACATAGCATCTCATTAGGCACCGTGGTCAATCCACTATAAGGCCACTGATCGGCAAGCAAATACACTAAGTAAGATTTCATGTAGAATTTGGAGGTTTTCTTTATATTAATGAATTGCTCATGGAAGCAATCACTAATTATCTCTCCCCAATAGTATGTGGTATCCTCTCCATGGAGAATTTGTTTAGAAAAATACATCATCCACTCTTGGAAGAAGGATGCAATAGGAAGGCCCATTACTCTGCTCAATAGGGTAATGAGATCATGGTAGTCCTTGAAGAAGTCACTGTGGTAGAGCTCCTGAGGAACTTTGGTAGCACTGCCCCACCTCTCCTTCAACCAATACTGGTTGATCAGCTTCTTGCATCTCAAAGGATCTTCATCCCACATCCCCTTGCATTCTCAGATAGTTGGGGTCTCCATGCTTCTGAAGATGGGGTATGTGGAAGGTTTTTGTTATCCTTGAAGGGGACATATCAACCAAGATGTTGCCGTCTCTATCCATAATTTTCTTTGTTTCAAGTTGGTACGCCTCCCTGCAAGCCGTTACCAGCTCGGGGGCAGCCAAGGCGGAAGGGAAGCCAACAACCTTAGCTAGTCCAATGTTTTTTATCAACTTGGCATTCTGAGTCTTTGGCTCTACCCTGACTCTTTGTGTGAAGTCATCAATATTGACATGCCCAATATTGGTGTCTATGATATCCCTCCATTTAGGTATAACTTTGGAGTGCAATGACACTCCCTGGAATTGGTACCTCATTTGGTCTTTGTCTTCCTTGCCTCGGGCAACCTTGACAATCCTTTTCCCTTTGTCCTTGATTGCCCCTAAAGCTTTTGCACCAGATTCCATATATCCTGCACAAAGAGGTGAGAGTCAACAAAATTAAGTATGAGGGTGCAGCGTCTGGCAAATTTGTGCAAATCAAGGTTAGATTAAATAATTTATCATTCAAACCTAACACTTGATCAAAGTAACATTGGAGGGCAAACGGATGACCCAGACCCCATAGACCAGACTTCCCTTGCCAAAATTTTGTTCTGGAAGGGCGAACAGGGTAGGACATCCCAAATGAATTCTCCCAATCTTGGATTTGGATAATGGAGGGTCCATGTGGGAGAAGGTAATATTTAAGCACATGGGTCGAAGTCTGTTTCCAAATTTGAGGCCATTTAGATAATCATTAAGGCGTTCGGGCTCAAACTAAAGGAAGGCTGTCAAGGGCTAACTATTTGAAACAACCTTGGAGAAACAGTGTTCCAGAGACAGAGTTCCAGAATCTGAAACCTGGGAGGCTAAAAGCTATTTGGGAGCTCAGGGTGTAAAGGCCAGGAAGCCGTTTAGGAATATCCATGTGAAACAGCGAAGCATGGAGAAGAGTCCGAGGAGATAGTTTGCCTTCATCTGAAAAAACCCAGAGGAGAAATGAGGTTTGGGGCTTGGAGGCCGAAAAGATGAGTTTGTTCCGCTGTTTAGGATGATGAGGGTGAGACGAAATCCCGAGGATGAAATTCTAGTAGGTGGGGTCCAAATGTAGCAAGGACTTCGCATTTCATCAATGAAATGTTGAGCGGCTAGGAAATGCTTGGGGCCCAGAAGCTGGAAAGATTCCGTGAGACAACCATTCAGTACAACAATGGAGGCCCAAAGATGGAGGTGCGGTAGGCAGGGTCTAAGGGCAACTTGGAATTTGAAAATTGCCAGTTTAACTGCCATGCACACTTTATGAGCTCGGGGTCTGGGAGTTGGAAGGACGTTAGGAGAAAGCTGTTTTGAAAACAATGACATAGAACGACGGTCCGAGACCTGATGAGCACTTGGACGTGTCTTTCTTCTTTATTTTTGGAAACCCAAGTCAATTTGAGGAGCAGAGACCAATGATCGAAGGAACGAAATGAGGATGCTATTGAGAAATGACGAATCAGAAGGGAGTTTCAGATTTCGGGACCCGGGAGATGGTTCGCCGTTGAGCCAACTTTCACCAAGTTAACACTACGGCCGGAGAGAATCTTGGGACCAAAGAGCATGGCTTCTGCCCTGAAGAATAGTGATGGGACGATGGGGTTTCAAATTAAAATTTGGGTCTGGTAATGGACGTTTTCAAAAATTTGGGCAAGTGAGTTTTAAGGTGAGACATTTCCCCTATTAGGTTTTCAATCATTTCTCCCTTATTGTGTAATTTTTTGATCATAAAGCTTTAAAAAAGGGAAGGACTATCAGATGAAGGTCATACCTCGGGGGCCCAAAGAAGAGAGATGTCAAATCCTAGAAGAGCGATGAAGTAGAAGCTCAGGTAGGAGGGCGGCGAAGGCTAAGATCACACTGCGCTTGTTTACTATTTCTGACATGTGAAAATGACATGTCGAAACTTGTTTATATAGCCCTTAAGTGAAGGGAAAACGTGGGTTGATCTAATGACCCAACAGTGCGTAATACATTCCCTTAACACTAATACAATAGGGGAGAAGAACATAAACAAGTTCTAATAGCTTCTAAAACTATTTGAGATGAATACAACCAGTAAAATAGATAACAGAATTGAGCATTCACAGATTGACACAAGATATACGTGGGAAAACCTTTTTAGGTTAAAAACCAACCACACAAAGTCAAGACAATTGTATTCCAGTAATAAAATAATTACATACAATGTTCAGTCTTCTCTTATCAGCTCACAACAATTCTTCAAGTTCTTATCTCATTGTTAAAAAAATTATCATCTAACATACAGTTCTTATTTTTTCTTACATTGTTGTACACGACTTACAAAGTCATACATTGCAATTAATCTCTCAGCCAATTGCCAACCATCAGGTTCATGAATCAGATCTCCAATCACGCAATCGATCTACCCATGTTGATCTCCCTGCATCGAGCCACCTAGACATTAATTCCATCACTCAAATCGGGTCTTAATCACCAGCGTAAGTTAGCTTGCAATTACTGCTTTTACCATTTTGGCTTTTGGACAATCAACATGCTGTCAACTAGCCATGCATCCACCAATAATTCACTAATTGCATTTGACTTCGAGTCCAACTTAGTCAAACCAGGTATGAGCTCATCCAATCTCTCTAAGACTCTACTGCTCCAACACCGAGCTGACACTACCCATCTGCGATAATGCGGTGAGGTCAACCGAGCTCACCCATGCTTCCTCGCGCTACCGCCGAGCCCAACTGACCCGTCCGTGGTGTGGCGGTATGATCACTCGAGCTTGTTCCATTTTTGCACCATGCTACCACTATCCAGTCAAGGCCTAACTGTGGTAAGGCAATGACTAGTCTGTGAGACCACTAATAGTCAAACCACACTACCGCGAGGGCCAACAGGCCACCCTGCGGTAGAGCAGTGATCGTCAGCCAGACCGCTGGCAATCTTGCCACAGCCATCGTAGTGAGCAAACTCACCGTTCGCGATGCTGTGGTAACTACCAAAGCCACCATAGGCAGACAAACCATGACCACCACGGTTGGTTGCATAATCGCCTGCGGTATGGCGGTGACCAACAAGATAGGCCAAAAGATGCCAACTATGGCCACTGCGAGCGATAACAAGATAACCACCAAGGCCTTCACCATGGTACCACCAAGGTAGGAGTAGACCACCGTGATAAAGCGGTTAAGGCATGAATAAACCAGGCGTGGTATGGCAGTAAATTGCAGAAGCAACAAGTTTTTTTTTGCCAAGGCATGAAAACAAGGTTTCAAGCTGGAAGTTGAGACACATTTTCTCAACAAGCTCCCACTTGGTGAACACTTCTAGCTCCCCCATGGCTTCGAAAAAATTATTGTCTGTCATAGGCCCTAAGGTCCATCGATTCTGCGCACCATCTGAACTTGTCTGTGCTCATAGGCTTAGTGAAAGCATCTACAACATTCCTCAAAGTGTTGACCTTTTCAAGACAAAATCCTCCATCTTCCACCATGTCCCTAATGAAGTGAAACTGCACATCAATGTGCTTCGTCCTGGCCTGGAAAGTGAGATTCTTTTCCAAACAAATGGCACTTTGACTATCACAAAAAATTGTGATATGTGCTGCATTAAAACCAATGTCTGAACACAAACACCTCAGCCAAACTACTTCCTTGTAGGTGTGAGTTGCAACCATGTACTCTGCCTTTGTCATGGATAAAACAACTACAGCCTGTTGCTTTCTCATCCAAATGATTTCTCCACCATTAAGTATGAACATATATCCACTGGTGGATCACCTGTTGTCAATGTCCCCTGCCTAATCAGAATCAACATATCCCTAAATGCTGAGAGTCCTCTGTGATGCAACCACACTGCCATGGTAACACATAGAATAATTTGAAATCCCCTTCAAATATCTAAACACTCTTTTCACAGCATCCCAATGTGATCTTCCCGGATTTTCCATAAATCGGCTTAGAACTCCCATTGCTTGGGCAATGTCTGGTCTTGTAAAGACCATAGCATACATCAAACTACCAACAACACTTGTATAAGGCACACTGGTTATGTCCTCCATCTTAGTAGAAGACTTTGGACAATCTTCAACAGATAGCTTCATTCCTTGCATGATTGGAACAACTAGCTGCTTGCAATCATCCATGCTAAACCTCTTCAGAACTATTTTCACATACTTACTCTGATTGACCCAAAGCTGTCTGCTTGTTCTATCTCTGGTTATCTCCATTCCAAGAATGTACCTAGGTGCACCAAGATCTTTCATTTTGAATTTTGTAGACAACTGAGATTTAAGATCAGAAATCATAGACTTGCTATTTCCTATGAATAACATATCATCCACATATAGGGTAATAACAAGCACACGATCATTCTCAGATTTATAATAAATGCAATGATCATATTTTGATCTAACAAATCCAATTGACAAAACAAACGTGTCAAATTCTGGTACCACATTCTAGGAGATTGCTTTAAACCATAGAGAGATTTATTTAACTTACAAATCAGATTTTGTTTACCTCTTTCAACAAAATGCTTAGGATGGGACATGTAGATTTCTTCTTCCAGCTCACCATGGAGAAACCTTGTCTTCACATCCATCTGTTCAATTTCAAAATCATACACAGCTGCTAATGATAATAAAAATCTGATGGATGTCAGCTTTGCTATAGGGGAAAAAATCTCTCCATAATCAATTCCCTCAATTTGAGAAAATCCCTTTGCAACCAACCTTGCCTTATACTTCTCAACACTGCCATCAAGGCCTGTTTTCTTTTTGAATATTCACTTATAGCTAGCAGGCTTTTTCCCTTTAGGCATTTGTACCAAATCCTAGGTTTCATTCTTTTTCAAAGAATCCATCTCTTCATTTATGGCTTGCAGCCAAGAATTCAAATCAGCCATGCTGATTGCTTCTTTCACAGTCCTAGGCTCATTAGTGCTGGTAATTAAAGCATAGGCACAATTCAAATTTAACAGTGAGAAACCATACCTTTCAGGTTGCCTTTTTTCTCGTCTAGATCTTCTTACAGGATGAAGTTGTGGTTCTTCATCATCAGAACTTCTAGAGTTGCTTGAGCTCTCCTCAGTCTCAGGTACACCATGCAACTCTTCCCTTTTTGGAGTTTGGGGAATCTCAACTGCATCCTTCTTCTTGCCACTCTGATCTGTCTTAAGCTATTGATCACTTACTGAAGGTTTTAACTCATGAAATATCACACTTGTGCTATACAAAACCTTCTCAGTAACAGGGTTCCAAAGCTTGTATCCTTTCACAAAACTCCATAGCCGATGAGAATACATTTGAAAACCTTGTTATCCAATTTAGATCTCTTTTCATTTGACACATAAACATATGCCTCACAGCCAAACACATAGACATGCCTCAGAGAGGGCTTCTTACCATACCATGCTTCCAAAGGCATCTTATCAACAAGAGTAGAGCAAGGAGACCGGTTTAGTAGATAACATGTTGTAGCCACAACCTCAACCCATAAATTCTGCTCCAGACCAGCACCGTTCAACATACTCCTTGCCTTTTCCATCAGCGTCCTGTTCAACCTTTCAGCAACTCCATTCTACTGTGGAGTGTAAGGTGTTGTCTTATGCCTTTTAATTCCATGATCAATGGAATACCTTTCAAAATCTGCAAAACAAAATTCACCGCCATTGCCTATACTCAAACATTTAATTGTCCTTCCAGTCTAATTCTCTACCAAAGATTTAAATTCTTTAAACCGACTAAACACTTCTGATTTACTTTTAAGAAAGTATACAATTTCCCTTCTCGAACAGTCATCAATAAAAGAAACATAATATCTAGACTTCGATAACGACGAAACATTAACTGGACCAAACACATCTGAATGAACATAATCCAATATAAAAAAAGATTTATGAGGACTAGAATAAAATGAAACACGGTGCTATTTTCCATAGATACAATGTTCACAAAAATTGAACTCAAGGTTACAATCATCAAGCCCTTCTACAAGATTTATATTCTTCAAGGTTTTTAATATTTCTCACCTATGTGACCAAGTCTATGATGCCATAGCATAGTTTTCTCAGTTGGGAGTTTTACCTCCAAAGCATTTGCAGACATAGAAGTGTCTTCATCTTTCTCTATAGGAGAAACATTGCTTGACTTTACAGAGGCACTGTTACATTGAACAGGACGTGCATCCAACTTGTACAAGGTGCCAGTATGAACGCCCTTAGCCAACAGCATTGCACCTCTAGCCATTTTACATCCTCTACTAGAGAACAAAATTTCTACACCAGCATCATTTAACTTACTGACAGAAAGAAGATTTCGAGCTAGACCTGGAATGTGCATTACGCCACCAATCCCTTTGACTCTCCCGTCAGGAAATTGAATTCTGGCTCTTCCTCTGCCAATGATCTCCAATGTTGAATCACTTGCCAAGTACACCTTTTCATTGTCATACTTCTTGTATTTAGAGAACCATTCTCTATTGGACGTCATGTTAAAGGATGCACCTGAGTCAACCAACCAGACATCATCTGATGCCTGAGTTGTCAAGGATGTTGCAATGAAGACATCTGCATCACTTTGAGAAGATTCATTGTCAGAAGCATTCCTCTTCTTCTTCTCTTTATAGTCCTTCTGGATATGAGCAGGTTTCCCACAGTTCCAACATCTCACCTTGAAATTTTTACCAGGAGACTTTGATCTCCCTGTAGATTTGGATTTCGACTTCTTGTCCTTCTTCTTGCCTTTCTCCTTTGGTCTACCTCGAACAACAAGAGCCTCTTTGGCCATCTCAGAAGACTTCCTTCACATTTCTTCAGACAAGAGCGAAGCAACCATGTCATCCATATTGAATGCAATGGTTGTGCTTCCAATAGCCATCATCAGATGATCCCAACTATTAGGTAATGAACACAACATGAGCATGCATCGATCCTCCTCCTTAGTATTTACACCTATAGATGCCAGCTGAGTAACACTCATATTAAACGAGTTCAAATAGTTTGCAACAGATGCACCTTCTTCCATTTTCAAGGAGTACAACTTCTTCCTCAGGAATAATTTATTTACCAGAGACTTTCCCTAATAAATATCACCAAGCTTCTTCCATAATGAAGCTATAGACTGCTCCTCATGGACATTCAGGAGTATAAAATCGGCTAGACTCAGTCTTATCAGACCTCTTTCTTTTCTATCAGCAAGATCCCATTCCTCTTGCTTCATACTTTGTGGCTTAGTACCAGACACTACTAACCAGAGGTATCTATCCACTAGCAAGTCTTCCACTTTGAGTTTCCATAACTCAAAGTTGCTGAAATTAAACTTTTCAATATCTATTCTACTCGATGTACTCGCCATCTCAAACATAACCAAGTTTAACAATGCAATACTCCCACTAAAATAGTATTAACACAAAAAACTGAGATTTCTCTCAAGGATAACACAATGGGTGAGGCTCTGATACCACTTTGAAGGGAAAACGTGGGTGGATCTAATGAACCAACAGTGCGGAATACATTCCGTTAACACTAATACAGTAGGGGAGAAGAGCATAAATAGGTTCTAATAGCTTCTAAAAGTACTTGAGATGAATATAACCAGTAAAATAGATAACAAATTTAAGCATTCACAGATTGACATAAGATATATGTTGGAAAACCTTTTCAGGTAAAAAAACCACCACGCAAAGTCAAAACAATTGTATTCCAGTAATAAAACAATCACATACAATGTCCAGTCTTCTCTGATAAGCTCACAACAATTCTTCAAGTTCTTATCTCACTGTTGCAATTAATCTCTCAACCAATCACCAAATATCAGGTTCATGAATCAGACATCCAATCATGCAATCAATCTAACCATGTCAATCTCCCTACATCGAGCCACCCAGGCATTAATGCCATCACCCAAATCCGGTCTTGATAGCCAGCCTAAGTCAGCCTACAATTACTGCTTTTACCGTTTTAGCTTTTGGCCAATCAACATGCTGTCAACCTACCACACGTCCACCAACAATTCGCTGATTGCATTTGACTCCGAGTCCAACTCGGTCAAACTAGGTCCGAGCTCATCCGAGCTCTCTAATCCACCACCGAGCTAACACTACCCATCCACAGTAATGTGGTGAGCTCAGTCGAGCTCACCCATGCTTCCCCACACTACCACCAAGCCCAACCGACCCATCTATGGTTTGGCGGTATGACCACCCGAGATCGCTCCATGTCTACACCATGCTACCGCTACCCAATCAAGGCCTAACCGTGGTAAGGTAGTGACTGGTCTGTGAGATCGCTAATAGTCAAACCGCACTATCGTGGGGGCCGACATGCAACCCCATGGTAGAGCGATGACTATCAGCTAGACCGCTGGCGGTCTTACCATAACCACCATGGTGAGCAAGCTCACCAGTCACAGTGCTGCAGTAACCACCAGATCCACTGTAGGCAGACAAACTGCGACCACCGTGGTCGGTTGCATAACCGCCCGCGGTATGGCGGTGACCAACAAGACAGGCTGAAAGATGCCAATCACGGCCATTGCGGCCAAGGAAGAGACTGCGAGCGGTAATGAGATAACCTCCATGGCCTTCAGCATGGTACCTCCAAGGTAGGAGCAAACCGCCATGGTAAAGTGGTTAAGGTAGGAATAAACTAGGTGTGGTATGGCGGTAAACTGCAGAGGCAACAAGTTTTTTTTTGCCAAGGCATGAAAACAGGGGCATGGAAGTTGAGACACATTTTCTCAACATTAAGTACATTTAATACCCCCTAATGAATGTACGTATGATGACCAATGAGTTAGGTGAGTTTAAATTTTGGGACAACGACGGGAGAACCAGAGCCCGAGGGTCCGAAAGACGCCAGAGCATGGCCATTTAATTTTGGACAAGTGAGGCAGACAACAAAGGAGGCATCGGGGTCCAAGGTCTGGGAGGACAATGACAGTCGGTCATTCGGGATGGCAAAGTCGTAAAGGAAACCCGAAAGGGGAAACCCAAGGGGTCGGGCCCGGGAAGTCCCAAAGACGCCTAGAAAGGCAAAATGACAAAGAAGGCCTAAAAAGGCCCAAGACAACAATTTTTTAGGGGCAAAACATGGTCAATCTAAAATGAGACTTTGAAGGGTGTGTTGACCAACTAGGACACCAAAATGGGGGGGGGCACACAAAATGAGGCAGAAACAAAAGGGCCCGACAAGGCGATAGAAAGAGAGGGTCCCCGTTCCAAACGGGGTGTGTGTGCTATAGGCACAACAAATGGTGACTCCATTGGGAGAAAGCTCCTAGTGTTCTAAAGATAAATATTCATTCCAAACCCAAGATCTTTGGTTTTGTAGACCAGAAGCCGATTTCAAAGGTTGAACTAAGAACAAGTTAAGGAGGGCGAGATTGAATTGCGCCATGATATTATCATGGAAGTGTGCACATGGTGAGTTCATTTATTTTCCTCAGAGATCATGTGGACATTTACTGATCGAAAGGACAAGCTACATAGTTCACCTGACCCCAAAAGTAACCTGGACATTGCTCCATTTTCGGTCAGGCATCCATAGCCTCGACAAAGTTGTCGCTATGACCCCATAGACATAGCTGTATTACCAGCCAAGCATCCATAGCCCTGGTAGATATATTCATACACCCATACGGTTGCTTAATTTTATGTTTTCTATTCTTTCTCTTTTGATATTACTTTTCAATACTTTTCTTTTCTTTTATTCAACCGTGCAAGCATTGAAGCTCACTATGGGTTTTGAAATCTCAGTGGTCACTAGAGCAGACTTTAGATTTTTCACTTATCCAACCTTTCCAGTAATTACCATACAATTCTTTGGAAACCTTTAAAGCGTGTTTTTCTGTGTTCCATGATAAGCGTAGGAAATTCAAATAGGGACTCCATCCTAGATTAGTCCAGAGTTCAAGAGAGGAAACCAGTGCTTAGGTATTTCATAGATTAGTAATGGGGAATGAAGGCTTACCTAGAGAACAAAGCAAGAGCGGGCAGTAGGGAAAACCGTTCATCAAGCTAAGCATGGCCATCATAGCAGGAACAAGGGGAGACTCTCGCCAAAGGAAAAACAACTGGGGAATGAACAAAACAAAAGAAAACAAGAGAGAAAAGCAGGGAAATCTACCCTAACCAATGTACAAGTATCTACATAGAAAAATCTAAAATAGCTCAGGCCTAAAAATAATGTTTAAGGTGCTGCCCGTTGATAGGAAATGAGATGTCCTTACCTGTTAAGGTCTTTAAGAGAAAAACATTATCTCCAAGGATTTCAACAATTTTAAAGGGACCAAGCCAAAGCTTGTCGAATTTTTTGTGTGCCCCTTTCTTTTCGTGGGCCTTGTCCCAATATAGGACTAGATTAGAAATGTGGAAGGCCTTGATTTTGGCTCAATGGTCAAACCATCTTTTGACTATGCCCTGATGTTTGGAAATTTTTTCTATTGCACAGTCTCGTACTTCTTCTAAGTGTAAGAGTTGGGTGAGGTGAGCTTCTCTGCGGTCTCCTCTTTCATAAAAATCATTAATGAATTGGAGGGTAGTGATTTTCAAATGTATGGGAAAAATGGGCTCCAAGCCATAAACAAGGTGGTAGGGGGAATCTCCAAGGGAAGCCTTGTGATGGGTGCGGTCTGGCCAAAGGGGAAAATGGAGCTGGGTATGCCAATCCTTAGGGTTCTTATCCAACGATTTTTTGATCACGGTGATCAAGTTCTTGTTAGTTGACTCAACAAGACCATTGCCTTGAGGATAATAGTTGGAGGAAAACTTGAGGGTGATACCATAATCAAAGGCCCAACTAGAAAATTTTAACGAAGCAAATGTAGGACCATTATCACACACTAATGCATAAGGACAACCAAAATGATTTAAAATAAAAATTTCTAGAAAATGTGTGACTACTTCAGTTGTGCATTACCTACATGCGACTGCTTTTGTCCATCTAGTATAGTAATCAGAAGTGGTTAGAATGTACGTGTGTCCAATAGATGATGGAGGGATTACCAGACCAATGAAGTCGAGAGCCCACTGAGTTAACGAACTTACCTCCAAAATAGGTTGCAACGGGACAACAACATTCTTTTCTCGGGTGGCTATAGTCTGGCATACGTGGAAGGTATGGATGTGATTATGGATGTCCTTGAAAACCGTAGGCCAATAGTATCCAACTCTCAATATTTGATGTGTGATAGACGATCTAAAACCCTGACCAGTCCCGAACTTGTCATGGAATTCCCTAAGGACCCGATCAACTTCCTCTTTACCAAGGAATCTTACGTAGATACCTTCATGATTCCTCTTTTACAATATGGCACCCTGTAACATGTAACTGCTTCTTTTCAACCTGAGAGAACATTTTTGGTTCAGCAAATAATATCCTATGTCCTCATACCATTCTCCTGGAGATATATCCTCCAACTGATATTGTTGTACGGTGAGTTTAGGACCTACGTTCATGACCACTTCAGTGATTGTTCAGGTGAGTGCTTGTCCTCTTACCAATATCATTGGCTGGATTTCCATATTATATTGCTATATTAATGTAACCCACTTTTCCCCTCGTTCTCCCAGCTCATTCTACATAAGCAATGTCTTTACGGTTGGGTCAAGAACTATGGAAAACACCTTGTTGCGTAAGATATAAGGCCTGAATTTCTTTACCCCTTTAACAAGGGCATAAAATTGTTTTTCGACATTGTGATGATGTAGCTCGACATCTTTCAAAGGGGCACTAATGAAGGTGATTGGATGCTCGCTCCCCTCATCATCTTTCTATGTCAAAATACTAGCACACTAATGATCTGAAGCGAATGAATAGATGTAGAAGGGCTTCAGATAGTTGGGGCTGACCAACATAGGTGCATCAATGAATGCTTTCTTGATTTCCCCAAAATCTTTCTTTGCTTCCGAGGTCCACTCGACCTTGGCATCTTGCTTTAGCATAGCATTGAGTGGTTTAACGATTTCCGTGAAGCTCGTGATAAACTTACGGACAAAGTTAATCTTTTCAGAAAAAGATTTTAACTCCTTTTTGCTACCTGGTAGCTGGATCTTCATGATTGATTGGATACTCTCGGGATCAATAGAGATTCCCCTCTCTGAGAGGATATGTCCAAGCAATTTCCCTTCAGTGACACCAAAGATGGACTTCTTTGGATTAAGGGAGACCTCGAATTCCTGACATCTCTGAAAGACTCTGCATAGGTCAACAACGTGATTACTCTGCTACTTTGAGAATATTGTTAAATCATCCATGTAGATAATTATGCACTTGCCAATTAGGTCCTTGAAAGCAATATCCATGGCACGTTGGAAGGTGGAACCAACATTGATGAGTTCGAACAACATTCGTCTATAAGCGAAATTCCCCCATTTAGTGGTGAATGGCATTTTGTGTCGGTCTTCATATTGCACCATGACCTGATTGTACCCAGAGTACCCTTCCAGGAAGGACATCATTTGAGAACTGTTTACTATCTGCAACACCTCATCTAATGAGGGTACATGATAGTTATCCTTCTCTGAGGCTTTGTTCAGATTGCGAAAGTCGACGCATAACCTGATTTCCCCTTTCTTCTTTCTAACAGGAACCAAATTAGCCACCCATGTGGAATGTCTAACCGGGAAAATAATCCTGGCCGACAATTTTTTTTGTACTTCTTTGTATATAATTGGTTCCAGCAAAGCATTGATAGGGCACTGCTACAGTTGAAATGGTCTCGTATTTGGTCTGAGAGGGATGGTGTGGGTGATGATTGATGTATCATACATTTTCAAATCTTTGTAACTCCAAGCAATAACATCATGATATTTCCACAAAGCATCCACTATAACCCCTTTTTCTTGTGGTGTGCACACTTTTCTGATGAACATGTTCCTTGTTGCACTAGTTGTTCTAAGGTTGTAGGTGTCACACTGGCCACTAATGGAATCCTTCTTGGCCTGTTGATCCTGATCCATGATTTGATCAAAGTGAAAGATTCATTGTAATTGGACCATCCCTCTCAGGATAGTGCTAGTCTTCATATTGATGACCCCCTCTTTATCCAGGTCAGCCTCTTGACGTTAAACCTCATCTATTATTTGAGTAGCGAACACATTAGAACTAGTGATAAAATCTAGGATGTGTTTGTCATCATTGAACACCTGGAAATTGGCTACATTGTCCGACACAGATGGAATGAAGGTGAGTTCTATAATGAATCTTTTGAGACCAGATAAGGACAACGACCGCAACGTGCTTATTGGCTGTAGGACTTTGGGAGCGTGGTATCACTTGGATATGGAATGCATCTAGTCCCTCTAAGAGATCCCATACCCTATGCCTATAATTGGTGAATCTCTGGTCATAACAAGAGTAGAGCTCTCTAACTTTCTTTATGACCAACTCTAAATCCTCGAAAACTTGCAATGTTTTAACACCTTTCCTTAATGCCATAAGGAGTCCGAAGACCTAGGCCTCATATTTTGCTACATTGTTGGTGCAATAAAATTGAAGCCTATGAGAAACAAAGTATGAATTACCTCTGGGACTAATTAATTCGAAGCCGACTCCAGCCCCATGCTTGGATTTGGATCTGTCAAAGCACAACATCTAGAATCTAGGAGAGTCCTTGAACGTAGAATCAAGAGACTTGAATTTCACCTTTGATGGGGACCTCATTTCAGTAACCTTTTGAGGAGGTGTAGGGGCAGACCATGTATATTCTTGTGGTGTTGACCCAGCTTCCTCCGTCAGAGTGATTTGTGTTTTAACATGCTCAATTGCTGTTTGGCACAAACAACACTCAAACTCTGAATGGACAACATTATATACCCTGCACCAACTAGGCAACAAGAGTTCCTGAAAGTTCATTCGGGCTCCCAAACTGAGCTAGTCCTGTGCACATCTTTCCATAAAATCTTGGAAACTATCAAGAAATCCAAGATTATCATCCTCACCTGATTCCTCATCATTTGATTCTATCAACATTTCTATGCTTTGAGAGGTATTGCCCAGATTAACAGGTGGGCTAGACAACACGAGGAAAACCTTGCTTGTTCCTTCTCCTTTAAGGGATTCTTGTTCATTTAGATATGATATTGGGGAGTAATTCCCCAATTCTGTTTCAACGAACAATACTTCATTTGTGTTGTTGTATTTCGTGATCATAAACTTCATGTGTGGCTCCCGATCAATTCAAATTTGATTTAGCATCCCTTTCCATGGTAACCACAAGTGAAAGTAGTCAGTTGCAACATACCCATTCAATGCTCTTGTGAAATCCCTTCGTAGGATTATACCATACTTATCCAGGATATCAACAGCTTGGATGTCAGTAGTCTATTGAATTCTGGGATCAACAACAACCTGCATGGGTATTCTGTTAATCTCACCCACTATGCTGATCTTAGTCTTGTCAAGCTATGCTACCTTATGCTAAGAGGGAGTTGGGACTATTCCCAGTGCTTTGCACATGCTCAAGGGTGTGACATTGGAAAAAGCTCCTAAATCCAATAGGAAATTATGGAGGTTCTTCCCAAACACATAGATGGTGGTCAGGAAATGAGGAGTTTCAAATCTCCCTTGAAAGAGTCCTCTTGAAACATCCACCTGGGTGGCCTAACCCTTGTCCTTATCATCGCCCTTATTTTTGGATTGTGTATGATCCGCTTCCTTGGTGGATTGCTTGCCTGCCTGGCTGCTAATTTGCACGCGGATCAACCTTCTTATTGAAGACCTGTCTGATGATGGGCTCACTTTGTGAATCTTTGAAGGAGAATCTCTTGGCGAGTTCTTCTTGAGCTGACTTGGATGACAACGTCATGTTTATCATTTTGAAGAAGGCATTCCTTACAGCCGAGACTTTTGAGTAACTCAAAGGTGAACACACTAAGCTTAACCTTCTTAAATTATTCCGCGATATACTCTCTCATTTGCTCAACCTCCTGATCATAAGAAATTTTTTGGGAAGAGCCAATGGTATATTGGAAGGAGCTAGTAGGCTAGCTTTGGTTTTGGTTTTTCTATCTATTCTTGTCAAAGTACAACATGGGTACATGGGGAAATCCTAGATTATTTCTCACATTTGGGTCAGGAGGAGTACTGAAATTATTAGGCAGAGTGGAGGTTGTAAAAGGACCTCTAGCATGACTGTTGGCCTGTTTATTCCTAAGGTCGTAAGGGGTAGTCCTTTGGTGAAACATTTGGACTTCATCCTCCCTAGGCTCTTCCTCATCCTTAGGACCATTATCCATTGAGTGAAAAAGTTGAGCGAAAGGGATTTTAGAACTTACCTCTTTTGGCTTGTTGTTGTTGTTATTTTTTTTAGTTGTGCCTTCCTGATCCGGTGTATTGCACTCAGTCTTCGGGAAGGAAGCCTGATTCACCACCAGCACAACAAAGTCATGTGGTTCAGATGGAACGATGTCTCTACATCCTGAATTGTCTACAACATTTTGGACTTCAACTTGGAAAATGGTAGCAACCGTCTAGAATTTCAGACAATCTAGCTCAGAGTGCCGACTCATTTTGTGTATGCGACACCAACCAGATAAAGTGGCTTCAGCCAAGTAGACTCCACTTGTAGTTTTTTCATTGTTGCTGGGTTGATCGAGGGGAGTGGGAACACCACCATTATTGGGCCTTGTGTTCCATGTCCAGGTTTTCCTCGGGAAAGGCCTTCTATCAAAATTTTGTCCTCAATTCTGATTTCTATCATAATTCTGTCCGGACGATGTGCTAGCATCACGACTATCCCAGTTGTATCGGTTGAGGTTGGCTTGGATTCTTTTCTATGAATCTTGCATCTAATTGTCTTGGTTCCTCAGATGTGTCATCTCCATGGACATTTTCTTGATCATCTCCTTGAGTTCATCAATCTGGTCCTTTTTTGTGTTGTTTGGTTGTGGAGCGACATTCTGGAGGAACACCAGCTAAGCCACTGGCTAGTTTTGGTGAGCGGATAGAAATTAAGATGCTTGGAGATATGTTAGTACTTGGGGTGGTTGAGAATAGACTTCCTACTATTGGGGCAATAGATACTAAGGAAACAAAGGTGCTTGATTCATTGGCTACCTAGGGTGTGAAACTATAGGCAACTATGGTACCAGATTCATGAGGGGTGTCTGATGTTGCAAGGTTTGAGTAAGCCCTTGAATCTATGTAGGATGTGAAATTTTCTTGAGAGAGGGTAGTGGACCAAAGATATTCTACCCCAAATCGGTGCTAGCAATGATGGCATCCGCGTACACATCCACTAACCTGGTAGGTGGTGGTCACATCCTTTTTACCAGAGCTGAAGTAAGGTTATCAAGTGCTGCATAATAAATAGGTAGAACAACAACATCATCAAAAACGTACGTGGCTTGCAATTGAGTGTACACTTTGTGAAAATGATCATTAAAGGAGCTGATTGGTTCATTGATCTCTCTTTGGACCAACATGAAATGCTGGTATGACTCTAGAGGGATGACCGGGATCTTGAACTTTTGCAGAAAAGCACTCTTTAGAAGGTCCCATGTGTTGATAGTTCTGGCTAACAAATTGACATACCAATAGAAGGTCTCCTCCCCTAGGGAGTAGGGAAAGAGCCGACAAGCCACATCCTCATAAATAATCTGCATAGTCTTCAAGGTAATCTCAAAAATCCTGACGTGCTCCTATGCTGTCCTTTGCAGGTCTTGAGCGTTGAATTTTGTGCAAAAGCTTTCAAGATTCTTCGACATGTCATGACAGAGGTTGAAGGCCAAAGGAATCGGGTTATTTCCCAACCACATCATCAGAGGGGGCGATGGAGGTGTCTACGCCAGATTGGCTTGTGATTCCAAAGGGGCATCAATGATTGATGGAACTAATTTTGGGAGTGGGACTACGTTGGGCTAGAAGGCAACGTCTAGTCCTCCAGAAATGGTAGCTTGGAAGGCTATTTGGAGTGGGTGAGCAGAAGAAAATGCTTCCAAGAATGAAGGAGAACATGATGACGAATGGATAGAAGAGGAGGATGATGGTGAAAGTGAAATGGGCTGGTCGAATGAGTTGGAGATGGAGGCTTCCCCTTTCTTAGCTCTCTTAGCTCAGGTAGGGCGTGGTAACTCTTGAAACTCCCTTTGTTTGGCGTAAACCTTAGTATTATGTAAAATCTCTCAGGGGAGAAAGACCCAATTTGATCTAACCTAGCCCTCAACAGGCCCTCCTTCTAGTGCCAGTTCTGTTGATGGGTGTTTTGACACACTTTCTCAACATAGGAAATGTGTAGGTGCATCACCTCTCTTGAAAGGAAATATGCAACAAGTTGCTGAAAATTACCTCAAGGTCTCTCAGGTGTCAAGTCATGACTTGCATGGAATATCTCAATTGCTGTTGATGTGATTTTTCTGGTAATCATAGGGTAGACTTACGTGGACTAAGTTGGTAGAGAATTGGATATGCGAATAGAGTTCTTAGGATGGGAAATTACTATACTTTTCTATAGGTTCAAATAGAAGCCTTGAACTCCATTTCCATTTTAGGTTTTGGCCTTACAATGTGCAATGAACCTTAGCATAGGTTATCTATTTAAAAAAAAAAAAAAAAGGCAGGGAATAGGGAGGGTTCCTAGACCTGCAACTACCAATGAACAGTGATCACATAGGCTTCTACTGTGGACAGTTTCCTTAAAATAGAATTTCACTTAACTAGAAATTTCACAGTATCATGAAACCTATGGTATCTTCTAAGGACTACAAATGTTTTATCATTCATTCACCACACATATGCATGAACAAAGATAAAGTTTTAAAGGCAAATTTTAAAATTCAAAGTCTAGACTAACTTTGCACAACCATCTAACAACAACAAATGACCAAAAGTGTGGACAAGAAAAACATCTACACAACATAAATCTTCACAATCAAGAACAACATTACTAAATCTTCTAAAGTTGATAGAAAGGAAACTAGAACAACAAAGTAAATATAACTAAATCTTTAACTTATGAGAGAAGAATCATGAAACATGAGAAGAAATCTAGAAATGCACCAAGATCAATGTATTTATATTGCAATTTTTGCAGCATGTCTTTACAACAACTCAAATCCCTTTGGAAATGAGAGGAGACCCCCTATTTATAGTGTCCAAAAAGTAGAACATGTAGCCAAGATTGATTTACATTTGTGTGGCCAAAATTCACTATAAACTAGGGTTCTACCTACCCCCCAATATATTACATTTTTAAAATAGATTTTTTCCATATCCCCGCTTTGTCTTCTAGTGGCGACACTTTATCATTTTTCATCCTTTTGCTGATTTCTCTTTGCTACAGCTATTCCTTTAGAAATTATTCATCAATAACAGGGTTTCCTTCCTGCTTCTTCGAAGCTGCATACTCCATGAACCTCAAGATCACCGACCAAAATTTGTCAACCTCAATGATGTCAAATTTCAACACTTTGTAGCTCCATTCTTTGGAATGGTTAACAAGCTTTTCCCAGTCCTCCTCATACTTGGCAATGTGGTCTTTGAATAGTTTGGATTGGGAAAAAGCTTAGGCAACAAAGCTTATTTAATCTATAGTAATCTCGGCTGACATCCCATCTTCCATCCTCTTTGAGAAGTGAGGCTTTATACTTTCTGAATTGATCCTGACAGCGGGCATTTCATACCCTATCATTAGCTTCAAGTATTAGAAGCAATCCCCTCTCGCCTCCTTGGCCCATTCAACATCTGGATTTACTTGCTCAAGTACCTATTCTAGCCTTTTCTTCCAGTGATCGAAGTATCATTTCCACACATCCATCAGCCAATGGTCATCATCCTTGAAGGAAAATTCCTTTTCCCAAATCTCACTTGGCAGCTTGAGGATAGCCTTAATTTTTGGGTAAGAAGCCCGATACTTCTTAGGGAACTCAATGCACATTCACCTCATACCTTCAAAAGACATTTGTACTTCCAAGAACTTGTTCGCTATTTGGATAGCTAGATTGATACCCGTATTCCCAATATCCAAGACCTATCGGAACCAGTTTTCCATGGTCTTGTCCAAGTTCTTTCTTTTCTCCAGCTTGTTAATCTTCTCTATGGACAAAAAATATGGCGGGGCCGAGGATGTGGTTGGCTATTCCTCTATGGATGACCATTGTTGGATATAGGCTATCAAATCATCCACCTGTGCCTTAAGTTCCTCCTTCAAAACTTTGTCCTGCTAAATGAGGTGCACCACTGTGGCGATTGATTCCTGGAGATGGTCAACCTTCTTCTCTCTAGTGGCCACTCCCAAGTCGATGGTGGAGAAGTTGTAGCTTATTCCATATTCTCCAACAATTGACATGGCTATCTGCACTGCTATGGATCCAGAGGCATCTATCGTTACTCTTGATCTAATTCTAGGCTTTTTCTCTTTCTTGGTACCAATCTGAGCTCTACCCAATATTGCCTCAAGTCTTTCTTTTGGGTCCTTAAGAGTGGGATTCTTCTTTTCTAGCTACCTTTCCAACTAGTCGGGCATCGAGGAATCTTCCTTGGATCATTCATGTTGATCCTTACTATCCTCTACCCTGAGTTCAATGGCTTTGTCATTGAGGGCCTCCTGCTCAATCCTTGTGTCTTCCCTCACCTCATCGGAGTCCTGAATGAAAACTGTGTGCTTAATGGGAGATTTGGTGGGTAGTCATTCATCAGGGTCGTCCTCCCCTTGAGCATCCTTTTCTTCCTCATCCTGATCATTCCCATGTTCCTCAGGCCTACCTTCCTGTCTATCTTCTTGAAAGGATGTTTCTTCATCATGCTCAGGGGCAGGGTCATGCCCATCCACTAGAGACTTATCACCTTCTACCTCCGAAGCAGTAACTCTTTCTTTAGCCATAGGCTATCTTTGAACTCAATCTCCTTGAGTTGTTTGGACCACTCATAGTCAAGCTCCAAATCAGTTGTTTCTTGAATTATATATGTGCCTAGATCCTCACTGTCATCACTGGAAGATTCATAGGTGACCTTGTCGATTACCCGATGCTTATACAAAGGATTTTCATGATAATCACTTGCCTCCTCTTCCAGCCTCTTAGATGCCTCTAGTTGTTGTCATTCCAACTCATCAGAGATTTGCATCGTAGCCTCCATATTGGGTGGCTTAGTAGGAGTAGGAGGAACCGAGGTGTTAACCATTGCTTGGGAAATTGCAGCTTGCACCATTGGATTTGCAAACATTCTCGAAAGTTCAGACGACACGTTCTGCATATATTTCACGAAGGATTCTAGGAGAGCGAGGGCAGGCATTGCAGTAGTAGTGGCATAAATTGGAAGAGAAAAGGAAGGAGACATGGAGGATGAATAAATCGATGAGGTAGTGGTAGAGGATGAATCCATCAATATGACTTACACGATGGGAGAAGTAGAGGGGAGGTAAGCATCGATGTGCACCACAGGCAGGGAGGATGCAAATATTGTGCATGGGATAGGCAGGGCGGTAGCAATAGCAACAACAGTGGTAGAAACAAATGAAGCAGGTGAAGATCTTGGTGGATCAAACTCCATCTCCTCTCCCTCATGGAGTGGGTCCTCTGGTATTACCAGAATTTTAGTGACCCTGCCCATTCTTCTATGTTTTTTGGGAGATTCACTCTCCAAGGCCTTTCTAGCATACACTTTTGGGTTGGGTTGCTACTCGTCAACCTAAGTTCTCTTCTTTGAACAAATAGACAGTGGGGACTTAGATGTTTTTCCAGTTGTAGCAGCAGCTACCCCACCATCAGAACCATTGGGTTCACTCTTGAGCCCTTTGAATGTCAAGGTGACTCCCTGTTGCTTCAAATGGGCAACCTGCCCATAGATCCATGCCTTTGTTCGAGCCTCAATGAGCTTGGTGAGAATGTTGAGGTCATGAATCTCTTGCTCATTCTAATCAATTAAAGGCAGTGGTAAATTTGAAATATCATTGTATCTTGGGTCAATCACGGTGCTCTCTTCTTGTTCCAGTTGATTTGGCACCAGAAATAGGTTCACCCTTTTTACAAAGTACATGGTCATACGCATATAGTGCCTTACTCGCACTTCAAAATCATCTTTACAATTGGCCCATAAATCCTCGATATGGTTGAGGTGGGTGTATTCCTATCCAATTGCCTTCCTGATGTGGCCGTATGGGTCCATCTGCGGTCTGGCTGTATGTGGCTTGAAGTGGTACTCAACCAATTCCTTCTCTGAATTGCTCACACATTGGGAAGTATAAATTTCATACATCCCTTGGCTGCGTGTCAGGGGATAAGGGGTCCCTACTAGATGCTTACTACTTACGATGTTGTGTATATGTCACAACTGCCAAGATAGTTCCAATAATATGATCCGGTCATTAGGGTATCGGGGTAGCTTATT
Source organism: Sequoiadendron giganteum (assembly GCA_007115665.2). Taxonomy (NCBI): domain Eukaryota; kingdom Viridiplantae; phylum Streptophyta; class Pinopsida; order Cupressales; family Cupressaceae; genus Sequoiadendron; species Sequoiadendron giganteum. The sequence continues at coordinate 854,663,431 of CM021101.1, read as the reverse complement.
CGGCCTTTTTGAGAATCCCTAGGCACGAATGTTGGTGAACTTGGGATACTGGATGAATAAGAAGGTGTAATGTTTGAGGAGGGCCCTAGCAATGTGAGAGAGTCTTCTCTCAAAATCACCTCCTAGTAGTCTAATGATGTAGGTGATAAACGCATCGTTTACCCTATAGTAATCCCTCTTGAAATTTCTGTACTGCAGCTGAGGGTACTTTTCATATGGTTTGAACTCTCTACTTGACATCTCATTAGGCACCGTGGTCAATCCACTATAAGGCCACCGATCAACAAGTGAAGACACTAAGTAGGATGTCATGTAGAATTTTGAGGTTTTATTTACGTTAATGAATTGCTCATGGAAGCAATCACTGATTATCTCTCCTCAATAGAATGCGGTGTCCTCTCCACAAATAATTTGTTCAACAAAATGCATCATCCACTCCTAGAAGAAGGCTATAGTAGGAAGGCCCATAACTCTGCTCAATAGGGTAACTAGATTGTGGTAGTCCTCAAAGAAGTCACTGTGGTAGAGCTCCCGAGGAACCTTGGCAACACTGTCCTGCCTCTCCTTCAACCAATACTAGTTGATCAACTTCTTGCATCTCAAAGGATCTTCATCCCACATCCCCTTGCATTCCCAGATAGTTGGGGTCTCCATGCTTCCGAAGATGGGTATGTGGAAGGTTTTTGTTATCCCTGAAGGGGACATATCAGCCAAGATGTTGCCGTCTCTGTCCACAATTGTCCTTGTTTCAAGTTGGTATGCCTCCCTACAAGCCATTACCAGCTTGGGGGAGGCCAAGGTGGGAGGGAAGCCAATGACCTTATCTAGTCCGCTGCTTCTGATCAAATTTGTGTTCTCAATCTTTGGTTCTACCCTGACTCGTTGTGTGAAGTCATAAATACTGACATGCCCAATATTCATGTCTATGACATCCCTCCATTTAGTTGTAACTTTGAAGTGCGATGGAAGTCCTCGGAATTGGTACCTCATTTGGTATTTGTCCTCCTTGCCTTGGGGAGCCTTGGTAGTCCTTTTCACTTTGTCCTTGACCGCCCCTGAAGCTTCTGCACCAGATTCCATATATCCTACACAAAGAGGCACGAGTCAACAAAATTAAGTATGAGGGTGCAGCCTCTGGAATATTCTTGCAAATCAAGGTTAGATTAAACAATTTATCATTCAAACCTAACACTTGATCAAAGTAACATTGGAGGGCAAACGGATGACCCAAACCCTAGGGACTGGACTTCCCTTGCTAGAATGCTATTTTGGAAGGGCGAACAGGGCACAACATCCCAGATGACTTCTCCCGGTCTTGGATTTGGATAATGGAGGGTCCATGTGGGAGAAGGTCAAATTTAAGCACATGGGTCAAAGTCCATTTCCAAATTTGAGGCCATTTAGATCATCATTAAGGCGTTCGGGCTCAAATTGAAGGAAGGCTATCAAGGGCTGGCTTTTTGAAACAACCTTGGAGAAACAATGTTCCAGAGATGGAGTTCCAGAGTCCAGAACCCGAGAGGTTGAAAGCTATTTGGGAGCTCAGGTTGCAAAGGTCGAGAAGTCATTTAGGAACAACTGTGTGAAATGGAAAAGCATGGACAAAAGTTCGAGGAATGCTTCCCGGCAGAGCAAACCTGAGGAGATAGTTTGCCTTCATCTGAAAAAACTCGGAGGAGAAATGAGGTTCAGGACCCGGAGGCTGGAAAGATGGGTTTGTTTCGCTATTTAGGATGACAGGGGTGGGATGGAATCCTGAGGATGGAATTCTGGTAGGCGGGGTCCGAATGTAGTGAGGACTCTGCATTTCATCATTAAAATGTTGAGCGGTTGGGAAATGCTCAGGGCTCGGAAGCCAGAAAGATGCCGTGAGACAGCCATTCGTGATGGCTGGACAACAATAGAGGCCGGGAGATAGAGGTTTGGTAGGTGAGGTCCAAGGGCGACTTAGAATTTTTTTTTTTCCAGTTTAACTCGAATGTAAACTTTACGAGCTTGGGGTCTAGGAGTTGGAAGGACGTTAGGAGAAAGCTGTTTTGAAAACAGCGACCCAGAACGACGGTCTAGGGACCGACACCCGATGAACACTTGGATGTGTCTTTCTTCTTTAGTTTTGGAAACCCAAGTCAATTTCAGGAGTGGAGACCGATGATCGGGTGGACGGAACGAGGATGCCATTGAGAAATGGCAAATCGAAAGGGGAGTTCGAGATTCGAGGACCCGGGAGATAGTTCACCGTCGAGCCAATTTTCACCAAGTTATTGTTGTCGCCAAAGATATTGTTTTGGCTGGAGAGCATGGCCACTTGCCCTGAAGAATAGCGACGGGATGACGGGGTTTCGAATTCAAATTTGGGTCCTCTAAGAGATATTTTCAAAAATTTGGGGCAGTGGGTTTTAAGGTGAGACATTTCCCCTATTAGGTTTTCAATCATTTCTCCCTTATCATTTAAATTTTTGATCATAAAGCTTTAAAAAATGGAAGAACTATCGAATGGCAGTCATACCTTGGGGGCTCGAAGAAGCGAGATGCTGAATCCTGGAAGAACGATGAAGCAAAAGCTTGGGCGCGAGGGCGGCAAAGCCTGAGATCACACTGTGCTTGTCTACTATTTTTAACATGTGAAAATAACATGTCAAAAATTGTCTATATAGCCCTTAATTTAATTTAATACCCCATAATGAATGCATGTACGAAGGCTAGTGAGGTAGGTGAGTTCAAGTTTTGGGACGACAACGAGAGAATCGGAGCTCGAGGATCGGAAAGACACTGCAGCATGGCTATTCAGTTTTTGACAAGTGAGGTAGACAACAAAGGAGGCATCGGGGTCCAAGGTCTGGGAGGACACCGAAATTCAGTCATTCATGATGGTGAAGGCATAAAGGAAACCTAAAGGGGGAAACCCGAGGGGAAAACTTGATGGGCTGACCCGAGAAGTCCCACGGATGCCCAAAAAGGCAAAATGACAAAGAAGGCCCGAAAAGGCCCAAGACTTAGTAATTTTTTAGGGGTAAAACATGGTCAACCTAAAATGACACTTTGAAGGGCACGTTGACCAACTAGGACACCAAAATGGGGGGGGCACACAAAATGAGGTGGCAACAAAAAGAGAGGGTCCCCATTTCGAACGGGGCATGTGTGCTATAGGCACAAAAAATATCAAACTTCACTAGTTTATGTTTCGTTCTATTTATGATTCACTTAGAAAATACTGGAATTTGTTAGCCCATGAATCATGAACACCTCTAGGTGTGGATCCTAGAATAACGCAACTTGCTAGCCCATGATTATCCATACCCTCCTTTTACATTTTCCGTTGATAGTGTGTATGATTGTGTATGTTGTCTTGTTGCATTACATACATGTGAGATACTTTGTGTTATTTTTTCTTGCCATGGGATCTTAGATCTTGGGGGCTTGCGTTCTCTCCCTAGATCCTTTATCATCCTATCTCTTTGAAACATTTATCTATTTGGACCCCTATTGACATATATTTTTCTACTTTAGTGTGTGTCTAAGTGTAAGTTCATACTCTCACTAAAGTGGGGGATAAATGTGGCATCGTAAATTTTCACCCATGCCAATTTCACACTATATTTCCCCCCCCTTTAAGTTATTGAGCTTAATTGAGCACTTAATTTTCTAAATTATGCATTTCGCGGCCCATTTTAAACAATTACTGACAAATTGCAAGCATAAAACAAATGATCTAATTAATAATTTCCCCCTAACTCCTTAAATTCCAAAAAATAGGTTTGGGAATTTGGTGCCTAGGGCACCTATGTACCCTTATTTTGGCTCTAAATTCAAATATGTCAGTGTCAGCATTCTATTATTTAAAATTCAAATATCTAAAGTTAGCTGCCAAGGTTTAATTTTCAAGAAATTAGAATAATAGCATATAAATACCTAGTTATTGCATCATTTGAAATCTATCTAAGAAATTATTGGGGGACTTATGATCAAGAGCACTGTTGAGCAAGTCAAGAGAAACCATTAGAGGATTTACTGTACCAATTCAAGATCCAAGCATCATGTCAAAATGTATGTGATTATGTTCATATTTATGTTTTCATATTGTTTGTGAAGACTAATCCTTGTAAGTCTCCAAGAAATTTAAGAAATTCAAGCAAACAAGATCCAAGCCTTTGTAAGGAAGCTAAGGTAGTGGAACAAATTCCTACACTAATCTTGAGAGGAGAATAATGCAAATAATTAAAAAATCTTTACAATAGTTACAAAAAATTAAATAGAAATAAACATAAATATCATGCATACCACAAAACAATGATTTACATGGGGAAAACCCTGATGGGATTCTTAGAAATTTGTCAGAACTTCTGTCCAAATTGGGCATGGCTGGTTACTTTTACAAGACAAGAGGTCTGATAGTTTGGGTTTAGGCTTTTTGATCTCTTGTGAAATATGATCAGTATTCCTTGGAAACCCTACTGTTATATTTCAATGTTGATTTTCTATGGAGGGTTACCGGTCACCTAGGTTGTCTGATTGAGCCTTTCGCTCGTGCTCTTACCGACCCCTTTTACCCAGTTTATCTGTCTCTTTTTTGCCACTTAAGCTTAAATATTTATACCGCCGAAGGTTTTAATGGTCGGTCCCACCTGAATATTCTACTGTCCTATATGCTATTTGGCTAACCGTCCGATCACAGGTTTCGATCTGGACTGTTCCTCGCAAACCTCGCAGGTTTTCCTACTGATGTCACTAAAGTAGTGCAAGGTCTGCGAGATGCCGCCATCTGGCATATATGAAGGAGTGGGGTTTTTCCCCAAGGCACCAATAGTGACAGATGGATGTCATTTCACCAGTGGAATTTTAATGACGGGGATTAATAATGACCATCCCTCGCAAGCCTCGCACGAGCAAAGTAAATGTTCCTAAAGTACTACGAGGTTTGTGAAAAAGTGACACGTGGCCTGGCTCTTGAGGCAATAGGGCTAGGTGGGGCCTACTATCCAATTGCGACCTCCTGTTTTCATGGGCTATGATTGGCTATGTTCTTTCCCAGGCAGTGATGTGGATTTTCAATGATCGTTGACTCAATCTAGCTTGATGCTTTGTTGCTCTCCTGTCCTATAAAGGAGATTTCATGGCTTATTGTTAGAGGGCAGATTTTGGATCTCAGAGGTTTTGAATATATGTATAGTCAACTCGTTTACTATAGTTTTCTCGAAGGTGTTATTTAATATCTTTTCTGGTCATGATTTTTATGAAGCAAGCAAGCTATGATGATGTAATTACAGATATTAAAGAAATAAATGATAATCATTTTGGAACAATTGATCTCCTAATTGTATGTCATAAGTTGTGAATGAGCCTATTAATGATATATTCATTCACCTTCAATGGTATATTTGAATGTGTTCTTCATTTTCTTGCCTTAACTCAATGAGTTGATCAAATTGCTTGAAAATAAGTACAAATTTATGATTATTTATTCAAGATTTCTAAGGAGTGTTGTTTTAAAAACTAGAATTCACATGATGTAAGTCATTATGGTGATGTGTCCTTAATATCTGGATTGTGTTTTGTGTGACTCCTACCCAATGGATGGGGCACTAGCTATTTTCTTCAGGATTACTATGGGGCTATAGTTCAGAGAATGGTGGTCTAAGATCTAAACAAAACCAAAGTATTAAACCCTTTCTCTTTACGAGATGCAAATCTTTTATTGAAATCTTCAGTCCTCTTGCTTTAGGATAATTGTTACTATTCTTTGTTCTACCAATACCAAAATAATTACTATCTCATTACGTGTGTAGGGACTGTAATCTATAAGAAGAAGTGTTATTACCAGTCATAAAATAATCTTATGAACACACTTAGGTTTACCCACCTTGGTCTTGCAGAGCCAGAAGTGTAGGACATGTCAGTCTTTGACTGAATCTTGTCAGTTGGCAAGTAGCCTTTGTGGTTATTTAATATAGAGGTTGGCTACCTCTTAGAGAATTACAAATCCTAGCTGGGTTGTATTTTAAAACACCAACATAATGACGACTCCGCTGGGGACAATTCCGAATCTCCAGTTGTAGACGGTCATAGAGTCATATTAGTGTTTTCCATTATGAATTTGCATAGTGAGTGTTTCCAAACCTAGAAGGAAGGGGTTGTTGAAATGAACTTGAAAGTCTCAATGATTTGTGGTGTCCCGTTGATTCATGAGTTTTAGTTGAATTGTGTTTTATTTGGGAGAACTTCTGAGAATGTGTTTTAAAAAAAAAAGAGAAAAAAGAAACCACAATAATTGGAGGCAACTATCCAGAATCATTTGTTTAAGTGAAGTTGAATGTTAAATTTGGATGGTGATGGATTGGGTTTTGAAAGAGATTGGTAATGGCATGGTGTGACTCTGTTGTGGGTAAAAAACCAAGAATCTATCAAGCTTTGTTAAGGAACTTCATATTTATGTGAAATTCAGTCCTTTGTTACAGAGGTGGCGACTCTGTCTGAAGAACCAGATGATGAATAAAGGAAAAGTCCCAGATCTGTAGTACTTACATTTAGGGAGAGAAGATTAACAACTGCTTCCAAAATTACCAGGTATTTCATCAAATCTAAATAGTTCACTATTTCTAATTATGATGGGTGTTTGTAATTAAGGATGAAAATGGTTCTAAACTAGATGTCTAGCATCAAGAAAGGGAACAATGATTAAATTTTCCATACTTCTAATGATGCAACATGTAAAAATATTTATGAAACAATGTTTATGTTGCACCATATTTATGAAAGCAAGGAATAATAACTTCAGTCACTAATGGAATCATGGTTGAGATGGTAAATGATATGTTTGATAAACATGTATTGTTTTGACAAATTCTAAATGGGTATAAGTGATTTCCCATATGTAAGGTCAGACATAAGTATGCAAAGAAAACAAGTTACATTAAGCCCTTCAGGATGTTTTGTAACTCAAAGGTATATGCCTTTTATTTTTAGTGATGTCAGTGGTTACCCTAATCTAATTCCTAAGAAGATTAGGAAGTATTTGCCAAAATATACAGGGTAGAATGCAAAATCAACCTCTAAGCATTTACAAATTTTTTTTGATGTAATGGGAGATTATGAAATCAGTCATGAGGATGTTGCTATGAAGCCATTTGTACAATCTTTGTGGGGTGATACCAGGGATTGGTTTTCATATTTACCTGCCTATTGTATTAACTCATGGAATCAGTTGGTGATAGTTTTTATGGAAAAATTTGGTGAAAGAGTCAATCGCAACATATTAAGAAAAGGTTTTTTGGGAATCCACATAAAAGAAGAAGAGTTAGTCCCATATTTTAATCTTAGATTTTCAAGAGCTTTAAGGGAAATCCCTAAAGAAATTAGACCAAGTGAGGCTGAATGCTTAGTTGTATATCTTGGTGCTTTTGAAAAGAGGATGGGTTATTTAATAAGGGATAAAGAGCCTACAACCCTGCACCAAGCATATCAAATGGCTATGGAAATTAAAAACAATATGAAATACTCAATGATGAAAGGGTATCTGGCTACAAGTAGTGATTACCCTAACCTAGTTCATACTAGTAAAATGTTCGAGTTGGCTGCTCAGAACACTAATTATGATAAGGGTGCTTTGAAAACTGTAATATCTTCACCACTATAGTGTGATGATAATGCAATCCATGTTGAAATCCAGTCCATTTTGAATGATGATGATCAAACTTCTCTTGTCCCAGAATTGTATGAAATGAAGAGGCACGAGAAGGAATCGCCATATGAGTTTTTCTTGAGATTTTTAGAGGCCTTAATACAAATCCCTAGAGATCATAGACCTAATGAATATGAATGCATTGATTTATTTTGTGAACTTTATGAACCAGGGCTAAGTGGTTTACCAGAAGAATTGAAACCTGCTAATTTGGCCCGTCATTAAGTGGATAGAGATTGCATAATCAACCACGAAGGTATCTACACAAAATGAAGATAATGCTTGCTCTTTTGAAGAAAGTTGGATAATTGCAGAGGAATTTGAGGGGAAAAATGATGTAGAATTATGTGAGACACCCATTGTGTTTCCTAATCCTGATTGTAATGCTCATGTCACTGAGATTTTGTTATAGGCTAGTGATTATGATTTCAGAGGTAATGATTGTAGTATTAAGGATGGAACTGAGTTAATTTTTTTACCAAAGATGTATGGAAATAAGGAGCCTCATGATTTTACTTTTTTCCAAGTGAAAGAGAAAATTTCAGATGATAAATATTTAGAGTATACTCTAGGTATACTGGAAATGGAACAAGTTTATTGTATAAATGTTGAGGAATTTGAGGACAATGAGGTGTACTGGAGACAACCAATATATTGATGAAAATATTGGTACTATTGATTTTCTTGTCTATTTGTATGAAGTTGAGATTGATTTGTTGTTACCAGGTGACATTGATATTGCTACTGAAAATATTCCAGCTTATAATGAAGGTGACATTGATATTGCTGGTGAAAAGTTTTCAGCTTGTGCTAAGATTTTCACTTATAAATTAACACATACAACAGGTGGTACTGAGAATAGGGAGGCTAATGCATACCACTGTTCCTCTATTACCCATGATGAGATTGATATATTTGACCCTATTTTTGAGGGTTTTCATTTGAGAATAAATGAAGAAGTGCAAGGGAAGATCAATATTGAGAAGCCTGAGATGAATGTGTTTACACATTCCCTGGAGAAGGATGTAGCTAATATTGTTGACATTTGTAATGCCAGGATGCATTCCAAATCGACAGAGTTCAGGTGCTAGCAAGCAAACTTATGTGGGGAATTCTAGGGTGAGGATTCCCTGAGATATGTATCATCTTCGCTAAGTAGTGGAAGTATGGTTAACATGCACACAATTTTGTATGAGAATTTTCAGTTTGATGTACAAATTGATGATGATGCCAAAATGTGTGATGTTGTAGACCTGATAAGTTATGAATGTTTCCACTTATCCGCTCAATCAAGCCAACATCTTATGAAATATGACCAAGGGTAGAGTAAGGTGAAATATTATCATGGTCCTATGTTGCTTTTAAAGTTTGGGTATAGGGCATTGACTGAATTGGTGCAGGGGAGTATTAGTAAACATTATGATACTTCCAGGCATATTGATTACCCCATTATTTTTGAAGCATCAAGAAGTAAAGACTGTAGAATTGGTTTGCTCCAGGTAACTGAGAATTTTGTTTTTGACAGAGGCAAGTTTGAATTTTCTTGTTTGGTGGCTTGGGGCCACCAAGTTTGTATGCATGAGTCCAATTGCCAAAGCATGGTGAAATATCTATCAAGGCACTTGTGTAATTCAGTGATCTGGTATGTGAAACCAGAGATTCTGAATTCTTGCTATGCCTGCAGGGGGCATACATCCCCAGTCGGAGCCACTAATGGGATTCTTAGAAATTTATTAGAATTTCTATCCAAATTGGGCATGGCTGGTTACTTTTACAAGACAAGAGGTCTGATAGTTTGGGTTTAGAGTTTTTGATCTCTTGTGAAATATGATTGGTATTCCTTGGAAACCCTATTGTTATATTTCAATGTTGATTTGCTATGGAGGGTTACCGGTCACCTAAGTTGTCTGATTGAGCCTTTCCTTCATGCTCTTATCGACCCCTTTTACCGAGCTTATCAGTCTCTTTTTTTCCACTTAAGCTTAAATATTTATACCGTCGAAGGTTTTACTGGCCAGTCCCACCTGAATATTCTACTATCCTATATGTTGTTTGGCTAACTGTCCAATCACATGTTTCGATCTAGACCGTTTCTCATAAACCTCGTAGGTTTTCCTACTGATGTCACTAAAGTAGTGCGAGGTCTGTGAGATGCCGCCATTTGGCATATATGGAGGAGTGGGGTCTTTTCCTTAGGTACCAGCAGTGACAGATGGATGTCATTTCACCAGTGGAATTTTAATGACGAGGATTAATAATGACCATCCCTCGCAGGCCTCGCACGAGCAAATTAAATGTTCCTAAAGTACTATGAGGTTTGCGAAAAAGTGAAATGTGGCCTAGCTCTTGAGGCAACAGGGCTAGGTGGGGCCTACTGTCCAATTGCGGCCTCCTTTTTTCATGGGCTATGATTGGCTGTGTTCTTTCCTAGGTGTGATGTGGATTTTCAATGATCGTTGACTCAATTTGAGTTGTCTGACTTTCCAGGTCCGTTCTACATCAACGATACAATTGCAAAGAAGTTATTGATCATCCGCGTGAGGAGATTTTACACTTTGAAACTTATTTTATTAATGGCGCAGGTTTTTCAGAGGATTTTCCCTTGATCTCCTTGCGTGCGAGCAGTAACCTCCTGATAGAAACAATGATGCATTGTACACCTGAAATAAATTTGTGGTGGCAATATCAGCCACTAATCATTCGTATACCCATGCGAACATTTGGGAAATTAATATTCCCTGCATCTGATTATTCTATAAGTAAAGTCTGAATTTCTTTATATTATCATTGCAATTTTTGAGGTGGCAGGTTGTGGATTTGTTTGTAATCTCTTAGTTACATTTCTTCAATGGATAAGTTCGAGCCATGCCGAAGTGCAAGGATAGGTGCAGGGAGTTCATGGAAAATAAAGGAACAGTGTCATTCGGATGTTCCTAAGGCAAGTGCCCAGGGTATGGGCAAGAGGTCGGGGCATTCTAATTCCCCTGTTGTTCTTTCTTCAAGTTCTGGTAGTGATGGTTCTGAGATTGATTCAAATTATCGCTATTATCTGGTGACTTTGAGTGAGCTCATGGGTGTAAACGAAGAGGCCCTTGCAGTTGTACCAATAACTGCAATGGCACCGTGCCAGGTTGCTGGAGTTCATGTTGATGTGGATGAAAAGAAGAAGGTGGTTCCGCCTCTAACTGAGGTGAGAACTAGAAGCGGTTGCCTGTACCGGGGCCGTGTGTCAACCAAATGATTGCTGGTGTTTGTTGTATTGCTCATGGGTAGTGATTTTCTTGGTGTTTCATCTGGTGGATGTGGACGTGCGAGTGTGTGGCATGCTATTTTTTGTTTCTTCTCCGACTGGTTACTGTGTAACCTTTTTTTGATTCCTCAGATCATACACAATGTTTTCTAATGATGAGGAATGTGAATTCAAATTTCATGTTGAATGAAATTCATTTGAAATGAACAATGTAGCTCGATGCTTTGTTGCTCTCCTATCCTATAAAGGAGATTTCACGGCTCATTATTAGAGGTCAGATTTTGGATCCCAGAGGTTTTGAATATATGTACAGTTAGTTCGTTTACTGTAGTTTTCTTGAAGGTTTTAGTTAATATCTTTTCTGGTCAAGATTTTTATGAAGCAAGCAAGCTATGTTGATGTAATTATAGATATTAAAGCAATAAATGATAATCATTTTGGAACAATTGCTCTCCTAATTGTATGTCATAAGTTGTGAATGAGCCTATTAATGATATATTCATTCACCTTCAATGGTATATTTGAATGTGTTCTTCATTTTCTTGCCTTAACTCAATGAGTTGATCAAATTACTTGAAAATAAGTACAAATTTATGATTATATATTCAGGATTGCTAAGGAGTGTTGTTTTAAAAACTAGAATTTGAATGATGTAAGTCATTATGGTGATATGTCCATAATATTTGGATTGTGTTTTGTGATTCTTGCCCAATGGATGGGGCACTGGTTATTTTCTTCAGGATTACTACGAGGTTGTAGTTCAGAGCATGGTGGTCTAAGATCTGAACAAAACCAAAGTATTAAACCATTTCTCTTTACAAGATGCAAGTCTTATATTGAAATCTTCAATCCTATTGCTTTAAGATAACTGTTACTATTCTTTGGTCTGCCAATACTAGAATAATTACTATCCCATTGCGTGTGTAAGGACTGTAATCTATAAGAAGAAGGGTTATTACCAGTCATAAAACAATCTTATGAACACACTTAGGTTTACCCACCTTGGTCCTGCATAGCCAAAAGTGTAGGAGATGTTAGTCTTTGACTGAATCTTGTCAATTGGCCACTAGCCTTTGTGGTTCTTTAATATAGAGGTTGGCTACCTCTTAGAGAATTACAAATCCTAGTTGGGTTGTATTTTAAAACACCAACAAACCCTTTCGAGAGAAAAAACCCTACACTCGAAAAGCCACCCAATATATTATTCAAAAATCACAAAGATTACAATATACTTGCAAAGCAAGATTCTCACAAGAGTATCACCAACCAAAGATCCAAAGGCAACACAATCAATATCAAACTTTCAAAATACATCATAATCCATAGCCATAATATAACACCCTCATAAAATAGGGTTGCCTTTTAGGGAAAGTCAAGCTAATAAAATATCAACCGCCAAATTTGAGACCCAATGATGAATGGTCCAAATTTACCTTTTGTACCTTATGTAATTGCAAGGTTGAGACACATTTTCCCAACAACCTTGAGGAGATGTGTATTAATTCATTCCTTCAAGGAAGCCATTGAAGGGTGGTATGTTTTAGCACTTTGTGGATTCATCATTCCTTCCTATATTTATCCTTTAATCATTGACATTACCATTTTTGAAGTGGAAACACTAACATAGGGTTTGACCAAGGCGAGCCCCTAAATGGCACCACATTTCTTCTCTCTTTGAATGTGCAAGTTTTAGTTCTAAAGAATATTGAAAGAAGTTTTAAGATCAATTATTTATTATTGCAATCAAAACCATTCATCTTGACAACTCACAAAAACCTAGTTACAGAATTATCCAACTGTGATCTGATAGTGCAACAAGTGAGAAATGGAAGCTTTGATGCAACACCAGAGGATTGTGAAAAAAAATATGAATTATTCCTAAAAATACAATGGCACTTGGGGTGCCTATGTCCAACATTTTCAACTCCAAATTTATATCACAGGTGCACAGTGTGATGCTCAATCTATTTGTGTAGTCTATTTTTGTCTATGATTTCTAAGATCAACTTTATTTGCATCATTAGGTCAATTGAATCATTGTATTTCATCCTTAGGTAACTTTAAAATTTGGTCCACAACTGACTGACTCACCTATTAGGCTATAAGTCAATCATAAATCTTTTCCAAATCCAATCAAACCCCCATCACATTCATACATTCCATACATTTCAAATGAAATTGGATAAATGTGTACAAACCCTAGAGTGAAATCTCTAAGGTTTCCTTTTCCCCATGTTTCATTTGAATACTATCTAATATTTATTTTTTATGACTATGCAAGCCTAAAAGTGAATAATTTTCCAAAATTTGTCCAATTTTTTATTATTATATACAAAATGCAAGTATGCAACAAATTTCTAAATTTTAAAACTATTAAATGTAATTCCAAATGGAATAATTAGATGTAAAATGTATTAATTAACTGATCCTAATGTACAAACTATAAAAAATGATGATCATGATATCTTTTTGAAACAAAACAATGTAGGTTTTCACATTTTTGGCTATATGCAAATTGCCTAAATGAATGCAATAAACACTTTCAGATTTTATTTCAATTCTAAAATGACCTAATATAGATTTGTAATGAAATCAAGATGTATATTTGACATATGATTGAAATTAACCCTATTACAACCTATGATGCAATATGATATTATTTTTGATTATTTTTGATTTTTTGATGTTATAAAGGATGCCTAAATGATGAATGCAAACTATGTTGTTTTGGCATTGTTTTGTCATTGATGCCATACGTTGAAGTTCAGTTGCTTTAGGAGTTTCTATAGGGAAAACTCATTATTGGCCATCTCATGGTCCTTGGAAGTTCATTCAAAGTTCATAATCAAAGGTTCGAAGGTTCAAAGCATCATAATCAAAGGTTCAAAGGTTCAAAGCATCAACAAGCATCAGAAGGTACTTTTTATGAGCATGTAGTGTCAAAAAATATCATTCGTGACATTTTCACACTTGTTTGGGCCCTCCTTGTAAAATTAAGCTTAGATGTTGCCTTAGATCTTGAGTTAGCTTGTTGTAATGTGTTTAACACACTCACATTAGGTGCTTGGAGACCTTGTGAACTAAGTGAGCACTAATGGTACCTTATTTTAGGTGTTGTAAAGTGTTGTATCACACTTTCACACTAATCTATGGTTTTCATTATTAATTGGGCTTCTTTATACCTTAATTGGCCCTATTTTGCATCCACAAGCCTTAATCAATGCATATTTTTGAGGATAATCTCGACATAAACCAACATACAGTCGTAATTCATGTCATTTTAGGTTGTGTGGCCTAGATTTAGTGATTTGGGACTCATACACAACCTTGGGGAATATTGGTCCCACCTAGGTTTTAGGGCCCCGATCTGGATTTTGCATCATTCTAGGCATTTTTGAAAATTGTGTCCCATAGTTAGGCCTAATAGGACTCATATCCACTTCTGGCATATGAGTCCCGTGTGGCTCAAAATCAAATTTAATTCAAATTCTTGTCAGGATTTTATCCTCCTAGATTTGATGTTGGCTTGTAGTGTTGTAATTTTAGGAAATTTGGCATAAACAAGTATAAATACAAGGCTATTTCACTCATTTTACACCTAAAAAGTTGAATGAGCATCCTTATAAAAAAATTGAGTTCACAAGAACACTCAAGTGTTTAAAAGAGCATTCAAGGGCTGATTATCAAGTATTTTGGAGCATTATTCAAGTATTAGGCATTATGTCAAAGTCATCATGCATCATGTTTGTTTTGGGCTAATAATTGTGATGTAGGGTTTTATGATTCAAGCTAGTATTCTATTCAAGATCTATCATATTCAAGCAAGAGTCAAGATCTACATCAATTGGAGCCACTTCATACATGTTTGCAACACTTTATTGTTAGGGTTTGGTGAGTTGCAACATTACATTTTTTTCCTTCATCATTCTTTTATCTTATTTGATGTCATTACAAGGTTTGATTACCAAAATGGGGTTTGATGAAGGAAAACTAATTTCCACTAACAAATCAACATTATCCCCCTCTCTTTAGTGTGTGATTTTCAGATCTAGGTTGAAGACATATTGAAGAGAAAGTTTTGAGAAATTTGTCAAAGTTGTCACCTTTCTTTGGAGATCACAAAAATACATCTATAGGTTACAAATCAAAGATTCAGACCCAAAAATCAGGTGGAAAGGACAAAGAAGACATTGAAGAGTAGAATCCAACATTGAATTTATGAAAAGCCTAATTGGATTGATATGCCACTTCTAGCATATGAGTCCCAGTATAGTGAAGTTTTCAATTTTTAGGAGTTCCAGACACATCTTTACCAAATTTCCGTTCCTGCCTAAAAACCCTAACTCGGAACTAAATCACCTAGACTGGTGCATGAGTCCTAAAAGGCAATAATTTCAATGTTTTCAGCACTTCAAGTCTTCATCTAGGTCTCTACGAATTTCCAAGTGTACACCTTTGATCTCTTAACTTTCTATTTTGATTTAAATACATTTTTAGCTCATTTAGTGAAGTTTTGCATTGCAC
Organism: Sequoiadendron giganteum; assembly: GCA_007115665.2. NCBI lineage: Eukaryota > Viridiplantae > Streptophyta > Pinopsida > Cupressales > Cupressaceae > Sequoiadendron > Sequoiadendron giganteum. The sequence continues at coordinate 854,647,982 of CM021101.1, read as the reverse complement.
CAGGTTTAAGCATTAGGTATTGCATTTCATTAGTATTCCAAAGCCCTATATTGGTGGTGAACCACTCTTTAGTTTTTAATCAGACCCTAGGACACCCTATTGCAAGATCTCATTCCCTTATTTCATCCTTGGATTGAGATCTCTAGGGTTTCCTTGAATGGGAGTGAAGAAGATTGTTGTTCTATGTCCTAAAACATAAGCAATGGCAATTTTCCACCTTTTAGAGCATTAAAAAGCATAAAAGGTTCAAAGCATCAAAGAATTAAAGTTTCTAAACCCTAATATGTATTCTACATCAAAGTTTTATCATTCTTGATGAATATAAGTGGCATTGTATTCTACATTAGAGGCTAGAGCATATGTTGGTTTTCAATGTTTTAAGGTCATCAGTGGTTCAAGTTAATTTGAAAAGGTTAGGGTTCTTTTCATTATTATAAACCTTGTTTGTAAAAACTCTAAGTATAAGATTTTTGTGCAAAATCAATAGCAAGTTCATTTGTGTTATGTTGGAAGGTGAATGGTTATAGGAGGTTAAGATTTATTTAATTAAAAACTTAAAGGGGTTTCAAATGTTGCTTAACTGACCCTCCTATATCATATAACTTGTTGATAAAGTTAAGATGTTTGTTCAATACATTCGAATGAAGATCAATGGCTCTCTTTTGAAGTTGGTTGTGGTGGTAATTAAAAAATCAAAGGCCTGAATTTAAATTGCGTGAATGGTTATTCCCTAGAGTTCTTCATTCGATGAGAGTCGAATAGTCAAGGTTTTTAAGTTTTTCTTTACAATTTCTTGAAGGTGAAAAGGTGAAGGGATTATGATGGTTCCAAATTGAAGAGCTTTGTTTTAGTATGTATGTTTTTGAAGGCCAAAGGTCAGAGTTCTTGGTTTTGGTGTTTTGAATTTGATGATGTTATGTTTTGAAAGGTACGATTTTGATTAAAATATATGATGACATGCATATTGTGTATATGATGCTTTATTGATCAGAATATGAAGATTATTAATGGAGAGAGTATGATTTAAAAGTGATGCTATTTTTGATCAGTACATGAAGATTCCCATTGAAGACAATATAAATCCAGATTTGTGAAAGGTAAGTGTGAAGTTATATCAAAGAATGACGACATGATGGTGATATGTAAGATTATAGAGCTATATGATTAATCAGAAAGGTGTTAAAAGGATGTGATAAAGAAAAAAAAACTATGGTGAAACTTTGTTTATGCAGTGATTTGAAGTGAAATAGGGTAACCCTCTGTAAGCTTTTATTTTTCCTTTCGAAGATTGTTAGCAAGACATGGAATTTTCTAGTGAGGCATAATGATTACCAGTGAGGCATATTGTAGCCAGTGAGGCTTGTTGTTATCCAGTGAGGCATACAAATTGTAACATGTAGGTTTTAGCCAGTGAGGCATACAACTTGTAACCTATAAGGTTTTGGCCAGTGAGGCCTAATGAAGCCTATTTTTAGAGTTTTCCACTCATAAACCTGGTGTTATGTCTCTTCTTAGTGGTCTATTATATTATGCTTGATTGGATATCTTGGTTCAAGTATTATGTTTTGATTTTCATGTTATTGTTACTCTCTTAACAATCAATATCTATAAAGTTTGAAGTGTTTTCAATGGGTTGATTTACATAAGAGGAGTGATTTAAGTATTAAAATTTAATTTATAATTGGACCACTGATTCACCTCCCCTCTCAGTGGTCCTATACTCCAACAAGTGGTATCAGAGAATTAGGTATCTTTGTATAAGTTTAATCAATTTGGGAGACCCTAGTAGTGGAGTACTTATCATGGCTAATTAGGATGGTTGTTCTACTTCCAAAGCACCATTATTTGATGGTTTGAGTTTTTATTTTTTGGAAGATTGGAATGGAAAACTACTTATCTTCTCTAGGTTATGATGTATGGGTAGGAATTGAACTTGAATATACTGCTACTAAATCACCTTCCACTATAGATGATAAAAAGGCCTATGAATGTAATGCCAAAGCAAAAAATGCCATTTTTTGTGTATTGACCAATGATATAATTGTCAAGGTTTTGGATTGTAAATCTGAAAGGGTTGTGTGAGATAGGTTATCTAGTATCTATTAGGGTGATGATAAGGTCAAGGAAGCCAAGCTACAAAAATTTAGAGCCAAATTTGAAGGACTAAGAATGAATGAAGAAGAGAAGATTGCTGATAACCTTTTAAGGCTTCAAGAGACAATCAATTCTATCCATGGTCTTGGTGAGACTTTGGAGGAGAAAATAGGTGTCAAGAAGGTTCTAAGGTCACTAACAACCAAGTATGATTCCAAGATATCTACTATAGAATAAAGGGATACAAATAAACTTACCTTAGATGAAATTCATGGCACATTTATAGCTTATGAGATGAGAATCTGTAATGATGATTCCACAAGCAAAGAGATAGCCTTTAAATATGTCAAAAAGGATATAGAAATAAATTTTGATTCAGAGGAATTGAATGATAAAGAGTCCACTTTTTAAAGCAAACTGAAAAAAAGGGCCAGGAAAATGTAAGGGGAAGCTTCCATTCAAGTGTTTCGGTTGTGGTAAGATTGGACATTATGCTACTAAATGTACCTATAAAGATTTTGAAAGTGAAGAAGAGAATAGTAGAAGACAAGGAAAGAAGAGAAAACATAATCCTAAAAGGAAAAACTCATTCAAAAAGAAGAAAATTCTATTTGTTAAGGATGTTGGTGTAACAGATAGTTGTTCTAAAGATTCAATTAAAGGAGAGGAATTTTTTTTTATGAATACTGTTAATAGTGAAGATCAATTTGATAATAGTGAATATTAATCTGATAATAGTGAAGGAGAGGTTGATTTTGAGGGAGAATTAAGATGTGCTCTTAGTGAAATAAAAAGACTCAAAAGGGAGGTAATAGTTCAAAGAAATCAGATCCAAAAGGATACTAAAATAATGGTTAGTAAGGTTAATGAGTCAGAAAAAATAGTTGTTGATCTAAAGATTCAAATTGAAGAGAGCAAGAGTATTGTAGAAGTCACCAAAATGGAGTTATACACCAAACAAAAGGATTGTTATTCTTTAAAGGTAGAAGTTGTAGCCTTGAAGAAAAAACTAGATATGTGTGACAATAGTGACAAGCTAGTAGATCTCATGGGTAAAAAAAAGGGTCACAAGGATATTACCAGTTTAGGCTTTGAAAAAGGGAAGTGCTCTAAGGTTAGGGAGAATCCAAGGAAGAAAATAGACCTAAACTACCATTTTGCTGCTTCTAATGCTGGAGACAAGAAGAAGACAATAGAAAGTGTTCCTGCACAATCCAACAAGAACAAGTTCATAAATTCTCTTTGTTTAGGACAACATCTTATGTCTAGGTTTGAAAATTATTTTCATGGTTATTTCTATTCATGTTATGAATTTGGTCATAGAGAAAAAGAGTGTTGGATGCATGCAAGAAAAGGTGGATGGAATACGCTTTGTTATGAGTGGTCAAATGGAAGAATTAAGATTCTATGTTATAAATGTAATCACCTAGGTCTTACAATTTTTTTTTTGTGGGACACAAGTAAAAGATTATGTTCTTGGATTGTTTAGAGGTTATAATTATTTTGTTCCTCTTATTGGTTACAAGATAATATGCTATAGATGTCATAATTGTGGACATAAAGCACTGTTTTGCAAGAGAAATTTGGTGAAACCTTTTGGTCATCACAATAAAATAGGCACTACGGAAATTTGGAGAAGGAAACAAGAGAAAGCGAAGAAAGATTATAAGCTTGTGCATAATGCACAAGTGACATCTATAAGTGCTTAAAGAGACGCATGAGGTTAGGGGGAGATGTTCATAGTTTTGTCATACAAACCCCATAGACAACAACCAAGAGGTTTTAAATAAAAATTGAATTCATGGAAAATCAGTTTGCAGCTATTCATTTATGGTGTCATATTCATGGAATGAACTTTGTGAACGAAATGATCTTTTTTTTAGTATAGTACCTATTGAAAAATAAACTTTGCAATGACATGTTCTTTTGAATAGTATAGTGGCATAATGAAGTGATCTGCACATAGCTATCTTTGTTTAGTATGATAGTTTTCAAGTGTCATGGATAGTTTGACAGTGATCTAATCATTGGGTAGTGATAATATGACACTTGGACAATGATATTTGCAGTGACAATCTTTCATGTTATGCCTTGAAATTATCTTGTTGCAGAAAATTCCTCTATGCAGTGCTTGTACCCACTATGACAGTATGCCAATACTTTGTGAAATGGTGTGTGTCATGATTGTCTTGACCATCTTGAAAATATTGCCAGTATACTATATGAAAGCTCTTGTATTTCATGGAAGTTGTGCAGGTGTTTCCAGTGTTTATATGGCTTGTTCAGTGCTTGACAGTGCAATGGGTTACAATGGTCTTTGTTTTAGTGATAGAATGATAATGAACATATTGGTTTGTATGTGTTATTTGGTTCTTGGACAATAAAGTGCTATTGGAAAAATACAAATATTTCTATGTTTGGTCTTGACTGTGATATTTTGCTTAAATGGTATGTCAAAGATTTGTAGTTTTCAGTCTATGGTGACTGTGGTATACAAATTCCTTATTGCTATGTTAGTTTCTTCCAGTGGTCAATGACAATGGCTTTATTTTGTCTTGGCTATTTCTTTTTGCAAATGCATAGTGCAGTGCTTTGTTTCCTTGCATAATGAACATAATGATCCTAGTCAGTGATTGTAAGGGGTGTGATTGTGTGTTCATAGTGTTGATGTTCGCCACTCATGGGGCAAATCTTGATGTTGATGCTTCATGATATTCATGGAAAAGTGTCAAAATTGTGTTCATGATTTTTTCTTTACAGAGTTTCTTCAATGCGATCCTTTATTGATGTTTGCCTTGATGAATACATGGGAAATAATGGTTAATGTATTGACTGTTTGGAATATGCTGACAAAGGTTCTTGACAAATTTTTAGTGCTATAGTTACAAGTCTATAGTGGCCCAGTATACAATTCTTTCTATTTGATGGTTGTATCTTGAGGTACTCTTCTTGCCTATGGTGATACTGATATGATTTAATGTTGATAGTGGTTTCAGTGTTTTGTCTACTAGTGACAGTGGTATTCTCTTCTATTTTCTCAACAACTATTATGCGGTTGGGTGGCAAGGGATTACAAGGAAAATGATATGTATGACATCTTTTTGACAGTGATATGCATGGTCAAGGGTTGTTAGTTGGTGTACAAGTGATTTCCATCTTTTTGTCATGCCCATGGAAGTGTGGTATGGATTTTGTGTACAATCCTCTCATTTGATATACAAGTTATCTAATGCTCTATGAGTTCAGTGATTGAAAATAGTTGCAACTACTTGGATAGTGAACTTGGTAATAGTTTGGAATACTTGTTCTTGAGAAATGGTATTCAATGCTCTTTTTGTTCTTGTACATGTACCTTGTGTAATGATCCATTGCTGATAGTAGGATTTGAAACTTTGTTGGATGATAATGAGTGGAAGTGATTTTTTTTAGTGATAGTGCCTTTGCTGAAAATGAATGTGCTCTTTACTGAATATTGTGCATGTCAACACTTGCTTGACAATATGGTCATTTTGCATTTTGTCTGTGATGACAATAAATCCTTGATCTTGATGTCAGTTTAGAGACTTCCAGTGCTTTCTTCCTTTAGTGTCTTTGGCATGCACATTGAGGTTTGGATGATAGTTTGTGTTGCAGTGGTATATCATGGAGTGGAGCACTTGGTATAATTCTTTTATTGTGAGAATTCAAGGTGACTTTGCAGATACTTATATGGTGATTTCAATGGACAAATTCATAGTCAAGGGTGAATTTGTAGATTATAGGTTTCATTGATATTTATGATGCTGATTTAGGTATATCTGTAATTTTTTTAATGCCATATTAATATGACAATATAGTCATGTTGACAATTTTGTAGTGTTGAGAGTATTTTACTGCAGGAGTATAGTATGGTCTTTGACAATGTCATGTCAATGATCTTTCTTTGCTCAAGAAGTGATAGTATGAAGAATATGTATACTGTCAAGGGTACTGTGATCTTGGGGAAGTGTTTTTGAATAATATTCTATGCTCAAATAGTGAGTGACTGATAGGGAGGTTGGATGAATCAATCACTATTCATGCTCTTGGTCTTACTTGGAAGACCACTAGGGTGTCTCACTCCACCAATTGCAACCTATAGGACCTTTGATGTCTTAGGATCCCATGGTTCTCCTTGCCAAACCAACTACCAACATAGTTCTTCCTACCAAGTCCTCCTTGGTGCAACCTTGTAACACTAGCTATAGCCCTTAATCCACCCTAAAGGCTTCTATCCCTCCAATTCTTGAATTTAGCTTTATAGGGGTGTGGAGGTTCTTCCAAATTTCTCAATACATCTTACTAAGAGTGTTGAGGGTTCACCTAATTCCATCTACAAGTCACTCTCACAAAAACCCACAATTAGGCCAAAAAGGCTACTAGCCCTATTAGCCCTATTAGGTCTCCTTCTCCGAGAAATCAAGCTTGTTCTCCTAGTCTTTCTAAAAGAAACCCCTAACTTTCCTTGGGTTTCCTTATTCATATGCCCACCTCTCAAGGATTTTTGGGGTTTTGGCCCTCAACTATCCGTACAAAGCCCTAAACTGAAAAATGGGCAAAATTAGGCCTTTTAAGCCTTTCCTTGTCTTCCCTACAAACTGTTAGATGATCCTCACACCAGATGGACTGATGGAGCTTCTTCCTAAATACTAAGTCTTGGAAAGACTCATTCCTACCCTCTCCAAACCGTAATTTGTCAGGAAATTGACACCCCTGCAAATTAAGTGCTCTGCACATTTGTCTTCCCTAGTCGAACCCTTCCTGGCTCGCTTAGAAGAAGACTTCCACAGTGACTCCGGTGCTAACAAGGACTCCTAACCCTACCATATATACAACCATGGAGGCTAGTCACAATTCCCAAAGGGCCGTACAATGTGCACGGTGGGAAAGTGTTCTAACACTCCATTCTTCAAACACTGCTTGGTTCAGACCAGCAACAATATGGAAATCAAATTAATTACACACAATGCTTGAAAAAGAACAAAATAACAATATAATGCCACTCAAAGCTTGAAGAAAAACTAATCTAAATCCTACAAAAACTACAGTGTGACCATTAATTCATCAAAACACTACTTCAAAGCAAAGACCAGAAATTCACACAAAATCACCACTGTTTTCTCCTAGAATTCAAAATTCTAAAACAATTCCAATGCTTCCAACCTGACTCCCATGTCGAGGCCACCCTTAAATAGGGTCTCTAAATCAGTTATTCTCTCCCTTAACCTCTCCTTGGCCGCTTGAAGCTTCCATTGTGCTTTATTTTCAAAAATTTGAAAAGAAACTTCTAAAAGGTCTAAAATGTCGTAAATCTCACTTGAGCCAAAACCTTAAGCCTATCCTATGGTCAACATGACCTTCATCAGATGATCAAAACCCAATCAAAAATTCCACTAAGGATTACAACCAAATGAACATACCTAGATTGATTAGGTGGCCTAAACAAGGTTGTCCAAGACATGACCTTCTAAACAACCTAATGCAACCTCAGGGTGCTCCTGCACCAGTGACAATAAACCTTAGTGTTAGTGGTGCCTTGCATTAGCATTGATAGTGGTATTGGTTTGTTGACTCTTTCTAATTATCAGTCATAGAGGTTGAAGTGTTAAAGGTTGCAGTTGATATGTAGTGACAGTGTTTACCAAGCCAAATACAAATGATCCTAATGTTAATTTTCTTTGCTCAATGATGTTGTGTCATGATAGTAGTCTGTGACAATGATCTTTCTTACTTGCAAAGGTATGGTGTCAGGGGTATGATCACAAAGCAATCCAGGGTCAGTAATCATGGTGTAGTGTTTTTGGATTGAGATCAGTGTTCAAATAGTGGGATATTTCATTCTCTTTATCTTTTTATATTTGGTGAAGTGGCTGCAAATATTAATTATTTTCAGTATTCAGTGCTTTTGCAAGTAACAATTTTTTCTTTTTATTTTTCATGGGGTCCTTTGTCATTTTTGTCAAAGGGGGAGCAATAAGGTGCAAAGTTGGAAGAAGTTGACATCAATGCCAAAGGGGGAGTTTGTTGTTTTGGCATTATTTTGTCATTGATGTCATAAGTTAAAGTTTAATTGCTACAAGGAAAACTTATTATTGGCCATCTCATGGTCCTTGAAGGTTTATTCAAAGCTCATAATCAAAGGTTCAAAGCATCATAATCAAAGGTTCAAAGGTTCAAAGCATAAAAAAGAATCAAAGCATTCAAAGCATCAAAGGTACTTGTCATGAGCATTAAAGGTTCAAAGCATCAAAGCATCTAAGGTTGAAAACCCTAATGTGTATTATACATCAAAGTTTATCATTCTTGATGAATATAAGTGGCATTGTATTCTGCATAAGAGGTTAGAGCATATGCTGGTTTCTAGTGTTTTAAGGTCATCAGTGGTTCAAGTTCATTTGAAAAGGTTAGGTTTCTTTTCATTATTATAAACCTTGTTTCTAAAAACCCTAAGTATAAGATTTTTGTGTAAAATCAATAGCAAATTAATTTGTGTTATATTTGGAAGGTGGCTGGTTATAGGAGGTTAAGATTTATTTAAGTAAAAACTTAAAGGGGTTTCAAATGTTTCTTAACCAACCCTCCTATATCATATAACCTATCAAGCAAGTTAAGAACACTGTTCAATACATTTGAGTGGGGATCAATGGCTCTCTTTTGAAGTTGGTTGTAGCGGTAATTAAAAAATGAAAGGCCTAAATTTAAATTGTGTGAACGGTTATTCCCTAGAGATTCATTTGATGAGAGTCCAACAATTAGGGTTGTTTAGTTTTTCTTTACAATTCATTGAAGGTGAAAAGGTGAAGGGATTATGATGGTGCCAAATTGAAGAGCTTTGTTTTAGTATGTAAGTTTTTGAATGCTAAAGATCGGAGTTCTGGGTATTGGAGTTTTGAATTTGATAATGTTATGTTTTGAAATGTAATATTTTGATTAAAATATATGATGACAGGCAAATTATGTATATGATGCTTTCTTGAATAGAATACGAAGATTATTAATGGAGAGAGTATTATTTCAAAGTGATGCTCTTTTTGATCAGTACATGAAGATTTCCATTGAAGATAGTATGAATTCAGATCCGTGAAAGGTAAGTGTGAAGTTATATCAAAGAATGATGACATGATGGTGATATGTAAGATTACAGAGTTGTATGTTTTATTAGAATGGTGCTAAAAGGATGTGGTAAAGAAAAAAACTATGGTGAAACTTTTTTGGTGTAGTGATTTGTAGTGAAACAGGGTAACCCTCTGTAAGCTTTTATTTTTCCTTTCAAAGATTGTCAGTAAGACATGGAATTTTCCAGTGAGGCATATTGTAGCTAGTGAGGCTTGTTGTTAGCCAGTTAGGCACACAAATTGTAACCTAAAGGTTTTAGCTAGTGAGGCTTGTTGTTTAGCCAGTGAGGCACACAACTTGTAACCTATAAAGTTTTGGCCAATGAGGCCTAATGAAGCCTATTTTTAGAGTGGGTTTTTACCCTTTTAGGGTTTTCCACTCATAGACCTGGTGTTATGTCTCTTCTTAGTGGTCTATTGTATTGTTCTTGATTGGATATCTTGGTTCAAGTATTATGTTTTTATTTTCATGTTATTGTTACTCTCTTAAAAATCAGTAGGGTGAACCCACAAAAGTGGTTTACAATTGGAGTGAAGAAGGAAAAGTTGAAAAAAATGACCCCATGCCAAAAAATTTCATTTTTGGGGTTCGAACAAACTTATAGGTTCGAACGAACCTAAAGAGGGTTCAAATGAACAAGGGTTTGAACGGACCCATTTAATTAACTTCCCACCATTCCTGCAAAAAAACCCAAAGGAAACCCTTTTTGAAAGGGGGTTTGAATGAACCCTGGTTCGAGCGAACCCCCAATTTCCCTCCTCCCCCTTAGGTGGTAAAAAATTCCAGAATTTTGCCCTTCGAATCTCGGGTTGAGGATGAAAATATAGGAGAATTCACAAACCCAACTAGATGATGGTAGTCCTCGAAACAAGCTATCGAACAAATATAATTTTAATATGTTTTGGTTTTATTATGTATTTTCTTTTTTAATTTTATTAAACATAGGTTTTTCACCAAAAATCAAGCTCTCTATTATGCACATGTGGAAAAATAGTAGATTATCAAAATAAAATTTTGAAAAATATGTTCAGGTTGGGTATTGATGTCCTCGATCCATTAATTTTTTTTAAAATTTTGATACATACAAAAAAATTTATGTTGTATATAGTCCGCCTATGTTTGAATTGTAATTGGTTTGACTTCGAAACTTGATTAAGGAAAAAATATTTAATAAAACACTATGAAACCAAATGAAAGTGCTAGATATCATAGTTACAAATCTAAATTCGAAAAAATTAGAATTTTATCCTTCATACAAAAAATGTTATGTTGTATACGGTGAGCGTCACTCCTTAAAAATGTTGTTTTTTTTTAAAAGCTAGTTTTCGAAGGAGATGGAAAAAGAAGTCCAATATTATTCCAAATATTTTGAAAAAATTATATTTATAATCTATAGACAAAATGTCACAAATCACTAGTTTGCATCATCTTCAGATTCCTCACGGTTTAGCCGCTATAGGAGCTCGAAAGTGAAGATTTTGTTAAAAAAATCAGTTTAGTGTCCAATTTGCCCAAAAATTGTGAACCAGTATTGTGGGATCACCCAGTATCTATAAGGTTTTAAGTGTTTTCAATTGGTTTCTTTGCATAAGACAAGTGAGTTAAGTTGAAATTTAATTTGTAATTAGACCACTGATTCACCCCCCTCTCAGTGGTCCTATACTCCAACAAGCTAATGCAATGATAACCCTAGATCTAGGATGATATGCTTTAGATTTTAGAATTTTTATAATGTTAATAGGTTAGGTTCACCAAACTGATAAATAGGAAAAGTGAAACCCTAGGAATTCACCCTAGGATTTCAAGGGGACTTCCTTTTCCACATGGATTATCATTTAAAATTTGAGATCAACTAGGGTAGGAGATTGAATTGCAACCTTAAAGGTGAGTCAACCAATCCTAGGATCTCAATTAGAATGCTTTGGAATGGATTTTGTTTGAAATGAAATGATGTAACTAGAAAACAATAAAAATGCACCAATCTGATGTAAAAACAACAAATCTAGAAAGTAACAGACAAGATCAAAAATAGATTGAGAAAAATTGTGTGCACCTATCATATAAATTTGAAGTTGAATTTATTGGACCAAGTCAACCAAGGCACCTATGTCCCTATAACTTAAATTGAAATCTATCTTCATAGTCTTCGAGTTTCTGATTAGAGCCTTCTTCCTTCTAGATCCCACTGTTAGATCTTTGTCGGATGTTGAGATAATTAAGTTTTCGTATCTTGCCAAGTTGTAGGGTTTGAATGCAATAATGATAAAAATATCTTCAATCTCCCTCAAATATTATTCAGATTTGCAACCTACACATCCAAAGAGAGAGGAAGGGTTGTGGCATATAGGGGCTTGCCTCGATCAAACCTCATGTTAGTGTTTCCACCTCCACAATGGAAAAATTGATAAAAGATAACTTATCCTTTTAAGGGATGTAGGCTAAATGATAAAAGAATGATGAATCAGCAATTGGATGTAACTCACCACTCAAATCTAATTCTTTGAAGGACTGAAGTCATGCAAATCTCCTCAAGGTTTGATTGCTTTGAAGACCTACAAGGGTTAGTTCTCACAAACAAAATGTATGCATAAACATATAAAAAATCACTTAAAACTTGACATGATGCATTGACAATGAAATGCTGCAATGATCTTGCTCTTGACTGCTCTTGACTTGCTAATAATTGCTTGATAATATTCTTCTTGCTAGATGATTTCACTTAGTTGTTAAATGATATAATGACTAGGTATTTATACAATAATTCCAATTTACCAAAAATCAAATTCCAATAGCTAACATTTTCCATTTGAAATTCAATTAATAAAATGTCAACTACAAAATATTAGAAATTGGATCCAAAATAGGGGGACCAAGTTACCCAGGGTGTCATTGTCCCAACCCTATTTTGTAAGGTGTAAAGTGTCAGGATCAAAATATTCAATGTCTACTTCGATTTTATGCATTTGATTCTTTGATAACTGTTAAAATGGACCATAAAATGCATAATTTAGGAAATTAGGAACACAATTAGGTCTATGCACATAGGAGGGACCCAAATATAATGTGAAATTGTCAAGGGTGACAATTTATGACACTACAAGTTGAAATTGTAAAACTAGGAAAATTGCTAAGAAACATAGTAAAATGTTAGTTAGAGTCATTAGATCATTGAATTATGCCCTAAAAGTATTGAAATGGCTTTAAAATAGTGTAATATAGTTATAATTATGTGGGGGAACCTTGATATATTCATTTGAAAAGAGATCCAACATATTATTGGATCAAAAGTTTTGACCTTTGAATTTTATGATCCTACATTAATAAGGGTATTATTTTTGATCAAAAATAGAACATTAATAAAATATATTGACAATACCATAATTATTTATGAAATTATTGATTTATTATCATGTCCCAATAAATATAGATATTTTATGTGGGGCCACTTATAATAAACACAAACAAGAATTAGATCCCAATGAACATGTCTATAATGATTAATTTCTTATAATTTTATTGAATTTAAAAGAATATACTTAATAGGGTAGAAAAATATGTCCAATGTTAGGGTCATGATGGTAATGAGTTACATTCAATGATGATTTGATAGTGGAGGAAATTTATGGAAGCCAAAATAAAAAGGATATATATATATATATATATATATATATATATATATATATATATATATAAACTACATTTAAGAGAAAGGCAATGATGGAAAACATGAAATAAATTAATTGGAAAAATTCCTTTAAATAGGATTATATGGGTAGGAATACCAAATAAATGTTTAATTTGAGTTTAGATTAGAATATATGAAAAATGAAATCAAGAAATTAAAATATTCATGGCACAACTTTAAGCTCACGGTGAGACTAAAAGTTAAAAAAAATGTATAGTAAAATAAACATCATATACACAATGTCACCTTGGCTTGAGATAGTTGTAAAAAGTTACAAATTAGTACTAAAAACTATTTTTTTGTTTTGTTTTAAGTATGATAAGATATTAGTATTTTGTTCAACAATTGGTATTACAAATAAAATATATATGATTAAATATTTAATTAATTTATTTTGACATAATGCATTTGATTGATGATCATAAAATCAATTTTTCTTTCGTGTCTTGATGATGGATCATGGACTGTGATTTGAAATGTTGATGAAGAAAAAAATCACATAGTTTAATCTATAAATACTCAAATTAATGATGATCATATGTTTAAAGAATATAGAAATTAAGAACTGTTATCCAAAAGTTCAATAATAGAATTTTTGGAATACATTGTTAACCTTACTAAATAATAGTATTGGTAGCATTATAATCTAGAGCTGTGCAAATTAAAATCAATATAATAACTACTCAATTCTAATGTGACATAAATTAAAATAGTAATATTGGGATTTATTATTACATAAATAAAAAAACAAAAAACAATAATATTTGAAATCAATATTTGATAATTCAAATATCAATATTAAAATTATTAGAATTTGTTTAAATTTGATGATATTATGATTATACTGTATTTATTTTCAAATATTCTATTTCATTTATACAATACTTTAATTTTTAATTTTTTAAAATTATAAGTTCAAATGTGTTACTTCAATTAATTGTGAATACTAAGTGATAAACTAATATGTCCAAACTCTCATATCATTATTCAATTTTTTATTCATCATATATATTCTCACAAAATTATCATGCTAAATTTTGATATAAATTAATTTTAAATGTATGATTATAACATGATCTTTATTTCATTCTTGAAAAGTACATTTTATAATATTTAAAAAGTAAAGCTAACTGTTTTAATTTTTTTTTGAAATATTTGAAATTTTAATTAAATAATAATAAATAATAAAATTTATCAATCTACTAAATAACCATAATTGTAAAAATGACATATCATATATTTATAATACATTTAAGTAAAGAAATAATGCAACTTTCCAATCAATGGAAGATTCAAAAACATTTAAAAAATGTTGACTATAAAAATACTCTAGTTTCATAATATGTATATAATTTAAATGTCTCATACATTATAAAATATAATTTTTCATCAAACAAAAATTATGTTTGTAAGGGTGTAGATATAATTAATTCATAGGAGACTTGTCTAAATTTTAATTACAATATCACATAAGATTATATGTAAATCCATATGAGATCAATTTTAACTTCTCCACTTTGAACATTGTTCAATTTGAGATGAAGCTCCTGTTTAATCCGTCCATTTTCAATGAATATGCAACTATCACTAAGGAATCCATTATTTTGAGATGCATTGAGCCTCCCAACTAATTCCTTTTTTCCATTCTCTGATATTTGGTGTTGATACTTTGTGACCATATTGATTAAAGGAGAAATATCTACTTTAATGTTTCCCAATGATTCATCTGATGAGAATGTATCTTCATCCATTACTTCCTGTAAACAAATTATTTTTAATCACAACACTTAAATCAAATGATATGAATTAAAAGAGAAAAAACTATTAATGTTATAGAATTATAAAATAAAAAGTAATTTATTTTTAATTTTTTAAGTTTTTATTAGAAACATTTATAATGTGACAAAAATATGAATATATTTATTGTTAGATAAAATTTAAAAATAAATTTTAGTATTAATTTTTTTTGTAAACAAAAGGCATTTAGTCTATATATTATATATTCAAATAACTTTAATATTTGATTGAAGGAAAAATAGATCTAATGGTGTATGTCATTGAATAAGAAATATAAAAATAAGAGTCTTAATATATGTTAGTAAAAATATAAAACAATATAGTTATAAAATATAATTAATATTTTAAATTTTTTTATTTATTCTAGAAACACTCTTAAAATAGAAAAATTAGGCACAAAGTTATAGCATTTTATTGAAGTAAAAAGCTACCTTTGATTTTTTAAGGTTTTATCATAGTTATGAAAGGAACACTAATCTCCTCTTAAATTTTTGGGATCCATTATGTAACATGGATATGCTATTATGCATTATAGTGTACTGCTATATTATAATAATAATAATATGAAATTATTAGTTTTCTTTAGATCATTTGTCTTTATATTAAATGTTGTCGCAGATCTTTTGTGGCAAATCATGTTTTATAAATTATTTTTGTAATACATTATTTATCAATGTGGCAGTGTCCCAATTACAATCCAAGTGATGCATTTGTAATAAATACTTAAATTATTTTATAATAATTTTAACTATTTATTTGTTTTCATAGCATGGTTTTTAGTCATTTCTAAATTGTTGTCAATTAATAATTATCATATTAACACTATTTACTCATTCATATAATTTTTTTTTTATTATACAAATTAATTATAGTTGGGGTAGTCTTAAAATGAATAAAAAAGCAATGAACTATATATAAAAATAAAAACAAAGACATTTACCATAAATATAAAGAAGAAATATAATAACACAAGGGATTGGTATTCCCTCTATCAAATATAAAATAGATATAATCTAGGAACATTGCTACCATCAAGAAGAATCTTCCCCTCAAAATATGTGGATCATCAATTTGATTGTCTTATGATTGATTCACCATTCTGGGAGATTATAATAGAAATACCAAAGAACGTGAAGATATAATAATAGAAATTAAAATTAATTTTGATAATTTTTTCAACATATATAATGAAATTTTACTCAAAGTTATTTCATCAACCCAAACAATAATATGAAGAGATCTAAAAGCAACACGAAATCACTATCTAAAAATAATATATAACATTGTTACACATAAAATTTATATTTTAAACTTGTTTAATAACATAGTGTAAAGAATTTTCAATGCACCCCATGAATCGAGTAAAAGGACTTGCCTTAGTTCATTTTCCCTTTTTAGATTCTTAAAGTATTTTTTTAGTGATAATAGTCCCATCTTCCCTATTTTTTCAATAAAACATGCTTTGGAGTTGAATTCTTGGGGAAAAGAAGGAATTTTACTAGAATTTGAGATTAGAATTTTTTTATATATATATTATTGATCCTCCAAATCTAACGATGGAACCGTATTTCTTTCTTTTAAGTGCATCTAATATCATGTGGTTCTCAAATGCAAATAGAAATTTGATTCTTCTACTAAGCTTCTTTTGAGATATTTATAATTGTATGTTAATCATATTACATCAACACTTTCTTACTTGAGTTTTCCTACTCAAGCTTTCCATTTATAGATTTCAACTCCCTACAAAATACTAAATTCCTTACATATTAGGCACTTCCAAATAAATATCTTATTCTAATGATTGCAATCATTAAAATAAAATAAACTTCGTGATTTGAAACAATAGTTTCCTGGTGCGGGAGCACCTCAAGTTTCATTAAATTGTAATAACTTAAGCATTTAGCATTTCGTGGGAACCATATCAGAAAATGGTTTAAATTTGCAGTAGATATTTCCATATTATATAAAATTAAATAAGTTGTAACTGATTGGGTAGAGGAACGGTTTGTTAACTACCCTACCCTAGAATCTCTATTAAAACAAGAATATGTAACCGAATGAGGGAGAGGGAGAGAAAAGAGAGAGTGAGAAGTGAGTAACAAAAGGAGTGAAGAAATCGGGCTCTCTGGCCAAAGTGTATATTTATTTTGCAGTATTAACAACTGAGAATTTGTTGAAGAGAGTTTTAATCCCGTCGTGTCTCTATCTCCCTCTGTTTGTTTTTATTTTGCAATTGTGAATGTCGTTAGTGAGAGGAATGCGCTATCTATGGTCTGTTTTATTAGCCAATGTTGGTATGGATCAGTTCTTTATGATAGTCCCGAATGGACTGGAAGTGATGGTGGATGCAGACAGTTTGCAGAAGAACCGTTCTTTATTGTGGGTGAGCTCGACTAATGTGTTGAATAGTAACCTGTATGTGTGAGCAGTGTGAGGCTCGACCTTTGGGAACATAGAGGTGGCGGAGAAGGTGGCGAATAATGTTGGTGAGTAGTGTGTGACTCGGCGTAGGATAGTGGAAGGTGACGACAGTTTCATGTCAGCCGACACTTGCAAGGAATACAGTTCCTATTCCATGCTGGGAAGACCCGCAAGGTATAAGGGATTAGTGACTATGGAGGAAGGAAAGTTATGATATGCAGATTGCAAGTAGATTGTGAAGATAAGTGTGGCCCGGCGTGGAACAGCAGTACGATGGCAAGGTGTAAGGCATTTGAGAATGGCGACTGTGGAGAAAGAAAGTTCATACATGCAGAATGGAGGCAAGAGTCTTGATCAGGAGCGATCAGTAGCCATCAGGAGCAGTTAGTATGGTGGAAAACTGCATGTATTTGGTGTAGAATGCATGAGTTAAGGATTAGGAAGTTAATAGTAGGGGTCTTTAATAATGTGAATAGTGTGACAAGGTGTCATTACTGCGGGAAGTTTTTTTTTTTTCAGTCCTATCGCATCAGAATGGTATCAGAGCTCAAAAGGTTTTGAGTGTGTAGAAGGCAATCTACACCAGGTAGTAGCGTGGGTTCTTGGTTGCATGTTGATCCCTCCAAGCTGTAGTAAGGACGCTGTGAAGATCTTGAGTTGGGGTCTTCGTATTGTCTCCACCACGATGCAGTTGGGTAGAAGGTGCACTGAGAGCAACCACTCAGAGAAGGGTGGGAAGCATCTTCCAGAATCGTGTGTGGGTGAGATGGCAGTACGGTGGTGGTGTGAAGTAGCAGCATGAAGAGAGGAGGGAAACAACCAGCGTAAAATCCATTGATGGGAGTCATGTAACATCAACAGAGGAAGCAACGAACGCCTTGATTCAGTGATGAAAATATAGAGGCAAACATTTGAATTGCAACAGTCTCACCTCGACATTTCCATGGGACTTGGAAATCTATTGAGTCTGGGAGTATGGTGCGGGAGCACCTCAAGTTTCATTAAATTGTAATAACTTAAGCATTTAGCATTTCGTGGGAACCATATCAGGAAATGGTTTAAATTTGCAATAGATATTTCCATATTAAATAAAATTAAATAAGTTGTAACCGATCGGGTAGAGGAACTGTTTGTTAACTACCCTACCCTAGAATCTCTATTAAAACAAGAAGATGTAACTGAATGAGGGAGAGAAAAGAGAGAGTGCGAAGAGGGAAAAAGAGTGAGAAGTGAGTAACAAAAGGAGTGAAGAAATCAAGCTCTCTGGCCAAAGTGTATATTTATTTTGCAGTATTAACAACTGAGAATGTGTTTAAGAGAGTTTTAATCCCGTCGTGTCTCTATCTCCCTCTGGTTTTTTTATTTTGCAATTGTGAATGCCGTTAGTGAGAGGAATGCGCTATCTATGGTCTGTTTTATTAGCTAGTGTTGGTATGGATCGGTTCTTTACGACAGTCCTGAATGGACTGGAAGTGATGGTGGATGCAAACAATTTGTAGAAGAACTGTTCTTTATTGTGGGTGAGCTTGACCAACGTGTTGAACAGTAACCTGTATGTGTGAGCAGTGTGAGGCTTGGCCTTTGGGAACATAGAGGTGGCAGAGAAGGTGGCGAACAGTGTTGGTGAGTAGTGTGAGACTCGGCGTAGGATAGTGGAAGGTGGCGGCAGTTTCATGTCAGCCGATACTTGTAGGGAATACAGTTCCTATTCCATACTGGGAAGACCCACAAGGTATAAGGGATTAGTGACTGTGGAGGAAGGAAAGTTATGATATGCAGATTGCAAGTAGATTGCGAAGATAAGTGTGGCTCGGCGTGGAACAATAGTACGGTGGCAAGGTGTAAGGCATTTGAGAATGGCGACTATGGAGAAAGAAAGTTTTTACATGTAGAATGGAGGCAATAGTCTTGATCAGGAGCGATCAGTAGCCATCAGGAGCGGTCAGTATGGTGAAAAACTCCATGTATTTGGTGTAGACCGTATGAGTTAAGGATTAGGAAGTTAACAGTAGGGGTCTTTAATAATGTGAATAGTGTGATAAGGTGTCGTTGCTGCAGGAAGTTTAGTGTTTTTCAGTCCTACCACATCATTTCCTTTCATCAAATTTTAAATCACACCACTTTCATTATGTATCCAATATCTACAACTAATCTTTAGGTGAATTACTCTCTCTAAAATTTGTCCCTCTCTTCCTCTTCTTTTAATATCATTTTTCTTTTGTGGTATAGATAATTGTAATTGATATGATTGTAGAGTTTTCTAAATTATTTAAACATGAGCTTCACCCTCTTGTAAATATACTTGTCTTGTTATATAATAATATTGCCTCTACAATTTTATCATCTAAAATTTAATTCTCAAAATATTTCTCAAAAATTGAATTATTTTTTTATCATGTTTCTTTGATTTAAATAGTTTGGTTAGTTCTAATGAATATATGATCTTAATTTTTATAACTCAATTTAATATAATACATTTATTATTACTAGTTATACTATAAAAATGGATTAAACTATCCTCAACCAATTTATGCGCTACAATTTGAATGGAAGGTTGATCTATAAAACAAGAGTCAATTTATCATTCTTTTCTAGCATATTGATTCCTCTTTATTTTATTTTTAGGTGTGATAAAAAATCACATATCCTAAAATTTTGACTTATCTTGTATTATCTTGTAGTGCTTCTTTGATCTTTTAATTATGGTTAATTTGTAAGCTTGCATGCTTTCTTTTCTCTTATGGAGTTATGTAGCTTTGTGAAAATTCACCGTCAACAATTCACCACTGAAAAATTCACCGCCAACAATTCACCGCCATGACAAATTCACCGCAAAGAAAATTCACCACAAAGAAAATTCACCACCAAGAATTCACCACCGCAAAAAAAACATTGTTAGGGTAAATAGTATATTTACCATGCTTAAGTTTACTTAGGCATGATTATGCATTTAATCTCTTGGGTAGTTTTGTTTTTTGGGAAGTTTTATACTCATTGCATTTTTCATGGATTTAAAAGCCTGTATAATATGTAAATTATAATGTATCTCATATTTTTCCCTCTTTCTCGTGAAATAGCCTGTGTGCTTCTCTCATTATTTTGTGAAGGTTATCCTGCAAATGGTGATCTTGGGCTCCACCTACATGGTATCAGAGTAGACCATTTTGTAATCCTTCTTGAGAATTTTCATCAGAGCGGTTGAGATTGTTTATTTGTTCGACATTTGAAATTTTTCAAATTCCAAAATTGCCTTATTTATTTTTGATTATTTTCAATTTTTCCTGTTGATTGGTGAAAAATGATTATATTTTGAAGACTCGATTCATTTTGTCTGCTACATGGTTGTGTAGCCGGGACCCATATTGCATTTTTCATTTTTTGCATCTCATTTTGCATAATAATCTCCCTAAGTTGCACTTAAGGGGGGCGTTAGGGTAAATAGTATATTTACCATACTTAAGTTTACTTAGGAATGATTATGCATTTAATCTCTTGTGTAGTTTTGTTTCCCATATTGAGAATTTTTATACCCGTTGCATTTTTCATGGCTTTAAAAGCCTCTATAATATGTAAATTATGTATCTCATATTTTTCCCTCTTTTTGGTGAAATAGCCTATGTGCTTCTCTTGTTATTCTATGAAGATTATCCTGCAAATGGTGATCTTGGGCTCCACCTACATTCATCACATTATCATTTTTAATATATATTTCCAAGCGTATAGGTGCAAATTTGCACCCCTTACACAAATTCTCCTTTTACACTTCCTCACCTTAGAAAACCAAATCCAAAGGTGAAATTCCACATCAACAAGCTTCCTTCATTTTGCTTGGCATTCATCTTTTGTGTCGATAGAAGAATAACTATTGGGGATGCCTGTGTGACACGCAGATGTCTGCACGATGCGCTTACGTCCCTGTGAATTCCCACATATGAAGTTGGTAGAGGCGTTACACTTCCTATTGGGAACGAATTGTAATGTCCCTCTTCGACCAACCAACCCAAAAATGCCTTATTATCCTCACCTCACCTTCAAAAACATTCATTCTTCATGCAACTCATCTCTTGGGAATCTCTTTTGGCAATCTCTAAGCATTCACTTCACATCCATCACTTCAAGTAGCACTTTGGCACTTCATAGCAACAACAACAACAATCCATTGACTCCATAGAGCAAGTGCGGAACAAGCCATTGCAATAGGGGTTCTAGGTTTTACAACACCTCCCTTCACCACAGTTGAGGTTGTGGTGATTGTTCAAGCTCTTTTTCTCCATCATTGGCTAGTGAGATCTTGGTGGAGGTGGTAATGTTTTCACTCCTCTCCTTTACGATTTGGTTGAGTAGCACTTCATTTTTTTGTAGTGTTTATTGTGTTCTCTACTTTATTTTCTCCTTTATCATATATTTATCTATCATTGCTATCTTGGCTGTTCGTGGAGGTGGAAACATCAAAATGCGGGTCTAACTAAGGCAGACCCCTATATAACACCAACAATTTTCCCTCTTCCTGTGTGTAGGTGGATGTACATTTGGAGCTAGCTAGCATATAGGCTCTTTTGTGAGATTATCTTTGTCACCTTAGCTTCAATATATCTACTTTATCATATTCATTTGTATCTCTCTTATTTTATAGTTTTGTTTTGTTCCCTAAGAAATTACTAGCTGGGTTGTCAGCTTGTTTTTTGATGGTTCTTACTGTGTTTTTGGTCCTCTGGTCATGTGGACACTAGTGCACTTGAGAGATTCTAGCACACCGCACTGTCATTCTGGAACCGCGCTTCCATCCTCAGGCATAGAGCTACTTGAGGTGTAGTGTTGAGCCCAAAAATTGGCTCACCTAGTCCGTTCTAAATTTTGGGTATGTAGAGTGATTGAAGGACCTTCTAGTTCTCATCATTCTTGTCCCTCATTCGAAACATTCCTTTAGAATGAGGTAAGTTAGGGAAGCCTTCCACTCTTGGATCTCAATGACCTGGGGCCTTGAACGTGGTTGGTCCCCCTCTCTTACATTTTTGGTGAATCCAATGTGAACCCACGTCTATTCATTTGTCGGTGTTGAAACTTATCTTGTGTGCCTTGTGATCATTTTGTCCTTGAGTGTTGTGAAGGTTTATGAGCATCACAACCCAGTCCACAACCTTTGAGTACGTTGTCAGGGCAAGTATATGACACCTTTCAATGGATAAGACGAGGGTCACCTCTAGTTTCTCTATATGACTTTTCTCCGGACCTGCGATGGGTCTTTTGACTCAGGAGTAGTTGTTGAGGGGCGAGGTAGGAATCTTTGATGAAACCAATCATGCCCCCACTCCTCCTACATCTCCCACACCTTTGTCAATAGATGAGCATGAGGCTATTCATATTCCTTTAGAATATGTCTTTGCCCTTAGCAAAGGGTTGGGTGACTTAGAGAATCACTTGGAAAGAAACCCGAAGTTGGCTAGGGTGGCTCAAGTTATTAGTGAATTAAAGTATATGGTGAGAAAAGACCAAACAAGCATAGAAATCCTGGATAACATCTCTAGTCTGACTGAAGCATGCGCCCTTTCAAATAATGCTAACATTATACAAGGGGCCACTTTTGAAGAACATGAGAGACAGTTAGGAGTATTGATGCCTCCCACTTCTGTATACATGATTGACATGGTCCCTTCGATCAACATACCTTTTGATTCTAAAAGATCTGAAACTATCAAAGCAAATAGGATCCCCTTGGGTTTCAACTTCACCCCTCCTATCACCGCTAATAGTGGAGGTTTTGGTAGGATTAGTGGTGGAGGCTTTGGTAGTGGTAGTGGCTTCGGTGGCGGGGGTGGCATTGGTGGAAGTGATTCTGGTGGAGGTTATGGTGGTGGCTTCATAAGTGGAGGTGGCTCTGGTGGAGGCCCTGCTCATGGTGGTGGCTCCGATAGTGGTTCCAGCGGTGGCCATGGTAGTGGTTCTGCAGGTGGCTCCAGTGGCAGTTCTGGAGGAGGTCCCATTGGTCCTATGTCATCCAATGACCCTATTCTAAATACTCTCCTTTAGAATATGGGTAAGATGCAGAGCTAGTTGGCGAGTCTCTCCCAAGCCTCTACCAACCTATCTTCCAACCCTTCTTCCGACATAGCCCACTGTTAGTAGAAATTTTAAACAATCCCTTCCCACAAGGAATGAAGATCCCAAAGTTCAAAAATTATGGTGGCAAAGGGGATCCACTGACACATCTGTCCACCTTTAATTCCCTGTGCACATATTTTTTCCATCACGATGTGTTGATGGAAAAACTATTTCCTTGATCTATCAAGGATACATTGCTTGAATGATACTGTTCATTGCTTGATAACTCAATTTTCTCATTCAATCAACTGGTGAATTAGTTTATCCGATAGTTTCAATCCAACATCGGATCGAAGATGACCTTTTCAGATAGTTTCCGATGCAAACGGGGAGATAATGAAAAGATTACTGACTTCATCATGCAGCATCAAGTAGTCTTCTCACAAATCTCATACCTGCTGCCCAATTCAGATGTGCAAAAGGTATTCATAGGGAACCTGCAAAGGCCTTGGCAAGATAAGTTTCCATTATCAAACACCCTTCTTTCATGCATTTGTGTGCAACACTATGGGAGTATCAACAAACGGTAGTTTAGTTTGGGGGATCCTCCTCATTCTCCCATTTTGAAGGAAGATCCACCATATCAATCTCTGGGAAAGGTAAGGCTATTGTGAATGTAGTAGCCACTGTGGATGAAAATGGACTCAAACTTAACCGAAATTTCACAAAGTTGGTTCCATCTTTCAAAAGTTGGTGAAGGATAGGATCATAACCTTGCAAAATCCTAAGCCTCTTAAGGAACCTTACCCTAGTTGGTATGATGAAAGTACCTACTGTCAATACCATCGGGTCAACGAACATGATACTGAACATTGTATGCACCTACATCATGAGATATAGGATCGCATCGAGGATGGTACTATTCATCTTGATGGAAGCAAACAAAATATAAATAAATCGGTGGAAAAAGCAAATAGTGAGTTGTAGATTTACATGGACCTATTTCCATCACATTCTTCCAACATGATTGTCGATCCCTTTGATTCTATCACTCAACCTGAGGCCTATGTCAACATGGTCATGATTACTCCCACTAAATATCCTATGACCGGTTCACCGGATGTGACATTCACCTCACAGGATATGCCTATGAAGAATAAGCCTTCTCCCCTCTACATTCCTACTTGCCTCAATGGAAACATTGTGACGGGGGTTTTGGTTGACCCCGCAAGCCATGTGAATGTTATTACAAAAGAAACATTGTTATTGAATTCATTATAGAGGGAGGAGTACAAAGAAACAAAATCCACCATTCGTACATATGATGGTCTCTATCTCAAACCATATGGCTTGATATATTTGTCCATCCTAGTTGGACCTAGGGCCATTGAAACGGTTTTCGATGTTATTCTGGAGTCAGATTTGTTCAGGTTGAAGCTAGGCATACCTTGGCTAGCTTCCATGAATGGGATTGCCTCCATAATTCATAAATGTTTAAATTTTTCCCATGAAGGTTCTGTGCATGTAGTGCATGACACTGAATACCAACCTCTAGTGTCTTGTGGGGGATATTCATTGGATCACTTTTGGCCCCCCTTGGTTGGTCTACTTCCTCGAAGAATGGACTTCACAAAAGCTACGTAAAGTATAAAACTAGGGGCAAGGGAAAACCAAAATTGACCCTTCCTGTTGAATAGTAGCCAGCTTCCTCCTCTTCCCAAAAGGCAAAGGAGAAGCTTGCCCCTTCTCAAGCTGCCTTGTCCCCTCCCCTTTCTTGGGAGAAGTATTGGATGAGTAATCCTGGCCTTTACCCATTGAGTCTGATGATGCCTGCTTGGTGTAGACCTAAGATCAAGATACTGGATCTCCCTACTGAGCCCCTTGGGCCTTGGTACTATTTGTGTAGTAGAAAGAAAGGATCTCTAAGAGAATTTTCTCTATGACCTCCCACCACTTCTGCTCCTAAAGTAGTAAATGGGAAGAGGCCCATTGCTAAAGCACTCGACCCGAATCCCCCTGTTGCTTCTCAAATTTCCCCTCTTGCTCCCATTCAGGAGTCTGTTCCTCTGTTGGAAATGGCTATAGTGGACACTCCCATGGCTGAGCAAGAGCCTTATGTTCCTTCACAACCTCCATCCTCTAGCTCAAAGATTCAAAGAAACCACCTTGTGCATGAGCGTAAGCATCGACGAAAGGATCTCGTGACTGAGCAAACCACTTTGCAGAAGAAGGACAAGGAGATGGCCACCCCCGTGTCAGGGCCTCTTGCTATGTCCGCCCCTCTCCTTTCTTCTGCTTCCGTTCAAACTAGTTCCATCTCTCCTCCAACTCCCACTATGAGTGTTCTTGAATCCAAAAAGGTGTAGGTGTTTATTGCTCCTTTAGCAGAGCCGCTCTTGTTGATGTCCCTTTTGGACATCCTATCATTTCCAAAGCCCATGAATATGCCAAACACTTTGGTAGTATTTGTTGTGGCTTTCTCCTCCTCTTCTTCCCTTGTGCCTCTTGCTTCATCTGTGGGGTGTTCACATCCCCTGATGAGGCTGAAGGTAGAGGATGGCCCCTCCAACAATTGAGGGAATAAGAGGATCCCACCTTATTCGAAAGGTGGTCCTAAGTTGGCTTGTTCTATCCTAGTGATAGAGAAATCCTCAGCTTCCCTTGAGTTCGTCACTACTCCCAAATCATTCAGTGAGCCTAGCAATGAATCTCGAGCACAATCCTCTCCTTTCATT
Organism: Sequoiadendron giganteum; assembly: GCA_007115665.2. NCBI lineage: Eukaryota > Viridiplantae > Streptophyta > Pinopsida > Cupressales > Cupressaceae > Sequoiadendron > Sequoiadendron giganteum. The sequence goes on along the minus strand of CM021101.1, from coordinate 854,622,077 downwards.
GAGATAAAACATGGTACTCCAATAAAGTGCATGTTTAACTCTCTCGATGAAGTTTCGGCCTTGTCAACGATCTTCGCAAAGTCACTGACCCTAGCTCCACAAGAGCTTAGTGGAGGGGACCTTGTGGGGCCCTCTTCCTTATCCCTTGTTGCGGGAGGGTAAGAAGTTGCTCCCCTTAACATTCCACCATTGTAGTCTTATCCTCCTTCCCCTTATGATGATCTAGAGTGGGAAGCAGATGACCTCTTGGTTGATTAGTCTTAGGGGGAGGCCCCTTCTTTATCTTTAGATTAGGTATGTGTGTGTGTTGTGATGTGTTCCCCCATGATCATGGTATGTGTTCCTAGATGACCCTTTTCACCCTTGTTGGTGCTTGGATACAAGAGTGATTTTTGTGTTGTAAACATTCTTCTATCTATTTCATCATTCTTTCATGTTTCTAACTTGACTTTTGACAAATTGGGGACGATGCAAAGTGTTGGGAGCATTTAGGCTTCCCTTCCATGTTGAGCCAATTTTTTTTTTTACTTTTTCTTCTCGTGCATTCTTTACATGGTCTGATATAGTAGGGGGTTGATGAAAATTAATTTATATACTATCACTATATACTTATATATACATATATTTATGAGCAGTTCTAACCTCAAAATATCAAATCACCCCTATGCCCTTTGTTTTTTTTTGTCTCTCTTTCTCACTCTTTTTCCTTCCTTTTTCTCTTCTTTGCTTGAGTCGTCCCTCTCATGTGTGACAATTCCATCTCTATAATGCTTCAATTTTCAAAAAATGCATTCGTTGCCAACAAATATTTTCTCGAAAGTCCTCATGAACATTTCTTTTTCAAAATTGTATTCACGACTAGGATCCTAATGGAACATGTTTCCTTCATCATGGGTTTGTAAAGAAAGAACTTGAGAACCTTCCTTCGAGGTGGGAACCGCTTTGACCTTCCCCTTGTGAGGGTTCATTTTTCTTCCTTTCAAATTCCTTGATGAAGTGAACATCTTTCGAAAGGATTCCATGGTGACGAATCGATTTGAGAAAGAACATCCTTCTTGTACTTTCAAACAATGCATCCCTTGAGTGGACCTCCTCTTCATGCTGGGTTACCAAGGGGCCCCTTTGAAATTTTTCTAACTTGTTGACGATCTGCACCACTACATGCTTACTTTCCTGCATGGCCACTTTTTGACATGTTATATCTACGGGTGAACATGTCACTTTGCAGTTGCACCTGTAAAGCCACTTCTTGACTCTGTGGAGTCCCCTTTCTTTGGTTTCCTCCACATTAGAGATCTTGGAGATACCTCACTGCAGATCTACGAGCTTGTAGGGTGCTTCCTTTGAGCTTCTTCCATGTGAGAGATCTTGGGGGTCACTCCCTTGCAGGTCTGTGGGTTTGTAGGGTGCTTTTCTCAGTTTCCTTCATGTGAGAGTCTTGGACAATACCTTCCCTGTAGGTCTGTAGGTCTGTAGGGAACTTTTATCAGTTTCCTTCATGTGAGAGATCTTGGAGGATGCCTTCCTTGTAGGTCTGCGGGTTTGTAAGGCACTTTTCTCCATTTCCTTCATGTGAGAGATCTTGGAGGATACCTTCCCTAGAGGTCTGCGGGTTTGTAGGGCGCCTTTCTCAATTTAACTCATGTGAGAGATCTTGGAGGATACATTCCTTGCAAGTCTGCTGGTCTATAAGGTGATTTTCTTAGTTTCCTTCATGTGAGAGATCTTGGAGGATACCTTCCTTGCAGGTCTATAAGGTGCTTTTATCAGTCTCCTTCATGTGAGAGATCTTGGAGGATACCTTCCTTGTAGGTCTATAGGTGTGTGAGGCACTTACTTCTTAGGGCTTCCTTCATATGAGAGATCTTGGAGGTAGCCTCCTTATAGATCCATGGGCCTGTAAGACACTTTCATTCTACAACATCATGGTTCTACGGGACTATGAAATATTTTGTTCTAGCCTTTGCTTTCAAGCTCGCTAGATCACGATCTGCTTCCTCGATGCTTCAAGTATACATTTCTAACCCTACTACCTTTTTGATCTACTTTACTGAAGCTCTCATCAGTATTCATGCTCGCTAAAGTGGGGGAAAAATATATAAGTGCGAATTTTCACCCCTTACACAAATTCCCCTTTTACACTTCCTTACCTTAGAAAACCAAATCCGAAGGAAAAATTCCACATCAACAAGCTACCTTCGTTCCACTTGGAATTCATCTTTTGCATCTATAGAAGAATAACTGTTGGGGATGCCTGCGTGGTGCACAGACATCTGCATGATGCGCTTACGTCCCTGACGGATTCTCACATTTGAAGTTGGCAGAGGCATTACACTTCTTGTTGGGAATGAATTGTAATGTCCCTCTTCGACCAACCAACCCAAAAATTCCTTATTCTCCTCACCTCACCTTCAAAAATATTCATTCTTCATGCAACTCATCTCTTGGGCATCTCTTTTGGCAATCTCTAAGCATTCACTTCACATCCATCACTTCAAGCAACACTTTGGCACTTCATAGCAGTAGCAACAAAACTCCATCAACTCCATAGAGAAACTATGGAACAAGCCATTACAACAGGGGCTTGAGGTTTTGCAACACCTCCCTTCACCATAGTTGAGGCTATGGTGATTGTTCAAGCTCTCTTTCTCCACTATTGGCTAGTGAGCTCTTGGTGGAGGTGGTAACATTTTCACTCCTGTCCTTTACAATTCGGTTGAGTAGGACTTCACTATTTTGTAGTGTTAATTGTGTTCTCTACTTTCTTTTCTCCTTTATCATATATTTCTCTATCATTTCTATCTTGGTTGTTCGTAGAGGTGGAAACACCGATACGGGGGTTTGACTGAGGCAGACCCCTAAACAACCCCCAACAATTTTCCCTCTTCCTTTGTGTAGGTGGATGTGCATTTGGAGCTAGCTAGCATACATGCTCTTTTGTCAGATCATCTTTGTCACCTTAGCTTTAATATATCTGCTTTATCATATTCATTTGTATCTCTCTTATTTTATAGTTATGTTTTGTTCCCTTAGAAATAACTAGCTAGGACATCAAATTTTTTTCTGACGGTTCTTACTGTGTTTCTAGTCCTCTGGTCATGTGGCTGCCAACACACCTGAGAGATGCCATTTCACCACATTGTTATCCCAAAACCATGCTTTTGTCCTCGGGTAGAGAGCTACTTGAGGTGTAGTGTTGAACTTGAAAACCGGCTCACCTAGCCCCATTCTGAATTTTGGGTTTGCAGAGTGATTGTAGAGTCCTCATCATTCTCGTCCCTCATTTGAAACATTACTTTAGAATGAGGTAAGTTAGGGCAGCCTTCCACTCTTGGCTCTCTATGAGATGGGGCCTTGAACGCGGTTGGTCCCCCTCGCTTACACCAAGACTTTGATTTTTTTTTGCACAAGAATAATTTTCACTGTATTAATAAAAAAAATACAAATCTCCATTATTATTTTGCAAAAATAATTTCAAAGTCTTGGAAATATATATTAAAAATGTTAATGTGATGAATTTTCCATGGCAATGAATTGTAGGTGGTGAATTTTCCTTGCGATGAATTTGTCTTGGTGGTCAATTTTTCGAAAAAATAACAGAAAATGGTTTGATCAACTTGTATTATTTTTCTAACATCTTATACTTTCAATTATTTATTTTGATTATAATATTATAATTTTTTTTAGTATTAATCCTTGTTGTTGTATATTTATATTATATGATTCTTTGATATTGTATAGGTTAAAATGATTTTCTATACATAAAAAATGAATATATGGAAGGAGGATGTTAAAACCTCCTCATCTCTATTATATATCTTGTATCATTATCAAATTAGTTTTATGTAATGCCAATTTATTATCAATATTTTTGTTTCCTTCTTAAAAAAATTTAATCTAATAACATTAATTAAATTAATTTTTAATTTATGTTGTATTTTCTATAAGTTGTTAGTTTACTTAATGTACAATATATTATAATTTAATCTACTTTTAAATTTAGAAAAGATTAAAATTTATATCTCATTTTGGTGAACTCGATGTACCTCCACTAAAGCTTCTCTTATTCAAGTTCACTTTTCTTTATTTTTGAACTTAACTATGTAGCAACTAAAAAGCTTCTCCTTCTTTAATCCAACTAATATATTTCTATGTTTTTGGTTTCTTGAGTTAGTTTTAGTTGCTATACTATTTTTTGCTCTTGATTAGTAATATATACATTATATTTTATTTAAAATAAGACTATATATTTTTCTATTAATATCCTTAATTTATTTCTACACCTCCATGATCCCCTTTCTTTCATCATTTCTTCTATCCCTATACATGATTTTTTAATTATTAAACCTTTTTGGTAAATACTAATCCTTTGTTCATAATCAAAACATTTTTCATCTAAAATTAATACTTTCAAATGTCTTGGATATATCATGAGATGTTGAGCCCTTCTCTTCTCTCCCTAACTATTTTGATACTCTTCTTAATGTTGATCATAATTCTCCATCTCATGGCTATTATACTTAAATTAGAAAATTATTTTTTATCCTTCTCTCAATTATTATTAGGCCCATCTTCTTCCATCATTATATCATGTTTATATTTCTCTTATTTATTCTCTAACTCTCTTTCTTTAGAGGGCATGGTTATTTCTAAGGAAAATTTAGAGCATGATAAAATCATTGACCAGTTTCTAAGAATAAAATTTGACAAAATTTCTTAAACAATAGAAGTTGATTAAGATTTTCAATAATTTTTTTCCACTCTTACTTCAACTACCTCTTATCAAAACAAATACTCTTCATGTCATTTATCTATCTTGTATACCACTACTCCTTTCATACCATAACCTTCATGGATGCATTGCCATCTATTTTTTGTGAGCCCTTTCAAATAATCATTCTTCATCCATTTCATCCAAGCATAAAGAAATATAATACATATAAATTAACAATCTTCTGAAATAGATGAGATTGGGTTTCTTTACCAGGAAGCCCAATCACACTACCAATGATACACAATTGAATAAAAATTTCATAAGACAACACAAGTAATGATATTTTATTGGTTTTTAAATTCAAAATTATAACAATGATCATTTACAGATCAATGCCTACTTCATTACACCTTCTTAACACATCTATTCTCTTTAGAAATATCTCCCACTTTTGGTGCTCTTATCACTAGTCTCTGTGTGTGGAATATTCTCATTTTCATGGCAGTTATTTATCTTCCTTAAATTTTAAATATGCTATCCATTATCTTCTTGGCTAAGGGATTCAATTTATAGGTCATTCACTATCTTCTTGGCTACAAGATTCACTTATTCTCTCTCTACTTCACCATTTTTATGGCTACCAAAAGCTTAGCAATCATCATGTTTCCTCCTCTTTATACTTTGACATGTGGAATTTCAACCGCTTGTAGAGGATTTCAATTTTTTTCCCTAAATGGTTCAATTATAGATTGGAACATGTCAATATGTGATTGATATTCATCTTGTTCTTCTACCTTTCTTATCATAGTTCTAAAATCCTTCAAACTCGTTCTTCATTAGGGTTTAAAAGGTCCTTAGGAGCTCCTACTTCTTCCTTTGTTGGGATCTCAACCCTTGGGGTTTTGGTCTTTGGCACAAACCCTTTCTTCTTACCTTGTTGGAGTTTCGACTTCTTAACATCTTACAATTTTAGGTGTCTTTAGGAACCCAAGCATATTTTCTCCCCAATCATCAAGGTTTTTGAGCGATTTCATACTCTTTAGGAATTGCTTGATTCCTTTATTGCTAGTGGTTTCATCTAGAACTAGAACTTATTGGGTGTTTTGATAGTTATAGGAACTTATTTACACTTCAACTTGAGATACTTGAAAAATCTAATTCATAATTAAAAATTTCACCCTGAATTAGAAATTTTGACAATTTTAGTAGTTCTTGAAACCAACTATACCTTTGACTACTAATAAATTTGCTAATTCTTGTCCAATTTCCACCAAATTTGAAACAAAAATACCCTTTTGGCTCTTCTTCAAAGTGATTCTTCACTTTACAAAAAAGTTAAAGGATGAGTACCCATCAATGCTTTTAGAAGGAATTGGAACTCATCAATGGTTCAAGTGGTTCATGGAATTGGATATACCTCTGAATTGTTATTGACATAGGCTAAATCTCTAATCAACCACAACATAGCCAATTTTTCTCCAATTTCCATCAAATTGGAATTGTAGATACTTATTTGGGCCTTTTACAAGATCGATTCCTTACTTGCTAAAAAACTAACTAAAAACCAACTAAAACACAACCCAAAAATGAGCTAAAACTGAAAGAAAACCTATATTTTTTTTGGGGAACGCTAGATCGCATATAGACCGAGATGCTCCAACATTAGACACATTGAGTAAGTATTTTGTGAGATATCTCACAAAATGGAGTTGAGTAGTAGGAATACCCTTTCAAATTATAGACAATCTACAATATAATCCAATGTTGTGATAGGTACCATGTTGTATTTATTCTTTCTTTTCTTCACTTCATTTGTGGACCCTTGTCCACCATAACCTAATCTCCTCTAAAATATTTTCCTCCTCCTTCCTCTTGTAGACTCAACCCACCACAAATTTTCCACCTCCTCCCAATGCTTCTTTCCTTTTATTCTCTTGTGAGATTTATCCCACTATATTACAACCACCTCCACCAAACTCATCTCTCATATTCCTCTTTCATGGGAATTAACCCACCATAACATGTCGTCCTTCACCAAGAATAATCTTCTTCCTTTCCTCTTTCTATGTGATTAAACCCACTATTATCTATCCACCTCCACCAATTAATTTCTACCTATTTCTCACTTACCACTTCTCCTACATACATTTCATCATTACAAATATTATGTAAATTCAAATTTTCCATTTTCTCCTTCTCACCTATTTCTTTTGTTATAAACTCTTCTTTTTACATACACAAATGTTCATCAATGCTCTTTTGTACCAAAAGTTTTAACATATCCATGTTGGTCTATGGAGCCTGATCATGCTTTGTGTTAACTTTTGGCAACTTTGGAAACCACATTTCCCCCCAAATTAATTAATGAGGGAGTGCACAATATTTTCTTTGTTGCGAATTTGAAAGGTCAAAATTCAGGTGTGTGAATGTGAAACAACATGCAACAACATGCAAATGTGTGGATCAAGGTTTGTGTATGATCAAGAAACAACAAAAGTGTTACTTAGACTATAGGTGTTTGAGTGTACACATAGTTGTGATATTGTTGTGGGTTATTTTAACATTGTAGTCTTGTATTTTGTTGGATATAATAAAATTTTGGATGGTTTTTATGTGGATGTAGTGAACATTGTGCGAACCATGCTAAAATTTATGTGTCTCTATGTAATTAATTTTTCTATTATTTTTGTTATCTACATTTATAATTGGTTATTCTATTGCTCTATCTTGTCGTTAAATCCCAAAAATCTATGTTTTTTACTGCCATTCTCCACTCCTCATCCATCAACATTACTTATTTTTTATCATTCTCCCTTACAATCAGCTATATCATTTTCTTCAATAATATTATGTCATTCAAAGGACCAACCTTTGTTGCACCTTCATTGTTATTTGCCTCAACAATACCACCTTTTTCACTCACTTTCTCACTCATTAATTCCTTCATTTCTTTAGCATCAATTTTATCATTATAAAATTAAAAAAAATAATCCCTTAACTCTATGATTTCTTCTACCGCGACTCTACCATCTCCCTTTTATGCCTACAAAAAGGCATTTTTCAGCCGTAACCTCTTCCTTTTCTTCATTTTATTTTTTATCCTTTGGCATGAGGATACTTCCTTCTTTAGTATCATCTATATGAAACTATCATACCTCTTCCTTTCTATGTATATTCCCATCTATGTGAGCATATCCATGGGATTCATTTTCTTCTACTTGTATCTCCTCCATCACCCTATTAGGTTCATCTAATAATTTCCTTTCTAGGAACACATTTATTATTTTCATCTCCTCCTTTAACATGAGGTTATCCTCATCATATTCACCAATTTCTCTATCAAACAAGGTGATGTAGGACACTATGACAACTTCTCAATTCAACCCAACTCAAAAGGACAATTTCAATCTTCCTGCTTAATTCATAATTCCACAGCAAGAAATTGTGCTATCCAAAACAAATTTAAATTGCACACAAAAGTCTTGATTTTATTAATGAAAATACACACAATCTGTTTGGAATCTACAAGAAAAGTTTTACAAACAAAAATGAAGATCTTCTCCCTGGTCTTCCACAAACCTCTGTTTTCCCCCCTAATATGCTTTGTTTCAGCATGCACCTTAAATTAATTCAATGCTACTCACAATTACATCTCAACTCTCTCCCAGCTTTCATGGAAAATCAACCGATCTCCTTTGATGTTTATTGGCCTTACTCTTAATACAAACTAGCGCACTTTACATCCTTTTCCTGTGTGCATTCCTCACACCCACTTGTATCACACCCTTTCTTCATAGCTACCTTGCCAAAATCACTCTATGCTTCCTTCTGCATACTTAGTCGGTTCTCCTCATGACCACTATCGGCCTCTCCCTTTTTGGTGCCACTTCCACAGATTCTCCTCCTTTTTTATTTTTCTTTTTTTCCCATTGCTTAGTTTGGCATCCTTTCTTACTAAGCATCGATTCATTTTTTTTTTTGAAGGAGAAAATAAAAAAGACAAGACATTCGTTTCCACATTTTACAATATATTCGGCCTTCCCTCAAATACCTTTCCTTGTTGCACAAATAAAAACTCTTAAGTTTGGTTTGATGCATCTTTAATCTTCTTGACTATTGATCATCCTTGTTTCTCTTTATCCTCTGTTCATTTAAATATGTAAAGACATATTAATTTCAAAAATTAAACATCTAACACTGATTTACCAAATGAATATTAAAACGAGAAACAAATCTTCTATTTGGCTTTACGCTCCCCAAACTTCTGTGAAGACCTTTTTTTTGACAAATCCATATTTTGTTTATATCTGGTAGTCAGAATTGAATGCGATGGTGGGTCGAATGATTCAAGTTCTTAGTTTATGCCTTCACATACATGTCGAACAAGGTAGTTGAAAATACCAAAATTTGATAAATTCCATGAAAACTCCATATTTTGCTAAAGCATCAAATTTAAGAGGTTTAGGCACTGAAGAAAACCAAACAAGAAAACAAACCAAAATTTGAAGAAGATCAAACCAATAATTTTTTTTGGGTGGTGCTGATTGCCCATTCACCCACGTGCTCCTACACTAGACACACCGGGTAAAATGGAATGTTCCTTGAGCTGGTAAACTCATGAACATTCAAAGGTGTATGGGATGGTAATCCCATTTTTTTTTAATCCAACACCGCTCCTTGTCCATGGGAGCCTTCCCTCTTCCACACTTTAGCTCATCCTCAATACTCGAGCCTCCTCCACTTGCATTATCTCGTTCCTCTAAACAACTTCTTACCACTGGACCACCTCTGTGCCCACCACACTCTTTTGGGTTGCTACTCTTTGTGCTTTTATTGCGTTGCTGCAATAAATCAGAATCTAATCTTCCCTTTCCTCTTGAAATATTCCCTTTGAATGGATGCAAGCCACTGCACTCACTTTTCTCTTCTTCCTCTACTCATTGCTTCTCCACACTGCAACAAACATTAGAGTTGGATTCTTTCAGGTGCTTTTCCTTTTCTTTTAAATAATTCAACATATATTGTTGCCCATCTTTCCAGATGGTATACACATTCCTCCTACCATCATAGATGGCTTCCCTATCAAATTTCCATGGCCTACCCAACAACATGTGACAAGCAGTTATGGGCATCACATTGCCCAAGACCTCATCCCTATATGAACCAATCTAAAAACTGACTAAACTCTACTCCCTCATAGTCATTTCATGTTCCTTCTGCAACCAAGAAACTTTGTACGGGCTAGGATGCTTACTCCTTTTCAAACTTAGTTTTTCCACCATTTCTTTAGCAACTAAGTTATTCATACTACCACTATCAACAATAACCTTACAACACTTACCTCCAGCTTTGCACACAGTCCGAAAGAGACTCCTTTGAGATGGTTTCTCCACCGTATTTGGGTTCACCAACACTCTCCTCATCTTGAGAGATTCGCCTTCTTCTGGGTCTACTACTTTTTGGGATGCATCACACTTGTCATCCTCTTGTGCCAAGTGATTCCTTGCTGCACTTTTCTTACTACCCTCTTGTATTTGATCACACTCAAATGCACGATGACAAACTTCTCCACCCTGGTATCATCTAAATAGAAACCTTCGGCTACTGCTACCACATCCTCTTACTGGTATCTCTTTTTCTTTGGTGTTTTGGCCCACTTTTTTCCTCCACTTGGGCTTGAATTCTTCTTCAACTTGTTTTCCTTTGCTGCTGCTCACTTGCCCCTTTTTAGTTGCAAATCTTTCCCAAATTTTGGAATTGTTTGTTTGTATTCTCATTAATTTCTCCTCAGACTTCAACACATATTGATATGATTCCTCAATTGTGGTGATTTTTAACATACTCATTTCATCTTGAATATTGAACCACAAGCCATTCACATACCTAGCTACCTTTGCTTGATCAATTTCATGCCTTCTGGATCAAATAGCTAACTTGTAGAACTCCTCCGTGTAATATTTTACACTCATATCTTTTTACTTTAGATTTTGCAATTTCTTGAAAAAATCCATTTCGTAATCTCCAAGTATGAATGTCTTCTTCAACCTCGTCACCATCTGGTTCCACCTCGTTATCCGGGGATCTCCATCCATTTCTCATTGTTTTTGTAATCCTTTCCACCATAACACAACATTCCCTTTCAATTTCATTTGAGTTATCTTCACCCATTGTGGGTCTCTAATGTCCTCCACTTCAAAGTACTCCTCCAACTCTCCAATCCAATCGATTAGGTCATCTAGATTTAACGTTCCAAAAAAGTTCAACAAATCCATCTTATTGCTCTTCGTTATTCTTGAAAGAGCTCTAAAAAATCTCTCTTGTTCAGAATCCATTGGCCGTTCCTCCCTCTCCTCCTCCCCCTCCTCCTCCTCCTCCTCCTCTTCTTCTCTTTCATGTTCTTCACCTTCGATTTCTTCCTCATTCTCGTGTTCTATTCCTCTTTCTCTTCTTTCCCTTATGTTACCAACACCTACTCCCCCCTAGTTCCTGATACCTTCAATCACCATGTCACAAAATATTTCAAGTACAACCTCTAGTTTGGGTCTTCCTCTTCCTCTTCCTATTCAAAGCAACATCTCTTCCAATCAACGGTTTCAACTCTCAATTATTTGGGACTCCAAACACACCCACAACAATCCTTTCGAGCTCTGCACTTCTGTCACTCTCTCCCATAAAACCTAGTGGATACTCTCCATACTCAAAGCCACTTGCTCTGATACCAATTGATGCAGGACACTACGACAACTTCTCAATTCAACCCAACTCAAAAGGACAATTTCAATCTTCCTACTTAATTCACAATTCCACAGCAAGAAATTGTGCTATCCAAAACAAATTTAAATTGCACACAAAATTCTTGATTTTATTAATGAAAATCCACACAATCTATTTGGAATCTACAAGGAAAGTTTTAAAGAAAAAAAAATGAAGATCTTCTCAGATCTTCCACAAACCTCTATTTTCCCCCCTAATATGCTTTGTTTCAGAATGCACCTTAAATCAATTCAATGCTACTCACAATTACATCTCAACTCTCTCCCAACTTTCATGGAAAATCAACCAATCTCCTTTGATGTTTATTGGCCTTACTCTTAATACAAACCAATGCTCTTTACATCCTCTTCCTATGCGCATTCCTCACACTCACTTGTAGCACACCCTTTCTTCACAACTGCCTTCCCAAACTCTCATTCTATGCTTCCTTCTGCATACTCAGTCGGTCCTCCTCATGACCACTATCGAACTCTCCCTTTTTGGTGCTGCTTCCATAGATTCTCCTCCTTTTTAATTTTTCTTTTTTTCCCATTGCTTAGTTTGGTGCCCTTTCTTCCTAAGCATCGATTCATTTTTTTTGAAGGAGAAAAGGAAAAATACAAGACATTCGTTTCCACATTTCACAATATATTTGACCTTCCCTCAAATACCTTTCCTTGTTGCACGAATAAAAACTCTTAAGTTTGGTTTGATGCATCTTTAATCTTTTTGACTATTGGTCGTCCTTGTTTTTCTTTATCCTCTATTCATTTAAATATGTAAAGACATTAATTTCAAAAATTAAATATCTAGCATTGATTTACCAAATGAATATTAAAATGGGAAACAAATCTTCTATTTGGTTTTACACCCCCAAATTTCTGTGAAGACTTTTTTTTTAACAAATTCATATTTTGTTTATATCTGGTAGTCGACATTGAATGTGATGCTGGGTCGAATTGTTCAAGTTCTCGATTTATGCCTTCACATGCATATCAAACAAGATAGTTGAAAATACCAAAATTTGACAAATTGCATCAAAGCTTTATATTTTGCTAAAGAATCAAATTTAAGAGGTTTAGGCACTGAAGAAAACCAAACAGGAAAACAAACCAAAATTTGAAGATCAAACCAATAATTTTTTTTGGGTGGTGCTGATTGCCCATTTGCCCGTGTGCTCCTGCACCACAAGGGGCCCTAAAAGACTACCACTTCCATTATAATACCTTGTTTCTCTATTACTTCATTATTTATTTTTACCAATTGATTGCCTTCTTCATCATCTTTCATGAGTATTTATTCTCTCATCACTTTCACATAATCTCTTTCATCTTTCCACTCTTTATCCTCTTTAAAAATAAATTTATTCTTACTAGGTTCCCCCACTTCATCATATTCACTCCAATCTTCTCCTTCAGATAATATTTATATTTTCGTCATATCCTATCTCAACTTGAGAGATCATTCTCATTCTCATCAAATTTCTTATCAAATATAGGATTCTTAAAGTCCATATTCTTGATTTATTCTCTTCTTTCATCAAGACATGTTCAGTTGTTCCTACTTTTTTCTTCTCATTCCATTTCTATTAAAGGGTTGCAACACCTTCCTTCATCATTTATCCTTTCATTATCCACTTTCAAAAGGATTTTCTTCTTTCCAAATATCTCTAATTCATGAGAGATACCTAACTATTCTCCCTTTTCAAGATAACAATCTATCCTTTCTTCACGCTTTTCAACAAACATGCCTTTTTTTCCCACCATACTACCCTCACATAACCTCTTCTTACATTTTCTCTTATCTAATACAAATTCCTTGCATTTCTCTATCTCTTATGCATCCAATCTAGCCTGAATTAATTTTATTTCTTCATAAATAAATTATTAATTCCTTCTTTCTTGTCCTTCTTCCTAAATAAGTGTCCTACAGGTCTTTTCATGACCATCATCATCCTCCTTGAAGACATATTTCTTCTCTTATACAATTTCTTCAGAGACTCGTGCATGTCATTGTACAATCACAAGTTTCACTTGCAACAACATTTTCCATTTATAGGGTATCAACCCTTTACAGTTACAAGATTCTAACTACAACAAAAATATTCACACTTCTCAATCAATATTTCTTAAAATATGTACCTTTCAACTTCTCATTCCTCATTTATCCTCTTTAGTTATAGGCCTCTCTTCATACATGCAAAAAATCTTCTAGAACTCGAGCCCTATATAGTTTTGGGCCTCTTATCTCTTGTAACACCTATTCTCTAAAGCTCAAGGACAACCTTAAAAATTGGTTGAGTGGTTTTTATTGTCAAGGTTCTATGGTTAGATACATGTTATAGGTTTACTTGTAGGTCATTTCTACTAGTACTACATGTGTTGTTTGGTCTATTTTAGATTTCTAACATATTACTACATGTGTATCAAGTATTTTTATAGATGTGTTTGAAGTAGTTATAGGTACGTTATTAGCCACTATAGATGTGCTAGAAGTTGATGTAGGTGTATTACAACCTATTTGATGTATTTGGTAATGTGTTGTATAAGTCATTCAAAAGATTTTTTTTTTTCTAGAGTCACTTTGTTAAGTGTTTAAATTACTTGCAAGAATTTTATAAATGATTAAAAATATGGATCGAAAATATATGGTTAGAGTTTAGTTTTATATGATTCTAGTGGAGGTTTTAATATCACCAAGAATTTATGGAGTTGATTATACTTGTAATTTTTTTTTGCAAGCTAATTTTGGCCAATTCAACATGGATGAGGTCATTAGGGTAGAATGAATTTAAGAGGAAATATTTCCTTGTGTAAGTGGTTGCTTGAATTTGTGTTGGCATACATTTATTTTTCCATATCAGGTAACTATTTATGGTAGCGAATGATCATTCACATGGTTGGAAGACTACTCAAATGATGCCTCAATATTTTGAATTAATCCTTGGTAACCCTCATGGAAAAGATGAAAGTCATTTGGATTAATTGCATGAATCTTTGATAAATAATTGGAATGTTGCTCTTGGTGACAATTACCATACCCAAACAAGTTATTATATATATATATATATATAGTATACAAAGAAGTATTTAGGGTAATTTAAAAGATGAATAATGGTTTGATTATATAAGAGAAGAAGAATCACATTATAGACTAACTAAAAATATGATGTATTGAGAGATATTTTGATTGTATGAGTTGAGTGGAGACTAGGGAGGTTATTGGATATTTTTATAGCTCCAAAATACAATTGAATATAAAATTTAATATATGTACTAACATTATATAGTAATGGGATATTGGTAGCATACTCATTTGAGAGCTTTTCAGGTATATTTGGTCTTTCTCTAGATGAATCTTTATGTCATGTTTTCTTCATCTTATTTGATTTTTCTCTATTATATGTTATTTCCTTCTTATTATTTTAGTTTGATGCTACTACAAGTGACTTAATCCTTTTAGATTATGTTTTTAAAATTTGTAATGGGGGAGTTAACCTATTAATATATAATAAATTTATAACATTAGGTCTATCAACCTAGTGGTTTATAGATAAAAATTTAATAAAAATGCATGGACTAAGATTATTTTTTTAGTAATTTTTATACTTTTTGGAATAGCTTCCCTGCATTATTAATTAGGCTAGACAAAGGAAATGAACATTTTCACATATGGACAAGGACCACATAGTTTGGAAGAGGCTTATGCTAGAACTTATAATTGGTAGGATATGGAATACAATAAATATTAGGTATACAATTGATTATAGTGGTGAGATAGTTTTTTACTAGATCATATACTCATAGATACAATATGTCTTATTGAATCATTCTAAGAAAAAAATAATTCAACTAAGGAAATACACATAGAGCCAAAAATTAATTCATGGACCAAATTGGATGAGCATATCACATGTGGGATGATATAGCAACATATAAAACCATAAATGAACATGTTATATTGGTTTCCAATAGGATAGTTGATAAGATTTTAACAAGTTGTATTTAAGAATTACACTATAGGGATTCTTTATAGAGTGCTTAGACATCTCTCTTTAACCCTTTGTAAGCTCAATAACCCATGGGTACAATGAAATGCTCTTCTCCATGTGGATTTGTAGGATTAAAAGGGTTATAGTTTAGATTTAAGCCTAAAACTGGAGACTTTATTTATTGTTGATCTACTAAGGTATTGTGCTTGGAAAATGGCTAATGTGTGTTAGAAATTCTCCTCTGAAATGTCTATCTTGTCAAAAAAAGAGAAGTGTTTCAAACACCTTTTTTAGATAGCCCTTGCACCCATAATGCTTGGAAGTGGACACAAAGTCTCTTCTCTCCTTTTTATCTAGGATTTTTCTCTTAGAGGGATTAAACTCATGCACTAGTTACATTACTAGAATTTCAAATTTCTTTGAGATTCTATTTTTCATCCTAAAGAGGCTATAAATAATGGTGTTTTGATGACAAAGTTATTGACTATTATTTATCTCTTTCATCTACTTAAATATTTGAATTTTATGGTCCAAGCATAGGTAAATAGTATAGTATTATAATTGATGTAATTTGAGGACCTCCTTAAACAAGATAGGGGTGCTTCTTGTTCTATAGGAAAATTTCTACTCGAGTTCCTTAAATATCATTGCCACTAACTTGTTATTGAAAAAGCCACAAATATATATTTAGACTTGGTTCTAACCTTCTCATTCCCAAAAAAGGGTTTTGAATCCTTCCACATTTGAGGAAATATTGTTAGTTGATGTCAAATTAAGTTTAAGATTTTGCTATGCCTCCACCACTAAGCTATGGAGTATTGAATTTACTCGTTCAGGAATATTAAGATAGTTGGGAAGTCCATAATCTTCTTTTTAATGATTCATCTACTCCTAGGTGGTTCCTCAATAGATAATCCATCCATCCTCTTCCTGTTGTTGGAATAAATGCTTATTGGTAGTATATTTTCATTATTTTATGATTTTTCTTATAGTATTTAATTTTAAGTATTTCTCACTTGCATGTTTTAATGATTCTTGCATACCTATTAGTTATTTAAAATTATTCTAAATCTTTTATTAAGTTTTTTTATTCTTCCATACCTTAATACTCATATAAGTGTTTCTAAAAAATAATGTCTTACTAATGAGTGAACATCTAAATAAGTCTCTCTAAAGTTTTTTAAACATATAAATTAAGTCCCATTAATTAAACTTTGTTAATCTCCTCCATAGTAAAAATAGTAATGAATTCAAAAAAATCGCCCTTCATTTTCTTTTGTGTTCTCGATGTTTTAAATCTCTATTCACATCTTGAACAAAATTATAAAAAATATGTAAGTAATTATATATTAATGAATAAAAAGAATTACATGGGTTTAAGAAATAAATCATGTCTCAATAGAGTGATTTAGAAAAAAGGTGAAAAAAAACAATTTAGCTTATCTAGAATTAGAAGTAAAGCCAAATTTTATGAGAGCATACCACTTCAAGTTGTGTGTTTGTACGTGGAACACCAATTGTGAGTTCATCATTCCAAATAGGATCAAGTGAATTCTTTATTGTCTTTGTTTTCACCCTCTGTAACAAAAAAAATGGTGTTCATGCTAGATACATAATATTTACTAACATAATAATTCCAAATTTATTTTTAAATAAAGCATATCAATAAAAATAGGAATTAAAAATTTCTATATTTTTCTACATAAAAATTGAAAACTAATTTATTGATATGTAATAATTTTAATATATTTGAAAAACTGAAAAATATATATTTTCTATAGAAAAACAAAACATATATGAATACAAAATTAATCTTAATTTCCAAATTTAAAAAAAAACATTAAGTATAAAACTCCATATTATTTTCTATAAAAATATTAAATAAATAATTCATATTATATATTAAAATTTCATTTAATTCTATTTCCATGAAAAAGGAATTATAATCAATGTGCATTTACATAGAACTAGGTCCTTCACATAAATAATACCTAAACTCACTATAACACACTAATTATCTCCTAAAATCCAACAAACAATGGTTTGTCTAAAATTAATATTCAAGCTACAAATGTGATTATATTTTGTGAATAACTCTTGCATATAGTCCTCACGATTCAATTCTATTTCCACGTCCTTTGTGAAAAACATGTTCTTAGAAAAACATTCCTACCAAACTTAATGAGAGTTGACTCTATTCATGACAAAAGCCACCTTAATAATAACTTTAATAGTGAAAAAGGTGAGCATGCTAGAGCAAGTGGAAGAGAGAACCGTGGTGTGTTCCCTTACTATATTTCCTTAAATGTTTATGTAGTTACCACCTCTCAAGGAGATGTGAGATTAAAGGATGGAGCAAGGAATTTAGGAGGGGGCTAAAACAAGGAAAAGGGTTTAAAATCAAGCAACATGATACCAGAATTTTGATGCTAATTAAGCAAATAATAACATGTTAAAAGAGAAGAAAATATCTATTCAATTATAGAGGCTACATTTAATCTGATAGGAGAGAATAGTGAAAAAGAGATGGTTACAATGGAAGAAAAAATAGGGAAAATATTATAATTTATGCTACTTCATGATGTTATGAATTGTATTTCTAAATGTCAACATAGATTTGACATTTTTTATTTTTTTTATAAGGGATTTCCTTTGAATCAAAAATTTAAACTAAATTAGGACAATCGTGTTTGGGAAATTGAAGCCTTAAGGAGGTTAGGAAAAGGATATGTTTCTTACAAATTTAAAAAAATTGAGCATGCTTGGGTTTTTCTACAAGATAGAACCTTGGTTATTTTTGGTCAAGTATACTATTTACAAGAATGTACATTGTATTTCATTCTAAAGTCCCTTCCAGATTATGATATCTAATGTGGGTGGATAATCCATTTGCAAACCTTGCCTTCAAAACTTTCTTGCAAGAAATAGTTTCACAACTTTAAATAGTTATTCAGTGTAAGAATAACTTTTATAAATTATTCAATTTAAAGTTGCACCCTAGGGGTTATATGGAAATAGATTTAAAAAAAAGCTACCTACAAATATTAATATTATTGGACCAAGGTTTGAGTTTTACTGGGAATTAATATATTTAATAAAAAACCTAATGATTTTTTATTACTGAAAAAAAGGTCACAAGATAAGGAATTATCTTTTCAAAAGGAATAGAATTGTGTAGCCTCAAGATTTAGACCCTTATATAGTCAATAATTTATTAAAAACCAACCTCAATTATATTCAATGCCTAAATATACTATCCATTTAAAAAAGCCGATTAAATCCCCTTTTGGTACCCATAATTATAATAAGTCCTTTGTTATTCCTACTTCAGCTTACAAAGATGATGTTGTGGAGGATGGATGAAGAGAAATAAGAAAGACAAAATAACAATCTAGGTTTTTTAAAAGTCAGTGTGGATATATTTCACCTCAAGGTTATCATAGTTCATCTTATCACTAAAATTTAATAACTTTGGATCGATATTGCACCTCTCCTCTCCCTTCTATAAGGAAAAGATCAAGGTCCCCATCTCCTACTACTAAATATATGGGAATATCTAATCATTATATCTCTTTGGATAACTATTATGAATATTTTCCATAAGAGGAAGATCTTTCAACCTCATCTCTACCATGACTTATGAAATTATGTCTTGGAATAGAAGAGGGATATCTCTCCCTCATTGTAAAAATGGAGTTAAGAGAATTCTATTTTTAAGTTGAAACTTGATATTTTTTTATCCAAGAAGTCAAACTTAATGGTTTTTATCTTTCTTCTTCTTTATCCAAAGAGATGCTTATTTTCTTCATATGTTGCATAAAGTAGGTAGGGAGGGGGCGATAATTGGTTTTTCCTCATGAGTATATAAATTTTTACTTGATTAAGGGGAGGAACCATCACATAGTTGCGTACGGGCCTTGAATTTTGTCAATGGAAAACCTATTGGTTTATGCTTAGTTTATACTCCCAATATTGAAAAATATAGAAGTGAGTTATGAGATTGTATGACTAAAAACCTTCCTAATGTTGATTGGGGTATAGGAGGAAATTTAAATATGGTTGAAAATCCTAATAATTCTATTTGGCCCAACCATATTAAGTGAGTAATGAAGAATTTAGTAAATGATTGCATTGTCATAATACTATGGGGGTTATAGATCTAGTTCACAATAAAAACTTTAGCTATGATAATAATTAGTACACTTGGTCTAACTGTATTTTTTTGGATGATAGAAAGCTTAGCAAACTTGACATATTATATATATATATATATATATATATATCCTAGCCTTCATATTGTTGAAGATACCTTTGGTCATTTTGTTAGTATAGATTATTATTCTACTCTCAAATCATTTTTCTATCTTTTATTTTTGTATAGGAGTGAATTTACACCCCCTTACAAATTCTCATTTTACACCCTTCACCTTAGAAAAATCAAATCCAACCATGTAATTCCACATCACTCATCCATGCTCCACCCACTTGGCGCTTGTTTTTAGTGTTGGTGGGGGAATTTCTATCAGGGATGCACGCATGATGCAAAGACGTCTACATGGCATGCTGCCATCTTGATAGGATTCTTGCCTCTGAAATCTATAGAGGCATTACATTCTCCATTGGAAAAAAAATGTAACGCCCTTGCGCCCTTCAAATGACCTTTGAATGGATCTTTCCCTCCCAATTCACCTTCAAATGCCTATCTTTCACATTCATTTCATCTTCTTCACATCTTGGACATTCTTGTGTGGCTTCTTGACAATTCTCATACTCTTGAGCTACTTGTTGCACTATTGGCTTCACTATTCCAACATCACAACATTCTTCATGTCTACCACAAAATCTGCAACTTGGTGTCTTGCAAGACTTCCTTCGGCATCGCTATGGCCATGTTGACTTTGCCATAGTTGTAGAATTGCATTACTCTCTCATTGGCCTTGAGTGCCTTTGGTCGAGGGTGGTATTGTTTACTTTATACTACATTGTTGTTGGATTTGGGTAGCATAGTATTTCTTGTAGTGTTCAATACTTTCCTTTCTAGCATAATTTATTTATCGCATTTCTATTCTTCTATCTATCTAGTTTTCCATGAAGGTGGAAACACCAAAAATGGGTGTTTGAATATGGAAAGCCTCTAAACAACCCCAATATTTTTCCTCACTTTATTGTGTGTAGATACTTGTATGTGTGGATCTTGCTGGCGAAATGGACCCTTCATGAGTTCATTTGTATCACCTTTCACTCTTGTCACTTCTTATAACATTTCTCTCATTATTTTATTAGTGTGTTATTTATTGCTTTAGTCATCACTTTAACCTCAATCGCTAGATTATCAGTAGGCTTCTAGGGGTCTGTTCTTGTACTTTCTCACTATCTGTCTAAATGGACGACAACACATTTGTGAGATTCCAGCGCACCATGTTGTCGTCTCTATTGCACACTATTGTCCTTTGGTAGGGAGTTGATAAAGTTATGACTAGGACTCTAGAAACCTATTTGTTTAGCCCCATTAAAAATCTCAGGTTAGCAGAGTGGTAGAAGCATTAAGAGTGCTCTTCATTCTCTATCCCTAGCATCAAACACTTGTCCAACTTGAGGTAGATTAGGGCAACCTTCAACTCTAGACTCTCCATGACTTGGAGTTGTTGAGTGTCGACCCCCCTCCTCTACATTTTGGTGAACCCGACATGAATAATGTCTATCCGTTTCTTTTTGTTGAGATTGTTTCTTGCACACTAGGTGACCATTGTAGAATTGGGTGTTGTGGGGTTTTATGAGAATCACAACCCAATCTAGAACCTCCAGGTACATTGTTAGGAGAAGTGTGCGAAACTTACAAATGGAAAAGATAAAGGTGACTTTTGGCTTTACTACTGGTTTTACCATAGGCTTTACTATTGGTCATCTCTTAGAGGAGGTTTTGATAGACAAGATGGGTTTTATTGAGAAGACTACTTGTGTACCCACTCCTCTAGCATCCGCTACA
This sequence comes from Sequoiadendron giganteum, assembly GCA_007115665.2. NCBI lineage: Eukaryota > Viridiplantae > Streptophyta > Pinopsida > Cupressales > Cupressaceae > Sequoiadendron > Sequoiadendron giganteum. The sequence continues at coordinate 854,600,633 of CM021101.1, read as the reverse complement.
ACTTCATCTGTGGATGAGGATGATGTTGTGCACATTCCTACATAAAACCTTTTGGCATTAGACAAGAGGTTGTTAGACCTTGGGAATCATTTGGAGAAAGCACCAAATATGGCAAGAGCCGCTAGGCTTGTTAACAATATGAGATACATGTTAGGAAAAGATCAAATGGGCTTATAAATCTTACACGGCCTCATCGACTAATTGAAGTATATATCCCTTCGTATAACACTAGATCGGGTACTACCCGAGGGACAGTGCTTGATGCCTATGAGAGACAAATAGGTGTCTTGATTCCTACCACATCCATATGCATGGTTGAAACAATCACTTTGATCAAATTTTCCTCTGGTCCTCAAACATCCCACACAATCAAGGTGAGTAGAATACCCCTTGGCTTTAGCTTGACCCCTCCTAATACCCTTGGTGGTGGGGGCTCCAATAGAATGAGTGGTGGTGGTTTTGGTAGTGGTGGTGGCACTGGTGGTGGTGGCTCTCAAAAAGGACATGGTGGTGGCTTCGAAAGAGGCCATGTCAGTGGTAGTTTTAGTGGTGTTCATAGAGGGGGTTCTGGAGGTGGTTTTAGAGGAGGTTCTGGTGGTGGTGGTGGTTCTAGGGGAGGTTCCACTAGACCTTTGTCATCTTCAGACCCTATTTTGAATGCTCTCCTATAGAATATGGGTCAAATACAAAATCAATTGGTGAATCTAACTTAGGCCTCTTCCCAACCTATCTTTCAACCCTTCTCCTGACATAGTCTATTATCAGTGACAATTTTGAGCACTCCCTTCCCTCAGGGAATGGAAATCCCTAAGTTTGAAAAGTATGGTGGTAAAGGAGATCCATAGACCCACATATTAAATTTTAATGCAATGTGCATAGATTTATTCCACCATGATGCCCTAATGGAAAATATTTTCCCTTAATCTCTTAAGGATACAACACTTGAGTGGTACTATTCCTTTCTTGACAATTCTATATTCTTATTCGACCAACTTGTCAATAAGTTTCTCTAATAATTCTAGGTTCTAAGCTAACACTTGTCCAAAGATGAAATTCTCAGATCTCGTTTGATGTAAGCAAGGAGAGCATGAGAAGATAATTGATTTCATTACACGATACCAAGCACTCTTTTCACAAATCTCATACCCGCTGCCCAATTTGGACGTGCAAAAGGTATTCATAGGCAACCTGCAGTGAGCTTGACAGGAGAAATTTTCCCTAATGAAATATCCTTCTTTCTCACATCTGTGTGCTGTGTTGCGGGAGTACTAGAAAATAGTGGTTCAGTTTGAGGATCCTCCTCACACTCCCATTTCGAAGGAAAATATATAGTGTCCATTTCAAGAAAAGGAAAATTTGTTGCAAATGTAGTTGCTGAGACTAATGATCGAAGCCTTAGACGCAATAGAAAATTTACTAAACTATTTGATTCTTATTCTTCTATTCTACAAAAGTTACTAAAGGATAAGATTATAACATTAGAAGATCCTCAACCTTTGAGGGAAGCTTACCTTGACTAGTATGATGGGAATGTGTTTTGCTAGTACCATCATGTTCACAGGCATGATACTAAATGTTGCATGCGCCTGTGTCATGAGATACAAGACCATATCAATGATGGTACAATCTGTCTCGATAGAAAGAAGTGAAACAAAATAAGTTAGTGGCTAAGATGAATAGTGAGTTGCAGATATATACAGACCCATTTTCGTCCCACTCTACAAACTTAATTATTGATCCTTCTGATGCTTCTCATAAAGCCTCGACATATGTGAATGTGGTCTCATTCACTCCTAGTCCTCCCCCTCAACCTGCAACTGGTTTGCCAGATGTGACTTTCATCTTGCAAGAATTACCCATGAATGAAAATCCTCTCCCTTATACATTCCTGCTTGCCTCAATGGAAACATTATGACGGGGGTCTTAGTTGACCCCACAAGTCAAGTGATTGTTATTATAGAGGAGATGTTATGGCTAAATTCATTATAGAGGGAGGAATATAAGAGGAAAAAAACTACTATACATATGCATGATGACCTCTCTCTTGCTCCATATGGTTTTATAACTCTTTCTATCCTAGAAAGACCTAGGGCTGTGGATACTACTTTCGATGTCATTCCGAAATCCGATTTGTTCACGGTGAAGTTAGGCATTCCTTGGCTAGCTTCCATGAACAAAATTGCTTCTATTATTCAAAAATGTTTGAAGTTCTCTCATGAAGGTGTCATGCACGTTGTGCATTACATTGGATACTAGCCATTGGTATTCCATGGGGGTTATTCTTTGGATCAATTTTGGCCCGCCCTGGTTGGTCCGCTTCCTCCATAATGGACCTAATTTATTGAAATTACATTAAGTACAAGACTAGGGGAAAGGTACAACCAAAAGTGACTCACCCTATAGTGCAATGACAAGCTGCCTCTTCCTCTCAAAAGGGGAAGGGATAACTTGCACACGCTTAGGGCTCTTCTTCTTCTCCTATTGTTTTTCCTGTCACTTCCTCTCACCCTACTATGGTTCCATCGACTTTTGCTTCTAGGAATTTGTTGGAGAGTTTGATGGTGCCTAATTGGTGGAAGCCCAAGTTCCCAACATTCGAACTTCTTGTCTTACCTATGCGTGTTGGCCCATATTATATGGTAAGGGGAAGGATCCTCATGGAGCATCCTATATGTCTCGAACTACATGACCTCCAACTGCTCTTACCTCTAAGGTAGTGAATAGGAAGAGGCCCGCCACTAAGGCACTCGAGCCTGCTCCTCCCACTGTTGTTTCGAAATCCTCTCAATATCCTCCTCATGTTCCCATCTAGGAGTCCCTCCCTCCATCGAAAATGACTGTGATGGATACTTTGATGGCTGAACAAGAGTCTTTCATCCCTTCTTAAGCTGTGGCCTCTAGCTCTTGGAGTCATAGAAAATGCCTTGCGTGTGAGCGCAAGCATTGGAGAAAGGATCTAGCCATTGATTATGCCACCTTGTAAAATAAGGAAGAGGAGCCTAGAGCTCCTACTTTGGCATCTTTTGCTGTTTCCTCCTCTTCCATCCTCTCTACTTCAGTTCCCTTAGCCTCAGTCTTGCTTCTGGCTCCCACTGTGAGCGTGAACGATCCTCACTTGAAGAGGGTGTAGGTATTCATTTCTCCTTCGATTGAGCTTCCCCTTCTGATGTCCCTCTTAGACATTCCATCATTTTCCAAACCTGTGAACATGCCAAATACCTCAGTGGTGTTTTCCTTGGTTTTCTCCTCTTCCTCTGCACCCTTTGCCTCATTCATGGGGATCTCACATCCTTTGATGAAGCGAAAGATGGAGGATGACCCCGGTTGGAAGAAGGGTTCACCTTCTTCAGAGGGTGGTTCAACATTAGCTTGTGTTGTCCTAGTGATGGAGGAAGCCTCAATGTCCCCAAAGTTTGTCACTACTCTCGAAGTGTTCGATGAGCCTAGCAGTGAATCTTGGGTGCCACCTCCATCACCTGCTGAGTTGATGCATGGTACTCCTGTAAAGTGCATGTTCAACTCTATGGATAAGGTCCCAACCCTATTAGCAATCCTTACAAAATCATTGACATTCACCCCACAAGAACTAAGTGGAGAAGAGCTCGAGGGGCCTTCTTCCTTGGCTCTTGCTGCGAGAGGGTTGGAGGGTTCCCCCCTCGATATTTCGCCCTTGCAGGCTCATCCACCCTCCCCTTATAGTGATCTAGATTGGGAGATCGATGACCTCTTGGTTGATAAGGACTAGGGGTGCCTCTTCTTTATTTGTATATTAGATTGCATGTGTGTTGTGTTGTGTTCCCCCGTGCTTGTCTTATATATTCTTGGATGACCCTTGTCACCCTCGTAGGTGCTTGGATACAAGAGTGTTTTTGTTTCGTTAAAAATTCTTCTTTTTGTCATATCATTCTTCTCTTTGTCATGTATTGAATTTCAACAATTGGGGATGATGCAAAGTGTTGAGGGCATTTAGGCCTCCCTTCCATGTTGACCCAATTTTTTTATTTTCATTTTATTTTCATTTTGTTTTCATTTTATTTTCATATGCCTTATTCACATGGTTTGATATAGGAGGGGGTTGATGACAATTCATTTATATATTATTATACTTATTTATCTATATTTATGAGCAGATTTGACCTCGAAATATCAAATTTCCCCTGTCTCTTATTTGTAATTGTCTCTTCTTTCTTTGCATCTCTTTCTCTTGCTTGCTATGTGATGTTTTAGTTCTTACGTGTTGTCCCTCACATGTGCGGAAACATTATCATAGTTACATCTCGCCATGTTTCACGAGCCACAACATCACTTTTTATTCTTTCTTTTCTCTCCTTAGGATGTCACGTGCCTTTGTGCTTGGAATGCACCATCCTAAGGGGGGCTCTCATATTGCCTTGATTCTTTAGAAAATTTATTTGGTGGCCAACAATTATTTTCTTGAAAATATTTATGTTTAAATTTTAAAATTATTTTTCAAAAATCGCATTTCTCAACCGAGACCCTTAGCAGAATACTTTTCCTTCATAATGGGTTCGTAAAGAAAGAACTTGAGAAACAACTTTCCTCCAAGGAGAGAGCACCTTTTCCTATGGGGGAAGTCTTGGATTTCCCCTTGTGAGGGGGATTTCTTCCTTTCAACTTCGTTGATGAAGTGAAAATATTTCAAAAGGATTCCTTGATGTTGGATCGATTTGTAAAAACTTCTCTTGCACTTTCAAACAGAGCATCCCTTGAGTGGACCCCTTTTCTTTTGAAGGGTTCTCGAGGGACCACTTTGAAAGCTACTCCAATTTTTGATTGTTTGCTTGCTTTCCTGCATGGCTTTTTATTTTCTAACATGTTTTGTCTACGGATTAACATGTTGCTTTGCAGGTGCACCTATGAAGCTTCTCTCCAATCCAACTGTACGGAGTCACTCACATCAGGCTTCCCTCAGGAGAGAGTACCTGGGGGGTACCTTCTTTGCAAGTCTGAGGAATTAATAAGAACTTTTATCCTACAAGATATGTCCATCATTGGTCTATGGGCGTTCGATGCACTTTGTTCAATCCTCCTCAAGAGAGAGTACCTATGGAGCCATTTGCTTGTCCTACACTTTCAAGCATGCTAGATTGTAGTCTGCTTCCTTGACAGTTCAGGTATACTTTATTAGAACTCTTTCAATCTATTTTAACAAACACTTATTAGCACTATTGCTCACTAAAGTGGGGGAAAAATATATAAGAGTGAATTTTCACCCCTTTGCAAATTCCCCTTTTACACCCTTCACCTTAGAAAAATCAAATCCAACCATGTAATTCCACATTACCTGTCCATATTTCACCCACTTGGCACTTATTTTGAGTGTTGGTGGGGAAATTTCTATCAAGGATGCACATGCGACACATGGACGTCTACATGGTATAATTTCATCTTGATAGGATTCTTACCTATGTAATCTACAAAGGCTTTACATTCTCCATTAGTGATGAAATGTAACAACCCTACACCCTTAAACTGACCTTTGAATGGCTATTTCCATCCCAATTCACCTTCAAATGCTTATCTTTTACATTCATCTCATCTTCTTCACATCTTGGACATTCTTGCATGGCTTCTTGACAATTCTCACACTCTTGAGCTATTTGTTGTACTATTGGCTTCACTAAATTCTAACGTCACAACATTCTTCACATCTACCATAGAAGTGGCAACTTGGTGTCTTGCGAGACTTCCTTCGACATTTTTGTGGCCATGCCAATTTTTTTTTATGGTTGTAGGCTTGCATTCCTCTCTTATTGGCCTTGTGTGCCTTTGGTCAAGGGTGGAATTGTTTACTTTCTACTACATTTTTATTGGGTAGCATAGAGTTTCTTGTAGTGTTCGATACTTTCCTTTCTAGCATATTTTCTTTATCACATTTCTACTCTTCTATCTATCTGGTTGTCCGTGGAGGTGGAAACACCGAAAATAGGGGTTTGATTGCGACAAACCCCTAAACAACCCCAAAAATTTTCCCCACTTTATTGCATGTAGGTACTTATATGTGTGGAGCTTGTTGGAAAACTGGACCCTTCGTGAGCTCATTTCTATCACCTTTCACTCTTGTCACTTCTTCTAACATTTCTCTCATTATTCTATTATTTATTGTTTTAGTCATCACTTTAAACCTCAACCACTAGACTGTCAGTAGGGTTCTAGGGGTCCTTGCTTGTAATTTCTCACTATCTATCTGTACGAATGATAATACATTTGTGAGATGCCAACGAGCCATGCTATTGTCCTCTGGTAGAGAGTTGACAAAGTTAGGACTAAGACTCTAGAAACCTATTCTTTTAGTCCCATTAAAACTCTTGGGTTAGCAGAGTGATAAAAGCATTGAGAGTTCTCTTCATTATCCATCCCTAGCATCAATCACTTGTCCAACTTGAGGTAGATTAGGGTAGCCTTCAACTCTCGACTCTCAGTGACTTGGAGTCGTTGAGTGGTTGGTCCCCCTCTACAATTTTTTTTAGGGAATGAAAATATCAATATAGTTTCTAAGTTGTCATATAAGATTAATACGTCACATTTAAAAAATATCTTCTTTGTGTCTATTCTAGTTGGATTTTGGGATTCTATTCCCAAACAAAAGAAGATTCATATAAATAATGGTGGAACCATGCTCTTTCAAAATGTGTTGAATTCTTACATGCTTTTGGAAATAGATTGGCCCAACAATGAAACTATAAAGAAAAATTATCATAGGGAAGCTTGAGAACACCAAAAAATTACTTAATGCAAAACCAAATAATATCAATTTACAAAATTTTATAGCCTCTTTAGAAGGTAAAACTCATAAACATGACATTTATTGGGGACAAGGAACTAAAATCAGGGCTATATTACAATAGATTAAAGATGGTAATAAAGGTTCTAGATACTTATTAAATTTCATGAATTGTAAACATAAAAAGGAGTATGTTGGAGCTCTTTAAGATGAAATTGGCTATGTTCATATGAATCTAAAAGAGGTAAGAGTTTTGTCTGATAAATTTTATGAGAGTATTTTTAGAAAAGAACCCCATTGGTAAGACACATAGTCAATTTTGGAAGATATTATCAAAGATGATATTCTCAATAAGGTGGATACTAAATATAGTCATTTTTAGATTGTTATCTTTCTATTGAAGACTTATAACATGTTATATTTTTAATGACATCTAATAAAAGTCTTGGGATTGATGGGATTTCAATGAAGTTCTATCAAACAATATGGAATTATATTATATATGAATTTTATATGTTATACTTGGAGGCTTTGGAGAAACATTAATTAAGGAATAATATTAATAAAGGTCAAATAAAATCCTTCTAAAAGGGAAAAATGATGACACTATATCTGTTGGCTTTCAGTTGTTGAAGTGTTAGTTTTTCCTTGATGCCAAAACTGCTTTATGGGATTCATGTTATCACTGGTTCTATTCTTTGGATTCTTAGTCTGATGAATGCATGTTATGCAGATTCACATGGTTGGTATTATGCAGTTACACAGTTAAAGGATTGTGATGATATGCTTGATGATATGCTTGATGGATGTTGACAGGATGTAGATTGATATATGAATTGCAGTTACAGGTTACAATTGGTTCACATGATATGAGGTTCATGGTTTTCAGCTTCAGATTGAGTCTCTTACAGGATCTCTATGCTACTTCATATTCAGCCTGATCTTTTGCAAGTTGTATTAAAATGATATGATCTTGATGACTCATGATGTTTACAGTTGCTTTACATGTTCCTTTCATGGCATGCAGTTATAAATTTCAGTTGTTGATACATGTACATGTTGGTACTGATATTTGTCATGGTGCTCATTGTGACAGGGCATGCATTAGCTTCAGATTTACATCATTGTCATCTTGACAGGTTTAGGTTTTTCAGGTTAATCATTTCATATTGATCTTAGTGATCATTTTTTCCATGCATGCATGTTGGTTTTAGGTTTCTATATGATGTTGCTAATGTGGACAGTGCTCATCAGTTTGATGGATGGTTTCATTCTGTCAGGATGGTCCATTATTATTGCATGAATAGGTATATTATTTTAGTTGATAATTTTTCAGTTTGATCCTGGCTTCATTGATATTTATTAGGTTGATCTTGGCATCTTTGGCTTTGGCACTTAGTGCATGGTCATTTGATTCTATCTTCATGAAATTTGCTTAGATCCTTGGTTCCAATGGTTTTGACACATTGATTTATATACATGGCATATGCTGGCTTTATCTGGTTTCATATAATTCTCTTTAGTAAGGGTTGATGGATTGGCTAGAAGAAATGAGGTCACATTAAATATTTGTTACCGGGTCTCTTTGTATTTGTATTGATAATGAAAGGCAACTTTATAAGTTTTTCATGAAATCCGGTTCATAGTTTAAACATTGCTCTACTAGAATTTACCTTAGATGAAGCATTTGAATTCGAGCTGATAGTATTTCATTATATTACTTTGGTATATGTTTTTTTGAAGGACTTCAAGGTTGATATGTCCTATGGTGAGGATATTGAATTATTTATATTTTACACCATAAATGGTGTTGGGAACTAAAGTGATATAAGGTCTTATTTAATCAAAGCAATTCACGCCCTTGTTGGGCATGCTAAAAATTGGGGAGTCGGCATTAAAAACTTTTAAAACCTATCGGGTTTCCTTAAGCATATAATGGTGGTGCCTATTGGTCACTTTGAAATTACATTGAATTTGACTTTGAGAAAAGTCATTTGGAAATAATCTATGGCAGCGTCTATTCTTTTTGTTTAACCAACTTCAATGATGTTTTGTATTTTGATTTGGGTTCATTGATTGTTTTGGCCTTTCATATGTGATGTGTCATCAGATGAGTTATTCTGACAGTGTTGTTTTGGCATCAGCTGGGTGATGTGGCATCGATAGGTTGGAAGTAATAATCAAGGTGATTATGTTGTCGACATCTATTGTAAATGCTTTGACCACACAATTATAAGATTTTGATATGTTGATAATAATTGTGTCTTTGTGTCTTCGGACTTCAAAGTTTTATTAACTCTGGAAAAGTCATCGAATGAATTGAATGAAGGAAAGTATAGGGAAAAGTCAGTTTTATTTTCATTGCTTAGGGTTTGGAACCCTAGCCACCATGGAAAGATTGTAACTGCTGTATCTCTGATTATTCCTTCTTGTTGAAGTGCTAAAGATAGAAGGTGAAGCTCACTGTATGAGCTATGTTGTGTATGATTGCTCGGTTTGCTATTTTTCATTAGGTAAGGGTATGAACATGGAAAGAGATTTGATGGCGCTTCTTCTATTGGGTTGGTAGAAGCTTCATGACAGGTTATTATGCTCTTGTTTTAGTTTCGTTCTTCTTTAACATGAATTATCTCTTTTGTTTGGGAAAAGGGTTATATGGCAGTTATTGGTTCTTTCTGCTTTAAAAATGTGAAAGAGATTTGGTGGGCTCTGACAGGATATCATTCTTTGCATTCGGTTTATTTTTATCCTCCATTATCTAAATTATAAAAAGTTGTTTGTTTTTTTTTTACAAGCCTTATGAACATTGTGTGATGAAAAGGCTGTTATTCCTGGTAGTTGATAGCAATAATAATTTATGATCAAAACTTGGTGGATGAAGACAATTTTGTTGAAACAGATGCATTATTTCGTGGTCCACCTGTCATTGCATTCAAGGTTTTTGGAACATAATTGTTACATTATTTTGTTTGATTTGGAACCTTCGGTGAAGTCAATTGACATAATGGGTGCATATTTTTGTATACATATATATATATATACAGTGATTAATCACTGTTCTAGTGTAATAATTTTGAGAAATGTTAGAGTGAAAAGTTCGGTGATGAAACCTTGCAAATATGATGCAAAATTTATGTATCTAATGTGTCTAGTATTTTGGAGATTCAAGTATGAATCTTTAAGATATTAGATAGATTAGCATGAGAGGTATATGAGAGCTGTATTTAAAACTAAGAAATCCTCTGATATATTATTGTTCTAAGTTATTGAATATGGGGTTGGTTCCTTGAAATGGGGGTTTCCAAATTTGTAGAAGGTGTTGGTGCTCCTTGGAATGGGTGTTACTAAATTTGTAAGGGGTTGGTGCTCCTAGAGTGGGTGCTAAAAAATTTGCCAGTAAGGCATTGTAAGTAGTGGTTTTAAAGCTTAATCCAGTAAGGCAACATTTCTGGAGTGTTTTTTCTACCCCAAGAGGGTTTTCCACTCGTCATATAATTTTTCTTGTGGTCTCTTTGATTTAATGTGATAATGTTGTAATGATCCTTGTTTTGCTTTGATGTTTCTCATTTCAGTTCTTTAATGGTTGCATTCAACTCATGAATGTATTTATCATTGAAATATTGAGAGCATAAATTATCTAAGTTTTATTTTATAACAAATGTTAAAATTGTTTAAGACACTGATTCACCCCCCCTCTCAGTGGTATTAGAGCATAGGGTCCTCATATAGGTCTAAATCACCTAGGATTGTTTCTGGTTTTGGAGTTTATCAAACATGTCACAAGTTCAAGAAAGTACTTCTATTTGAATGATATAGACTATGTGTTTTATGGAGACATATCTGGCCTCAATTGATGTTGGTGTATAGAGCCATACCCGTGCATAAGTCTAACCAACTTAGGGTTTACTGATCATGGAGTATTCGTTATGGCTAAGTGCAAAGAAAAAAAAGTCAAAAGAAAACCAATAGTGTCAAGAAAAAAGTTGTTCAATCAGTCCATGTCAAGTCTAGTGAGGTTTTGTCTCAAGAAATACCCCTATCATTTGATACTAAAAGTGATTATGCTATTGGAGAAGAAGGAGATCACTTAGCAAGTGACTTTAAACAAGAATTTGGTGAAAAGGAATGTGAAGGTGATGAGTTTGAAGTTGATTTGGAAGGAGAACTGCTTGCTGCCTTAGATGAACATAAAAGGCTTAAACAGGAAAATCGGGATCTCAAGGTGCGCTTACAACAAAGTGTTAATGTCAATAAGAGTGTAATACAAAATCACAATGATGATAAAAAGACTATGGAATTTCTGAAAGCTGAAATGGTTGATAGAAAAAGGACTGAAGAGGGATTGGAATTCAAGTTAAAAGACAAGAATGAATTGTGTAATAAACTAGAAAATGAGGTTTCTTTATTGAAGAAAAGTTCAGATAATGATTCCTTGTTAAAAGAACTAACTCTTAAAGATGACATGATTATAAGTAAGAAAATTGAAATTGAAGAAAGTAAGAGGATAATAGATGTTGTAAGGTCTGATTTGGAGGTTAAAAAGATTGAATGGAAAAAACTTGAAGGAGAAATAGTTGCATTAAGGAAAGAGCTTGAAAGTGTCAAGGTTCAATCAGGTATAAATCAGAAATTTGATCATAGTACTAATATATTGAATGAGATGTTGGACAGGAAAAAGCATTCTAAGGATCCTACAAGATTGGGATATGAGGTTGGAAAAATCTCTGCCGAAGAATCTAAAAGAGTGTTTGCTACTATAGATGGAAAAAGGTTTACACCAAGAATGAAGGTTGATCTTGGTCACCATGCTGTTGCACCAAAGAGTGAAGAGAAAACAAAATCAAAGGATAACACTGCTACTAGAAGACAATTTAAAGGTATTAACAGAGAAAGGAGAAATGTTTTCAAATCTTCACATGCTTGGCATAATTAGTCATTTAGGTATAATGATTCTTTTCAAGGATATTGTTATGTTTGTAATGAATTTGGTCATAATGCAATTGATTGCATGAGATGGTCAAATAAGAATCATTCTAATGTCTCTAGAAATGATAATGTGGTGTGTTACAATTGTAACAATTTTGGTCACTTAAGAAGAGATTTTAGAATGAATACAAGTGATATTTATGTAGGAAACAAAGCTGAAAATGTCTATAGGAAGTGTTATGTTCCTCAGAAAAATCATAAGATCATTTGTTTTAGATGTAATAACATTGGGCATAAAGTACAACAATGCAGATTTAATAGAAAGATAAGCACTTTAGACAAACAATTGAAAACGTTTACATTGGTGTGGAGAAGAAAGAGCAATCAAGATGACAAGAAGAGTAATGAAGATGAATTTGTGAAAACTCCTTGTGCACTCCTTGCACAGGTGTTGCCATCCAGGTCCTAAGAAGAAGCAAAGACTCAGGGGGAGTCTATTATGGTAACATATTTTACCCCTATGAGGTCAAGAATGAGGTCTGCATATGATATTAGAGGTTTATGTTAAATAAGAGTTCTCAAATATTGACAGCCTTGGATATATTAGAGTTCATCATGTTTATTATACTGTGTATAATGAGATTAGCTATTACAGGTTGTTAAGGAATTCAATTTGAAGTACAATGATAATTATTTGGTGACAGTGAGTTTACACACACTATTTAGCCATGCTTCTTAATCTGATATGAAAATGGTGCTAATTTATGTTGAAGATAGTGTTGCTTGAAATCAATGGTTTAGTATTTCATACTGTTCCATACAATTTCTATATACATATGATTTGTTCCTGGATTATGTATTCAGTGCCTATGCTCAATCCATGCTGGTAGAAATGTTGGCAAAGCTTTATCATTGGTGACAAAGTTCAAATTATTTCAGGAGATAGTTACTCAAGATAGGATGAAATCAGTGAAAGCAACATTTGTTGTTTGGACACATGTCAAGTAATAAGCAGTGATAATTGTGAGCAGTGATTGAACAATGCTATATTATAGGGAGAGGTTTCTTGCATATTTCATTCTCTTGGTACATAATACTTTTGGTGATTGGTTGTGATACAGTTTGGTGATCTATACATTCTCAGCTTGTCATTGATGTTGTGTAATTGATGTATACATTGATATGTTTTGGTCTCATAGTACTTGATTTTATGATATTTACATGCTGATGTTTCTTTGGTATACGTTTTCCACTATTGAAAATGGTATCCTTGTCATTTAAGGTCTTTGTTCCCAAGGCTGATAATTATTGACATTATTATTGCTTGTGTTCCTATTAATATCTTTGAAGATGCTAGTAGGCTCCAAATAAAGGAACAATATCCACAAAGAAAGTTAGCAAAATATTCTCAAGGTGGCATTCAAAAAATAGTGACAGTTGGTATGAAAACAAAGACGTTATTATGGCTGCACAATACATGGTGATAATATATTATATGAACAAAAGTATAAAGGGGAAGTTGTTTGTTGATATGGCTATTGGATTCTACATTTTTTACAGTGATAGTAGACTGTATTATGTGTTGTGATCTTTATTTCATGCTATTTGTGTTGATTTCCAGTCCAGTGTACTTTGTCATTGCTATGATAGAGGGAGACAGTGTTATGAGGTTTGGATTTCCTTGCTTGATGGTATGAATTCCTATCTCTTGTGTCTTTCAAATGGGCAAAGCATATCAGGTATGGTCAAGTATCTATTTTTCTTGTGGTGTATGGTTGTTTTTGCATAACACAACATGGTATATCACTTGTTACACAATGAGAATAGTGAGAACAGTTATTTGTGTTTTGACAATGTATCTTGATAACAGTGAGATTAGCTGATAGTATAATGGTTTATCTCACAGTTTCTTTGGGTAGTATAGTGGACAATATCTTGGCAAAGAATAGTCATCACAATGTGATTTTGTATATTGTCAAAGATTCATGGGTATGTTTGCAGTGTTCTTTTTTCCTGTCAATGGTTTCTTATGGATAATCCTTCTTGGGGGAGAATGCAAAGTATAGGTTTGGTCACAGAGGGAATGGTTGCAGTTGAGTCTTTGTCAAGTAGGACAATGCTCATGTTGTGCTTCTGTATTTTAATATTGGTGCACTTGTCAGTGTCCTAGTAAATATATGAAGAAGAAGGTAATAGTGTATTTTTACAAGGTATTGTTGCATGGTGGAGTTTGAATTTGGTATGACCATGATAGTCATGTATGAGCAATAGTTTGTGTGAGTCTATAATTGTGATTTCTCTGTGACAGTGTTATAATATCCTTGGTTCAAATACTTGTATCATGCTTGATATATGTTGGATTTTTTGGTATCTTCCTTGAAGCATGGTAATCAGATTAGAACAATAGTATGCCTATAAAGGGTATTGGTGTTTCTTTCCTTGGTCATGAGTGGAATAGATTGCAGGAGTCCTCAGTCACATGAGATAGTGACTCTTATTAGCATCTTGACACTAGTTCTGAAATTGTTATTGACAAAGAAAGCAACATAAGTGATGATCCTATGTTGTCAAGATAATGATCAACTTGTTTATGATTATGATATCTATGCCAAGTAAGTAACAAATGGGGAGAAAGGCTGATTGGTAAGAGTATCTTGAGATTTTCTTTTCTCATAAGTGTGCTTAAAGCTTGTGTATATTCTTGTGATATTATGACAAATGTTAAAAAATATCATGTTTTTTTTTAATCCTGTGCTTGAAAGAGATTTGCAGTGAGATTCTTGAGAATCTTGTTTGCTTTGTTATCTCAATTAGGGGAAGAAACTCATAATACCTTTGATGCTATCATAATTGATGCCTTGGTACATGGTTATTCATGCTGACCTAGCATTGTTTATACAATCGATATTTGGTGCAGATTGGTTCATGACTGTTGTTTGTTGCTCTATTGCTCTACTTGTAGATGGTTACTGTGTCAGTTGCTTTCAATTGTTTCTTTTCATGGAATCTCACATTCTCTTCTTTCATTCTTTGTCATTCAGGAAAAAAGGGGGAGATATGCTATGTGTTTTGCCATCAAGGACAAAGGGGGAGTTTTTTGGCTTTCAGTTGTTGAAGTGTTAGTTTTTCCTTGATGCCAAAAATGCTTTATGGGATTCATGTTATCATTGGTTCTATTCTTTGGATTCTTAGTCTGATGAATGCATGCTATGCAAATTCACATGGTTGGTATTATGCAGTTACACAATTAAAGGATTGCGATGATATGCTTGATGGATGTTAACAGGATGCAGATTGATATATGAATTATAGTTACTGTTACAGTTGGTTCACATGATATGAGGTTCATGGTTATCATCTTCAGATTGGGTCTCTTATAGGATCTCTATGCTACTTCATATTCAACCCGATCTTTTGCAAGTTGTCTTGAAATAATATGATCTTGATGACTCATCATGTTTATAGTTGCTTTACATGTTCCTTTCATGGCATGCAGTTACAGATTTCAGTTGTTGATACATGTACATGTTGGTACTGATATTTTTCATGGTGCTCATTGTGATAGGGCATGCATTAGATTCAGATTTACATCATTGTCATCTTGACAGGTTTAGGTTTTTCAGGTTAATCATTTCATATTGATCTTAGTGATCATTTGTTTCCATGCATGCATGTTGGTTTTAGGTTTCTATATGATGTTGCTAATATGGACAATGCTCACCAGTTTGACGGATGGTTTCACTCTGTCAAGATGGTCCGTTATTATTGCATGAACAGGTATACTATTTTAGTTGATCATTTTTCAGTTTGATCTTGGATTCATTGATATTTATTAGGTTGATCTTAGCATCTTTGGCTTTGGCACTCAGTGCATGGTTATTTGATTCTATCTTCATGGCATCTGCTTAGTTCCTTGGTTCCAATGGATTTGACACATTGTTTGATATACATGGCATATGATGTGTTTATCTGGTTTCATATAATTCTCTTTAGAAAGGGTTGATGGCTTGGCTAAAAGAAATGTGGTCACATTGAATATTTGTTACCAGGTCTCTTTGCATTTGTATTGACAATGAAAGGTGACTTTATAAGTTTTTTATGAAATTTGGTTCATAGTTTAAACATTGCTCTACTAGCATTTACCTTGGCTGAAGCATTTGAATTCGGGCTGCTAGTATTTCATTATATTACTTTGGTATATGTTTTTTTGAAGTACTTCAAAGTTGATATGTCCTATGGTGAGGATATTGAATTATTTATATTTTACACCATAAATGGTGTCAGACACTAGAGTGATATAAGGTCTTATTTAATCAAAGCAATTCAAGCCCTTGTTGGGCATGCTAAACATTGGGGAGTTGACATTAAAAATATCTAAACCCTATCGGGTTTCCTTAAGCTTATAATGGTGGTGCCTATCGGTCACTTTGCAATTACATTGAATTTGACTTTGAGAAAATTCATTTGGAAATGATCTGTGGCAGTGCCTATTCTTTTTGTTTAACCGACTTCAATGATGTTTTGTATTTTGATTTGGGTTCATTGATTTTTTCAGCCTATCATATGTGATGTGTCATCAGCTAAGTTGTTTCGGCAATGTTGTTTTGGAACCGACCGGGTGATGTGGCATCGACAGGTTAGAAGTAATAATCAAGGTGATTATGTTGTCGACATCTATTTTAAATGCTTTGACCATAGACTTATAAGCTTTTTATATGTTGATAATAATTGTGTCTTTGTGTCTTCGGACTTCAAAGTTTTATTAACTCTGGCAAAGTCATCGAATGAATTGAATGAAGGAAAGTATAGGGAAAAGTCAATTTTATTTTCATTGCTTAGGGTTTGGAACCCTAGCCACCGCCATGGAAAGATTGTAACTACTGTTTCTATGATTATTCCTTCTTGCTAAAGCACTAAAGACAGAAGGTGAAGCTCACTGTATGAGCTACGTTGTGTATGATTGCTTGGTCTACTGTTTTTCATTAGCTAAAGGCACATACATAGAAAGAGATTCGATGGCGCTTCTTCTATTGGGTTGGTAGAAGCTTCATGACAGGTTATCATGCTCTTGTTTCAGTTTTGTTCTTCTTTAACAAGTATTATCTCTTTTGTTTGGGAAAAGGGCTATATGGAAGTTATTGGTTCTTTCTGCTTTAAAAATGTGAAATATATTTGGTTGGCTCTGATAGGATCTCATTCTTTGCATTCAGTTTATTTTTCTCCTCCATTATTTGAATTATAAAAAGGTTGTTTGATTTTTTTTTACAAGCCTTATGAACATTGTGTGATGAAAAGGCTTTTATTCCTGATAGTTGATAGCAATAATAATTTATGATCAGAACTTGGTGGATGAAGACAATTTTGTTGAAAAAGATGCATTATTTCTTGGTCCACCTGTCATTGCATTCAGGGTTTTTGGAACATAACTGTTACTTTATTTTGTTTGATCTAGAACCTTCGGTGAAGTCACTTGCCATAATGCGTACATATTTTGTATACATATATGTACAATGATTAATCACTGTTTTGGGGAAATAATTTTGAGAAGTGTTAGAGTGAAGTACTCGATAATGAAACCTTGCAATATGATGCAAAATTTATGTATCTAATGTGTCTAGTATTTTGGAGATTCAAGTATGAATCTTTAAGATATTAGATAGATTAGCATGAGAGGTATATGAGAGCTGTATTTGAAACAAATAAATCCTTTGATATATTATTGTTCCGAGTTCTTGAATATGGGGATGGTGCTACTTGAAATGGGTGTTTCTAAATTTGTAGAAGGTGTTGGTGTTCCTTGGAATGGGTGTTCCTAAATTTGTAAGGGGTTGGTGCTCCTAGAGTGGGTGCTCAAAAAATTTCCAGTTTGGTATTGTAAACAGTGGTTTTAAAGCATAAGCTAGTAAGGCCGCATTTATGGAGTGGTTTTTCTACCCTAAGAGGGTTTTCCACTCATCATATTATTTGTCTTGTGGTCTAATTTGTGGTCTCTTTGCTTTAATATTATAATACTGTAATGATCCTTGTTTTGCTTTGATGTTTCTCATTTCAGTCCTTTAATGGTTGCATTCAACTCATGAATGTATTTATCATTGAAATATTGAGAGCATAAATTATCTAAGTTTTATTTTATGACAAATGTTAAAATTGTTTAAGACACTGATTCACCCCCTCTCTCAGTGTCATTTTCTGACTCCAACAATATCTAGATGGAATCACATTAATTTTCTTAACACTTATAAAATCACTGCTAAAGCCATATTGCAAGGATCAAGAATGTGACAAAAGGGATAGTTAGGCTAGAAAAAAATGGGTTCTTTGGTGGGAGATTTTTCCTTGATAACCTTAAATCCTTTCTTGATAAACTATAGAATGGTCTCAACAATCAAGACAAAATATCCTTCTAGTTAAGCTAGATTTTGATAAAGCGTATGATAGAATGCATTGTAGTTTCATTCTCAAAATGTTTCAATGGTTGGGTTTAGATTTTATGATATGTAAGAATGTTCAAATTTTATTCAAATATTCTATTGCTTAGGTAGTAATAAACAAAGATTTGTCAAACACGTTCCCCTTACAATATTCAATTAGGAAAGGTTGTTTGTTGTCACATTTTATCTATGTTCAATGTTTCTAATTCTCTTGGTTATCTACTGCAAAAATACAACCAAATAAACTTGATAATGAGTATTGTCATTCTAAATAGTGCATTTTCTCTTAACTTGCATTTTGTTGATGATAACATGCTCTTTCTTCAAAATTAAGAAAAAGGGATTAATAAATTGATAAAGGTCCTTGAACGGTTTCAATTATGGGTCTTCATCTATTTGGTGGAATAGAATGGTGCAATATCAAGGCCAACCCCTTGTTGTCTCCTTTCTATTAGAGTCATAAGTTATTATACTTAATTAATTATATCATACTGGTTAATTAATTAAGTCACTTATTCCGTTAGTTGCTTAAGCTAAACTTAGGTACATTAATAATTGATTAATTATTAAGTGTGCACACTAGGGTTTCATTTAGGGTTTCTTGATCTCCTTCATAAGAATTGATCTCTTTGTAATAATTGATTCTCAATAATGCATTTTTACTTTGAGGTTTACAAAACATCTTCTTTGGTTCTACATGTTTTTTGCATGTGACAGGTGATTGCATGCAGGTGATCTTGGTTTCTAACATGGTTTCAGAGCTCCAGACCTGCAGCTGCCTGTTCGTGATTTGAAGATATGGCCTTTTAGTGAGTTTCAAGTGCAAGGGTTTCCACAAGCATTTTTTTTGCAAGATTTGGGGGTAGCCAATTTTTTGGGACACTATGGGCTCAAACGAATGTCGCCATCGCGTTCGCAGCACCCCAAAACCCTAGAAATGCCTATCGAATTGTCCTTTTTGAAGAAGTTGGTTTTTGAGGCAAATTTTTTTTGCCAGGAAGGCCGTACGACTACCCCAGTACGCGTTACGAGGCACGAAAATTGAAATTAAAATAAAAGAATATTTTTTGGTATTCATGCCAGCACCTCCAGTGTTGCAGAAGCCTACCATTGGGTGGCCACCGGGCGGCCACCAAGTGGCCACTAGTTCGCCGCCGCTGTTGGTGGCTGCCCCATTCTGCCGCTAGCCAGCCAGCCTCGCCAGGCCCCTCAACGGCTCCATCCTGGTCATATGGATGACTGGGTGCTCTCCGCCAGCCCTTGAGGGCTTCGTCTCTGCAATAGCCGGTACTATGGAGGACCAGGGGCTCCGCCACAGCCCCCTGCCCTGCGCCCACGGTCACATGGGTGACCAGGGGCCTAATGTTTTTTTGCAGGGGGCCGCTTTTTTTTGCGGCAACGGCGACGGCCAGATGGCCGTCAAATTTTTTCCTGTGAAGTGCTGAGGTCAGCATGACATCATCGGCTGTATGGCCTCTTTGCCCCCTCCTAGCCCTAATTTTCCTTCAAAGAGCAGTTTTTTTGTTTTTGACATAACTTGGGGCATAGGGTATCAAAATCGGGTAAACGAGATATCGCCGAAAAGCTGGTTCTGAGCACTTTCCTGTGGTTCAATTTATTTTATAGTATTTTTCTATTTTACTACATTTATTTCTATTTGAATTCAGATGTTTATTTTATGCTTCCGAGCTCATAACTTTTTGGCACGATCTCCAATTTTTGCTATCTTTGTGGTGTTGGAAAGGTATTGAGGAGCTCTATGTTGTTGTCCATACACTTTTTTATGTATCTATCCCAAGTTTATCGTTAATCCAAATTTGGCTCGATGGGTGTTTTGAAGATTACTTGGATGTTTTGGTAGTTGGGAGAGTGCACCTTGCATCTTTGCACTTCGTTTTCAGTAATACATAATTCAATAATTGTCTGCTGCTTCATAGATTCTAGGGTTGTTCCCGTTTGGAGTTTTTGAGTGTTCTGAGGCATCGGATCTGCTGTTGCATCATTATGATTCTGATATGGTTTCTTGTAGACAAAAGTATCTTTCTTTGCTTGCCAGATTGCGGTTCCAGTGTTACTCTATAGTGCTCTTCCAGTGCTTCTTTGCAACATGTCATCTGATTGTAGGGGGGTTTTTCCCACTGGGTTTTCCTTCTCTACCTCTTTCTTGCATTTGTAAATGGGTAACTGATCAGGCCTAGTTGTCGGGACCCATCTTTGCTTTCATGCATCTTCTTCTAGTGTTTTAGCTTCTTCCTAAGTTCATCTTAAGGGGGGGTGTTAGAGTAATAAGTTATTATACTTAATTAATTATATCATACTGGTTAATTAATTAAGTCACTTATTCTTTTAGTTTCTTAAGCTAAACTTAGGTACATTAATAATTGATTAATTATTAAGTGTGCACACTAGGGTTTCATTTAGGGTTTCCCTTTTAGGGTTTCTTGATCTCCTTCATAAGGATTGATCTCTTTGTAATAATTGATTCTCAATAATGCATTTTTACTTTGAGGTTTATAGAACATCTTCTTGGTTTTTGCATGTCTTTTGCATGTGACAGGTGATTGCATGCAGGTGATCTTGGTTTCTAACACTTTCCAAGCCATGCTTATTATTATTTAAATGCAATATCTTCTTACTATTTTTATCATGTTTAATGTTGGAAAAAAGATATTTTGGGTTTTGATCTAAATTTTTTTTTCTTAATATATGAAATAGTAGATGCTTGTCAATGTTTTCAAATAATAATGTTCACTAAGAAGCAAAACTGTTAATTTTTATTTTGATATCATTTTCTAAATTGTTTCCTTGTGTTCTTGGTTGTAGGGGTTTCTCAAAGAACATGTGAAAATCACTAATCATTTAGATAAGATTAAATTTCAAATTCTACAGCTCCACAAAGAAGATACTTTATGTTTCAAATAATTACAATGTATGCTAAAGTTTAGAGTTTAAGACTGCACTTTTTTTATGGGGTTTTATATATGTTTGGGAGTTGTGGGCTCTTCTTGCCTCATGTTTTGTTTTGGGTTGTATTGAGTATAAAGTATTACAAAGTAAAATTAAAAATTACACATAAAATTAAAACAAAACAAAATAATAATCAAAACAATGAATATTTGCTTTCCTAAGAGTAAAATTGAAAGTTACATACAAAATCAAACAATTGTATTACCAAAAATATAGAAATATTGATAAACAAAATAATTCTTAAACAAAAACTAAAATTATGTGTCTATGTATATGTGTTCTAAATAAAATATTTCTAAAGTAAAATAAAATAACTCTTAAATAAGTAAAACAATTTTATTTTTCATTTACTTCTATCTTTGTGTATCTCACTAATTTTAGTTTAAATGGAGATTAACATATGATACTCACATAAAAAATAAAATGATTTGTTGAATACATCTATCTAACATATGTTATAGATTCAATATAAGCTCTTTTAGATAAATATAATCAAAATATCTATTCTAGTAATACACACATGAATGCTCTAATTTATAAATATTACAAAACTTATTTAAAAAAAACGTAAACTAATACTCTTCATTTAAATCATATATAATAATAATACATAAATTTTCACTTAATTATAAATAAAATAAAATAAAAAGATATATAATACTTATATAAATTAAATTTGAATAAATAATAATTTTATTTTAATAATGTAAAATATATAAATAATAAAATTATATATTTTAACAATAGTATATAAACTAATTTATATGAAAATATTTGCATAAGAAAAGATAAATTCAATAACAATACCCTTTAATGTGAATGAAAAAATCCACCACTTTATATACGATGCTAAATTTGCATAAGAGAAATCTCAATATAAAATACCAGTATATCCTCAAAGATCTGAAAAAGCCCATATACATAATAATTATATAACACAAAAAGTAGAATGGAGAGGAAGGAACTTACTTGAAAACCGAGCTTAATGAGCACATAAGGGTCACTGGCACTGCTAATGAAATCCTTCTTAACCAAATTTTTACCTTCTTTTACATACACTTTCAATAGTCCAATGTAATTCTCCATCTCTGCACATCACAGTTTCAGTTTTTTTCAATTAACTATTATAAAACTTAATAGCATGTAATCATAGACTGTTTAGAATGATTAGATTTCTGGTTTGTAACTGTGTGTAATTTTTAACATTGACGTTTTGGATCAAACTTCATGATCTATCATCACTCTTTTCTCTTTTCAGATTATCCTGATGATGGATCATATAATTTGATCCGAAACGTCAATGTTATAAATCACACACAGTTACAAGCCTGAAATCTAAACATTCATTTACTATAAAACTAACTACATACACAGATAGACATGTAAAATAATTATTCAGAAAATGTTACTAAATTATTTCTGGATTTTGATTATGTAAGTTTTTTTAGATCAACGTTTCGAATCACACTCAGTGATTCATCATCAGGATGGAGAGTTAAAAAAAGATCACTGATGATGAATCACTGAGTATGATCCAAAACGTTGATACAAAAGAACTTACACAATCAAAATCCAAAAATAATTTAATAACATTTTCTATAGATTGTGGCGAGAATTTTCACCTGCCATGGAATGAAGATACTGTAGTCTTTGATATGGATGACAAACAGGTTGGAAGAAGCACTGCATTTCTTTTTATCAGTTGTTGCAGCGTGAGAGAGGGAGAGAAAAGCATGCAGCGTGCATGTAACGCAACGTATTAATATTCCCAAAGCTTGTCTACTTTTGCATGCACTTTCGGTGATGAGAAGCACCCATTTTCTTTTTTCTTCCTCAAATTCTTATTCTGTACGTGGGTTATTGGTCACTCAAATCCGGACTATCTTGGAATAAGAAAAAGCATTTCACTTTAAAGCAGGAAAAAGGAATATGACCAGACAGTAAAGTTTGTTTACCCGGGCAAAGAATAACTGAAGGAAAAACTCACCAGCTGGTAAGTAAATACCCAAAGTGACAATTTAATTGTAATACAGAAAACTCTCAAAGTAGCAGAAGTTTCAAAAAGTAAAGGTGCGAGTACATTCCATAGCTATCATACGTATAGCACAGGATAGGAGGACTGAATGAATGAGTGACTACATCAGTTGGTGGCTTCTTAAAAACTGTTATTCTTCTTCCTCCTTTTTTTTTCACTTTTTCAATCACTTTTTCCAAATTACATTTGTGGGCACCATATGCACCACAAATATCTTACAGGATCAATTCAACAATGTCATGGCTATCCACTAGGCACATGGCTTTTCTTTAATGAGGTTGTTGATGGTCATATTCATAGGATTCTAGTAAGATATTTTTTATAATAATGATAAAAATTATGTATTCGTGTCTTTTTTTATGTTTTGGGTTCATTTTGTTTAGAATGTTTCTTATGTAATAATAAGTTTACATATAGCATATTTTTATGAAAAAAATGATTCAAGATATTATCTCAATTTTTTTCTATTATCAACTATTCTAAATAATCGGTTATGATATCTAGATATTCTTTTCACCTCCCTTGTTTAGATTCATAGGTGCAAATTAACCCTAGTCACTTTCGCATGTGTAGATATGAACCTTGAATTTTCAAATCTCAAAATTTACATTAAACCTTCCCAACCTTTTCCTAGTAGCCATTGTGTACCAACTTAACACACATTTGTGCGAGTTTGTATGATATGCTATTATGTTTAAGGACATGCCCTAGTCTATTTACACATTATCTAGGATAAGTTCAAGGAACATTCACATGAGAACATCTTAACATAATATAACATCTCAATTTCATCATCTACTTACAACATCATCCTAAACATATGATGTAGCAACATTTGGGTTCATGAGTTATGTCACCCAAAAATAAAATATTTAGGTACCTTGAGAAGACTCTTGTTTTTGGTGTGTGTTTTGAAGAAATGACATGTTTGATTAATCAATGAGATTAAATAAATATTTTATGAAACTCTAGCAACAATAAAGACACACAGTACATCTTTAGTAGGACCTTGTTCACTTTTGTGGTAGATTGTAGCATCTTCAATGGTACTATCATCTTTAGCAATATCCTTTTAACTTTGGTAGCAACACAAATTCACTTCAACATGACTATAAATTTGGCAACAACTAAGACAATTTCATTAGCAAGGTGTAAATCACCATTAATAAAGAGAACTTGTGGTGACATGGATCCTAAAGGACTCATTGCATTGTCTTTTAAGAAAATCAATCCATTTTATATCTCTAGTTTATGATTATAAGTTTTATTGTTCCAACAAGAAGCCATTTTGGTTTTGGAAGACGATGGATCTAATTTTAAATGATTAAAGTCATTCTTTTGGTCATCCATGTAAATTTAAGGCCAATAAGATGAAGCCACTCTCTTGCATGATAGTGGGATATGATAAAAAATGGACAAGTTGTGTTAGAGTAATCGTTAATTACCTAATAATTCGTTAATCATAATTAGTTATTAGGCTTATTTTACTTTATTCACTTAAAAGTTAAACTTAGGAGCGTTTTTCTCTCTCATTATATCGATCTATAATTAGATCATTTTTGTCATTACATGGGATGAGGACACTTTTCATGATCTAATCTAATTCTTATTTAGGGTTTTCTTTTATAAGCATTCTCCTTCATTGTATTCATTCATTCAGTAAGTTTTGTTTTTAACAATAACAAATATTTTCTTGTAGCTCTCATTCAAGGAAGGTGTTCTTGTTTGTTGTTTGATCTTGCTAATATGTGTATTTTACAATTTCAACATGGTATCAAAGTGTTGATTCAACAAACCCTGTCTCCATTTTTGAGGGTTTCTTCAACTAGGATTATAGAAGTATCAAATCTAGAATCTTTATATTTTTTTGTATTTTTAGACTTGCACATTTTTTTGGTGCATGTTGGAGCAAAATAGACATCATCATTGCATTCAAGAGGCTAAACAAATAAAATTTGACCATAAATTTTTCTATAATTGTTGTTGGGAGATTTTGAGGCAATTTTTTTTACATAAAGGTTATACAACCCCTATGCAGGTTGTATCATACAAGTGTGTTAAAAAAATGCTAAAAATATCACTCACTGCTAAACATAGTGCTCAACAATTTATTTAGCTCATCACTTTATTTAGTGTAATGTTATAG
This sequence comes from Sequoiadendron giganteum, assembly GCA_007115665.2. Lineage (NCBI taxonomy): Eukaryota > Viridiplantae > Streptophyta > Pinopsida > Cupressales > Cupressaceae > Sequoiadendron > Sequoiadendron giganteum. Next base: position 854,575,383 of record CM021101.1, on the reverse strand, counting down.
ATAGCGTTGAGCTCCAAGGGGTTCAACTCCTATGCTTGACCCATGACTAGTGACCAACACTTAAAGTGCCAACCACTGCTACTCAACCAAGTTGATAGTACAACCAACACCTTTTCCTAGGAACATAAAGATGAATCTGGAGTGATTATCCTTGTTTCTAGCTTTTCTACTCTCATAGTTGAACTAGGGTTTGGATTTTCTTGTTGTGAGGGGTAGAATTTTCTCTTTCGATATCTATATACATTAAAAAATAGTAAACCCTTTCCCATACACATTTTGAAAACCTTAAACACAATGGTGGATACCTCTTCAAGTAAGCATCTTATGCCACATAACTATCATATTTGGAAAGCTCATATGACTGAATTTCTCATGTCTAAGGGTTTTTTTCCACATGTGTCCACATTAAATGAAGTAGAACTTGAATTGACTTGTCAATTTGAGAGAATTCAACATACAAACAAGATGGATGAGGCCATGGGATTGATTTCACTACATATTTCAGGCAATCTTTTGTTTCACATTGATTCTAGCCCCAATTCTAGGGAGATGTGGGATAAATATAGAGATATTTTACTACTATTTTTGAGTTTTAGGCACTTCAAATTGAGTTATTTAATTGACTAACTTATACTTGATCCTTTCCCCTGCATTGAGGAATTCTTGATGAAGCTTAGGTCTATCAGGTCACTCTTGCAGGGTTATGGGAAGAATAAAATTGACAAAGAATGTGTTTTCCTAATATTGTCTAAGCTTTGAGAGTCATTTCAGGTCTTCTCTTCCAATTTATAATCTACTATGGATGCACTAGGTGCTACTTTTTTTTTTTTGCTAGATAAATTGTTGCTAAGGGGCAACACTGCTAAGGGGCAACACCCTGTATTGCTTTCAAAAAAGAGAGTTTACATTTGAGATGGAAACTAGAGAGAAACTGTATGATGGCCTTATCTGACGAAATGGAAATTCCCTCTAATCTTCCTACTAACCTTCCTACTAACCTTCCCTACCCATTAAGCTATACTTTAGCAAAATTACAAAATAGCCTGGAAATTTACACAGGCACCTTGCTACAGACCCAAGACTGACTATAAAAACTAATCCCTATATTGAGCTGGATATGTGAAAACTATAAAAAACTTGGAAGAGACCTCAACATGATAGACAACATCAAACTTCCTCTTCATCCTCTAATTCCACACACTTCATGTATGCTATGTAATTTTCTATCACTGGGCAGTCTACTCTACAGTTCTGGTGAGCCGTCCCCTTCGCTTTCTCCTCTAGGTCCATGGGATCATTTGGGATCCATTCTTCACCGGAGTTGAAATCCCAATTGATTTCATCTCTTGCAACTAACTCCTTTGAAAAGCTCTTAATTTTCCACATAGTATAGTGCTCAACCATGCGGTTGGTTGGTGGTTAGTTTGGAAGCTCTGAGCAGGAAAGTGATGCTCCAGTCCCTCTCATCCCACCTTTTTCGAAACCCTTCTGGGTCAATTGTCTTGACCGGAGGGAATTTCATGACCTCCCTTCGTCGCATTATCATCATGTGGTAGTTTTGGGGCATTGGGATGAGATTTTTTTCGTCCACATTGTCTAGGGCCACGCCAATGTCTCCTAACCATGCGTGGATGGAGAGAATTTGTGTCAATTTATTTGCAATTTTCTTCGGCACACCCATGTGGAGAAAAATCGCTAGAAACATAGCTAGTATTTCTACATTGGACCTGAACCTATGGTACATTCTTTTAGAATCTTAGAGCCTACAACCTTCTTGGTTGCCCAAAGTAATAGCGGGTGGGAAGAGGTTAGTATCCCTTATAAAATTTTGTTTGTCACTTCTCCTCAAAAATATTGTTGCTGCTTATCAGTGTCCAAGGCTAGTGGAGTACCCATCTCTTTACCACCAACTTCTTCCGCCAACCTGCTATGCCGAGCTTCTGTAAATGCAAGTGTGCTCTATTCTTGCAATGCCATTGATTGTATGACCTAATCTGGCCTTTTTTAATGGCGGTGGCCATAAGTCTTCATGATTGATTTTCTATGTTCGTTTTTTTTAGAGAATGTGAGCTTGCCACTGTCCCACTGGAGGTACCCAACTTGATTAATGCAAAGTAAATTGAGATCCACACAATCTTACCTTTGCCTCAAAACTTGTTCGATTTATTTGCATATTGCCTTCTATTGATGGACCCTGTTACATCAAATAAGTCCCTGGATTTCGTCCTTTAGTCCTCATGGGATTTAGTTACCCTCTTTTGAACAAGACGACACAAGAAATAGGTTCTGGTGCTATTAATTGGTTGTGCCTATGTGGAGAGTTCAGATGCCTTTTTTTCCAACTCATTCGCCTTGTCATTCCCTTCTCGATAGATGCGGCTAATTTTGAAGGCTTCAAACCTGATTGCCAATTGCTTAATGTTTTGTAACAAATGATTTAGCTTCCAATTTGGGGTAGTGCCATGCCTGATGGCATTGATTGTGATAATCGAATCCCCTTCCAAATAAATTTTCTGCACTCCTAGGTCGATCCCCAATTGCAGACCTAAGGCCGTTGCTCGGAACTCAACTTCATTGTTCATGCAAATGCCTAGTGGCAAGGAGTTTTCTGCTATGCGATTGCCCTGAGCGTCCCTTGCAAAGCAGCCCACACTGCTTGGTCCTGGATTTCGACGAGCTTCCCCATCAAAATTTACCTTAATCCAGCCTAGCTTTGGAGTCTGCCAAGTTACATTCGATCTATTGGTTTTTGATGACTAGGTTGTGTCATTCCCATTCATCAGCAGTGGTTTGAGGCCATTAAATTTTTTGGTTAGGCAATCATCCCAATTTGTGAAGGTTTTCTGTTTGGTTGATTTGTTCCGAGCATCCTCATTTACCACTTCTACTATGGCCCTTTCAATTTTATCCTAGAGTCTATCTTTGTTCAAATCCTTTTCTTGGAAGATTCTTCTTTTTCATTCCTTCCAAATTTCCCATATCACAATGGATGGGGCAATCTACCATATTCGCCCAAAAATAAATTTATTACTTTTTTGAGGCTACATTTTAAACCATGATGCTAGGTCTATTAGCATGGGGCATTGCAAGTTCAGTTTGTTCCTTACTATGTTCCAACAATCATTGGTCAAGGGGTATTGTAGAAGGAGGTGGTTTGTTGATTCCTCACTTTCTTTGCATAGTATACATTTGCCCAGACCTTGGATACCAAAAGTAGCTAGCCTATCTGCTGTGAGGATTCTTCCTTGCTTTGCCAACCAAGGAAAGACCCCAGCCTTGGGGAGGCATTTCCTACCCCAAAACAATTTGTATGGCCAATATTGTCTAGCCAATACCAATTCCTTAATCTTGTGACCAAGCCTCACTTTGTATGTTCCTGTTGATGATCCACACTAGCGAATCATGTCCTGTTTGTTTGATGGGATGAAGAATCTATCCTTGAGGATATTTGATAGTGTATCTTTCTGTGCTTGGGGAGCACTAAGGGTTTGAATTTCTTTCTAGCACCAGCTATAGGATGCTTGGTTGTTAATACTCCTACCATAATTTGCTACCTTGACCCCCCATAGCCTTGTGGTTTCCTCCTTTATCATCTCCAGGCCAAGGTAGTTGCTTATAGTGGGTTTCCTACACCAAGAGTCATCCCAGAAGGAGGCACTTTCACTGTTCTTGATTTCCCAAGTCACATGCTTTGCTATTATATCCCTGCTGTCTAGGATGAAGTTCCAAATTTCTAAACCTCTTAGAGGGTTAGCCATGTAGTAAGTATTCTAATCGGATCATCTGAGTCTAGGTATTTTCTCCTCAATATTTTGACCCACTTTTTTTCACCTTTTGTGTGGATGTCCCATACCAATTTGGCTCCCATGGCTTGATTCATTATTGGCAGTTGTCTAAGTCCTGCACCACTAGCATCTTGGGTTTTACATACTTTGTCCCAAGCCAATAGGTGGAACTTATTCTTATCTCCTATCCTGAAACAAAGGAATTTCTTGAAGACTGGGTGAGGGCCTCTTCCACTGCTTTGGGAAACTTTAGGCAGGACATTGAGTAGATTGGGATGGCTGAAAAAATTGATTTTACTAGCATTAATCTCCCTACTGAAGATAGCCACTTGCCTTTCCATGTCCCCAACCCGGTCTTATAGTTGTTCACTAGGTTCTCCTAGTAGCATTTTTTATTGATCCCTACAAATACGGGCATCCCCAAGAATCACACTTGTAGTGAAGTTATTCTCAGATTTAGAATCTTGGCTAAGACTCTCTGCAGGCTTGGTTATGTGTTCAGAGGGAATATCTCTGACTTTCCCCAGTTGATACTTTGTCCTAATGCCCTGCAATATTCATCCAATAAATTTTTGATCACCCTTGCCTCCCTTCTACTTGCCTCTCCCATTAGGATTTTTTCATCTACAAATTGAAGGTGTGTCGTAGGCTCCAATCCATTAGCCAAATGGATGCCTTTCCATTTATCTTCCTTGCTCAAGCTTTGAATCCCTCTTCCCATAAATTCTGCCATGGTTATAAAAAAGAATGGGGAGAGGGGGTCACCTTGCCTCAACCCTCTTGAGGAGGGAAAAAAACCATGAGCATACTCGTTCACTAATACTCAGAATTTAGCCATGGAGATGCAAATTTTGACCCAACTGATCCAATTTTCCCCAAAGCCAGATTTTTTGAGTACTTCTAGGAGAAATTGCCTGTCTACCATGTCATATGCTTTGAGAATATCTAGTTTTATTATCATACATTCCTTTTTTATTTTTCTTGCTGTGTGGATAGTTTCATGGGCTGTGATTATTCCTTCCACTTTTTACCATACCATATTTTGAGGTTTTTTGTGAGCATTTGACTCATGAATAGGAAAAATTGACTTAGTTTTATTCTCTTTCCAGTTCTAAAAACTATGCATTGGTAGCAAAAACATAAAAGGGGAAATATATGAAGAAACACAATCTTGACATATACTTCATCAAGTAGTGAGTGTTCCTCTAAACCATCTCAAAAGTCAAAACATAAACCTCACACCACTCCTCAGTATGAAAAATCTTCTAATTCTAGTATTTTTTCTTCCAAGACAAAGAATACATCAAGTGAAACTTGTTGTTTATGTGGTAATAAGGGACATCTTGTCACCATATATGTTGGAAGAGATTATGAGCTTTAGAGGAATCCATGTAGTAGCATAACATATCATATATTAAGTCTTCTTCCTCCTATACTGATAAAGGTAATGCTCCTTTTGCATGAACCTTACCTTTTGCAACTACTTGGATACTTGATTCTCACACAACACATCACATGACTAATTCTTAGGATTTGGTCTCATTCATTTTAGATTGAAACACTTCATAGATTACAGTAGGGGATTCTACCCATATTTTAGTTTTGGGATCAAGTATTGTTCCACTTGAGGGTGGTTTTCTTTAGGATGTTCTTATTATTCCTAATATTTCCATCGAAATTTTTATAGTGTATCATATTTGTCAATCTGGCACAGTAGGAAAGTTCAGTTAACCCCACATGATGTAGTTATTTGTGACATTCATGATCCTAATATTGTTGATGCTAATGGGAATGTTGATCCTTCCTCTCATTTATACCAATTTGATGGTTTTGATAATTTAGTTGGTTTGGGTTCATCTTTCATAGCACATGCAAATTTTATGAGTAAGATTTGGAATGAATGTTTTGGTCATATCAATTACAAGTATCTCCAAAAAATGAGTAATTGAGAATTGGTGATAGGTCTCCCTAATATTTCTTGTACATATACCATTTTTTGAGGTTGTGCCCTTGGTAAACATCACTAAGATTATTTTCCTACAAGTCGAGTCACATGTGATAAGGCACCCTTAGAGTTGGTTCATACAAACCTCATGTCATTAAAAACTCCTTCCTTTTCTTGAGCCAAATATGTACTCACATTTATTGATGAACTATCTAAGCGTATATGTGTATACTTTCTCAAGGAAAAGAGTGATGTCTTTGATACCTTCACGATCTTCAAGGAATTTTTAGAGAATTAGTCTAGTATTTCCATCAAGTAAATATGCAAAAATAATGGGGGATTATGTCAATCATTCTTTTAGGGATTTTTTTTACTAAGTATGGTCTTCAAAATTAGGTCATAGTATTGTTGTCATATGAAATTGTAACCTGCTGAACATGAAGTTCAACATTCCAATGACATAATGGAAATGAATTCAAGGTGTGGGACCTTTGCACATAAAGGTCGAATCTCTAGAGATGGTTGAATTCCTCTTTCTATCCAAGTGCAATGTGTTGGTCCAACCCAACACATAAAAACCTACCACTACCCTACTCTAACAACTCACAAGGGAAAAGGGTTAGAAGGAATCATGAAAGGGAAATGGAGATGATACACCAAGATGGAAAAATTGTTTCTTCTTGACCAAGGTTGTTTAGTACATCATTGAAGAGGGACCAAGGGACTCACACAACTCTTTGTTTGGTTGATTCCTAGAGACATACAAGAAGATTAGGGTTTGACAAGTTGCTGGAAGGAAAGGAAGGTTTCTCAAAACATAAACTATAAAATTTTTAACTCAAATATGTATGCATGAAATGACAAAAAAATACTTAGATATGAAGGAAATGAACTTACACATACATAAATTTTTTGAGAAGAGGCAAGCTTTCTTGATTTCATTAATGTAGAGGCAAAAAGCCAATCTTTACAATCACTGAGATACAAAATGCATAAGTCTACCAAAGAAAAACCCTAGAGGAGATAGAGGAAGAACCCTTGAAATGAATAGATTTATTGAATTTATAGATCAGACATAGCTTAGAACCAAAAATTTAACCCTAACCCTAACTAGGGTTAACAATTAAGTCCTTGCATGAAAGAAAGAAGCCCTCCCATGAAAATCGTGATTGGGGCATGGATCCATCAGAAAAGGTGAACAATCCATAATAAATGGGTATGGGTGACCATGAAATCCAATTGTAGAAGTCATGGGGAGTAGTAAATGTCATCCTTGAAGCCCTAGAATCCAAACAGGCCACTCAGAAGGTGATTCAAGCATTAATGGTGCCGCCCAGAAAATACACAAAATCCGTTGAAAGGTTGGGGCATCACGCCCGAAAGAAAACCTTTACTATGTATTAAATGGTTTGGAGTCACGAAAAAGACCACCTTCATCACCTGCATTGGGCATCAAGCCTGCTTCATACTTTATTCTTCATTAGCTTCAAACTAACAGGGATTGGGCTTCAAGCATTTTCCATACCGCATCCTAGAAGAAGAAAGAAGGGAGAAAGCAGAAAGAGTGAACTAGAAAGTCTGAAAAGGTCACCCTTTTTGGGTTTCGGAGGTCAGGAAGGAGGCTTATATGCCTTATCGCATAGATGAAAAGGGTAAAATGGAAGACCAAAGGCTGAAGTCTAAAAGGAGCCATTGAGGGTCAAAGAGAAGAGTTACCTCTTACTGAAGAAAGGTAAGAGGTAAAAGAGAATGCCAAATACCAAAGTCGAAAAACTCAGTGATGATCCCAAAAATTATTTAGTTTTCTCATGTTTTTATGTAAGTTCACAGACATTACAATATATTTATCTTATACATATTCCTACATTATGTTATCTTTTATACTTATTAGGCAACCTTGAACCTAGTTTAAAGTATATGGAAATATGGTTTTGATTTGATGGTTAATGCATAATTTATATGTGGATATGTATGGAATGTAATTGGTATTTATGCTTAGCTATGGTTTTTAGTATTGTTTGCATGTTTTGTGACCTAACCCTTGCAGCTAAAGGAGGTGGACTGTAGCCCACAACAACTGCTAGGTGTAACCCATAGCCAAAGGAGTTCTTAGACAACAAAATAGGTGAGGTTCCAGAATAAATGGAGCACAAAAACTACAACATGGAGGCACTTAATGAAGATGCTTATGTATCATTATGATTTCCAATAAAGATACTCGAGGAGAAGAACCCTATTACAATTGGGATTCTAACATAACTGATTTAAGCATTCAACATTCCAGTTCTATTGTGACAAAGTCACAATCCTATTTGGACTCTTCTTTCTTTTCAGTTGTAATTTATATTACTGAATCTTTATCACGCTGTGATATCTAGGGAGTGGTGTAGTTTTAGTTTAGAGTCTTGTTTTAATAAACTCCCCCGTGCCTATATGTATGGCTCGGTGGTTGAGGTTAGAGTTAGTCAGTTAGTTGATTTTTGTTTCAACGAAATTATAGTTGCTAGATACTTTCAGTTAGTTGTTATTCCTTATGTAGACAATGCTATTGTTCAATCATGGTTTCAATGAGTAAGATGTCTCAGTAGAAGCTTATGTGATCTTTTGGAGTTGTGCAATGAATGGTTTAAGTTATCATGATTGTGTTGATTTAAGAAGTTAGATTTGGTTTAGATTAGTGAAGATAGGCACTTGAGCAAGGGTCACTCAAGGTAACTGTCCTTCACTCCATTCCTATTATTTCATTTTTATTTTAGTAGTTACTTCATAAATTCAAGTTATGTTAAATAGATTCTTTGTGTTACAGTCATTAATGGATTCATGAATAATTCTTGTTTCTAAATTATTGTAACACCCTGCCATGGAACCCAAAGAACAACACATAAAGAACTATTTAACATAACATTTTTTTTTTTAAAACATCCAATTACAACATGTGAACGAAGGAACCACTTGCACAAACATTCTCAGGGTTCCATGACAATGCTACTTAAAAATACACTAGTAGAATATCACATCATAAAACCATATACATGAAACATAAGAATATATCATATCACTGATGAATAATCCTATTTCATAATTATACAATTTTAATTTACATATTCAAGATACTTCAAGCGAGATTGTGACAAATATTGATACATAAAAATAATAATACAATAAGGTCTCATATAATCAACATGTATGGATACAATATAGATGACGATCATGCACAACTATCAAACTTTTCCAAGAGCACGCTCAACGTCCAACTCATCGAACAAAGTGAAATCGTGAACCTATCAAGAACAAGATCATCTCGCACTACATCACTTGCAAGGGGACCCAATGGAGGATAAAGCACGTTCCTCCCAACGATGTTGTACTCGAAAGTCCACCCCTCGTGCTAGGAGATAATATCAGGTCCACAAGTCAAACAAACATACAAGAAGGCAAAACATAACATCACATGGATGACAATCACATAACGACATAATGATATCTAAACCATATGACAACAACAAGATCCCAGAGGAAACATCAAGGAAAATGGTAACTCTACACAAGAGACCACATAAAATGTATAAGGACAAGAGTGTCATCACATAGCTGCTTTAGGTTACCCTGGTGAATCTTCCTAGATTACCATCCCTCATCTTGAGCTACCCTGACAATCTCTATCGATTCCCAGCCCCTAAACAAACACATGTGGAGTCAAATTAATATTTGAGAAGACAAAATAAACAACCATGCCATTCCAATCCATCTCAAACTACCCTTAATCTATACAAGCATTAAGATATAAGACGAGGAAAAACAATTATCTGTGTTATATAGTGAACTCTACCCAACCCCTAGTTCATTAAATTAAGGTTTTCACTGGATTAACTACTCTCGATAGGTTACCCTAGTAACCTCTTAGAATTCTGGCCCCTAATGAAAGCCACTCCTCCTATATACAATAACATAATTCACTGTCAACAACGTACGAAAGCCATCATGCATTGTAAAAATTAAACCATGAATATACACATCATAAACATGGTGATTCCATATAAACTCAAATACCTCTAATGAGATAACACATTGTGCATGGCTAATTCCATAATCAAGTCATACAAAGAATGACAATAAGCAAGCATTACATGCTTTACAATGCACATTACAACCCTAGCCTATGGAAGAGTATTTAGTAACCCCAAAGCATATAAGTACACTCTTCTAATTATTAAAAAATAATCTTGACCAATTTAAAATTCACCAAATATTATTAATCTAAAAGATCATAAAAGATAGCACATAAGTATAATTTAAATGACATATATATTTTGTTCTTTTTCTACACATAAACCTATATTTATATAATATTAAGAATAAATAAATTCTTTACAATCAATTTTCCAATTATAAAATAAAATCCAATCCATTCTATTATATATATATATATATATGATAACATTTAACATTAAGAATCAAATTAATCTCATTAAGTAAAATTGCAACCTTAACTAATAGAATACAACGAATACTAAAATCAAAGATACTTAATTCATTGATAAATGAATTCTTTTTCCTCTATGTGATTTACATAACAGAAACAAAATATATTCTTTACATTAAAAATCCAATCAAATAAATTATATATATATATATATATATATATATATATATATATATATAAAATAAACATTCAAATGATAACCACTATAGCTGAATCAACTTAAGTTCAAACATCGGCCACCACAAAGAATAATAGCATGAAACTTGCGAACTAATAGCCATTGCATGCATGTCAATCACATGCTTAAAAATAGGATAATACCAGTCAACTCTTGCATTCTATAGTATTCAATAATGATAAAATAGATCCTTAACATATTTAAATGCAAATACCATTAATTTAAAGGCGAATTCTATGCAATACTGGAAGGTAAAAGTAGATTCAATACGAGAAATGCTTCGACTAATTATCAAGAATTTTTTTAATACAGATGCAAACAAAAGATAAGAAGTTCAAAAGAAATAAGTTGTTCATGATCAACCTCTGGTCTGAGAGACAATGTCGGCCACACCATTTCATCATGCAAGACATGAGAACGAGGAGACTTAAGGAGATAACCATGCAGCCCAAGAAAAGGATTGTGCTAGGAAAGTAGTGACAAAATACTAGCTATTCAATGCATGACCAAAAGAAAATATAGGAATACCTACACAGAAAGAAGGAAATGACATTATAATTCGATACTTGCAGAGAAAATAAATGTGAGGGGAATACAATAATAAGTCATGCGGTTCAAGTATAGCGATGATAGTATAAAGGTAGTATGCTGAGGAGGCCATAAGAAGACTAAGAATAAATTGCACAAGATGCCATACAAATCATTTACCACCAGTCATAAAATCAATTGCAATAATAAGAAATTGGCGACTGAGTCTGGAAGAAACAACCGATATCCAAGACAAGGTAAAAGAAGATTATATGAAAAAAATCAGCAACGACTTCACATCACCGAGCATGCTTGCATTAAAATGAGGGGAACAGCATGGTATAGGCCGTACATAGGCCAACAAGGAGGTTGGTTGAATATCTCAGTTATTCACCAGTCTAAAACCCTACAGATAGAGGGAGCTATTTGCAAACCCAATAGTAAATTTTTAGGAACAGTGACGATGGTAGTATTTTAAAGAAGTTTCCTTTAGAATTTAAAGATTCAACACAACAACCATACCGTGCAAATGATTAAATCCTACAAATGATCTATAGTAATGAAAGAGTTCAAAAAATTAATAATGAAATTCGGTTGCATCTATTTATTCCTGCTAAGTTTTTTTCATTGTAGATTTCATTTCTCTAAAATATTTCTTCCATTAATCAAAATTAATCATTAAAAATTGTGTTTTTTGTTGTTTATGAAGGTTATTCATAAAACAGGATCTACATAGAGAAAATCAAATATTGGAAACGACTTCAAAATCAAGAAAAAAAAAAACAAAGAAGAAAACCTGGAGGACTTTGTCAAATTTCGATGAAGAATGGAGCAAGGAAAGGAAAACGGATTCTAGATACCTTCCATCACTTGCAAAATCCTTTGAATTCACAATCTTCAAAAAATTTCAATCGAAACACAAAATAAAACTTTTTGCAAAAAAATTGCCATGAAACAATTTTTTTAGAAAAACCCAATTGTTGTGCACAAAATTGCATAACATTTATTTTTAATTAATTTTCAATTAAATCACAATCACAAAGCTTAACTTCCAATCTGCATGCGAACAAAATTGATCAAGCAAATCAAATTAAACAATAACTCAAGATGACACTTCCCATTTTGAATCATGTTTTCAAATATTTTTCATAATCGGTTGAAAACAACTATTTAAAAATATCTATTTTTCATTATTTAATTTTTCTCAATAAATCAACAATTACATTTAATTAATATTCTATTTTAATAATTTTAATTAATCAAATCTTTTAAAAAATTTACTCAAACTTTAATTACAAATTTATCTAAACATAAATAATTTAATCTAACATTACAATTAAATTACAATAAAATCAAATACTTATAAATCAAATCAATTAACTAGCTAAACAAGTCAATTTCGAAACACAATGAACACACGAACGACATGACGGAATGAATGACGAACAAAAAAAGGGTAAGAAGTGGGTACTCGTTCTATCAAGAACGATGGCTAAAGAAAAAGGAATTGACACTATCTCTGAAACAACATGTTTCTATTGGGTCATGAAACGCTCAGACATGGTAAAGCAGGTGGAGTCAATGCTTGTACCTACAAACTGCATAAAACAACACTATCAAACATATCCACATGTATCGACAATCACACCGTGAAGGAGAGTCACAATGTAGTAGGGTATTCACTAGTGAGTAATGCTACAATGTATCCCTCACCAAGACTGACATGCATCATAAACATCAAATACATCATGATAAACACATTAAAACTCAAAAACAATATGAAACCATAACACATACAAAGTCTATCATAATGTTTCCACACGAACATAATCAGATGATCACAATGTGTAATGTATCATTAACAGAGTATAAAGACTAACATACTATCTACATCATAATTAAATAATGCAATATAGTATCCAAAACAGCTAAACGACTAGCAAACAAACATAAGCAAACTGAAACAAATAGTAGCAATTGGAGGGACACTACATCCTCCCCCCCAGGATAAGGCTTACTCCTGGAAGCCTGCAAAAAAATATGGGTAGAGCTCTCTCATGAGTGTAAAATCCTCCCAAGTAGCTAATGCCTCATCACTAGGATCCCATTCGACCCTCACTTGATCAACATCTCGACCCTTGAGTGCGAGCGTCCTATGTTGAAGAACACCCATAGACTCCAAATCCATCTACTCATCCTCTACCTGTAATGAGTTCCAATCAAGAACATGTGAAATATCAGGATGATAAGGCCTGTGAATAGATACATGGAATACATCATGAATGCATGAAAAATTGGGCAGTAAAGCAAGATGGTATGCTACAGGAGCAATCCTCTCTAGAATCTCGAACGGTCCAATGAAACGAGGCACGAGCTTAGATCCTTTTCCATACTAGATCAGACTCTTTCATGGACACACTCGAAGAAATACCCTTTCACCAACTAAAAAATGATAATCCACTCTATGTGCATCAACATACTTCTTCTACTTGTCTTGTGCCACCACCAAGTGCTTCTAATACAATCAACTTGTTGCTCCATATCCAGAAGCATGTCAGGTCCAAGTAGAACTCTATCATCAAGTTGATCCCAAATCAACGGAGTCTGATAAGGATGTCCATACAATGCTTGAAAACTATGCATACCTATGGAACTATGATACCCATTATTATAGGTGAACTCCACTAAGTAGGGATAATCTTCCGAATATGATTGCTAATCCATAACATACATCTCGAGCATATCCTCAAGAATCTGATTGGCCCTCTCAGTTTGTCCATCGGTCTCTGGGTGATAAGCTAAACTAAAGTTCAATTGAGTACCTAAGGCATGTTGCAAGGATGTCCATAATGCTGATGTAAACACATGGTCTCTATCTGAAATGATTCTACATGGAATTCCATGCAAACGAACAATATCCTCCATGAAGATCTTTTCCACAAAAGAGGCATTATAGGATGAATGATCCAGAGAGAAATATGCTACCTTAGTCAACCTGTCAACAGTAACCATGATAGCATCATGTTGACTAGATGATATAGGTAATCCTACAATGAAGTCCACCGATATGATATCCCACTTCTATTAAGGAACAAGATGTGGCTGCAACAGTTCTGCGGGATGTTGGTGCTGGGCCTTAACTCTCTGGCACTCAAGACATCTCGAGACAAAATCAGCAATGTCACGCTTTATCCCAGGCCAAAAGTACAATAGTTGAATATTTGCATGCATCTTCTTAACATCGAGATGAGCTAAATAAGGTGCTCGGTGTGCCTTTGACATAATCAAAGTGCGAAGACCGTCTACAAGTGGCACATAGATACGACCCAAATGTCACAACAAACCATCTGAATTAAGAGTATATCATGTGAATCTACCCTCTAAGGGTCTAATTGATCCCAACTTTGTCTTAACCTCTTGATACAGTCTGTCTGTCAGAAGTGATGCTAGAATCTAACTCCTTAAATCAACTCCAAGAGTCACGGTAGAAAGCTCATGCCTTTTCCGACTAAGAGTGTCAGCCACTATGTTCTCTTTCCCTTGGATACCTCAAAATCATACTCACATAAGAACTCCATTCACTGTATCTACCTAGCATTCAAATTAGGCTGCGTGAAAATATACTACAGACTACGATGATCACTATGAAGTTAAAAATGGTGACCCAACAAGAAATTCCTCCATCGAACCAGAGCATGAACAATTGCAATTATCTCCAAATCATGAGTAGGATAGTTTAGTTCGTGATCCTTGAGTTTGCAATACTCGTAAGTGATCACATGACCTTCCTACATCAGAATGGCTCCTAATCCCTCCAAAGACACATCAATGCATACAACAAAGTCCTTAGTAGGATCAAGAATGACTAAGATAGGCACACTTGTCAACTTTTTCTTGAGTGTCTGAAAAGCCAACTGACACTGATCTAGCCAGAGGAATTTATTCCCTTTCCTCTGAAGAGAAGTAATAGGATGAGCAATCCTAGAAAACCCCAGAAAAAATCATTTCTAACAATTGGCAAGACCCATAAAATTGTGAACTTCAGGTACATTGGTAGGCACAGGCCAATGAATGATAGCTTGGATGTTTGAAGGATCCACTGCAATAACCTGTCCAAACATAACATGACCAAGGTATTTTTCCTTAGTCTGGAAGAACTCACACTTCAAAATTTTTTTGAACAACTGATTCTCTCTCAAGCACTGCAATACCTATCTCATATGCTCTTCATGCTCCTTCATATCTCTCAAATGGATCAAAATATCATCGAGAAACAAAAGAACAAAGTGGTCAAGGTATGTGCGAAAAACACCTTTCATCAAACTCATGAAAATAGATGGTGCATTAGTTAACTCGAATGGTACCACTGTGAACTCATAGTCCTTGTAATGAGTTAAAAATACCGTTTTATGAATATCCACTTCATAAATGTGCAACTAACGGTAACCCGATTTTAGATCAATTTTAGAAAACACATTAGCTCCCTTGATCTAATCAAAGAGATCATTGATTCTAGGAAAGGGATATCAATTCTTAACCATCACTTTGTTCAATTGACGATAATCAATGGACAATCTAAGAGATTCGTCCTTCTTCTTCATGAAGAGGTTCTCCCAAGGAAAAAAACTCAAATGAATGAACCCCTTATCCAGAAGTTCCTCCAACTGTAAATGAATCTCTTCTAGTTCCTATGTGTTAATTATGTATGGAGCTCAAGATATAGGCTCTGCTCCAAGAACTAGATTGATTTTGAAATATATGTCACGCTTTTGTGGCATTCTGGGAATATCACCTGGAAAAACATCTGTGAATTCTCCAAGAATAGGGTAATCATCAAGAGATACCCCTTGACTCTTCCCTACCTCCTAGCCATTAACTGTTGCTACAAAAAATTGACAAACCTTATGCATGCATCTCCTTAACTGCATAGTAGATATAATCTACAATGAGATGGGTCTCTGTACACCAATTATCTCAACTTTTTCAACAAAATCATCTAAGAAAAGTACTATCTTATATCAATAATCAATCACTGCATGTAATTCCAACTAGTCCATACCCAAAACAATGTCATATGAACCAAGAGGTGTAACTCAAAGATCTACTGAGGTAGATAGTGATCCAATCTTAAGTCCACAATTGTTAACAAGGGATTTTACTGCTACCTTCACTCTAGAGGCCAATTCTACCTACCACGTAATGCCTTGCTTTACTGCCACAAGTCCACATCGCTCAACAATCGATGGAGAAATAAACAAATCAAAAGCTCCATAATAAAAAAGGATAGAAACATTAATACCCTATAACTAACTTGAGGCCTCCACCACAGTATTCTAATGATTTTCCTGAGGATTATCTACTGTAGAAAAATCTCTGTGAGAACGACCTGCATCTCCAATTGTCGCCTCTGAAGTTGCGGGTTGTTGACCAAACCCAGATGTACCTCTCAAAGGACACTACCTCACAATGTGACCCTATTGACCATATGAAAATAAACCAGTACCTCTACCAAAAACTCTACCACTTGAAGGTGCCTTCGACTGCTGGAAACTACCTCTACTAATTGTAGATTGTGCACTCTATTCTAGTTGATCCTGATAATTGAACTTATTATGTCACCATTTATGGTTCTTCCCAGACTGTGAACCATTACCCGACTGAATTTGAGAACTCTTATTCTTCGGTGGGTAACACTGCTGCTACTCTCGACCACCCTTAGTGGGTGCCTATTGGTTCCTAGAGGAAACCCCTATCTGAGTTGGACCACCACAAGGAATAAATCCTATAGTAGGTGTACTACCTATCTGAACACCTATATGTCCACCCAAAGTCATAGACAGATTCTCCTCCATAATTTGTGCCTTCTCCACAACTACCTCTATAGTCTTCAGCTCAAAGACTTGGACTCCTTCAGTAATATGGGCATTCAATCCCCTGATGAAGTGTTGTACCAACATAGCCTCATCTTCCACAATTTTGGCATACTATTTGAGCTCACAAAACCTATGCTCAAATTTCTCAACTGACATAGCCATCTGATGAAGATCATGGAACTCATCTGCACGACATTGTCTCTAATGCTTTGATAGGAAACTTGCTCTGAATCACTCCAAGAACATAGCCGATGAAACTAAACCAATATCCAAGTGAATCTTCTACTCCTCTAATTGCCACCATGTAGAGGCAAAGCCTCTAAGATGCATAATGGTGCATCTCGCTCTAGTGTTGCTACCATATGAATGCATAGAAAAAAACGTCCCAAGTCTAACAACTAAGTTTCTTCTTCCAAACCACCACTAGTACTATCAAATCTGGGAGGGCGTTCCCTCAATGAATTTCTCATATGCCCTACAGTAATGACATCCTACTCCATAGTCTCAACAACTCTCCTAGGTGATCTGTCTCGTTCTCTATCCACTTCTTGTTCACCCTCTCATCTAGGACCAAGGAAAGCAAGAACCTAATCAAGCAAGGGATGCAACATAGCTCCCTCTAATTCTGACTAAATCATATTCAATTCCTGATCCACCTGATTAACGGGAGGTTCCAGCTGCCAACATGCTCACTCTCATGAGAACTCTGAGGAGTATCCTGGTGATTAGCCACACGGCCACCACCTTGACCTCGACCATGACCCCTACCATGATGTTTAGGCATGGTCTTGCATAATACCAAAGACAAGTCTCAGTTTCAAGACGCAAAAGAAAACATGAAAACACACACTACAAAGTTTAAAATCTAGGACAACCTAATGGGCTCGCAAGAACTAGAGCACCCAGTGTTAGAACCACACTCTAATACCAAGTTGTAACACTCCACCATGGAACCTAGAGAACAACACAAAGAACTAATCAACTAAAAATTTTTGTAAAAAAAACATCCAATTACAACATGTGAACTAAGTAACCACTTTCACAAACGTTCTCAGGGTTCCATAACAAAGCTAGTTAAACATACACTAGTAGAATAACACATCATAAAACCATATACATGAAACATAAGAATATATCATATCACTAATGAATAATCCCATTTCATAATTATACAATGTTAAGTTACATGTTCAAGATACATCAAGCGAGATTGTGACAAATCTTGATACATCAAAATCATAATACAATAAGGTCTCATATAATCATCATGTATGGATACAATATAGATGATGATCATGCACAATTTTCAAACTTGTCCAAGAGCATGCTTAGCACCCAACTCATCAAACAAAGTAAAATCAAGAACCTATCAAGAACAATATCATCTCGCACTACATCACCTACAAGGGGACCCAATGGAGGATAGAGCACGTTCCTCCCAACCATGTGGTACTCAAAAGCCCACCCTCGTGCTAGGAGATAATATCAGGTCCACAAGTCAAACAAACATACACGAAGACATAACATAACATCACATGGCTGACAATCACATAATGACATAACGATATCTAAACCATATGACATCAAAAAGCTCCTAGAGAAAACACCAAGGCAAATGGTAACTCTACACAAGAGACCACAGAAAATGTATAAGGATAAGAGTGTCATCACATAGTTGCTTTAGGTTACCCTGCTGAATCTTCCTAGATTACCAACCCTCATCCTGAGTTACCCTAGCAATCTGTACCATTTCTTGGATCCTAAACAAACACATGTGGAGTCAAATTAATTTTTGAGAAGACAAAGTAAACAACCATGCCATTCCAGGCCATCTCAACCTACCCTTAATCTATAGAAGCATTGAGGTATAAGGCGAGGCAAAACAATTATCTGTGTTATATAGTGAACACTACCCAACCCCTAGTTCACTAAATTAAGGTTTTCACTAAAATAACTACTCTCGATAGGTTACCCTAGTAACCTCTTAGGGTTTCAACCCCTAATAAAAGCCACTCCTCCTATATAGAATAACATAACTTACTGTCAACAATGTAGGAAATTCATCATGCACAAAAACTAAACCACAAATATACACATCATAAACAAGACAATACCAAATAACTTCAAATACCTCTAATGAGATAATGCATCGTGCATGGCTAAGTCCATAATCAAGTCATATGAAGAACGAAAATAAGAAAGCATTACACTCTTTACAATGCACATTACAACCCCACCCTCTAGAAGAAATTTTAGAAACCCCAAAGCATATAAGTATACTCTTCTAATTATTAAAAAATAATCTTGACCAATGTAACATTCACCAAATCTTATTGATCTAAAATATCATAAAAATATCACATAAGTATAATTTAAGTGACATATAGATTTTGTTCTTTTTCTACAGATAAACCTATATTTATACAATATTAAGAATAAACAAATTCTTTACAATCAGTTTTCCAATTATAAAGTAAAATTCAATCCATTGGGTAAGTGCACCAAGATGGTTCCCAAAAAGGGGACTTAAGTGGACAACTTTTTTTTGAAATCAGGAAATACTGACCTTGGATGTGAAATTGAGGATACTTAGACTCAAAATTTTGAGATGGAACGAAAAGAAGGATTCAAGTGCTCCGAGTCTACTTTCTAGACTACTAATTTATTTTGAAAATGATTGAGATTAAGGGGTTCAAATGATTGGATTGAGGGGGACTTAGCTAGGTAGGGTGGGAGGGATAGAGGGAGGGAGAGAGAGAGAGGGTTGGTGGGAGAGAGAGAATTGATGGAGAGGAAGAGAGAGAGAGGTGGGTGGGAGAGAGAGAATTGAGGGAGAGGGGAGAGAGAGAGAGAGAAAGAGAAAGAGAGGGTTATGTAGGTAGGGTGGGAAAGGGAGAGACTTGAGAGTGTGAGGGGGGTGAGAGGGAGAGACTTGAGAGATAGGTAGTGAGAGGGAGTGTGAGAGAGAGGGAGTGAGAGAGGGTGGTAGGGATTGATTGAACAAGAGGTACATAGAAAGGGGGAGACGGTACATATAGACAATTAGAGAGGGTGGGAAGGAGGGAAGGAGGGAGAGGTGAGATGTATAGATAGAGAGAAAGTGATAGGGGTTGAGGGATTAGGATGGAGGACCTATAGGGTTGATGGTTTCTAGGGTATTAGGGTTTAAGGTTTGAGGGTTGATGGAATAGGTTTGATGGTAGAGGGTATAGGGTAGAAGGTTTAAGGTTTAATCATTTAGGGTTGAAGGGTTTCTTGGTTGAGGGTAGATGGTTTAGGGTATAGTTTTGAGGGTTGAGTGATTAAGGGTTGAGGGTTGATTGTTTAATGTATAGGGTAAAGGGTAGAGGGTTTAAGGGTAGAGGGTTGAAGATTGAGGGTTTAAGGTATTGGGTCGAGGGATTGGGGTTGAGGGTTCAATATATAGGGTAGAGGTTATAGGGGTTGAGAGATTAAGGGTTGAGGGATTAGGGTTTAGGGTAGAGAGTATTGGGTTGATGGTAGAGTTTAGAGGGTAGAGGGTAAAGGGTTTAAGGGGTTATGGTTGAGGGTCGAGGGTTTAGGGTTGAGTGTTTAAGGGTTTAAGAGTTGAGGGTTTAAGGGTCAAGAGGGTTGAGGTATTAGGGTAGAGAGTTTACTAAGTGGTTTGAGGGTTGGGGGACTAGGGTTGAGGGTAGAGGGTATAGGATTGGTGGTAGAGGGTAGAGGGTTTATGGGTTAGGGTTTAGGGATGAGGGATTAATAGGTTATAGAGTAGAGGTTATAGGAGTTGAGGGATTAGGGTTTAAGGGTTGAGGGTTGAGGGATTCAGAGGGTATAGGGGTTGAGGGATTAAA
>CM021101.1:854282923-854554230 GCA_007115665.2 Sequoiadendron giganteum | reverse complement strand
AGAGGGTATAGGGGTTAAGGGTTGAGGGATTAGCATATAGGGGTTGAGGTATTAGGGTTTAAGGGTTGAGGGTTGAGGGTTGAGGGATTAAGGGTTGAGGGTTGAGGGTTGAGGGATTAAGAGGGTATAGGGGTTGAGGGATTAGAGTTTAAGGGTTGAGGGATTAGGGTTTGAGGGTCCCACTCTCCCCTCTCTCCCTCCCACTCTATCTCCCACTCTCCCCGTCCCTCTTTCTCCCTCTCCCCCCTCTATCCCTCTCTCTCTATCTCCCACTCTCCCCTCTCTCCCTCCCATTCTATCTCCCACTCTCTCCCTCTCTCTTTCTCCCACTCTCCCCCTCTCTCCCTCCACTCTATCTCCCACTCTCTCCCTCTCTCTTTCTTCCACTCTCTCCTTCTCCCTCCCTTTATATCTTCCACTCTCCCACTCTCCCCTCTCTCCCTCCCACTCTATATCCCACTCTCTCCCTCTCTCTTTCTCCCACTCTCCCCTCTCTCCTCCACTCCTATCTCCCACTCTCCCTCCTTTCTATCTTCCACTCTCCCATTCTCCCCTCTCCCCTCCCACTCTATCTCCCACTCTCTCCCTCTCTCTTTCTCCCACTCTTCCACTCTCTCCCTCTCTCTTTCTTCCACTCTCTCCTTCTCCCTCCCTTTATATCTTCCACTCTCCCCCTATCTCACTCCCACTCTCTCAAAAACTCATATACTCTAAAAAATACACTGAGAAAACTAAATTTCACATAGCATGAGTGTGTTTTGTAGTCCACTAAAACGGTAAAAAAATCTATATACCCATGATTTGAAGGCTCGCAGTTTGCATATTCCCCTGGTTCTGCATGTGCTCTGACAAAAAATATCTTTTTGATGATGTTGTGAAGTGTGCAAGCATTGTTTTCACATTCCATCACCTTTTCCATGATATTTTTACCACCTTTGCATGAAATAGAAGAGTTTCCATGTTGAAAGACATATAATATCAATTGAAGTTTGAATTCCATTGATAAATGATTTACAATTGAAGTGTGGAAGGGAACAAGCTTTTGAACAAGTCAAATTGTTGTGGAGTTTGAAGAAAGAAGAAGGTAAGGCTACATAATTGGGTTGAACTCCTCCATTTGAAACTCTGGTTTTTAAGGTATGTGAAGTCTTTACAAATTTTATTTCATTATATTCTCCCACATGCTAGGACCCTTTGGTCAGGCTTAGAGCATCATTAATGCCCTTTTCCCACTTTTAGGACAAATTTCCAAGTCTACATGGACTAATTTGCCTAATTTCATCATTCAGGCTTCTCCAAACTTCAAGGCTCTAGACTACCCTAAGTTTGCCTTAACTCACACATAAATGAAGCTTTCAATGACATATATTTTTCAATTATCTTGAATGGATACATTTTTTAGGAACTAATATTCGTCTCATTACCATGGTACAGATAAAATTATCTGCCATGCCGAAGAAAAAGACAAAGAGGAAACTAACAGACGAAGAGAATGAAACCTTGAAAGAAAAGGAGAGAGTTCGGGTGGTGGCATATTGTGAAAAGAAGAAATTGGAAACAATTGATGAAAACAACCCAATTGTAGAGGAACCTCAACCATCAAAAAGAGAACAAGAATTGGCAGCACAAAAGGCACGAATGCGAAAGCATCGTCGTAAGACAGATTCAGATACCGTAGTTGGAGACACACCCTCTACGACAAGTGAATATGAAGGGAAACCATTAAGCACAAGCGAATATGGAGGGACACCATCTAGCACAAGTGAATATGGATGGACACCATCTACTACAAGTGAATATGGAGGGACACCATCCAACACATTTCAACTTGCGAGTACATCATCACTCGAAATTGACGAAGAAGGTATGCCATCATTCCCATGTGAACCTCAAGGTATGTCTTCTTCTCCACCCTCGATCGAAGGTATGCAATCTAGCCCACCTCAATTAAATATTGATGAAATTCCTAATGTTGAGATGTATGTACCTAGGAGAACACCACTAAGAATTTTGTGTAGAAAGCCAAAGTATTTGATTAATATTGATGATGATATTTTGCAGCACATGGAAGGTAAGATTTCAATGCGCACTTGTAGAAGATATGCTGATAAGATTTGGGAACAATTCTTTGAAAGGTTAAATGAGACTGCAAGATGTCAACTATTTGTTGAAATGACGCAGGGTGTAAAGTATAGGAACATCATGAATACTCTTGGGTTGAGAACATTGAATGCATCGAGTGAAGATACTATTGTGAAGAATCTAATGGATGCTTATGAGAGTGTGGGTAAGACCTCACACTCAAAGGATAGTAATGTCACCCGACGTGTCATTACATCGACTTTGGTAAGTTGTCAAACAAAGAGAGCTCGCCTAATTAAAAAGACTAGTAAAAAAATGGGAATTAGTAGAAAGAATTTATCAAGAGCCATTCAAAGGCGACAAAGAATTGAGGGCAATGATACAAATGAATTATGGGCATTCTCGAGGAGACTATCACGAAAAGATAAAGAAGTTGTCGAAGCCTTGAGAACACTAATTGAAGACTATTGGAAGAATAACACAAGGCCATCTCCGAATCAAAGGGATGTGGTAAGAAGGAGAATCGGTAGTCGGAATCGTGAGCCACATCCAAAGCATTTTTTGGATATGACTCAAACCCAATTTTTTTGGAAATTTGAAAATGATTATCCTCAAATTAGTATTTCTCAAAGATTTTTTGAACTGCTTAAACCTTTTTATGTCAAGATAAATCACACACGCACTACTTTTTGTTGTAGACTACATATTGAATTTTCTAACCATTACGATGTTTATCATTCTATATGTTTAGACTTGCATACTAACGATGTTTTGCAAGATTGTGGCATAGAAGCCCCACCAATATCTTCAAGAGAGTTCTTATCAAAAATTTTATGTGAAATAGAGGATGGTAGATATTCTATAGGACAACATGCTTGGATGGTTCATGCGAGCGTTGTGGTGGCTTCTAGCATATCCCAATATGTCAACATATGGAAATCACATATGAGGTGGGCCAAAAACTAGTAGAGTTCGGGAAGTATAAAACAATGGAATATGCTACAAAAGATGGGTTTCAAGCAAAAAGGTGTGATTTGGTTATTGAGAATATTCCAGTGTACAAATTTATGACCACATTTCATGACAGTATACTGTCTGAGTATGCAATGCATACCCATAGAGCCCGATGGTTGGACACATAGTTCAAGCGATGCAAGGACACCTTTCCAGTTGGAAGCATAATATTCGTGGTTGACTTTGCAGAGAACTACACTCTACAACCACAACATGAGGTGCAGTCATAGTATTACAACTCCACACAAGTTTTGATATTTGTGCACATAACATTCATTCATGCATCTGATAGTATAGATGAGAAAAGGAAGGTATTGAGGGAGTACCACTTTTACATTAGTGATGATCGCACACACTCTCCAGAGTTCGTGCAAAGTTGCTTCCAGATGTTCTACAGTGGTTTGGCTCAGAGGGGCATAGAATACAATCAACATATAACATGGTCTGATAGCTGTGCAACACAGTTCAAGAACTCGCGCATGTTCTACTGGTTGTGCAGGATGCATGTCATTACAGGTGTTCAACATATGTGGAACTTTTGTGAGGCTGGACATGGAAAGGGGAGCATGATGGTGCAGGAGCATGCGTGAAAAGGGCATTAGCACATGAAGAGTTAAAGTATAAAGACAATGCAAAGTTGACAGATGCAAAATCAATCATGAAGTGGTGTAATGCTTTGATGGGTCCAGGTAATGAAGGTACGTCTTTAGTTCGTAGATTTTTTGGTTGATGGATGATACTAACATTGCACCATATTAAGACTATTGTACACTAATAGGATTGAGTGAGGTACACTCTTTCCTTAGCTCAAATATAGGTTCATGGAGTATCGATACATGAAAGATGGCATGCTTTTGTTCTTCATGTACAATGCAAGACTAGAATGATTGCGAGTCAGGGGAGTGGGTTGACAAATGGTTCACAAGTTATCTTAGCCCACTTCACACGTATCGCCTTCCGATGGCATTGGAACTGACACAGATAGAATCATCGGTGGACTTTGACCACATATCAGATCTAGTTCAACGAGGTGATATATCTACTTTCTTAGCTATTGAAATTTCATATCGTTAGATCTTACTTTGTACTATATTCGTAATGTTGACAAATTTCAAGAGATTTTTTGCACATATCAATGTAGGGCATGTTTATGCAGTTATTGCAGATGAAGACAATGAAGAGGGAACATACTATTAATTGTGTGGTTGTGTTGAGAAAAAAAATAAATTGGAGGCCCCAGTTATAGGTGGAGAAAACATCGAATACCCTATAGGGTCAGTTGTGGTTACTGGAACATGGCTTAGAAGGTACCCACATTCAAGTGTTAAACATTGGCTATTTCAGGACTTTGACATGCATCATAAGATTCTTCATTACTCGAACCTTGTTGTGGCATCCAATGCTCATTTGACCAAATATGGGGGTAGACCTTTGAACAAGACGTTATGGAAGGTCCGTGAGTTTGACCATGAGGCAATACTTGACACAATAAAGAGTAGAGCAGACCTGGATGGATCATTGGATTAATTTGTAAGTATATGCACATTGGTTCTTATTAATTTATACTTGTATGTACATTAATTTGTTTGATGCCAATGCTATCATCTTCTTTTACAGTGATTGGTGTCCCCTTGCAAAAATGTAGATATATGAGCCATCCAAGAGAATGTCAACTAGAAAAGCAATGCAACATCCTTATTTTGATGCCTGCATGCAACATATGTAAGTGCCTTCCATCTATTTTTATTTCATTTCCATTTTGGATGCTCCTTATTTTTCTCTTTTACTTTGCGTATTTGTAAGTAAACTACTAAGGGTTGATTCATCTTTCGTTGCAGAAAATGTTGATTTAAGAGCCATCAAAGAAAATCTCAGCCAAAAAAGAAATGCAACATACTTATTTTGATGATTCTAACAAATCTCAATTTTGATTTCAAGCCATTGTAAGAGAGCATGTGAAGCTTAGCGAGGGAATCTCAAGTTACTCATTTGAAGTTAACCTCGTGATGAACACCTATGATGTAGACATTTAAAGAGAATCTTGAATCTATGAGTGACATTGTAAAAGATCTGCGAGAACGAAGTGCCAGAGGCATTGTAATAAGATTTAATTACATAATGAGATATACTCAAAAATTGTAAGGTTGAAGTTCATGATTGGTGTAGTAGCACCTTGTTTTGTAAATGCCTTGAGTAGGAAAATTTGCAAACTTTGAATTTTGAAATGTAAACAATGTGAAAAAGGTCATATAAAGGTCATGTAAACAATTTGTACATATTTTTTTGTAACTTGTGTGACCAAGCAGATTGTTCCAACACGTTTGAATAGGTATGTTTATGCTAGACATGGTCTCTTTTCGCATAGAAACATGTATAATCGCTTTGAGCTATGTTCCACCGGATCGATCCCTTAAGGGTCCAACATGCAAAATGGCTGCAAACTTCAGCATGCTAGTACTCGGATACCATGACACTTAGAAACTTCTCATCTGATCTTACATAAAGGAGTTGGGCCCCTCTAGAAAAAAATCTCTCGATTTTGGCTATCTTGGAGTAGTTTTCTCATGGTGGTGAATTTTCACTTGATGGAAAAGGTGTCAAATTCAAGTAGTGCAAAGTTGCAAAGTGGTGCAACTTTCGCTCTGCAACTCGTGTGACCAAGTGGACTGTTCCAACACATTTGAATAGGTATTTTTACGCTAGACACGGTCCTCTTTCACACTGAAACACGTGGAATCGCTCCGAGCTATGTTCCACCAGACCGATCCCTTAAGGGTCCAAAGTGCAAAATGGCTGGAAACTTCAGCATGCTAGTACTCAAATACCATGACACTTAGAAACTTCTCGTATGATCCTAAAGAAAGCCATTCAGCCCCTCTAGAAAAAACTCTCTTGGTTTTGGCTATCTTGGATTGGTTTTCTCATGGTGGTGGATTTTCAATTGATGGAAAAGGTGTCAAATTCAAGCAGTGCAAAGTTGCAAAGTGGTGCAACTTTCGCTCTGCAACTCGTGTGACCAAGCGGATTGTTCCAACATCTCCGAATATGTATTTTTACACTAGGAATAGTGCTATTTCACACTGAAACATGTGGAATCGCTCCGAGCTATGTTCCACCAGATTGATCCCTTAAGGGTCCAAAGTGCAAAATGGCTGCAAACTTCAACATGCTAGTACTTGGATACCGTGACACTTAGAAACTTCTCGTCTAATCCTACAAAAAGCCATTGGGCCCCTCTAGAAAAACCTCTCTCAGTTTTGGCTATCTTGGAGTTGTTTTCTCATGGTAGCGGATTTTCACTCGATGGAAAAGGTGTCAAATTCAAGCAGTGCAAAGTTGCAAAGTGGTGCAACTTTCGCTCTGCAACTTGTGTGACCAAGTAGACTATTCCAACACATTCGAATAGGTATTTTTATGCTAGGCACGGTCCTCTTTCACATCGAAACACGTGGAATCACTCCGAGCTATGTTCCACCAGATTGATCCCTTAAGAGTCCAAAGTGCAAAATGGCTGCAAACTTCAGCATGCTAGTACTCGGATACCGTGACACTTAGAAAATTATTGTCTAATCCTACAAAAAGGCGTTGGGCCCCTCTAGAAAAACCTCTCTCGATTTTGGCTATCTTGGAATGGTTTTCTCATGGCTGCAGATTTTCACTTGATGGAAAAGGTGTCAAATTCAAGCAGTGCAAAGTTGCAAAGTGGTGCAACTTTCTCTCTGCAACTCGTGTGACCAAGCGGACTATTCCAACACATCCAAATAGGTAGTTTTACGCTAGGCACTATCCTCTTTCACACCAAAACACGTGGAATTGTTCCGAGCTATGTTCCACCGGATCGATCCCTTAAGGGTCCAAAGTGCAAAATGGATGCAAACTTCAACATGCTAGTACTCAGATATCGTGACATTTAGAAATTTCTCATCTAATCCTATAGAAAGGAATTGAGACCCTCTAGAAAAAACTCTCTCGATTTTGGCTATCTTGCAGTGGTTTTCTCATGGCGGCGGATTTTCACTTGATGGAAAAGGTGTCAAATTCAAGCTATGCAAAGTTGCAAAGTGGTACAATTTTCGCTCTGCAATTCGTGTGACCAAGCAGATTGTTTCAAAACATCTGAATAGGTATTTTTACGCTAGGCATAGTCATCTTTTGCACCAAAACAAATGGAATCACTCTGAGCTATGTTCCACCAGATCAATCCCTTAAGGGTCCAAAGTGCAAAAAGGCTGCAAACTTCAGCACGCTATTACTCAGATGTCGTCACGCTTAGAAAATTCTCATTTGATCCTATAGGATCGTGTTGAGCCTTTCTACAAAAACCTCTCTCAGTTTTGGCTATCTCAGAGTGGTTTTCCAGTGGTGGTGGATTTTCACTTGATGGAAAAAGCATCAAATGCAAGCAGTGGAAAGTTGCAAAGTGGTGCAACTTTCATTATGCAACTTGTGTGACCAAGTGGACTGTTCCAACACATCCAAAAAGGTATATTTATGCTAGGAAAGGTCATCTTTTGCATCGAAACATGTGGAATCACTCTGAGCTATGTTCCACCAGATCGATCCCTTAAGTTTAAGGAGTCTTAAGTTGCAAATTTGTAAGTTGCTTAAAGAAACAAATTTGAAATGATATTGAATGGCCCACTTAGCACTCATTGCATCTAAGTGATGCTCATAGAGGTGAGGCACTAGGCCTTCCCAAGAGGTCATCCATTCTAGTATACTCTAGCTCAAGCGCTTAAACACAGTTTTTTCCCCAAGAAGGCACAGTGGAAAATGCAGAATCCGCTGTACTTTTGATGAGTGGAAAGGAATTCCTAAGAGACATGAAGGAGGAAGAAGGAGTTTTCAATGCAATCATGTTGAAGCCAAAGGAGGAGGAGTCACCTAGTCAGCTACCTATGATAGCAGAGGTGAAGCAACTGTTGGATTAGTTCAGGGATATCATTTGTGAAGGCACACTAGCTACACTACCACATAAGAGGGAAATTAGTCATCAAATTGACTTTGTACCAGGAGCAACAATACCTAACAAGGCTGCATACAAAATAACACTAGAGCATAACAAGGAGGTAGCAAGGCAAGTTCAAGAAATTTTGGACCAAGGGTTGATCAGGAAAACCATAAGCCTTTGTGCTGTTCCAGTGGTGTTGGCACCTAAGAAGGGAGATAAGTGGAGAATGTGTACTGATTCTAGGGCCATAAATAGGATAACCATTAGATATAGGTTTCCTATTCCTAGGATAGAAGACTTAATGGACTGTTTAGGGGGTGCTAAGTACTACTCCAAGATTGATTTGAAAAGTGGCTACTATCAGATTAGGATGAAAGAGGGAGATGAATGGAAGTCATCTTTTAAAACCATAGAGGGGTTATATGAGTGGTTAGCAATGCTGCAGATGAAAAGGATAGGGTCATGCAAAGTGTTGGATAAGTATGGATCCAATGCATACAAGGTGGAGTTACCCAAGCAGATGTCCATTTCGCCTATCTTGATTAGATCAGACCACAAGTGGACAAGATTCTAGACTCAAGGGTGAAGAAGAAGACTAGGCACAAGACATAAATAGAGCACCTAGTGAAGTGGATACATCAACCAGAGTCAGAGGCTAATTGGATAGCAGAAAGTGACTTTAAGAAGCATGGAATTAGTGAGGAGCTCTTGACACCACCAGTTCCTTAACTTCTCTGTTGTAAGGGGGAGAATGGTGCAAGAGCACCTTAAGGTCTTTTGGAGAGATCTTTGCAATTTTGGCTTGTAGGTGGTTCTAGCCAACCACCAAGGGAATAAGGACTATGATGTAAAGTCCCAAGAGTTTTTTTGATAAGTGAATTGGAAATAGGTTTGTTAGGGGCTTGCGGTTTGGGTAATCCTTGGACACTGTGAGCATTTTGAGGAATGTTGCCTTGGCTATTTGTCTTAAAAGTTGGAAAATGGAATTAATGATGCTCTAAGCCCAACCCAAGGGTCCTAACACATGGGAGAAAGGTATAGAAGGTCATAAAAACCATAATACCTGGGTTGGAGGATTGTTTTCATGAAATGAGAGTTGGAGAGTACATTTTTGTGATTGGAAGAGAGCAAGTTTTCATTGAATTTCTATGTTTAAGCCTTCATCCAGTCAAGAATGGATTGAAAGGACTTATCTGATACTTTGAGTCTTCCATTTGTGTCACTTAATTACCTTGTGTAGAATTATATTATTCATCTAGATCGACTGGTTATATTTTTGTAAGTTTTTGGTGTTCTTGGTCTCATTGCCGGTTCAGGCCAATTTTTTGAATAACGAGTCCCACTTGACTTCCCATGGCTTTCCTCTCATGGCCACTTGGAATCAAGTTGGGGAATGTGTAAATATTGTACATATAGGTTTTGGGGTCTTGTTTTGTAGGGAAGGTGATGAAATCACCAAGCACTAGGCGAGTGTAAGTGCATTCTAGCTAGTAGCTTGGAGAGGACAGCAGCAAGGAGAGTTGCTAAATGGATTGGTTTGTGCCAATCAAGAGTATGGGAGTGTAGGCACATGTATCTCAGTCATGTGTGTGCCAGGAGGAGAGTTGATGAGGTCGTTGAAGCTATCAAAGAAGGAAAAAGAGCCAAAAACCCTAGGAACCCTTGAAAATAGGGGGTTTGAGGACAATCATATGTACGGACACTTGTAGGACCTAAGGCTTAGTAAATATTGGATCCTTGATGGTAAAAAGAAAGAATCTACAAAAAAAATTGGGGGTTGTTAAGACTGTTTGTGAGAAAAGTCAAGAAAACGGGTTCTAAGAGGCCAAATTGGGGCATAAGGCTACAAGGCCTAAAATTGAGGTTTTAAAGAAAGCGATGGGTAAAAAGTGAAAGAATCCAATAAGATGGATAAGTGAGGAGAAAAATCAACAAAGGGACAACTAGGATACCCTTCCCTAGCCCTGGAGTGGTTAGGACACTTTGGGTCAGTGTGGAGCCCAAGGAAGCTTAGTGGGGGATTGGGAGTGATGGAGAAGAATTTGAAATTGGTGGAGAGTCTTACGTGGTGAGAGGGGTTTAGGAGTGATCCCTTAGTAGGGTAGAGAGGAATACCCTAGGAAGACCAGATAATAGGTCTTGGGAAGAGCAAGAGTGCTCTTGAGGGATAAATGGTTTGTTTGGAAACAAGGATGGGTTCTCTCTTCATTGGCATATACATTATTCCTCAATGTGTTCACACCAGTGTTACAAGACTAGGACTCGCCTCGGACTTGACAAGCCATTTTTTGACTTGGACTCAGACTTGGAGCCCAGACTCGACAAATAGAAAAAACTAAGAAATTCAAATATTTTTAAGGATTTAAAACTTGTTTCATGCACCCTTTAATAAATAAACCTTAAAGACACAGTAGCATCATCAAATAGAAATTACTATGATCCCATAAACAAACATACATCAATAATATAAGTATAAGGACAAATTTTAGTTGAAGGAAATAACACATTTAGATATAAAAATATTGTGATATTGCTATCAAGATTCAATCATGTAGTTTTACAAGTCAAACTCATTGACCCATGATTCATCAGTAGTGGTTCACAAGAACCCATCTCTCATGATAATGGATGGTTCATAAGGAGGAAGATAAATCTTCATACATTTCTTCTATCAAAAATGAGGTAAGTGATTGGTTTCATGAAGGTCATGAGACACCATTAATGGGGAGTGGATACATGAAGAACTGATGGAGAATGATAATGGCTTCAGACTTGCTATAAAGGAATTTTTTTTTCGTTTCAATGATGCAAGAGGTTTTTGGTTTCACTACCAAAATGAGCCTATGAAGAATGCATGTGAAACTCCTTTTGACCTTGAGGGTGTACTTACTCCATCTCAAGGATCATGCATTGAGGATGACATAGATCAATGCTAGGGCTAACCAATTAATAATTATACACGTGAATAAGTCAAACATGTACATGTCAATAAGGGAACTACAAGTACT
The DNA here is from genome assembly GCA_007115665.2 of Sequoiadendron giganteum. Lineage (NCBI taxonomy): Eukaryota > Viridiplantae > Streptophyta > Pinopsida > Cupressales > Cupressaceae > Sequoiadendron > Sequoiadendron giganteum. The sequence goes on along the minus strand of CM021101.1, from coordinate 854,543,175 downwards.
CATAAACACGTAAGCCTCAAAAAGTATACACACGAATACATAGTATACACAAATTAAAACAAAATATATGCACGAATACAAGGTATAATCATCAAAACATGTAAGCCACAAATTATACACTCGAATGCACGTAAGTCACAAAGTATACATGTAAGTTGTAAAGTATACACTTGAATATACGTAACTCATATCTATTGAACCATCAATTTAGAATGCAAATATGGACAAGCATCAAAAAAAGATATTTGTATTAACCAAATAGCCATGTAGGCATACATAAATATATGTCGATACAAGTATGAAATATATGTACAAAATAGCCATGTAGGCTTACGAGAATTCCATCTAGGCATACAATGTCAAATATGTCCAATAAAAAACATGTACAAAACTGCCATGTAGGCATACAATAAAGGACTCTGGAATCAAAAGTCATTGCTCTCCATTCCCAGGAAATAAAATCTTTCCCTTTCCTTTTCGCTCGGATGGCGATAGGTCTGTCACTCATTTTTGTTGTGCTCATGGAGTGCTCCTGCTACTCCTCCTAGGGTTTAGTTCATGGTGAAGTTTTAACTGTTACAATAAGAAGTAAAGACACGAATATATAGAAATTACATTATGAAAAATGATATATTTGACAAAATAATCACTTACAGCCATCTCACGATCTCTATCCACGAGGGAAATATCCTCATGCCCATGCTCAGGCATGCTCAAGCCCTGTATAAACCATGCAAATAGACAAAAACTACGTGAATCAATAATGGTTTGATTTCTCACTAACTAACATCTATAACAACAAATGTAAATTAAAATTTACTAATTTGCCTCATACCTCTTCTGTCAGAGCCATCGAGGATTGTATAGTAGATGTCACACCAATATCCATTGCCCTCATCACATTCAGAGGTGTATCGTCTCGCAACAACTGAAAATAAAACAACAAATTATTCAATGTAATCAACGATGTGCATGCATAAACTACACAAATCTATTAAGTACTTGATTCATTAGTTAAACTCTTTATTCTATTACTTGCGTGAAGGTTTGAGTAAATCCACTGCCACTGGGAAGTGTTCCATCAAAATCTCCAATATTAGTTTGTTCAACATCCAAAATTGCATATTAAATTACCATTTGTAAAACAATTCCATTAATATGCAATAAACTTATAATTGTTTACTAGTTACATATCCTAGCGATAGGTGTACTACAAAAATAGGTTGGTGGGGGGGGGCGGTGTATCCAGTCTCAACACCGTGACCTTGCAATTTTATTAAAATCATAAAACATTTTTAGTTAATCTTGCATTTCAAAATCAAAATTTAATAAATTAAATTCAATGAACACATGCACTAACTTTTACTTGACTATCAATGCCATATGCCTCATGCAAAATGCCAACAACCCTCTCCATCTCCATAGCTGCAGATGAATCCTGCGTACCAGTCTCTTGAGGGTCGGTGGGGTCATGTGAAGAAGTAGCCCCGCAAGATTGACACACATGTGTTTGAAGACCACCACTAGAAGACTCCCCTGGATGGTGCTGTAGAATAGGGCTAGTATGATGGATGACACTTTGGGTCAAAGTGCTGATTGCCTGCAATGTCTCTACATCAACACTTTCCTTCATGACAAAAGGCATAACAATGTGCTCATGAGGTGGCCTAGCGAGAGCTCGTATACCTTGCCACGTAGGATCCGACTGTGTACCAGGTCTATCCTGAGCTGACCCCCCACCTCTCCCCTGGAAATCCCTTATATCAAAATAATTTGGGATTTTGTTCAATATGAAATCACTATATAGTTTCCTAAGGAAATATTGCGGGACCTCGCAATTGTTGCATGGTGGGTAATCGAAGACCATGTACCACCTATCATAAAATCGCTCCTTCATTTGTTGGTGGTGGCACCAATGGATATGAAACCTCTTCGCATTGAGGTTAAGATTTTGATTTGTGCATGGGTCGGTGAATAATGAACACAAACCACCTTTTGTTGTTTTTAAATCTTTCACATCCTTGTATGATAGTTTGTTTGTATAATACTCCCTAGCTGCCTGCCTCCTATCTTCCCATCTAGTTATTTGTTTGCTAATTGAATCTACGTTTGTTAACATATCTTTCAATGAATATGCTAGGGTCATTCTTTTTATGGTTGAACCATTTGGATCACTCAACCTATTGATCAGATCCTCAATTTGTTTTTTGTTGTTCTTAATTTCACTCATTAAATTTTGTTGAGTGCCAGGAGGGGGTTGAGTGATTGGTGGAGGAGGTTGATGTTGTGGTCGATTTTGATCTTGAGGATTTGGTTGGTCCTCCTATTGAGGATTTTGAGGGTTTGCAGGTTGATTTGCATCTCCTAAAAATTCAAACAAATAGATATCAAATTCAACCTAAAACCAACAAATTCAAAAAAAGAGAGAATAGAATCCTTACATCTTACAGCTCCTCATCATCATGGTGCCATCGTTGTGAAGAAATTCGGATTCTTGGTGAAGAAATTCAGATCCTAGAACGTGAGTGCGATATTTGGGGTTTTTGGCCATGGGTGGAGTAAAAAAACCAGTCGAAATGCAAATGAGAGATTTGCATTTGTTTTTTTGCTTTTAACAGAAGATAACGCGCTCGTGTTATGTCTTTGTATTTGTGGCCAAAGGGAACTTTCCTAGGTTTAATGAAAGCCATAACGCACTTGTGTTATGCTTTTCAATTTTTTTTTTTTAGGGTGTCCACGAAATTGCTACCCATTTCCATGCACCCACCCCATTCTATTTTTTATATATATGATAACGTTTAACATTAAGAATAAAATGAATCTCATTAAGTAAAATTGCAACCTTAACTAATAGAATACAACAAATACTAAAATCAAAGATACTTAATTCATTGATAAATGAATTCTTTTTCTTCTATGTGATTTACATAACATAAACAAAATATATTTTTTACATTAAAAAGCTGATTGAATAAATCTAATATATATAATAAACATTCAAACGATTACCACTACAACCGAATCAACTTAAGTTCAAACGTCAGCCACCACAAAGGATAATAGCATGAAACTTGCGAACTAACAATCACTACATGCATAAAAATAACATGCTTAAAAATAGAATAATACCAATAAGCTCATGCATTCTATAGTATTCAATAACGATAAAACAAATCCTTAACAAATTTAAATGCAAATTCCATTAATTTAAAGGCGAATTCTAATCAATATTGGAAGGTAAAAGTGGATCCAATACTAGAAACACTTTGACTAATTATCAAGAACAAGTTTAATACAAATGCAAACAAAAGATCAAAAGTTTAAAATAAATAAGTTGTTCCTGATAAACCTATGGTTTGAGAGACAATGTCGTCCACACCATTCCATCGTGCAAGACATGATAACAAGGAGACTTATGGAGATAACCATGTGCCCCGAGAAAAAGGATGGTGCTAGACAAGTAATGATAAAATGCCATATATTCAATGCATGAACAAAATAAAATTTAGGAATAGCTACACAAAAAGAAGGAAACGACATCATAATTTGATACTTGCAGATAAAATAAATGTGAGGGGAATACAATAATAAGTCATGCAGTTCAAGTATTGCGATGAAAGTATAAAGATAACATGTTGAGGAGGCCATAAGAAGGCTAAGAATAAAATGCACAGGACACCATGCAAATCATTTTCCAGCAATCATAAAATCAATTGCACGAATAAGAAACTGGCGACTGAGTGTGGAAGAAAAAACCGATATCGAAGACAAGGTAAAAGAAGATTATAGGAAAAAGATCAGCAACGGCTTCACATCACTGAGCATGCTTGCATTAAAATTAGGAAAAAAATATGGTATAGGTTGTACGTAAACCAGCAATGAGGCTGGTTGAATATCTTAGTTATTCACTAGTCTAAAACCCTACGGATAGAGGGAGCTATTTGCAAACCCAATAGAAAATTGTGAAGAACAGGGATGACTGTAGTATGTTAAATAATTTTCCTTTAGAATTCAAAGATTCAACACAACAACCATATGGTGCAAATGATTAAATCCTAAAAATGATCTACAGTAATGAAAGAGTCCGAAAAACTATTAATGAAATTCGGTTGCTTCTATTTATTACTCCTAAGTTTTTTTTTCATTGTAGATTTCATTCTCTAAAATATTTCTTCCATTAATGAAAATTAATCAGTAATGTTTCCATTTTCTGTTGTTTGTGAAGGTTATTCAATAAATGAGATCTACATAGAGAAAATCAAATACTGGAAACAACATTTAGAAGTTTCAAAATCAAGAAACAAAAACAAAAACACAATAGAAAACCTAGAGTACTTTCTCGAATTCTGATGAAGAATAGAGAAAGGCACGAAAAAATTATTCTAGATACCTTATGTCACTCGTAAAAGCCTTCGAATTCACAATCTTAAAAACTTTTCAATCGAAACACACAAAAGAAACATAAAATTTTTTCCAAAAAAAACTATCGTGAAACAAATTTTTCAGAAAAACCCAATTGCCTTGCACAAAAATTACATAACATTCCTTTTTAATTAATTTTCAATTGAATCACAATCAGAAAGCTTAACTGACAGTCTGCATGTGAACGAAATTGATCAAGCAGATCAAATTAAACAATAACTCAAGATGACACTTCCCATTTTGAATCACGTTTTCATATATTTTCCATAATCTATTGAAAATAACTATTTAAAAAATATCTATTTTTCAACGTTTAAGTTTTCTCAATAAATCAACAATTACATTTAATTAATATTCTATTTTAATAATTTTAATTAATCAAATCTTTTAAAACATTTACTCAAACTTTAATTACAAATTTATCTAAACATAAATAATTTAATCTAACATTACAATTAAATTACAATTAAATAAAATACTTATAAATCAAATCATTTAATTAAATAAACAAGTCAATTTCCAAACACGATGAACACACGAACGACATGATGGAATGAACGACGAACAAAAAAAGGGTAAGAAATGGGTACTTGTACTATCAATAAAGATGGCTAAAGAAAGAGGACTTGACACTATCTCTGAAACAACATGTTTGCATTGGGTCATGGTACAGTCATACTTGACAAAGCAGGTGGAGTCGATGCCTATACTTGAAAAATGCATAAAACAACATTGTCAAACATATCTACATATATCAAAAATCACACCATGAAGGAGATTCGTAGCGTAGCAGGGTACATGAGTGAGTAATGATACACTGTCTCCCTCACCAAGACTAAAATGCATCATAAACATCAAATACATCATGATAAACTCATTAAAACTCAGAAACAACATGAAACCATAACACATACAAATTCTATCATAATGTTGCCACATGAACATAATCAGATATCAAAATTTCTAATGTATCATCAATAGAGTATAAAGACTAACATACTCTCTGTGTCATAACTGAAATAATGTAATATAGTATCCAAAATAGCTAAATGAGTAGGAAATGAACATAAGCAAACTGAAACAAACAATAGCAATTGGAGGGACACTACAATTATTCTATAATTGCTTAAGTTTTTCATACTCCAAAGTGTGGTATAAGTTTAGTTATCAATTTCAGTTAATCTCCAATGTTCATTTCTTGACAATAATTAGTTACTATCGTATATTGTAGGTACCCATAGCAATAGTGTTAGCTTTGTTTTCTTTACTATTTTGCAGGTTTTGACTTCTCAACAAAATATCTATAATAGGATGAATTAGGTAGTTTTAATTCTTTGAAAGCACATACACTGCTAGTACCATCACAAGATTTCTAGCCATGGTCGATTATTCAACGTAGGTTTTTCTAAAGGTTTAAGTGGACTGTTTAGCTAGGTTTTCCCTTTGATTTTATCCAAGGTATCCTTATTTCATGTTTCATTTTTTCATCATAAGATTTAATTACCAATACGGGGTTTGACCAAGTTAAAGCCCTATTCCCTAACAACACAACGTTTTTCTTCTCCTTTGATTTGTGATTGTAGGTTTTAGGTTGAAGATCAAGTGGTGAGAAAAAGTTGTCAAAATTATGAAGTTGAAAAATTTGTCATCTTTATTCGAAGATGACTAAAACTATTCTATGGAATTCATTTCTGAATTTCAAGATCTGAACACCTAGGATTTGGGAGTGCAAACATTGAAGAATAGGCCCAAAAATTGATTTTCCAAAACCCTAGCAGGGACCCATTCACCACTGGGCGAATGAGTCCTCAGTGAGGCCCGAAAAAGCAATTTTTGAAATAGGGACACAACATTTGACTCTCTTAAAACCTCCCTTTTGATTGGTATATCAATTATTTAGTTTTTCTAATTCTCATTTATGCATTATAACCCTCATAATTGAATAAAACATTAGTAGACAAACTGTGGTTCATCATATTGTTGATTCATTTTGGTGAACCCATTTTTTGGTGTTTCAAATCCTATCCATTAGATTCATTCACATGGATGACAAACTAAATTTTTCCTCATGTGAAAAATGTCCCCTTCACATGTCTAACTAACTTCTTTTCTAGATTGAATCTAAACACTTGCCAAAATTCAAACTAACTTTCCATCTCATCCCTTGATTTAATATCACACCTCTTAATCATGTCTATCCACATAAGGATGTTGTTCTAATCTTAATCCTAAATCTAGACCTTATCCCTCATGTGACACTTGTCACATGACTACATCTTTGATCCAAGCCCCAATCTTCATGTAATCCTAGCCATTCATCATGCAATGCATCTTGGCCCTTAATTTCTCTCATGAAAATTTTATAAATGAGATGCCTCTCATCCCATTTGATTGAATCCAATCTTTTGCTACTGATATTCTGCCCAAATTTCTATTGAATCATCTTGATCATATTATCATGCTATTGGAATCATGAGAAACCACATCCAAGCCATCAATATATCAACATATTACACTTGATCTTTCTAAAGTTTGCATATATTTGGTTTGAATAAACTAGATTTGATGGATATTTTAGTTATATCATTTGCATGCAATACAAATAGGATAATTGCTTGATATTTAATTAATTATTAGGTCTCTTATTACTTTATTCACTTAAGCTATACTTAGGAGTGTTTTTTTTTTATTAGATAGGGCTATTTATAGGGTAAGTTGTCTTATTGCATGAGATAATGACACTTGTCTCAATCTAATCAAATCGTCATCTAAGGTTTCTCTTTTTCTTTTATAAGAATTCATTATTATACTTTGTAGTCATTCACATCCAAGTATTCAGTATTCAATAAAAAATAGCATATCAAATTCTTATGTGGATCAACTCTCTTCTCAAGGTTACATATAAATATATGTGAATATATAAACTTATATATGTATATGTATATATACAATGGTATGCATTCATCCTTTTGACCTTTTTTGATATATTTTTAAGAATTTTTTTCTTCGCGTTTACATTTAACTTCATACATGCTCTTAACATTGATGCATTCCCTATTATTTGATTAAAATAAATTTATTGATATAACTTTTCACTTTTTAATTTTTAAATTATTAATTTTTTTATCTTTCTTATTGTAGTGATGAAAAAAGTATGCCTTTTCCTTACTTGATTTGGGAATAATTAATGATAAATTGGACTTAATTTCACCTTTATCTAGTGTTGTGATGTATTTTACACATCCACATTAGGTTTTCGGCCCTTTAAAGCTAAATAAACTCATTTTTTTCTTAATTTGGTGTTTACACATTCACATGGGATTTTGGGCCCTTCTAAGCTAAATAAACCCAATTTTGCCTTAATTTAATGTTGTAAAGTATATTTATCTACACTTTCACATTGTATTTTGGGTCCCCTTGCATTTATGACCTTAATATAGGCCTCTAAGACCCTATATTGTGCTTCCCAAGGTATATTTTAACTAAAAACCTGGCATAGACATCAAATAGACTTAATTTCTCATCACCTTGACACTTTCTCTCTCCAAAAAGGCCCTATGGAACCCATACACCATCTTGAGCATATGAGTCCCACTAGGTGTGACTCGTACACCATAGGTGGGGTATGAGTTCCATTTGGCTCCCATGTCAGCCTTTGGGATCTAATTAAAGGTAATTTAAATGGATTTTCTATATAAATGAAGTCTCAAATCACTATTTAATAGAAGCATTCATGATACTAAGTCAAGCAATCAAGATTTAAGCACTCCAAGACTTCACAAGATCTTCAAGAGAGCATTGAATGTCAATTTTAAAGCATTCAAGGGAAAAATTCTCCATCAATTATTGTAGAAATCCAAGATCCATCATCATGTCAAGAATATCAAGCATCAAAATTTTTATTGAGCTAGTGTTGTGATGTAGCCTTTAATATCCAAGATCAATCATTGTTCCACACCTATTGTCAAGATCAAGATCTACATCCTTCGTGGCCATTTCATGTTGAGTTGTAGATTTACAAGACATTATTTACAAGGAATCATTCAAGGTATCATTTTTCATGTTTCATGTCCTATGTTTCATGTTTCATATCCTTTTTTAATTGTTTCATCATTTGTTTTAATTACCTAAATGAGGTTTCACCAAGGTAAACCCCTATTCACTAACAATCAACAAGTTGTTCTTCTCTTTACATGTGTGATTGCTGATCTAGGTGTCTTGGAGCATGAAGGATCATTGAATATTAGGTTACAAGCTTGGATAAGGTTTTCAAGTTGTCACAAGGTTGTCATCTTCATGAAAAGGAACCTTTAGGTTTGAAATCAATAGTTTCAAATCCAGAAACAAAGGGGAACAGAAAGATAAGACATTGAAGACCAAATTTAAACCTTGAAGTTCTAGAAAAACCTAACTAGAATCATTCACCAGTCCTAGCATATGAGTCCTAGTTTAGGTCATTTTTTTGATTTTTATAGATTCAGATACCCATTTTCCAGATTCCTATTTCTACACAAAAAACCAAATCTAGGACTAATTCACCTAGTTTGGCGTATGAGTCCCAATCAATATTAGAGTCAATTTTTTTAGCATTTCAAATCCTCATTCAATCATCTTCAGGTTTCCAGGTGCACACATTTCATCCTGCAACTTTTTAATCATATTTTAATCCATTTTTAGGCCATTTAGTTAGATATTGCATCATACTTGGTTTTAGCATTACACCTTGCATTTCATTTGGATTTCCAAGTTCTAACTTGGTGGTGAACCCCTCATTAATCTCTAAACATACCCTAGGATACCCTATTGTCAAATCTCTTCCTACGTTCTTCATTGTATTGAAATCTCTAAGGTGCCCTTGAGTGTAGCAAGTGTGAAATAGGAATCTTACCCTTGTGCTTCATTCCTCAAAGGTATCCTGGAGTACTATTTTTGTTGCTTCATTTTCATGATCCTACATTTAGAACATTTCATTTTCTGACTTGGAGTGCATCATCATCCTAGATCTAGCTTGCATTGACTTTACATTAGGGTTTACATTAGTTAATTTGCATTCTAGGGTTTCTAATTTTTGCATTAGTGAAAGTGCATATAGGTTGCATTTTTGCATCTCAAATCATTGAAAACCATCTAAAAACTGCATTTGCACTTATAGTACACATCATACAAACCAGAAAGCATAAAAATCACTTAAAATTTATTAAAAACTATGCTAAAAAACCTTCACTAGGACTCATATACCCCTTTGGGTGAATTATTCCTAGTTCATATCTGAAACTGCATTTAACATCATTTAAAACCTTGTTTTTTCACTTCTGTTTTCTGCCATTGGTTATTTGTTTCAGTGGGTTGACATTATGTTTCATGAATTTTAATAAATATAGCTTAAAGTGGTCCATTTCATGCATTTCTTAGTTCCAAATGTGCATTTACAACATTTCATTCTAAGATCATTACATAGTGTAATAATTAAATTTCCTTGTTTTGAAATCTAAAAATTGCATTTACACACTTCATTCTAGGTCTTTGCATTGCATTTTAAGCCTCTTTCCATTTTTGCATAGATTTCTCTTCACAAAATGTTAGTATCTATCTTTTCCAAGCTTGCAAAGAAAAGGTTAGTCAATAAGCATGTTAGTCATTCATTCAATACATTCCCTAGTTATGAAAGTATCTTAGTGCAAGAGAGTGAAAATGTTTACACTTTCCTTAAACCTACCCCCCCTCTTATCTCTCCTATTTGTGGGAATGATGTGATATAAGAAGATAAAAATATAGACAATCCTGATGATCATAGTTTCTCTTCTCCTAATACCTCTCCTTCATGTGATGAAGGAATTTAGATGTTAGAAGATGCACTCATTGAGAATAATGATATTGCTGAAAGATATTATTCTATTTCAACTCTCCTACATTGGAAGATATTATAGCATAATTGAATGGGAACATAAACACATTTATAAACATCACCTTACCTAATTTCCATTCTCCCTTTTCTTGTGATAATGATTTAGTTGAAGAGGATGAGATTGTAAATGATGAGGATATGTTGGTGTTAGATTATAAAATCTTTATGGTCTATAACAACCCTCTTTATGATCCTTCCCCTATCTATCCTATTTTGGAAGACATTAGGGAACAAAGGACTAAAAGCATAAATGATCATACTTGTCCTTCTCCTAGTATCTCTCCTAGTTGAGAAGAAGATACTTTGATCGATGAAATTCATTTGAATCTTAGTTGTCCCTCTTCACCTAGGGAAACCCTTATTGAGCAAGAAAATTTCAACCATTGATCATCCCCATACTTGCGATCAAGTCATTTTAGAAGAACCAACCCTTGAATGTCAAGAACATTTGGTTTGTAGTTCTCCTAAAAACTCTCCTCCTAGGGAGGATATCATGGTGAAATAAAATGACAAAATTTTTGCTCCATTAGATAATGGTGAAAAGAGGACACTAGATTTCCCTTTATTAGAAATACATCAAACCAAGACCGCTGAAGTTATGAATGTGAAAGTGTCCATTAGATCCTCCTTGATTAATGGACCTCCTACATACCCTGTGGGACATCCTAAGAATCCTCTAATTCTTTATCCACCTTGACACAAACTACAAACTCAAAATAAACCTGAAGCTATCCTTTACCTACCTAAGACGAACACCATTGCCCATACATATAACACTAGAAACAATCTACAACCAATACAAACACCTTCAACACCCACCCCATTGCCTAATCCTATATCGCCTGGTCCCCCTCATTTTACTTTACAAAGTGGAAAGGAGTATGATCTTGTCGAAGAAATAAAGAATACTCCTACTAAGATATCATTATGGGACCTTATTCAAGCATCTCCTCACTACCATAACATGATTGAAATCTCCTTGCAACAAATTGTGGTTCCCTCTAGTGCAAACCTGAATGACACAGTGGCCATGATTCAAGAAATAAAGGATCACATTGTTTTCCACCAAAGTGAGGTCCCCCCTTTGGAAGTGCAAAAAAAAATGATGCTTTCACGGTAATAGTTCACTACAAGGGAAGAGGCATAAAGCAAAATGTTTTATATAATGGCTCAACCCTTAATGTGTGTAGTGTGACCCTTTTGGATAGGCTTGGTGTGGATAGATCAAAAATTCAACCCGCCTCTTTATCCATTAGTGGTTTTGATAATGTGGGAAGGAAACCACTCGGTGTGATCACTTTAACTATTATAACTAGAGAGGCCACATTCAAAACACCGATCCATGTTATGCCTCACAATATTTCATATAACCTCCTTTTAGGGAGACCATGGATTCACAAAATGAATGGCGTGCCTTCTACTTTGCATTGTATCATGAAATATGTCTAAAAAACAAAATTTCACATAATCGAAGTCAAACCTAAACCAAATAGTTGTTTGAACATTGAGAAAAATAATGAGAATCCTTTGAAAACATTAGCACCAACTACACAAGTAGAGCCCGTGCAACAAAAAGACAAAGAAAAACACATTGAAGAAGTCACAAAGCTATTAGAAGATGATTGGGGTTCCTTGGATTTCGAACCAACATGCATGGGAGAATACAAGATCATAAAAAAAGACTTTGAAAAGGGAAAAGAAAAAGTGACCAGTAATGTGAACACAAAATTTGGAAAACCCTTTGAAAGAATCCACCTCAACCACTTTAGAAGTGTAACGTAGAAAAATGCATCCTTGGACATTTTCACACTCATTTGGGCATTTGTTATGGATTTTGGCTAGATTTAATGTTGTAATGTAGCCAACACATTCAAATTAGGCCTTGAACTCTTATCAATCAATAAAAACTTTATGATGTCTTGTAAAAGTGTTGTGAAGTGTTGTAACACACTTTCACACTTTTCAAGGACCTTTCTAATGTATTTCACTTAAATAAGCTCTTTTAATCACTTATCAAGCCTTATTTCAAAGTGTTGTAAGGATTTGTAACAAAGTCTCACACTTTTCTAGGCTTGTCATCAACAATTTGACCCTTTCTTATGTTTAAAAGGTCCCTCAATGCACTTACAGGTCATAGTTAAAAGTATTCTTGATAATAATCCCGTTAAACATCATTAAATACACTTTGATTCTCGACACCCAATAAAATTTCCCTGGTGGGACCAAGTTGCCACTTGGGGTGACTTAGTCCCATTCAGCTTAAAAATCAAAATTATTTTATAATTCTGGTGGGATATTATTCTCTAGACCTTGAGGTCGGCCTGGGATGAGGTATTTTCAAGAATTAAGGAATAATTGTGTATAAATGAAGGGTTTCCCCCTTATTTTCAATCCCTATCAATCTAACAAGTTGGATAATTCATTCCCTCATCCATTCAAGCATTCAAGCATTCTAGGTATTATCAAGAATTCATCCATTGGAGCTTCTATTTGCATATCTTTAGATTTCTACTTCAAGGGTTTGGTGAGTTGTAACATTGCATGTTAGTCATTCATCAATCTCTTTCCATTTCATTTCATTTTCAAGGGTTTGATTACCAAACTAGGGTTTGACCAAGGCAAACCCCTATTCTCTAACAGGTTAACCCTTTTCCCCCTCTTTGCATGTGTATTTTGCAGGTCTTGTATGCATATTTGTCAAAGAGAAAAGTGTTAAAATGTGTCAACATCTCATATAAGTCATTCAAAGTTAGAAAAACCCTAAAAGAAGATTGGAGATCACCCACGGGTCAATGTCTGTAGATTTAGATCCAGATTCTTGTTAGGAGCTGAAGTACAAACCGAGAGCTATAGGTTGCATCTCCTAATTTCCTAAAATCTGAAAGTGGACTAAGCCACCATTAGTGGAAAATTAGTCCCACTATCAGGCCTGAAAAGTGGTTTTTGCAGTTTTGGATATCGATTTTCCCAAAACCTGTTCCAACAGAATCTCCTTGAAATAGGATTAAGTCGCTCAGCTTGGCATAAGTGTCCCAATTAGCTTCAATAGTAAATTTTGCAAGATTTCAAAGCCTCTATGCATCAAATTCCAATTTCCAGGTGAACCTCTCCAGCCCCTTTCGTTTTTGTTATTGTTTGTATTCTTAGGTCATTTTGCATATCACATTGTGTTTTCAAACATCTTGCATTTCATTAGTTTTGCATTAATAATTCATCTCTTTTATCAGTTTATTGCATCTAAGACATTCCATTTAGGCATATTTCAATCATATTTACATTAGTCTTGATTGAACCCCTAGATCTTTTGTGGGATACCTTTCTCCTTTTAGGTGGAAAACCCTAGAAGTGCAAGATATCATCTATCCCCAAAAATCCATGGTTCAAGAAGAAAAGACAACATACACAACAAACTTTGACAAAACTAGCTATCAACAACCTCTCAATCCTAAAGAAATGAAAAAGATTTATTTAAAAGGATGTGGTGCTAGAGAACAAGGTATTTGTGTCCCTGTAGAGCCTCACATGCAAGAAAATACTAGTGGTCTTGGTTATTATCCCTCAAAAGAAACAAACAAACCATCACTCAATATCAACACTATTGCAAAAGATTATTCTAAGCTGAATTTTATAGTAGTGCATCCTGAATTGATAAACACAAGTAGTCTTAATTATCATCCTTGGAAAGAAACGAAAGAAACAAAGAAATTGTCACTTAATGTCAATGTCATCTCGCAAATCACTAATGATTTGAATTCATTAGATTTTACACCCTTCTTTCAAGGAGAGAACAAAATCTCACAATCTAAAGAGTCTTGTGTAGATATGACACCTTACACTAAGCAAGAGATATCTTTGTCACAAAATAAAAGAACATATTCTATCATTGATCAAGAGGGTATCTTGTCAAGACTCCTCCAAGATCATTTGATATCCCTTCCTCCAAGAACATGAAAGATATTTTACTACAAGAGTTAATTTTGTGCATATCATAGAGTTCATGGTCATTCTACAAATGAATGTAAGGCTTTGAGTAACAAAATTCAACATCTAGGGATTGTGGTGCTCTTCCTTGTGTTGAAGCACCTTGTTTTTCTAATTGATACTAATTCTCACTTTAGCATGTTTCTCGGCTCACTCTTGTTTTGCACTAAGTGGGGGCAAGGGGGTTAGGAAGCCTTGTCCTCATATGATCTAGGTGGATACCTTTTCATCAAAATTTGAAGTATTCCATATGCTCTAGAAATCATCGCCCAAAAAAATGAACCCACCACAACTTGAACAAAGTCAAAAGGAGCTCATACACTCAAGATATACTTAGTCAAAGTTGGGTCAAACTGGGTACCAAAGGCAAGAAAGATGGGGAAAAAATTGATCATTTAAAAATTGATCAAAAAAATTATCAAAATGAAGAGCTCGTTGCCACGAGTCCAACGCCACTCATTTCGCGTCAAACAGAGCTCGTATGGAGAAGATACAACCGATCAAAGTTTATGAGAAAAAGGGTTGACCATGCTAGTGTCAGCATGACATCAACATAGTGACATCGAAACACAGTCAGCAACCGTACCATGATGTGGATGAGTCAGAACGTGACATATGGCATCTGGTGGCAAATACAAGAGGCGATGACGTGGTTTGATTAGCGAATCACGGGGTGCCACGTGGCTCAATCATGTTCAAAATTTTGTGGGGTGGCGGGTCAAACCCCCGTCAACAACCGTACCATGATGTGGATGAGTCAGAACCTGACATATGTCATATGGTGGCAAATACAAGAGGCGATGATGTGGTTTGATTAGCGAATCACGGGGTGCTACGCGACTCAATCATGTTCAAAATTTTGTGGGGTGGGGGGTCGAACCCCCAACCTCCCATTTTCCTCTTTCCAAGCCTACCATTCTACCATTTTATTTATACAGTTCAATCTTCTATTTGGAGGTGGCAGTTTGAACCACAATTCCCCCTCTTCACATACATGCCCTCCTACCAACGTACCAAGCCATGTGTTGTGCATTGATTTTGGTTTTGGTTACACTTTTTGGGACATCCTGATTTTTGCTGAAATCACATATTTTTAGAAAATATAATGATTTAAGCCTTAAAAAGGTTCCATTTGAAGGGTTTTAATTGAAGAGGGTTTGATCAACCCCACTTCTATCAAACCCCTTTGGATATAAAGCTGCTAGTTTTAAACCATACCTATAATGGAGTCTCCTCTACACCTATCAAAATGTTGATAAAAAACCACTTTTGATTTACCTTTTAGGGGATCAAATTAATTTATTTAAAATTATTTTTTTGTAAACATGTAGTCCTTATTATAAGCTTCCCAAAAAGTATAATTTTAAAGATATTTAATTTTATTATTATATTTATTTTTTATTTCTTGTGAATGTAGGTTTTTCAATGAACATCGAGGTCTTTATTTCACACATACGGAAAAATAGGAAAAGAGAGAAAACAAATTCTTAAAAATTCATGTACACTAGCTATTGATGTCCTTATTACAACAAAAAAAGAATAAGTTAATTCAAATGAATACAAAAAAAGTTATGCAACTGAAAGTATAATATATCCAAATTATAATTACTCTGAATTAGAAAATTAATTAAAAAATATATATGCAACAAAAAATTATGAAAAAATATCCATTCCCTAGATAATTCTGTGAAAACACTATATTTAAAAAATTATAATTGTATTCTTTCTATAAAAAAAGTTATGCAGTCGAAAGTAAGCATCATTTTTTGAAAATGATGTTTAGTAAAAAATATAAGTTAATAAAAACTACATAAAATAATTCATAATTTTTTTTTTATTTTTTTTTTAAAAATATAATTAGATTCTCAACACAAAATATCATAAATCACTAGTTTACTTCATCTTCAAATTCTTAATGGTTTAGCTTCTATAGGCGTACGAAAGTGAAGATCTGGTGAAAAATGTTGATTTCAATGTCAAGTTTGGCAAAAAAGTGTAACCCATTATTGTGGGATCACCCCCCGACTTTAATAAAATTTTAAGGGCTTTAAAAATATTTTAAATGGTTTTATAAGATTTATAAAAGGGATTTAAAAATATTAAAATATTTTGAAAGGGGGGTTTAATATGGCTCATGAATATAAGCCATAATTTAAATATTTTTGATCTCAAATTGGAGATATGGGCAATATAGGAAAAATATTATTGTTAACCCTTAATTGGCATGTAAAGGTGTATAAAAGGAGATATATGGCTTTGTAAGGGTAATTGGAGTTAGGAATAAATTAGATAGTGAAATTATTTGCACTCTGTGAAATTAGGGGAATTTTGCCAAGTGAATTTTACTTTCAAGAGAGGGGAGATTTTCTTCATTTCATTATCTAGAGGAGACTTTGTAAGATTTTGGAGCATATTGAAGATGCCTTGCAATTGAGCTTTTGGAGCATAATCAAGGATCGTCCACTCTGCTGGAGATGGAATCAAAGATGCAGCCTTTTGGTGAACTCCATTATCAATTTGTGTTTTCGTCTTCTCTTTCATTTTCTCATATTTATTTCATTGTAATAATTTTTAATGTCTCTTTAAAATAATTCAAAATTAAGCTTAAGATAGTTAATTATTCGTTTACATTTAATTTAAATTCACTAAGAAATTGTCATAGTTCCTAACACAGACCAAGTTGGCATCAAAGCATTGTTTGACTAGCATTGCAGAAGTGGATGTTAACACAATCTAGGAGCCAACGAGGTGAAGGCACGCTTGCAAAATTAAATCTTGAGATCGGTAAACGAACTTTTCCATAATCAAAGATGGAAGAAACAAAAGCTAGAAAGAGGCTTGAGCTCAATAAGAAAATATTTCAAAGAGCCTTTCTTGAAATGAAAGCTATGATAGCAAAGCTCTATCAAGAAAATAAAGAACAAAAGAAGCATGAAAAAGGAGCAACGCCAAAGTGAGAAAAGCATGAAGGTGATGAAGAGCCTCCAAAAATGCCTCCAAATCCATCTTCTCCTACAAGTTCTATTTCTTCTGATAATCCTTTCAAGGGTGCACATAAGTCTAAAATTAAACTAGATGTAAAATTTGATCTACCTAAGTATTGTGTGGAATTAAATGTTGAGAAATTAGATGTTTGGGCTCAACAAGTAGAAGTGTACTATAAATTTCAAGGTCTCTTTGATGATGCTTCTAGGATCCAATTAGCTACTCTTCAGTTGGGAGGAACAACTCTCACCTGGTGGGAGAGTAGAACTCGGGCAAAAAATTTCATAACATGGTAGAGTCAATTTAACTTGGACATAATTTGTTAATGCTCTTAAGAAGCAATTTTATCCCCTAGGCCATATGCTGTAGTTAATAATGAACTGAAAAATTTTATGCAAGGGAAAGTTTAAATTGTCCAAGATTACACCCATGAGTTCAAGAAAAGGGCTATTGCATTGAATATCCCATTGTACACCTAGAACACATTGCATAAGTACATAGGTGGTCTTCACTCTTATCTAATACATTGCATTTTGGTTTTAAATCTCAATAATTTGGATGAAGTATGTGTACAAGCCACACACTCTGAGTCAAGACGTAAGAGTAATTTCATTGATAATTCTGACAAGAATCCATCTAAGCCTGAAGGTAAATCCAAAGGAAAAGGAAAGGGGAAAAATATAACTACAATTAAGGATGGTGATAATCCCACATGCTCCCATTACAAGAAAGGGGGGCATGATAATTCAAAGTGTTGGAAGCTGCATCCAGAACTAAGGCCGAAGAAAGATGGATGTAACAAAGGAAAACATAAGACTATTGCTGTAGTACAACAAGATCTTGGATCTAACTCCAAGTATGAGACAAAGATTTCTGCTTTCAGGATCCAAGGTAAAAGAAAAGCTATATCTCTTTCTTCTGATACATTTTTTTCAAAATGCAAATGCAAGTGCAAGTAAAGAATCTTCTCCATCTAAGATTGATAAGTGAAAAAATGAATTATTTCATATTTGGGTTGTAACAAAGCATACCAAGGTTGATACTTCATTTTATACAATATCTCTAGTAAATTTGATATCTAGAGAAGTTATTAAAAAACTTAACTTGACTACAACACCTCATCTAAAACCATACCCTCTTGGATGGGTTTGCAATCAAGCGTAGTTACAAGTAACGAAGCAATGTATGTTGAGATTTTCTATCACTACAAACCTTATAGATGAGGTAGAAGCTAATGTAGTCCCTTTAGATATTTGTGGTCTTGTACTAGGGAGTCCCTATCTATATGACCGAAAACAATCTTTTATAGAGGGAGAACAAGAATCATCTTTTTAAGGATGGTATAGAATACATTGTACATGCACATAAGATAAACACTAATCTAACATTGGTAAAAATTGGACAAATGAAAAGGTTAGTCAATGCAAGTAATAAATTTGTATTAATGATTGCAAAAGCTAAAGAGGATGAAAAATATGAGGCATTCAAAGGGTGTGATCTAGAGGGTAAATCTAAATTGGTCAAGAGCCAGAGGGATTTCCACCAAAGACAAAGAGATACATCATGAAATTCAGTTAGAATAGGATGTTCCTCTTCCAAACTTTGGCATGTACCATTTATCATTTTTGCAAAATGAGGTAATCAAAAAGCAGGTTCAATAATTGGTTGATAAAGGAGTTATTCATCCCAGTACATCTCCTTGTTGTTCTCCAATTGTATTGGTTCCAAAGAAGGAGGGGTCTTGGAGAATGTGCATCAACTATAGAGCCTTGAATAAGATAAATGTAAAGAATAGGTATCCTCTTCCCCAAATAGATTATTTACTTGATCAATTAAAACATGCAGGTTATTTCACTAAGTTAGACTTTCATAGTGGATATCATCAGATAAGAATTGTAGAAAATGACATTTGGAAAACTACATTCAAGACAAAACAAGGATTGTTCGAGTAGTTGGTCATTCCCTTTAGGGCTTTTAATGCGACAACTACCTTTATGAGAGTTATGAATGATATCTTTCATTATTTTATCAAGATGATTTTGTCATATTCTATTTAGATGATACTCTGGTATTTAGTCGAACTTAGGAAGATCATGTAAGTCATATAAAGAAATTTTTTGATGTATTGAGAAAAGAAAAACTTTTTGTAAATATGTTAAAATGTGAATTCACTAAGACATCCTTAGTGTACTTAGGCTATGTCATAGGAAGTGGTCAATTGAAAGTAGACCCTAAGAAGGTCAAAGTTATTGTAAAATGGCCTAAGCTAAGTACAGTCACAAAAGTCAGATGTTTCTTAGGTGTAGTTCAGTACTGGAAGAAGTTCATCACCAACTTATATTACATAGAATCACCATTGCATGCATTAATCAGTATGAAGACAACTTTCTAGTGGGGAGGTGCACAACAAAAGGCCTTCGACACTTTGAAGAAAAAGTTGAGCACTGCACCAGTTTTGGCTTTACTAGATCTACAACAACCATTCAAGATCGAGACAGATGTAAGTGGGTTTGCCATGGGATTAGTACTCATGCAAGGAGGTGAACCAATCTACTACCACTCTAAAACCTTTACATTTGTAGTAAGTAACTATCCTACTTATGATAAGGAACTTTATGCATTATTATAGAGTGTTAAAAGATGGAAATACTACTTAATGGGTAGAGAAACTGTAATCCACACTGATCACCAACCACTTCAATACTTGCACTGAAAATCCAAATTGCAACAAAGTAGGCACTTTAGTTGGATGGGTTTTTTTCAACAGTTTCATTTGGTAATTAAGTATAAAAAAGGTGCTCATAATAAAGTAGTAGATATGTTGTCTAGGCCTCCCATCATGAATTCTATGATTATCCTTCAAGGTAGTTCTATGGTCCATGAAATTTTTCAAGAATAGTATGCTAACGACAAAGACATTAAGGATATTTATTCATCTCTAATTGCAGGAAAACATGTAGAAGATAAATATTACTATGTATAGGATAAATTGTATTATCACTTGGGAAAGTTAGGTATTCCAAAAGATGAACAAGCACAAGTAATCAGAGATGAACACACATCATTGATTGCTGAACACTTTGGGGTAAGAAAAAAATGGAACAGCTACCAAAATGCTGCTATTGGCCTTGTATGCAGTAAATTATATTAAAATACATAGGAGGATGTGTAATGTGTGCAACAAGAAAACCTAGCAATAGGAAATTAGGGTTGTACACTCATCTACCTATACCATCCCATCCATGGGAGAGTGTTTCTATGGAATTTGTAGGGGGACTACCCATGTATAGAAAGGGACATGATTATCTATTTGTGGTAGTTGATAGGTTCAACAAAATATGTATTCTAATGCCTTGTAAGAAACATGACACAGCTGAACTGATAGCACATATATACTTTCAATTTGTATGGGTTCATTTTGGGTTTCATACTTCTATTGTATTGGATCGAGATTCCCGATTCTTGGGGGAATTTACGTCAGCATTGTGGGAACTCATGGACACTAGACTGAAGAAAATTACACATTTCCATCTGCAAACTGATGGACAAATAGAGGTTGTGAACATGGTAGTTGTACATCTTCTGAAAGGTTACTGTAGTAAGCATCCCAAGTTGTTGGATGAAAATCTATATTGTGTGTAGCATGCTTACAACCATATAGCACCGTCTTCTACAAAAATATCTCCTATTGAGACTTGTTTCAGTTATCTGTCAAAAACATCAATGGAATTTTCTTTCGGGAAGGATGATGTTGAAGATGGAAACCATGATGCAGAAAAGTCTTTGAAGTTCATCCAGAAATTCTAAACAATTCATTAGGTAGTGGAAGCGCAGTTGGAGAAGAGCCAAGCCAAATACAAGGCTCAACATGATAAGCATCACATTGATCATAATTTTTAGGTTGGACACAAATTTTGGTTACATATCAACAAAGAAAGAATGCAAGGTGAAGGAAGGAATCTCAAGTCGATTAGGTATGGTCCCTTTGAGATGTTGGAAAAGATCGGTATGAATGCCTTCTACCTAAATCTTCCTCCATACATGCATATCTACTCAGTTGTAAGCATAGAGAATCTGAAGTTATATGAGCCTCCAATGATACTAGCTGAAGAGGCTGGCATTTAGGTTCCATCAGTTGAGGATCTTTCACCTGAGTATATGAAAGAGTTGCCAAAGGATGTCATCTTCGATAGGAATGTCAGTAATTCATGCAGAGGGGTTGTGGAGTACCTTAGAGTGGGATTGAAGGGGATGAACCCAATCAATGAAAAATAGATGGAGATTGGTAAAGTGAGGGAACTTTACCCTCACTTACTTTTTGAGTAATCAAGCTTTCAGAGGTCCAAAAGCTCTCTAGTGGGGAGTGTTGATCTAGGTGGATACTTTTTCATCAAAATTTTAAGTATTCCACATGCTCTGGAAATCATCGCCATGTCAAAGTGCGAAAAAAAAGAACCCAACACAACTTGAATAGAGTCAAAAGGAGCTCGTACGCTCAAGATATGCTTAGTCAAAGTTGGGTCAAGCTAGGTACCAGAGGTAAGACAAAAGGGCGAAAAAATAATCATTTCAGAATTAATTAGAAACAACTTAAAAATGAAGGGATTCTCACCACAAGTCTAGAACACCGCTCATTTCACGTGAAATGGATCTTGGATGAAGAAGATACAACCGATCAAATTTTATGAGCAAAAGGGTTGACCATGCTGATGTCAACATGGTGACATGGCAACATAGTCAGCAACTGTATAGTGACATGGATGAGTCAGAACCTAACATGTGGCATCTGATAGCAAGTACAAGTGGTGATGACATGGTTTGATCAACGAATCACGGTTTGGTGCCTCATGGCCTAATCATAGGGCGCCACATGGCATCCATCTCCTTCGATCTTCGCCGATCGCTATGAGTTCATTCAAACTCCCATTTTTCACTTTCCAAGCCTACCATTCTACCACAATATCCGTGCTATACTCTATATGGCATGGGTTTTATTTATATAGGTCAATCTTCAATTTGAAGGGGCTGGCAATTTGAAATGCCAACCCCCCTCTTCACATACACACCCTCCTACCAACACGTCAAATCATGTGTTTTACATGGATTTAAGTGTTGGCTATTTATGAATTAGTAAATCCCTTAAGAATATTCTAAACCACATAGAACACCTTTTAAATTTAGAATAGATCAACTTTAATAAAATTTTAAGGGCTTTAAAAATATTTTAAAGGGTTTTATAAGATTTATAAAAGGGATATAAAGATATTAAAAGATTTGTAAAGGGGGGTTTAATATGGCTCATCCATATAAGCTATAATTTAAATATTTTTTATCTCAAATTGGAGATATGGGTAAGTGCATGGATCTGTGACACAATTTTGGCTCTTAAGATGCCACTTTTTTTAAAATCAACAAAATCTGATTTGCATGAGAAAATGAAGATAGTTACGCTCAAAATTTTAAGATGCAGCAACAACAAAAGTTGAAGTGCTCTGAGTCTAGTTTCTAAGATACAAATTATTTTTGAAATTAATGAAGATTAAGGGTCTCAAAAAGGGGGGGCCAAAATAGGTCCTATTTTTATAAAAAAAAATAGCATAGCACTTGAGGGCTCCCCCCTTTTTGATTAACTTTTTTTAAGAATTTAAAAAATCCCAATGTTGATAAATTAGCTAACACCATGTAGTTTATCCTCTTTCTTTCGGATAAATTTTTAATGAATAATAATATTTTATGAATTTTGAAAGTGGACACATCTTGAAAAGCTGAAATTTGAGGATGCTCCCCCCTAATTGTTTTGAAAACTAATAAAAAATTGAATGTTTTTTCATCGTGTAGAATGGAGTCTAGTTTTAAAACATGTAATTTGTTTCATGTTTTGATAAACGAGTAAAAATCTATCCTAAAACTAGCACATGTTTGTGTTTGACCTAAAACATAGGCACTTACAATAGGAGCTATGGATCAAAACCTTAACTGAATCAAAATGAAAAAAGAATTATATATTTAGATAGCTAAGAGAGAGGTTAATTCCATTAGCTTTTTATAAAATTTCATTGAAATACGTGCAAATGTGATGATGAGCATAGATGAAAATATGAGGAAATTTGGAAAATCCTGTCAATTAACATGTCCAAATTAGGTCATTTGGTGAGCAACAAATTTGGTGCTCGCCCAATGACTTGCTTTGAAAAAATCTTACTTTCCCCTATCTTTGGTCAACCACTTTGATAATTCTTAGAGTGCGCAATTTATGATCGTAGATGGATAGTTGAGGTTTTACCTTTCATACGATCTCTACCTCATTACCCTAATTGGATAACTCTCTATCCCTCTAAATTCTCTCTCTCTCAGGTCTCACTCTCTCCCACACTACCTAGACTACTCTCTCTCACTCCAATCCCCTCTCTTTGGTCTCGGTCGCTCCCACCCTACCTAGATAAATCTATCTCTCCAACCCCCTTTCTCACTCTCCCTCTGGTCTTTTTGTCTCTCTCACTCCATCTCCCTTTCTTAGGTCATTATCTTTCTCTCTTCATCTCTCTCTCTCTCTCAAGTCTCTCCCTCCTACCCCCTCTCCCTCTCTTAGGTCTCTCACTCACTCCCTCTATCTCTCTCTCACTCCCTCTCTCTCTCACTCCCTCTATCTCTCTCCCTCTCTCTCTTTCTCCCTCTCTCTCAGGTATCTCCCTCCCCCTCTCTCTCTCATACACACACTCCCTCTTTCTCTCCCACTCCCTCTCTCTCTTAGTCTCTATTGTTGGAAATTCTGCCTCAACTTTCTGGTTAACCCCCTTTGAAGACTCAGGTGAATTCTCTTGTTTGCCTTGGCAAAGCCTTTTGTTCTGGCAGAGGCGGAACTGGGATGGAACTTGGCATTGTTTCGTTTGCCTTGTTATGAGTTTGTTCCCATTCCATCTCCTGCTTCGCTCCCCGCTTTCTAGGATCTTCGAGTTTTGTTCTGGTGGAGGCGGAACCGGATTGGAACTTGCCATTGTTCCTTTTGTCTTGTTTTGGGTTTGGCTCTGAATCTGGCTCCGGCTCCGGCTCCGGCAGCCTGTTTCTCTCTGCTTGGGTCTGGCAGAGGCGGAACCAATTTTGGAATTTGGCAATGTCTGTTTGCCATGTTCCTGTTTTGGTTTCTGTTCCGACTCCAGGTTCGACTCCTGCTTTTGTGATCTGGTTCTTCTGGATGTTTGGATTCTCCTTAGGGTGTTTTCCTCCACCTTGTCCTCACTTTGAATTGTTGTTTCTTGTAGTTGGCGGAGGCAGAACCGGAACCGGATTGGTTCCTGATCTTGGACTTTTGGTAAAGTCCTATTTTTGTTCCTGTTTCGTCCCCGACTCTGACTCTAGTGTTTTGTGTTCCCGTCTTGGTTTGACCCTGGGTTGACTTACCCTAGTTAGAACTATTTCCGATGAGTTCCCCTTTGCCGTGGGCGGACGCGGAACCGAAATGGTTCCTGAACTTGTAATTTCAGTGGAGTCATGTTTCGACTCCAGTTTCGTCTCTGACTCTGACCCCAACAGTGCTATTTATGACTTGAAGTCTTGGTCGCGCCCTATGTCTATTTGACCATTTTGGTTGCTCTGTCAGTTGTGATTGTTGATGGGTCTTGGACATGTGGCACCTAGTTGAATAGTGATTGGACGAATACCGAGATAGTTATTGTGGCAGTTACATTTGTCAACAAAGGGTGGCAAGCTCAACCGTTTTGGTGATGACACTGAATGCAATGACGGCTTGTTGCAGGAGATCTGTCAGATCTGACCAGATGCGTGATTTGAGGATGGACTTCAATGTTGTGTACGACTCTTTTGAGTCAGTTACATATGGATGAGAGATGTGTTATTTCTCATAAGTTAGACAAGTCTGAAGGGGTTGTGAATTGTAGAGCAAGTGTGAGATGTGCGAGCTCAATGCATGACCATGAAGCTGCAAGCATAATGCATGATGCATGATGTGAGATTGTAGATTTTGGACTTGCAGGTTGGAGAGCCAAAGGTGTGAAGAGATTTGTAGAGAGATGGAGAGGGTGTTCAAGCAGTTTGCTTAGGCATTGTAACTATGAACACTCTATCTCTAAGATTTGGGCATGGGAATCATTGGAGGCCGAATGACTGGACTGTCCATGAGGCTGGCTGTGACAATCATTTGAGGAGCTAAAAGGAATCTTGTGATTACCTGTTATGTCTCCAATAGAACAAGATGTAACTCCTGTATTGGCTTTGAGCCTGATATTGTATTGTAACTGGTGTTTTTTTGTTACTGAATAATACAATGGCTCAAAATTTTGGAGTGTGGGGTTTTTACCTGAAAGGGTTTTTCCCACGTATATCTTTGTGTCTTCTTTTTGTCTTTTATGGTATCTATTTATGTTGAATCTGTTTCTTGTTGCATTCACTTCTCTTAGAGGATCAATGGGGGATCAACTATGCTTGTTTCCGCTTTATAGCATAGTTGGTTGTGTCTTTGTTGTGATTTTGAATTGAAATCACTAAGGCACTACTGTCTTAGATTCCTATCTTGACGACAGTCCGAATCCGTATCCCCGACAAGTGGTATCAGAGCTAGTTTGGAGGAGGTCGAGGCTTGATGATACCAACAAGTGGTATTAGTGCCTTCTCTTGGTTGCTGAAGTTTTGGGTTTTCTCCTATGGTGATTTCTTAGCCTAGCAAGCTTGAGGAAGTCTGGAGAAATCGGTTGGTGATTGGTCCTTCAGTGAGTGGATGTGTGTGTTTCATTGATTCAACATATAGTTTGAAAGATGCTGGAAAAGTATGGAGTGGGTCATGTTGTGGCAACATGATCTGGAGCTCCTGACTGGTAACATTGTTCCTGATGCAAAGGGCATGAGATGTGTTCATGGTTGTGTTGCAGCAAAGTGTGGTGTTCATACTGGGTGTCTGTGTGAGAGGCTCCTTAATGGTATGGACTAGCTTGTGTCATTCTTCAGCTATGGAATGTTGTGCTTGTGTTGGGTGTTTCTGACTTAGCACTGAAGGCATTTTCTCTGGTGCTTTGATTGCATGGAGGCTATGAGGTGAACTTGGTGGTCTGCAACTTCTAGATAGCCTGGCTCTTCGTGCATGAATGTGGCATTGGAACTAGTCTGAAATGAACCTGTTGTTCCTGTGTGCCTCTTTCTTGCACTTGCATGGTTCAAATTCATGTCTTTGGTTCTGAGGGTTTTGTGTAGATTTTCCTGAAAAAGGTTTATAGTGATTTCTCTTGTTCTTTCATTGTTCTGGTTTATTGTGATGGTTGTGTGCAGACTCCTAAGTTTTCCAGATGAGCAGTGAATATGGAGGTGCGTGGGTGTTTTAGAAACACTGTGGTTTTTTGCAGGTTTAGCATGGTCAAGGAAAACTTATGTTTTGTGGAATTGCTGTTTGTTATTTTTTCTAGATCCTGGTTTCTGGGGTGTGACTGGATGAGATAGCTATAGTTCAACTGGTTTTGAGGAGTGTTGTCTTCTCTGCATGGGAGTGTTGGTATGTTTCTCCTTCAACATTCTTGTGGTATGCTTTGATGGTTTTCTAGACTTTGGTGCTTGGGTTGTGGACGTGACTGGAAAATCAGATCTGTTGCTGATCTGGTGTTTGAGTCATGATTGTCTGCTTTGGCAGTTCTCTTTGATTATCTCAGTTTTACAGTTTTACTTTTGGTTGCATCCACGGGTTGTGCAATATTGTAGGTTGTCCTTACCTACATGCTTATTGTGAGACAACTCAGAAGTGGACTGTCTATATCCACGAGGGTGTAACCGTGTTGTGTAGATCTATTAGCTGACCTTGTCTGTGGTCACTTGTGCATTGGTGTGGCTGTTTTGAGATGAGAGGAGGAATGGTGTTTGAGTACCTAAATAGTCAGTGATGGGGACCTGAAGCATGTGGATCATGATGTCATGGAGAGCTGGGTACACTGGCATAGTGTAAGCTTTTGACAGTGATGGTGTGGTCAGTCATGGTGCTTGGAAAGCTCAGTGTCACGTTTCAGTGGGAGCTTTAGCAATGATTGGTGTCTTCTTTGGTGTTACAAAATTCGCATCTGCATGTTCACTATTTGAAGATGTGTAGCATTTTGGAGCCATGAAGGACCTTGGTAGTCTATGGCTGAGTTGCTGGTGGTGCTTGATAGGTGATGTTGGTTTAGAGTTGTTTGCTTTATGTCATGGTATACTCTTTCTTTAGCATTAGAGTTTTGGCATGTTGTTTTGCTCTTGAAGACCATGGACAGTTCACTTGAAGCATGGTATCTTCCTTGGAGATGTGTAGATCATGGTGTCATGATAAGTTCCTATTCTAGGTTATGGAACTTTGACAGTGGTCTAGGGGTTCTTTTTACTTTCAATTCATTGGTCATATGCTGGAGGACTTCATGGTCATTGCAGTGTTGCAGTTTGGAGTTAGCATGAGATGACAGGTGTTGATACTCATGGATGCATGAAGAATAAAGGTGAGGCTTGAATTCTTAAGTGAATGTTGTTGTTACAGCTGAAAGTCCGAGAAGCCTACACTTTGGGTGAATGTAAATTCAACGAAGACCTTGAAGGAGAATGCTCTTAGGTTAGCCATGATGGCCTGTATATCTTGGATGAGCATGTTTCTCGTTTCTTCTTCATCTACTCGGTAGTGGTGTCATTGTGAAAGGTATTTACCCATTATACTTTTTAGGTGTTTTATGCTTTATCTTTCATGATATGAATCTTGAGTTGGTTTAGATTCTCCTTGTGCTTTTGATGACTGAAAGGAGATGGTTATATGGGTAGTTTTGATCTTCTTTGAGGATCTTACATCCATGTTTTGTTGGATGTTGTCAAGGCTTTTCCCTTTGGGATGTAAAGAAGATCATTCTTGACACAGCTAGCATTTAGAAGTGTTTGTAGAAGGGCATTTTTCTTGTTGATTTGTAGTTTCTCTCCTTTCTGGTCTTGTTCTTCTTGATTGCTCTTGTGAGTTTAGATGTGAGTTGCCTCTGTGGTGCTGGGTTGGTCACTATTTGTGGTCATGTGTTGTCACCTGGGTGATGACACGAAGGTGCCTGTGCTTCTTTCTTTAGTCAATTTTGGAGGTGTTTGGAAGAACTGTGGAAGACAGTTGAGAGAAATTTTTTCTTGTAGCAGGTGGTTGCAGATGTTGCAGATCAGTATGGATGTTCCTTGGAACTACATGGTTACATTTCTTTATGCTAGGCTGGGTGGACTTGGTATGCCTGGATCATTTGTGATGGTGCTCTGTTTGCACTCATCTGGATAGTGCCCTTATAGTGGGAGTACTTGGATGTGTTTGGTCTATGACTAGTTGACACAGGGTGCTTGTTTGCTGCTGAAATGGGTGGGTTTTCTTTTGATGGCATGAGTTCACTTTTAGGTCATACCTTTAAGGTATGGGTGGTTGGATGTTTCAGCATGAGCCGTGGGTGCTGGTTTTTAGTCATGTGGGTTTGATTAGTTGGATGAGGGCAGTCAGTTCATGGTTGCCTTTCTAGTTGGTTGGTTTTTTCTTGTTCTGGAGGTGGTTGTAGTGGTGCTTTGCTATTTTTTGCCTTTACTAGCTGGAGGATCATTTTCTTTTGTTTCTGAGACTGTTGTTGTTTCACCTTGGTGTGTTCCTATGTTTGGAATTGTTGCCTAAGGTGGTGGACATCTTTCTGATGTTGTTGCAGTGGTCTTGATTGGAGTGTGAGAGCATGTGTTGGTCCTTGTTCGGGCTTGTTTGGAGGATGCTTGAATTTCTTCGACATGTGGGAGATTGTTGGGAATTCTACCTCAATTTTCTGGTTAACCCCCTTTGAAGACTCAGGCAAATTCTCTTGTTTTCCTTGGAAAAGCCTTTTGTTCTAGTGAAGGCGGAACCGGGATGGAACTTGGCATTGTTTTGTTTGCCTTGTTCCGAGTTTGTTCCTATTTTATCTCCTGCTCCACTCCCCGCTTTCTAGGATCTTCGAGTTTTGTTCTAGCGGAGGCGGAACCAGATTGGAACTTGCCATTGTTCCTTTTGTCTTGTTCCGAGTTTGGCTCTGGATCCGGCTCCGGTAGTCTTTTTCTCTCCACTTGGGTCTGGCAAAGGCGGAACTAGTTTTGGAATTTGGCAATGTCCGTTTGCCATGTTCCTATTTCAGTTTCTATTCCGACTCTGGGTCCGACTCCTGCTTTTGTGATCTGGTTCTTCTGGATGTTTGGATTCTCCTTAGGGTGTTTTCCTCCACCTTGTCCTGGTTCTGAATTGTTGTTTCTTGCAGTTGGCGGAGGCGGAACCGGAACCGGATTGGTTCCTGATCTTGGACTTTTGTTAAAGTCCTATTTTTGTTCCTATTCTGTCCTTGACTCTAACTCCGGTCTTTTGTGTTCCCATCTTGGTTTGACCTCGGGTTGACTTACCTCGGTCAAAACTGTTTCCGATGAGTTCCCCTTTGCCGTGGGCGGATGCAGAACTGAAATGGTTCCTGAACCTGTAATTTCAGTGGAGTCATGTTTCGACTCTAGTTCTGTCTCCGACTCTGACTCCGGCAGTGCTATTTATGACTTGAAGTCTTGGTCGCACCCGATGTCTATTTGACCATTTTGGTTGCTCTATCAGCTGCGATTGCTGATGGGTCTTGGATGCGTGGCACCTAGTTGAATAGTGCACCTGGTTGAATAGTGATTGGACAGATACCAAGATAGTTATTGTGGCAGTTGCATTTGTCAACGAAGGGTGGCGAGATCAACCATTTTGGTGATGGCATTGAATGCAATGACGACTTGTTACAGGAGATCTGTCAGATCTGACCAGATGCATGATTTGAGGATGGAATTCAATGTTGTGTAGGACTCTTTTGAGTCAGTTACATATGGATGAGAGATGTGTTATTTCTCATAAGTTAGACAAGTCTGAAGGGGTCATGAATTGCAGAGCAAGTGTGAGATGTACGAGCTGAATGCGCGACCATGAGGATGCAAGCATAATGCATGATGCATGATACGAGATTGCAGATTTTGGACTTGCAGGTTGGAGAGCCGAAGGTGTGAAGAGATTTGTAGATAGATGGAGAGGGTGTTCGATCAGTTTGCTTAGGCATTGTAACTGTGAACACTCTATCTCTCGGATCTGGGCATGGGAATCATTGGAGGCCGAATGACTAGGCTAGCCATGAGGTTGGCTGTGACAATCATCTGAGGAACTGAAAGGAATCTTGCGATTACCTGTTATTTCTCCAGTAGAACAAGATGTAACTCCTGTATTGGATTTGAGCCTGATATTGTATTGTAACTAGTTTTTTTTTGTTGCTGAAGAATACAATGGCTCAAACTTTTGGAGTGGGGTTTTTACCTAAAAGGTTTTTCCCCACGTATATCTTTGTGTCTTCTTTTTGTCTTTTATAGTATATGTTTATGTTGAATCTGTTTCTTGTTGCATTCACTTCTATTAGAGGATCAATGGGGGATCAACTGTGCTTGTTTCCGCTTTATAGAATAGTTGGTTGTGTCTTTGTTGTGATTTTGAATTGAAATCACTAAGGCACTACTGTCTTAGATGCCTATCTTGATGATAGTCTGAATCCGTATCCCCGACATCTATCTCTCTCCCACTCTCACCCTCTCTCTCATGTTTCTCCCTCCCACCCCCTCTCTCTCTCTCTCTCAATACTCTCCCTCCCTCTCTCTCTCTCTCAAGTCTCTCCCTCCTAACCCCTCTCCCTCTCTCTCTCCCACTCCCTCTCTCTCTCACTCCCTCTATCTCTCTCCCACTTTGTCTCTCTCCCTCTCTCTAAGGTCTCTCCCTTCCACCCCCTCTCCCTCTCTCCCTCTCTCAAGTATCTCCCTCCTACCCCCTCTCCCTCTCTCTCTTTATCAAGTCTCCCCTCCTACCCCCTCTCCCTCTCACAATCACTCCCTCCCTCTCTCACTCCCTATATCTCTCTCCCTCTCCCTCCCTCTCCTCTCTCTCTCTCTCCTCTCCCCCTCTCTCTCTCAGCTCCCTTTCTTTCACACCCTCTATTCCTCTCTCTCAATTCTTTCCATCCCACCCCCTCTCCCTCCCTCCCTCTCTCTCTCTCTCAAGTCTCTCCCTCCTACCCCCTCTCCCACTCTCAGGTCTCTCTCTTGCTCTCTCTCACTAATTCCCTCTATCTCTCTCCCACTCCCTCTCTCTCTCTCTCACATACACTCCATCTATCTCTCCCTTTTTCTCTCACTCCCTCTATCTCTCTCCCATCCCTCTATCTCCCACTCCCTTTATGTCCCCCTCCCTCTCTCTCTATTTGTCTTTCAAGTATGAGGGAGAGACTTGAGAGAGAGTGAGAGGTAGTGAGAGAGAGAAAGAGGGTTGAGGGCTTAGGGTTGTGTGTTCAGTGTTGATTATTTAAGGGTTGAGGGATTAGGTTTGAGGGTAGACGGTTTAAGGGTAGAGGGTTTAAGGGTTTAGGGTTTAATGGTTTAAGGTTGAGTGTTTAAGGGTTTAATGGTTGAGGGTATAGGGTTGAGGTATTAGGGTAGAGAGGGAGGAATGGATGGAGGGAGAGATGGAGGGAGAAGTGAGGTAGAGAGAAGGAGAGAAGAGGAGGGAGGGATAAAGATAGATGAGGGTTGATGATCCAATGTTTAGGTTAGAGGGTTGATAATTGAGGGCATAGGGTTGAGGGTAGACAGTTTAAGAGTGAAGGGTAGATAGTTTAAGGGTTTAGAGTTTAGGGTTTAATGGTTTAGGGATTAGGGCTTAGGGTATAGGGTTTAAGGTTTACAGTTTAAGGGTAGAGGGTTTAAGGGTTTAGGGTTTAAGGGTTGAGGATATAGGGTGGAGGGTTGAGGGTTTTAGGGTTTAAGGGTTGAGGGTTGATGGTTGAGGGTAGAGGGTAGAGGGTAGAGGGTAGAGGGTTTAGGGATTAAGGGTTAAGGGTAGAGGGTTAAAGTTTTATCGGTTACAGTTTATGGTTTAAGGGTAGATGGTTTAGGGTTGAGAGAGAGAGGGGGTAGAGGGTAGAGGGTAGAGGGTTTAGGGTTTAGGATTTATAGTTTAAGTGTAGAGGGTTTAAGAATTTAGGGTAGATGGTAGAGCGTCTAAGGGTTAATGGTAGAGGGTATAGGTTTTAGGGTTTACAATTTATGGGTTGAGGGTTGAGGGTTGAGGGTAGAGGGTAGAGGGATTAGGGTAGAGAGTTTAGTTGGGTTTAAAAGGGTTTAAGGGTTAATGATAGATGGTTTTGGGTTTGAGGGTAGAGGGTAGACAATTTAAGTGTTTATGGTTTAAGGGTTGAGGGTTTAGGGTTTAGGGTATAGGGTCTATAATTTAAGGGTAGAGGGTTTAAGGGTTTAGGGTTTAAGGGTTAAGGGTAGAGGGTAGAGTGTTGAGGGTTGATGGTTTTAGGGTTTAAGGGTTGAGGGTAGAGGGTAGACGGTTTACGGTTTAAGGGTAGAGGGTGTAAGGATGAGAGAGAGAGGGGGGGGGGTTGAAGGTTGAGGGTAGATGATAGAGGGTTTAGGATTGAGGGTTTAGGTCTCCCATCCCTATATCTCCCACTCCCTCTCTCAGGTCTTACAGTTTAGGGTTTAAGGTTTAGGGTTCAAGGGTTTAGGTTTTAGGGTTTATAGTTTAAGGGTATAGAGGGTTTAAGGGTTAAGGGTAGAGGGTAGAGGGTTTAGGGTTTAAGGGTTGAGGGTTGAAGGTAGAGGGTAGAGGGTTGAGGGTTAGGGGTAGAGGGTTTTGGGTTTTAAGGGTTTAGGGTTAGGGTAGAGGGTAGAGGTTTGATTATTGATGGTTTTAGGGTTTAAAGATTGAGGGTTGAGGGTAGATGGTAGAGGGTTTAGGGTTTAGGGATTAAGGGTTAAGGGTTAAGGGTAGAGGGCAAAGGGTTTAAGGGTTGAGGGTTGAGGGTTAAGGGTTGAGGGTTGAGGGTCGAGGGTCGAGGGTCAAGGGTCGAGGGTCGAGGGTTGAAGGTCGAGGGTTGAGGGTTTAAGGGTTAAGAGATTAAGGGTTGAGGGTTGAGGGATTAGGGTGGAGAGTTTAGTTGGGTTTAAAGGGCTTAAGGGTTGATGGTAGAGGGTAGAAAATTTAAGGGTTTAGGGTTTAAGGGTTAAGGGTAGAGGGTAGATGGTAGAGGGTTTAGGGTTTAGGGATTACAATTTATGATTTAAGGGTAGAGGGTGTAGGGATGAGAGAGAGAGGGGGGGTTGAGGGTTTATGGTTTAGGGTAGAAGGTATTGGGTAGAGGGTAGAGGGTAGAGGGTATTGTGTTGAGGGTAGGGGGTAGATATTTTAAGGGTTTAGGGTTGAGGGTTTAAGTCTCCCATCCCTTTATCTACCACTCCCTCTCTCTCCCACTCCCTCTCTCAGGTCTTCCCCCCAACCTAACTGAATAAGAGAGAGAGAGAGGGGGGGGAGAGGGTTGAGGGTTTAGGGTTGAGCATAGAGGGTAGAGGGTTAAGGGTAGAGGATAAAGGTCTTAAGGTTTAGGGTTTAAGGGTTTAGGGTTTAAGGTTTAAGGGTACAAAGGGTTTAATGGTTTAGGGTTTAAGGGTAGAGGGTATAGGGTAGAGGGTTTAGGGTTTAGGGTTTGAGGGTTGAGGGTTGAGGGTAGAGGGTAGAGGGTAGAAGGTTTAGGGTTTAAGGGTTGAGGGATTAGGGTTGAGGGATTAGGGTGGAGAGTTTAGTTGGGTTTAAAAGTTCTCAAGGGTTGATGGTAGAGGGTATTGGGTTTAAGGGTAGAGGGTAGAAAATTTAAGGGTTTATGGTTTAAGGGTTAAGGGTAGAGGGTAGAGTGTTGAGGGTTGAGAGTTTAGGGTCTAAGGGTTGAGGGTAGATGGTAGAGGGTTTAGGGTTTAGCGATTAAGGGTTGAGGGTAGAGGGTTTAGGGTTTAGGGATTACAATTTATAGTTTAAGGGTAGAGGGTGTATGGATGAGAGACAGAGAGGGGGGGTTGAGGGTTTAGGGTTGAGGGTAGAGGGTAGAGGGTTTAAGGGTTTAGGGTTGAGGGTTTAGGTCTCCTATCCCTCTATCTCCCACTCCCTCTCTCTCCACTCCCTCTCTTAGGTCTTCCCCCCAACCTAATTGAATAAGAAAGAGAGAGAGAGGGGGGAGGGGGTTCAGGGTTCAGGGTTAAGCGTAGAGGGTAGAGGGTTAAGGGTAGAGGATAGAGGGTTTAAGGTTTAGGGTTTACGTTTTAAGGGTACAAAGGGTTTAAGGGTAGAGGGTAGAGGGTAGAGGGTTTAGGGTTTAAGGGTTGAGGGTTGAGGGTAGAGGGCAAAGGGTTGAGGGTTAAGGGTAGAGGGTAGAGGGTTTAAGGGTTTAAGGGTTTAGGGTTTAGGGTTTAGGGTTTAGGGTTTAGGGTTGTAAGAGTTAAGGGTTAGGGTTGAGGGTTTATGGTTGATGGTTTCAAGGTTGAGGGTAGAGGGTTGAGGGTTAAGGGTAGAGGGTTTAGTGTTTAGAGATTAAGGGTTAAGGGTAGAGGGTAGAGGGTTTAAGGGTTTAGGGTATAGGGTTTATGGTTTAAATGTAGAGGGTTTAAGGGTTTAGGTAGATGGTAGAGGGTTTAAGGGTTAAGTGTAGAGGGTAGAGGGTAGAGGGTTTAGGGTTTAGTGTTTACGGTTAAAGGGTTGAGGGTTGGGTTTAAGGGTTTAATAGTAGAGGGTAGATGTTTTAAGTGTTTAGGGTTTAAAGGTTTATAATTTAGGGTATACAAGGTTTAGGGTTTATATTTGAAGGGTTGAGGGTTGAGGGTTTTAGGGTTTAGGTTTTTAAGGGTTTAGGGTTTAGGGTTTAGGGTTTAGGGTTTAGGGATTAAGGGTTTAGGGTGGAGGGTTGAGGGTTTTAGGGTTTAAAGGTTTAGGGTAGAGGGTAGAGGGTTTAGGGTTTAAAGGTAGAGGGTAGAGGGTTTAGGGTTTAGGATTTAGGGGTTAAGGGTAGAGGGTTTATAGTTTAAGAGTTAAGGGTTAAGGGTTGAGGGTTGAGGGTTGAGGGCTCAGGGCTCAGGGTTGAGGGTTGAGGGTTGAGGGTTGAGGGTTGAGGGTTGAGGGTAGAGGGTAGAGGGTAGAGGGTAGAGGGTAGAGGGTAGAGGGTAGAGGGTATAATGTTTAAGGGTTTAGGGATTAAGGGTTTAGGGTTGAGGGATTAGGGTAGATTGTTTAGTTGGGTTTAAAAGGGTTTAAGGGTTGATGATAGAGGTTTGAGGGTAAAGGATTTAGGGTTTAGGGTTTTCGATTTAGGGGTTGAGGGTTGAGGGTTACGGGTTGATGATAGAGGGTTTAGGGTTTAAGGGTTGATGGTAGAGGGTATTGGGTTTAATGGTAGAGGGTAAATAGTTTAAGGGTTTAGGGTTTAGGTTTTATAGCTTAAGGGTTGAGGGTTGAGGGTAGAGGGTAGAGGGTAGAGGGTAGAGGGTAGAGGGTAGATGGTAGAGGGTAGAGGGTAGAGGGTAGAGGGTAGAGGGTAGATAGTTGAGGGTTGAGGGTTAAGGGTATGGGTTTAGGGTTTAGGGTTTAAGGGTAGAGGGTAGAGGGTAGAGGGTTTAGGGTTTAGGGTTTAAGGGTAGAAGGTATAGGTTTTAGGATTTATGGGTTGAGGGTTGAGGGTTGAGGGTTGGGGGGGTTGGGGTTATGGGTTGAGGTTGAGGTTGAGGGTTGAGGTTGAGGGTTGAGGGTTTAGGGTTTAGGGTAGAGAATTTAGGGTTTAAGGGTTGAGGGATTAAGGGTTGAGGGTTGAGGGTTGAGGGTTGAGGGTTGAGGGTTGAGAGTTTAGTTGGGTTTAAAAGGGTTTAAGGGTTGAGGGTATAGGGTAGAAGGTTTACAATTTACGGTTTAAAGGTTGAGGGTAGAGGGTTTAGGGTTTAAGGGTTGATGGTTGAGAGATTAGTGTAGAGAGTTTAGTTGGATTTAACATGATTTAAGGGTAGAGGGTAGAGGGTAGAGGGTAGAGGGTAGAGGGTTTAAGGGTTTAGAGTTTAGGGTTTAAGGGTTAAGGGTAGAGGGTAGAGGGTTTATGGTTTATGGTTTATAGATTAATGGTTGAGGGTAAAGGGTAGAGGGTAGAGGGTAGAGGGTAGAGGGTTGAGGGTTGAGGGTTGAGGGTTGAGGGTTGAGGGTTTAAGGGTTTTGTTTTAAGGTTTGAGGGTTGAGGGTTTATGTTTCCCATCCATCTATCTCCCACTCACTCTCTCTCCCATTCCCTCTCTCAGGTCTTGCCCCCACCCTAATTGAATAAATCTCTCTCCCTATCAAGTCTCTCTCTCTCACAGTTCTCACTCCCTCCCACACTACCTAGATGAATCTGTCTCACTCCAATGCCCTCTCACACAATCCCTCTCTTTCAAGTCTCGAGTACCTCCCACCCAACCTAAAAAAATATATTTCACTCCAAAACCCTCTCCCACTCCCTCTCCCTCTCTCTCTCTCTCTCCCTTTGGTATTTTTGTATCTTTTAGGTCTCATCCCTCCCAACACCTCTCCCATTATAAGGTATTTCCCCCCACCCTAACTGGATAACTCTTTATCCCTCTCAAGTCTCTATCAATCTTAGGTCTCTATCCCTACCACACTACCTAGACTAATCTCTCTCACTCCTATCACCTCTCTCTCTATCTCAAGTCTCATTCTCTCCCTCTCTATGCAAGGTGAATGATAGGGAGGTTAGAGGGATCAATCACTGATCCCTGCTCTAGGTATTAGTTGGAAGACCCCTATGGTGTCTCACTTCACCACCTTAACCTATAGGACCTACCTCTTGACTAGGCTCCCCTGGTTCTCCTTGTTAACCCAACTACCAATACATATTCTTCCAACCAAGTCAACCTTGGTGCTTTCTTTGCAATTCTTCCCTTAGCCCTTAATCCACCCTAAAGGCTAACCTACTCCCAATACTAGATTTCATCTTTGCAGGGGTGTGGAGATGCTTCTCTTAGGTTCAATACATCTCACCATGATTTTTAAGGGTCTTCCTAACTTCATTTGTCCATCGCTTTTACCAAACCCTCATTTAGGGTTAAAAAGGCTACTAGCCCTAGGAGCCCCAATTAGGCCTGCTTCTCTGAGGAAATAGGGTGTTTCCCTAAATTATTCCAAGTAACCCCCAATATTTTTTTGGGGTTCCTGGTTCTATTTACCATCACTCCAATATTTCTAAGGTCAGCCCTCAATTGTCTGCACATAGGCTCAACTCCCAATTTGGCAAAATTTGGCCTTTTGAAGCCTTTTCCTGACCTTACAATAGACTGTCAAGCTTTCCTTTCACCAGATGGATAAGTGAAGCTTCCTCCTTTGTGCTATGTATTTGTAAGGCATTTATCTACCCTCTCCACATGTTACTTGACAAGAAATGATTACCCCTGTAAATCAAGTGCTCTGCACTTCTTGTCTTCCCTAGCCAAACACTTCCTGGCTCACCTAGAAGAAGACTTCCATGGTATCTTCGTTGATACCTATGAATCCTAATCCTACCATGGAGTCTAGTCAAAATTTCCAAGAGTTCGTATGTTATGTACAGAGGGAATGTGATCTAAACCTCCATTTTCAACTAACAAATTGTTTGATCGACAACTATGAAAGAGAACAAAATTATCTACAAAAATAAATTGAAACCAAACTAAGAATCTAAAATACTACCACACAATGCTGATTAACACTCACATTACATCCTACATCACCTATAGTCCCACCTTAATCCATTTAAGCTCTATCTTTAAGCAAAAAAAATAGAAAATCTCACATAAACATAACTATTCTCAATTTGATTTCAAATTTTCATTTAACCAAAATGCTTCCAACATCAATTCTAGGTCAAGGTCACCCTTATATAGGGTCACTAAAGTAGTTAAGCTCGGTCTTAAATACTCCTTGGCCGCTTGTGGCTTACATTAAGCCTTATTTGTAAAATTTAGAAAATCGAACACCTAGAAAGGGCTACAAAGGTCTTAAGGCATACTTGTAGCCAAAACCTCAACCTATCAAATGGTCAACATGACCTTTCCCAACACAATACATGATCAAAAATTCCACTAAGGCACAAACATAAAGAATTAGGAAGAGATTGCTAAGTTTGGCCTAAACAAATTTCCAAGTCATGACCTTCTAGGCTACCTATGGTATCTTATGGGTGTTCCTGCACCATTCTCCCCCTCTGCACAAATAGTAATGAATGTGGGG
The DNA here is from genome assembly GCA_007115665.2 of Sequoiadendron giganteum. Taxonomy (NCBI): domain Eukaryota; kingdom Viridiplantae; phylum Streptophyta; class Pinopsida; order Cupressales; family Cupressaceae; genus Sequoiadendron; species Sequoiadendron giganteum. Next base: position 854,504,767 of record CM021101.1, on the reverse strand, counting down.
AGGAATCGGTGATAAATCAAGGCCAAGCTTCTTGAACTGAGCTTCATCCACCCATGTAGCCTCTGATTCAAGTTTGTCCTTCCATTTGATGAGGTGTTCCATGTATTCCTTATACCGGGTAGAGTTCTTCACCTTTGACTTAAAGATCCTCTCCGCTTGTAGCTTGTCCCTAGTAGGTAAGGTTATGTTACTCACATCCTTAAAGATATCCCTGCTATTCTTATCCATGTCAGTGACTATTCCCTTATATCTGATCAAATCAACCACATTAAACACTGGAGAGATGCCTAAATCTACAAGTAGCTCCACCTTGTAGGCATTCTTCCCATATTTGGCTAACACCTTACATGGTCCCAATATTTTCATCTAAAATTTGGTCGATGTTCCCTTCTGCAATCTAGATTTTTTGAGGTGGACCATGACATAGTCTCCTACTGCAAATTGTAGATCCTTTCTAGACATATCCACCTTAGTTTTCAACTTGTGGGTAGCCTCCATGACTATCTTCTTCACCTGCTCCTGAATCCCCTTCATGGTTTGAGAGAAATCCTCTGCATGTCCACTCCTATGCTCCATAGCTCCTAGATCCTTGAGCTCACACACACCTCTTGGATGCATTCCATACACTATTTCAAAAGGACTCTTTCTTGTGGTCCTATTCACACTTTCATTGTATGCATATTATTCTTGTGAGATGACCAAGTCCCATGTCTATCCATACTCCTTAGTTAGTAATCTTAGAAGGTTACCTAACACCCTATTAACCACCTCTATTTGTCCATTGGTCTGAGGATGGTAAGCTGATCCAAAAGATAGGTTGGTACCTAATCTTCTCCATAGAGTGTTCCAAATATGACTCATGAACTTCACATCCCTGTCTGAGACAATGCTCAAAGGAAATCCATGGATCCTTACAATTTCTTTGACGAAAAGGTGAGCAATATAGCTAGCATCATGGGTGGTCTTGCAAGGGATAAAGTGACTCATCTTACTGAATCTATCTACCACAACATAAACACTATCAAACCCTATCTTAGTCTTAGGGAGTCCTACCACAAAGTCCATGCTAATACATTCCCATGGTCTGTTAGGAATGGGTAGGGGTTGATATAAATCTGCATTACTAGCCCCTCCCTTGGATTTCATACACACTACACACCGCTCCACATACCTCCTGAGACTACCGCTGAGACTACCATTGTGCTTCTCCTGGATGAGATTCTCTCTCATTGATCATCTTGGAACACGTAACTGATTCCCCTTGAATAATAATCCACTTTGCAATGTATACTCTGAGTATTGACTATGAAAGTGATTCTCAAAGTCAGAACATACCTTGTAGGCCTTCGAGAAGTCTTCATCTTCCCCATAGAGATCCTTGAAACTCTCTATTCCAATGCTCTTTATTTGTATCTCTTGCATTGTTAGCAATCTTCTACTTAGTGCATCTGCCACCTTGTTCAACTGTCCCTTCTTGTGCTTGATGGTGAAAGTGAAAGCTTCGATGTATTCCATCCATTTCAAATGTCTATTGCTCAACTTCTCTTGAGTGTTGATATAGCTAAGTGCCTGTTTGTCAGTAAAGACTACAAATTCTTTGGGTAGAGGATAATGCCTCCACTTCCTAAGTGACTATACTAAAGCATAAAGTTCTAGGTCATAGGTATAATACTTCTTCTTATCTTCATTGAGATTTTCACTAAAGAAAGCTATAGGCTTGCCTTCTTGGCTTAGCACTCCTCCTACTGCAATTCCACTATCATCACATTCCACAGTTAACAACTTGTCAAAGCTAGGTAATAAAACAATAGGTTGAGTTGCCACTTCTTGTTTCAGTTTCTCAAAACGCTTCTCAGCTTCTTGAGTCCACTTGAACTTAGTTTTCAGGCCACCTTTGATTATGTCAAGGACTGGTGCACATATGACACTAAAGTTCCTTATGAATTTCCTATAAAATTGAGCCAATCCATGAAAAATTCTTACCTCTGTCCTCGTGGTTGGTGTAGGCCAATTTAGGATAGCTTCCACCTTGCTTGGATCCATCTTGAATGATCCTTGGGATATTACAAACCCCAAATACACAAGCTCCTATTTGAAAACATCACATCTCTCTAGGTTGATGGCTATTTTCTCTTCTTGTAATCTTCTAAGAACCAACTCTACATGCTTTAGATGTTCTTTTGCTGTCTTGCTAAAGATGAGTATATCATCAAGGTATACCATCACAAATATCCCTGTAAAGTCTTTGAGCACTTCATTCATGAGCCTCATGAATGTGCTAGGGGCATTAGAGAAGCCAAATGGCATAACTCTCCACTCATACAACCCATCAGTCATCTTAAATGCTATCTTCCACTCATCTCCATCCTTGATTCTGATCTGATGGTATCCACTCTTGAGATCCAATTTGGTGAAGTACTGAGCTCCTCCAAGACAATCCATCAAGTCTTCAATCCTAGGAATAGGGAACCTATACCTGATTGTGGTTCTATTTATAGCTCTAGAATCAGTGCATAATCTCCACTTTCCTCCTTTCTTGGTTGCTAAGACCATTGGTACTGCACATGGAGTGATGCTCTTGCTAATTAATCCTTGATCCAACAACTCCTACACTTGCCTAGCTACTTCTAGGGTCTGATATGGTGTAAGCTTGTAAGCTGATTTGTTTGGTAATGAAGCTCCTGGTATGAAGTCAATCTAATGGCTAATGGCTCTCTTTGGAGTTAAGGTTGCAGGTGTACCATCACTAACTATGTCCTTGAACTATTCTAACAACTTTTGGACTCCTCTGGGTATGACTGATTTCTTAGTCTTGTCTTCTTACTTGGGTTGCAACATAACCACATATCCTTCACCTCCTTGATGTAGGTTGCTAATGAAATCTTCACCACTGCTTAATAATACACTAGGGGTCTTTGACTGTCCTTCTTCCTCATCTGACAATGACTACAATTTGAATGTCTTTCCATCCTTCTTGAAAGAAATGGTGTTCTCGTTTCCATCATATATGGAACCTCTATCATACTACCATGGTCTACCCAATAGAAGATGACATGCATCCATGGGTAACACATCACATAAAAAATTATCTTTGTAACCTCCAATGGAGAACTCCACCATTGTTTGCTCATTGACAAGTACACTTTGCCCTTTGTTCAACCATGTTACTTTGTAAGGGTTAGTCTGGGGTACTTTCTCCAAATTCAACTTCCTTACTGCCTCTTTTGAGATTATACTATCAGTAGACCTTGAGTCCACTGTGACCTTACACACCTTTCCAAGGATTTTGCACCTTACCCTGAATAAGGCTCTCCTTTGCTTTGGCTCTTCGCTGACTGGTTGTCTGCTCAAAACTCTTCTAAACATCAGGTTTTCCCCCATTTCTGATTCAATGTGATTAACCTCAAGTGATTGGGTACTCATGGTGTCCTCTTGAGCATATGCCACTCTCTTCTTAGTATTTGATGAAGATGCTTTCTCTGGGAACCTATAAGATGGATGTCCTATTTGACAACAATTATAACACTTCATACTAGCAAAGTATGAGTTGCTTCTGCATGCTCCTCTTCCTCTATTTTATCCCCCTTGAGGTCCTCTACCTCTTCCATAGCCTCCTCTAGAAGGTGTTTCACTTCCATGCTCAGTGAGTTTGGATTCTCCTTGGTTTCTTTGTTCAGTTCCTCTACCTTGATAGCCACCTCTATGTCCTCTTTGATCTCTACCTTTGCCTCTACTCTTAGAAGCCTGGTCTTGTTTCCTCTTGCTTCTTTCCTCAATCTTAATGGCCAATTGGTAGCATTGGTGTACTATCTTGGGACTTAAAAGAGTCATCTCCTCTTGAATGTTCCACTTCAAGCCATTAAGATACCTAGCCACCTTGAGACTTTCATCTTCTGAAACATTAGACATCATACAAAGTTTTTGAAACTCATCTATATAGGTGTTCACATCTTGGTCTCTTTGCCTCAAGATTTGTCTCTTCTTATGCAACTGAATCTCAAAATCATCTGGCATGTATGCTTCTCTCACTTTGGCAACCATACCCTTCCAAGTTCAAATAGGCTTCTTGCCTTCCTTTTCCCTCTTTGTTTGAATGAATTTCAACCATGTCAAGGCAGATCCTCTCAATCTATATTTGGCCACCTTCACTTTCTTTGCTTCAGTGACTCCATCACACTCAAAATGATTTTCCATTCCCTCTATCCAATCCATGACTAGATCAACTTCCAATTTCCCACTAAACAGTGGTATGCCTTCAAGAATGGCTCTTCTTGCAGAACAGGGTCAGGTTCAGGTGTCTTTTCTTCCTCTGCAACCTCTTCACTCTTTGGTACCCTGCCTTCCAATCTATCACTCACCTCATCGGCCTTGGTCTGCACATTACTCAATGCTTGCTCAAGTTGAGCTAGTCTTTCCCTCTATCTCCTATTGTCTTCCTCTTGATCTTAAACCTTCTTTTCCAACTCAATGTTTGTCACCATGGTTGTGGAGCCACTAGATTCAAGGTCTGACATACAAGATTCTATCCCAAATCTTTTACTTGCTCTGATACCAATTTGATAGGGAGGTTGGAGGGATCAATCACTGATCCCTGCTCTAGGTGTTACTTGGAAGACCCCTATGGTGTCTAACTTCACCAACTTAACCTATAGGACCTACCTCTTGACTTGGCTCCCCTGGTTCTCCTTGCCAACCCAAATACCAATACATATTCTTCAAACCAAGTCAACCTTGGTGCTTTCTTTGCAATTCTTCCCTTAGCCCTTAATCCACCCTAAAGGCTAACCTACTCCAAATACTAGATTTCATCTTTACAGGGGTGTGGAGATGCTTCTCTTAGGTTTAATCCATATCACTGTGATTCTTAAGGGTCTTCCTAACTTTATTTTTCCATCACTTCTACCAAACCCTCATTTAGGGTTAAAAAGGCTACTAGCCCTAGGAGCCCCAATTAGGCCTGCTTCTTCGAGGAAACAGGGTGTTTCTCTAAATTCTTCCAAGTAACCCCTAATATTTTCTTGGGGTTTCTGGTTCTATTGAACACCACTCCAAGATTTCTAAGGTCTTAGCCCTCAACTGTCCGTACACAGGCTCCACTCCCAATTTGGAAAAATTTGGCCTTTTGAAGCCTTTTCCTAACCTTACAGCAGACTGCCAAGATTTTCTTTCACCAGATGGATAAGTGAATCTTCCTCCTTCATGCTATGTCTTTGCAAGGAATTTATCTACCCTCTCCACATGTGACTTGATAGGAAATGATCACCCCTGCAAATCAAGTGCTTTGTACTTCTTGTCTTCCCTAGCCAGACACTTCCTAGCTCACCTAGAAGAAGACTTCCATGGTATCTCTGTTGATACCTATGACTCCTAATCCTACCATATTTACATTCATGGAGTCTAGTCACAATTCCCAAGAGGCCATATGTTATGTACAGAGGGAATGTGATCTAAACCTCCATTTTCAACTAGCAAACTGTCAGATCAGGAACTATGAAAGAGAACAAAACTATCTACAAACGAAACTTGAAACCGAACTAAGAATCTAAAATACTACCACACAATGCTGATTAAAACTCACATTACATTGTGCATCACCTATAGTCCCACCTTAATCCATTTAAGCTCTATCTTTAAGCAAAAAAAATAGAAAATCTTACATAAACATAATTGTTCTCACTTTGATTTCAAATTTTCATTTAACCAAAATGCTTCCAACATCAATTCCAGGTCGAGGTCACCCTTATATAGGGTCACTAAAGTATTTAAGATCGATCTTAACTACTCCTTGGCCGCTTGTGGCTTTCATTAAGCCTTATTTGTAAAATTTAGAAAATCTAACACCTAGAAAGGGCTACAAAGGTCTTAAGCCATACTTGTAGCCAAAACCTCAACCTATCAAATGGTCAACATGACCTTTCCCAACACAATATATGATATCAAATGCCACTAAGGCACAAACATAAATAATTAGGAAGAGATTGCTAAGTTTGGCTCAAACAAATTGCCAAGTGATGACCTTCTAGGCTACCTATGGTATCTTATGGGTGCTCCTGCACCAGTGAACATTTCAAAGCAACACATTTGGCGCTCACCAAATTTGGTGAGCGCCAAATGTGTTTTTACCTTGAAATGGTAAAATAGGGGTTGACCTTATGATTTAGGCCCACATGCTTCTGCATTTGTTTAGTTCAACTCATTATCCGGCTTAGAAACACTTTTTTTATGCATTTGACTCCCTATTGTACTAATCTATGCTTGATCCATCACCTTTTTACCACAAATTTGCATGCTAGAAAATGTAGAAGAAGAAATTTTGAAGTTTCTACATCATTTGACATTATCTCAGGTAATATATTCATTTTGGTAATATTGAAATGTTTATATTTAGTATATTTGTTTGTTTTTGATAATATAAACTAAATTATTTTAATGATTTTATTAATCATAACAATTGGACATAGAATTCAACATTGAATTAGATAGGAGTTGCATAAACAAGTTTATTTTATATGAGTTTGAAGAAAAAAATGGAAAACATGACATAATTTAGACGAATTCAAACTTATATAAGCGACATCAACTTAACACAAATTTTCTTATGAATTCTATTTTCATTGCTTATAGTAGTCCATTTCTAGTGTGGCTATGGAATTCACTCTATTTAATTTTAGGTAGATGTTTATATTGAGTTTTTTTGTTTTGTTTTGATAATTTATAGACCATTCCTTTGATGTTTTTATAAATCTTCATTGTTACACATAGTATTCAACATTAAATTAGATGGATGCTGCATGTAAAAGTTTAATTATTAGGAGCTTCAAGATATAAAATGGAAAACATGACATAATTTAGACGAATTCATGTTTAAACTTATATAAACAACATCAACTTAACACAAATTTTCTTATGAATTATATTTGCATTGCTTATAGTAGTCCATTTCCAGCATGGCTGTGGAATTCACTTCATTTAATTTTAGGTAGATGTTTATATTGAGTTTGTTTTTGTTTTGTTTTGATAATTTATACACCATTCATTTGATGATTTTATAAATCTTCATTGTTACACATAGAATTCAACATTAAATTAGATCGATGCTGCATGTAAAAGTTTAATTTTTAGGAGCTTGAAGATATAAAATGGAAAACATGACATAATAGATTCAAATTCATTATTAGTGATGGTTGTGGGAAATTTTTTATTTTCAACTAATTTGGAAAACCTAAGAGCTTTCATCAATGTTAATTCAAGTTTCCATTATTTTTTTGTTCCATAAACAATCACCTTCATCATATGCTTAAATAGATTCAAGTGACTTGACATAGTTGTTAATGCAAGTTTCCATTCGTTCATACCATTTACCTTTCTAAGAAATAAAAAAAGGGGAAAATTTTGTGCAATTAAAAATGCTTATTATCTTTCTAAGTTACCTCATTTCCAAATAAATAGTGAATATTTCCAAGATATAGCATCACAAACCCTTCTTTGAATCCATCTTCTTCATGGCTTGGTTGGCAATCACAATGTGATTTTGACAACAATAAACACAAGATTATCTAGTTTCCAAAGGTGTCAGAAACTTATACCATGGGTTTGACACTTCTTTGCTCCTAAGAACTTGTCCACACTCCAAATACTCCCCTCAAACCTAAGTATTAACATTGATCAACTCTTACATGAAGCAATTTTTGTACAAATCCCTCAAAGTACTGGGTTTTACATAGTATAGTTGCAAAAAGAAAAAAAATTCCTCAATAAATCACACAAAATGATGATTTAGCAACCCTCCTTTTGTCATCACATGAATATAGGCATACAAAAAATTAGTACCAAGTTTCATATATTTTCACCACACGCATCAAAAATTATGGGTTTTTTGAAGCTGGCTATAAACCCTAGGTTGGGGACAACAATGTTTGATAAGATATGTAATGTTTGATAAGTCACATTAGTTATGCAATGTAAAGTAATGCTTTAAGTTTTAAAGATATGCAATGCAATGTAATCTATGATATCAATATGTTTCATAAAATGCTTGGTGTGTTTCATAAAATACAATGTAATCATTGGTATGGATATGTTTCAAAATTTATGCATTACTCAGTTTTCTTGTAGCATGGAGGTAGATGTATGTATGAAAATGTTGTAGCATAGAAATGTTTGATAATTCCAAACAGCTCGCTACCTTCTTTCATAAAATGCTTTGGTGTGTTTCATAAAATGCAATGTAATCAATGTTATCAATATTTTTCATAAAATGCATTACTTACTTTTGTTCTATGTGTGTTTGTGAACTTGTAGCATTCAACGTCATGCCGAGGAAATGACCAAAGGATCTAACACCACAAGAATGTGCAGTTAAAAATGAAAGGACAAGAGAATACAAAATTGTAGCTCGTGAAGAAAAGGAATTGCACCCCATACAACTAGAAATTCCCATGCAATCTAAGAGAGATGCCCAATCAGAAAAAAAAAGGGCACAAATGAAGAAAATTCATGGAAGGACATGAATGGATACTGAAGCTATAGGTGAATTTCAGTGCACATCTCTAGTTGAAGATAGACTAGCAACAACATGTGGTTTTCCAAGTACATCGGAAATCACATCTCCAATTGAAGACACATCATCTATTAGTGTAGGTTTTTTAATTTCCTTATGTTAGTGGGTATTTAATTTCCTACACATTATTATTTAAGCTTGCTTAGGTTTATTAGATGTGGTAATATGAGGACATGTGGCAAAATACAACAACTACATGCATCAATCTCTCCCCACACATGGGTATTTGAGTTACACATCCTCTTTTGGCTTGTTGTGCCACCTCCCATAACCACTATTCTGTTTTTACTTGAGTAGTTTATGGGGTAGTTGGGTTTCTCACCCTCTTCTAGCTTTATGTGCCACCTCTCTCTTGTCTTCACTTGAGGAGGTTAAGCCACATGTTTTTTCATTTACCAAGTAGGTGATAACCTCCCACCTTTTATGGGTAGTAGGAGTTAATGCACCTCTTGGATGTACAAGCCCCTATGTTTCTATATATTGAGCACTCTCCTCTCACCTTCACTAGTTCGACTAGTTTAGTGATTGTTCAATGAGAGTCACAAGAGTATTCTCAAAATTCTCTTGCTTTGTCTTTATTGTTCTCTTAGTTTAGATTTTCTCTTCATTATTCTATTTTGATCTTTGATCATTTTTTGATTGGAGTTGCATGTGATCTACGACCAACATCGGATCCTATCTCGCTTCTCGCTTCTCAAAGAATCTAACATGGTATTAGAGCCTATTTTGTTTGGTTTAGTTCACTTTTATTATCTAATTTCTTAGAGAGATTTGAGACTAATCCAAAACTAGCATTTTCCTCTAAAGTGATTAGTTTAAAGGAAAAATAAGAATTTGTATAATCTAGGTTGCATATTTGGTTCTTGTGAGATCTAGGTGATTGCGACTTTCTAATAATCCTAGAGATGTTTTTAGCATTTCCATAGCGTCCAAAAGGCTTGAGAAAGTCAATATTGTCTTTTGTTTCACTGAAATCAGAGATCGGAGGAGCCAATTGCAAAACATGGGTTTCAGTGTGGTTCTTGAAGGTAGCTGTCAAATCGGAGCACTTTCAGCCCAAATGAACCTTGCCATTGTGTTCAGAAGGCTCAAGAACCCAACGATTGACTAACCATTCGTCGAAATCAAAGAGTCAATTTTGAGGCATTTTTTTTGTATTTCGGGCCATACCCTATAGCATTGTACCATATGAAATATTTAAAAAAAAAACAAAAAAACATATATTTTATTCACTGGGTAAATTTTTTTATATTTGAAATAATTTTCAATTCTAAAAAAACAGCAAAATAATTTTCAAAAATCGAAAAAATTAATAAAGGTACAAGACTTGTGCAGGTCCATGCTTGCTGATTGTACCTGCAAGGTACTCTGCCCACCGCTACATGCAATTTTCTTATTCGGCGACGTTTCATTTATTAAAATTTGGCACCTTCAAAAAACAATGACCATTTCTGAAAATTGACAACCATGCAAATTTCAGTGAATATTCCTTGAGAATGTCAGAGATTCCGTCGCAGGCAAATAAGAAAGAATATTCCATCATCGGAGGAGCATATTCCTTTTGAAGTGAACGTGGTTGTCAAATTTAATCACTATAAATTATGACCTCATCACTATGGCAGTAGTGACATCATCACTACGTCAGAAGTGATGTTATTACCTTTTTGAATTTATGCCCCCCTTCACCGTTGAGTTTTTCAGTTTGAGAGGCAATTGTCCAGAGGCCCGTTCTTAGTCATACAAAGGCCTTTTCAGGTGATTTTTTATTTTTTTGGGGGTAAAATTTTGTGCTCTATGTTGTGGTGAAGTTATTTTTCTAATTTGATGCTCTCGATTTCCAAAAATTGAAGATTCTTCTAGAATTTTCTGCATAGTTCTCATTTTGAGACCTTCCAGGAGCGATAACTTGTGCAAACAGACTCCATTTTTGGTGCCATTTTTTCCAGAGTTCATATTTTACTATGTGATCCACATTGGTTCTGTCAATTTGATCTCATATTGTACATGAATTATAGTTTCAGTTTCTTGGCCATTTTGGGCCCTGTAAGAGATTGAAAGATCTGATTTTTGTATTGTAATTTACTCGGGGGTCATTGCACAAGATTTTACTACCCAAGCTGCATTGTATACTCATCATCAATGCATCACCAGATTGATTATGACAGAGGCATTTTCTCATGGAACTATATTTCTCATTAGAGATTATAATCTAGAACAAAATAAGGATAATGTATTGGCGAGAATGTTGGAGCATAAGGAAGCCATAATATATCATTTGAGTTGGGTTAGTTTATTCCTAGGTTTTCATACCTTGGGACTTTATGTTCATAACGATGTTATGCTCGCTTTGGGTACTCTAGAAAAACAAATCTTGATTGAGCCTATATTTGCTCGGGATAAAGAGTCGGATGCTTGAGTTGAAGAGCCTGATGTCATTTTGATGCCCAAAACTATCTATAATTGTTCATAAACAAGATGAAGATTCTAATGCTCATGGTAGAGAGCCAGATTATCATGTTCGTGATAAAGATTGAGATTCTCGAAAGGAAGAGTCGGATGATGTTCCATATGCTTCAGATGTTCTAGATCGAGATCCAGGCCTTCATAAGCAAGCCAAAGATCCAGTACCAGGATAAGATCCATCCATTGAAGCAGCCTATTATTGTAGCAGTTAAAGGTCCAATAGCATCCTGACTAGCTGGAGATCAAGACCTGGTAACATACATATATGGTAGCATATCCAATAGAAGAAGCAGTTCGAGATCGATAACTAGCATCACTCTTTGATCCAATTTAAGTACCTGTGGAAGTGCTCGTTTAAGCACCACAATTATTGCAGCTAAAGGAGCTAAGCTACCAGTTCTAGGTCCAACAGCCTTGAGTAGATTTTTTTTTCATGGAGTAGTATGCAGAACACCTCTCTCCCTCTCTACAATGATATAGAAGTCACTTTGAGGCAGGTGTTCAAATTTATTATGACTTATCTAATAGGTGCTCAATGGACAGTTACGAGATGTAAAACGCCTTTTCCGCCTAGTGGGAAAAAACATATCTCAATATAATCATTATCTGTCATATCTAGATTTATTTATCCATATCTCTAGACCCATATGTTATAGATCACTTTTATGATTTAAAAGAACTTTGAATTGATAAATATTACTGAATCTTTAATTAAATTGTATCTCCCGATGGGATTTATCCATAATGAAAAGACCCTTTTCATTAACGATCCAAAGAAAATATTCTTTGTTATATTTTCAATATATTTGTTTATAATGACAATGCAATAAGAGAAACTAATTCAATGGAATAGTATGAAAAACTCATTTATTATGAATTTTATAATCTTGACGATTTATTTCCCAGTATAGTAATCGAGAGATTTTCATTCTCCAAAACGTCCTGTAATATTTAACCGATTTTGTGCCTTGATATAATTTCTTGGAGAAAACGCTATAGCTTGCTTGAATTTCTATTAATTGATTAAAATAAAAAAATACCAATGGGGCGTGGCCAAGCGATAAGGCAACAAGTTTCAGTCCTATTATTGTGAAGGTTCAGTGATCTGTATAGGATCTAGACTAGATTGCATAAATGAATGCTTAATTTTTACAATGCTTTTACAATGATTATTTCAAGTTAATTAAAATGAAATTAACTTAAGGAAATAACAGAATGAAAGTAATATCAAGGTGATCATAACAAAAATTAACAAAACTGATAGAAGATGAGAGAGAGAAGAAGAGAAGTGCAAACAGTTGATAACGGAGTTCGTCACAACGTGACTACGTCTCCGGGTCCACTCCAATAGAGAGACCGATCCGATTAACTCCAAAAATCAATTACAATAGCACTATAACCATTCTCCAAGCATTTCGGCAGCGTAACAACACTCTGTCATGCAAGAATGATTTGAAAACTCTCCAACAAGGCCTCTCTTTCGTCACCTCAGCATCAGGACTTCATCACCTGAAAAAAAAACTTGCATCACTCTCACCTTACACCCCTTTTTTATACAAAGAATTAACCCAATTTGGCCCTTAACCAAAAGATTCACAATATTCCCCTTATCTCTCCAAAATACATAAAAATCCTTATAAATCTCCCGTATTTGTATACAATTTTCAACCTCCTCCATTTTTAACATACTAGGATTATATTAATCCTTCACAAATATTTTTAACCCTTCAGTCTTTTTCTAATTTTCGGGTTTTGTTGCTTGAGGAGGTTACTTAACTTAAAATATTTAAAATTGGTGGGGTTTTGTGTTTAAGTTAAGGCATTCGGTTTTAAAACATTTAACAAAACACACCGATGCTAAATATATCTTAAACCGCTTCGATGGCCCGTTGGTGGCTAAACCATTTTGGGACCCGGCCGGTGCGGGTTCAACTCCCATCGGCTCGTTTTTAAAAAAAACTCCCACAATATTAAACAACAAAAGTAACCGCAATCTATAATTAGTAAAGCCGGCGGATGTGGTGCAACGGTGCAACGATTGGCTATAATGGGAGAGGTCGCGGGATCAAACCCCAACCTCACTTTTGATAAAACAAACCATCAAATTCGCGGAAAATGAAGGGACACGTGTCGATCACTGATTCGTCGAGGATGCTGACTGTGTGCTGCCCGTACTGCTGACTCATTGCTGACTGTGCCGACAGAGCACTGACGTGTCCCGCTGACTGTACTTTCCGCCAACTCACCATGCCACGTGTCCAAATCCTGATTCGCCAAGCTTTGCTGACTAGGCGTACGGACTGTCACGTGTCACTCTACCATTGGTCCGTACAAATGCCACATGTCACACTCTGGTTTGTTCACATCAGATTCCGTACCACGTGCTGACGTCATCTGTACGGATGATGACGTCATCATTGTGCCTACTAGTCACCAAGTCAACCGAGAGCTTTGACCGCTGATAACTCTCGCATACGATGTCGGATTTTGACGAAACGAACGTTGCCGGAATCGTCTCGATGAGCTCTTCACGATGACGCCAAATTCGAAGATTTTTGACGATGCCATTTTTTTCGCCTTCTGGACGCCCCTGATACCAGTTTGACCGTAGGTTTGACTGGCTATAACTCGTGCAAACGGACTCCTTTTCGCTCCGTTCGAGTTGCGTTGGAATTAGGACGCTGAGCTATTTCTGATGGTGCTGATTTTGGAGAGAAATGAGACACTTCAATTTTCACTAAAAAATGTCCACCGGATCATTCAGATCCTTCCATCCCAGGTGGAACAATATTCTTCCAAAAAATCGGAAAAAAATTAAGAAGAAAAAAAATCTTTTTTGATTTCTCATCCTTTCGTAGACTATACTTATAGAACGTAAATATGATTTCAATAAGATCTAAATAGAGAAAGGGATATTTTTGTAGTGTAGGATTGGAATACAGATGAAATATGGATATCATCATGTAACAATGGGACTTGAAACTGAACCAAAAGATGATGCAACTTTGGTACTCTATGCATGCAAGTCTCTCCTGACCTTCTTTTTTGGATTGAGTCTGCTAAAACACAAAATTATGTGTGGACTAAATTAGAATGGTAAGTAGGATGAGTTAAGGGCTCATCAATTGGAGTTCCTAATGAACTCATAGGGTTAAGTCCTTCAAATTTTGACACCATACATGACTTCTTCACAAAATTGAAGGCCATTAGATTGCAATTAGAATAGTCTGAAATCAAGAAGAATGATAAGAAAGTGATCTTGAGTATTCTTTGTAAGCTTGGTCCTAACTATTATGTATTTGTTTCTACATTCTATGCTACAAAATGTGCCCTAGGTTCAACCTACAAAATTCCTTCTCTAGATGAATTTTTTTTAGAGCTCACTAGGGAGTAGGAAAAATTGGTTCTAATGGGTACAATTAAACCCTCTAAGTCACATTCCTTAGCTATCAATCAAGGCACAAAAGAAATAGGGAGAGAAGAAGAAAGATCAGAAACCTATTGCTTCAAAATCATAAAATTAGACCTCTTCATCAAAAGGTGATCAACCTAAGAAGGAGAAGGTCAAGTATTCTTACTATAAGAGGCTTGGCCATGCTGAACATAAATGTTTAAATAAACAAACTTACCACCTTTCACATCTTCTAGAAAAGAACAATATCAAGGTGCCTAATTCAGTTAAACAAAGTTCATTACAAGGTTCTTCTAAGGACACAAACTAAAGTAAGGGGAAAGGAAAGGGAAAGGCCCTAGTTGTTGTTGCTTCACAACCAGATTCTTGGATCATTGACTTAGGTTCTTCACGTTCCACACGACCTCATCAGAAGAAAATTTTACCTCTTTTGAGCCATGTTCTATGCATACCATATTAATGGGTGATGACACTCCTGTTGAAGTGCATGGGAGAGGGTCTATTGATGTGGATGAAGGGACATTTGAGGATTTTATTTGTGTTCCATCTTTTTCAACTAATCTCCTATATTTTTATCATATCACTCACACTAGTTTTGACAAGCGAGTTGAGTTCACTCCAGATACAGTGGCAATTAGTGAAATGAATAATGGGTTTACAGTTGCCATGGGAAAAGTAGATCATCAGTCTAGAATATATCAATTTTCTCACTTTGTTCTCGACTCTCCTTCGATAGACTTACTCATGCAAATGAGGTGAGTTTTTTGTGACATCAATGGTTTGGCCACTTGAACTACCATTACTTGCAACAACTCAGTCAATAGGATATGGTTACAGGGTCACCTTCTATTAAATTTTTTGATGGTGTTTGCCAAGGATGCATTCTTGGTAAGCATATTGAGGAGAAATATAATAAAGGAAAAGCAAGGAGGGCTACACAACTATTGGAGTTGGTACACAGTGGCTTGGTAGGAACATTTTCACAACCATCTCTTCATAGGGATAGATATGTCTTGACATTTATTAATGAATTTTGTAGATACACGTGGGTTTACTTTCTCAAACAAAAGTCTGAGATCTTTGAGAATTTTTCACGATTTCAAAGATTTTGCAGAGAAACATTCTGGGAAGTTCATCAAGATTCTATGTAGAAATTATGGGGGTGAATATATTAATAATCAATTTGAATAGTTTTGTGGTTTGGGAGGAATCAACATGAAACACACAGTTCCATATAGTCCTCAGTAGAATGGTGTCACAAGACACAAGAATAGGTCCTTAAAAGAGATGGCTAATTGTATGATTCACTCCAAATCTTTGGCACCTTAGTACTAGGTAGAGGCCATCAAGTATGTGTGTTACATCTAGAATAAAGTTCTTCACAAAGTTGTGAAGGGGGTAACTCCTTTTCAAGCTTGGACTGGTCGAAAACCCACAGTTAAACACTTTAGAGTGCTTGAATCTCTTGCATGGGCCCACATTCCAATAGAGAAATACAAGGATATGGATCCATAGAGAAAGCCTTGCATATTTTTTAGGTATCCAGATGATGTCAAAGGCTATAGGATTCTCCATCCTACCACACATGAGTTGTTCACTGAGAGAAGTGTTCATTTTGAGGAGAGCCCTTTGAGTTCTTATCTTACAACATATCCTTCCACTATCAAATTGGAGCTCATGCATCATGATGGTAGTTCTTCAAAGGATCTTAATCCTCCTAATCTTGATGAGGAGTCTTCTTCCTCCACTTCAGATGGTGACAATGATGATGTGGATTCACATTCTTCTCCTAGTCATCATTTAGAGGGTGACGATTCTCCTCTTGAATCTCCATCCCTTGCACCTCTTTGGGCTCATCAGACATTAGATTTAGTAGGTGATTGGGTTGATGACCTATCAAATACTAGAAGAACTAGGTGACAGTTTCAGCAGACTCCTCATCTCTTCGTTACTTCAGCTTCTCATCCACGGTATTTTCAAGAAGCTTTAGGTATTCCTGAGTGGGATGCTACAATGCAGGAAGAGCTCACTTCCTTAGAGAGGATTCACACATGGGATCTAGTCCCTCTTCCTAAAGGAAAGAAACTTGTTCCATGTAATTGGATCTATTAGACAAAATTTGCAGCAGATGGGTTGGTTGATAAGAATAAGGCTTGCTTGGTTGCAAAAGAATTCTCTTAGGTTCTCGGGATTGACTACTCTAAGAATTTTGCACCAGTTGCTAAGATGAATTCAATCTGTCTTGTCCTTGCTAAATCTACAACCCATCATTGGGAAGTTCATCAGATGGATGTGAAGAGTCCCTTTCTTCATAGTGACCTTCAGGAGGAAATCTACATGGAACAACAACATGGGTTTGTCCAGTTTCCTTCACTTATGTGTCATCTTCAGAAGTGTCTCTATGGCCTTAAACAAGCTCCTCGAGCTTGGTATGCCAAGATGGACTCCTTCCTTCTGACATTTGGGTTCACTCGATGCCATTATAATCCAAATATCTACATTCTCCAGTAGGATGACACTCTCACATTTCTAGTTCTATATGTTGATGACTTGTTGATCACTGGAAGTCACTCATCCACCATCAAGGTAGTGAAAAATGCTCTACATGATAGATTTTTGATGTCAGACTTGGGTCTTTTGCATTATTTTCTGGGGATTGAGATCACTCAGTCATCTTCGGGTATTTTCCTTGGACAACCCACGTATGCACTTGACATGATCTCCAGATTTTGCATGGTTGACTATAAGCCTTCACTAACTCCATTACTATTAGGGGTCAAAATTGAGGCTAAGTGTTCTTCACCCTTGGTTGATGGCACTTTATACCGACAACTTGTTGCTAGTCTCATCTACTTGAATCATATGAGACCCGAAATTTCATATGTTTTGGGCATGGTCTCTTGATTCATGCAGGACACACATGAGTTGCATTGGAAAGCAACTAAGTGGATCCTCCACTACATTAAGGGTACTCACAGTGGTGCAGGAGCACCCCATAGTTCACCTTAGGAAAGTTGTCTAGAAGGTCATGTTTGGCTAATTTATCTAGGACATCTTATCTTCTTAATATTGTTCCTTCATGGTTGTGCCTTAGTGGCATTTTGTGATCATAAATTGAGTAGTTAAGGTCATGTTGACCATTGCATAGGTTTGAGGTTTGGCTACACGAAAGCCTTAAGACCTTTTTAGACCTATTCAGTTGTTAGTTTCCTAAATTTTGAGATAAGGCTAAAGGAAGCCACAAGCGGCCAAGAAAGGGTTAAGGCCAAGCTTAACTAATTTAGTAACCCTATATAAGGGTGACCTCAGCATGGAATTGAGGTTGGAAGCTTTTACATTGATTTGAAATTTTGAATTCAAAGTAAAAATAGTGTGTTCTTAATGTGAATTTCTGGTTTTGGTTCAAAAATAGAGCTTTAATGGATTGAGGTGGGATTGCAACTAGTGTAGAATGTAATGTGAATGTTAATAAAGCATTGTGTGGTAGTAGTTTAGTCTCCTAGTTTGATTTCAAGTTCTTTTTGTAGATAGTTAATTCTTGCATTTGATGATCTGACAGTTTCTTTGTAGAAAATGGAGGTTTAGACTACATTCCCTCTGTACATAATGTATGGCCTCTTAGGAATTGTGACTAAACTCCATGTTTGTATATATGGTAGGTTTAGGAGTCTCTAACAGTTCAAGAAACACCATGGAAGTCTTCTCCTGGGCGAGCCAGGAAGTGGTCAGCTAGGAAAGACAAGGAGTGCATGGCACTTGATTTGTAGGGGTGGTCATTCCCTGTCAAGTCACGGTGTGGAGAGGGCAAACAGATGCCTTGCAAAGAATTTGAATGAAGGAGGAAGCTTAATCAATCAATTTGGTGAGAGAAACTCATGATAGTCTGCTGTGTGGTCAGGGAAAGGGCTCAAAAAGGCCAAATTTGCTAAATTGAAGGTCGAACCTGTGTACGAACAGTTGAGGGTTAATACCACAAAATATTCAAGTGGTAGGCATGTAGACCAGGAACCCCAAATAAATATTTTGTATTGTTTGGAAGAATTTGGAGTACTAGCTTGTTTTCTCAGAGAAGGAGGGCTAATTGGGGCTCCTAGGGCTAGTAGCCTTTTTTACCCTAAATGAGGGTTTGGTGGAAGCAATGGGAAAATGAAGTTAAGTGGACCCTCAAGAACCAAATTGGGATGGTCTAAACATGTTAGAAACATCTCCACACCCCTACAAAGATGAAATCTAGTATTGGGAGTAGGTTAGCCTTTAGGGTGGATTAAGGGCTAAGGGAAGAATTGCAAAAAAAGCACCAAGGTTGACTTGGTTGGGAGAGTATGTGATGGTAGATGAGTTGGAAAGGAGAACTAGGGGAACCTAAAATAGAAATAGGTCCTATAAGTTAAGGTGGTGAAGTGAGACACCAAGAGGTCCTCCAAAGTAAGACCTAGAGAAGGAATCATGGAGTGATTCCTCCAACCCTCCCTATCAGATTGGTATCAGAGCAGTAAAAGATTTGGGATAGAATCTTGTATGTCAAACATTGAACATAGTGGTTCCACAACCATGGTAACAAAAATTGAGTTGGAAAAGAAGTTTTAAGATCGGGAGGAATACAATAGGAGATTGAGGGAAAGACTAGCTCAACTTGAGCAAGCATTGAGTGATGTGCCGACCAAGGCTGATGAGGTCAGTGATAGATTGGAAGGCAGGGTACCAAACAGTGAAGAGGTTGCAAAGGAAGACAAGACCCCTAAACCTGACCCTGTTTTACAAGAAGAACCATTCTTGAAGGCATTGAAAGCTTTGAGTGGGAAAGCACTTGAAGGCATACCACTATTTAGTGGGAAATTGGAAGCTGATCTAGTCATGGATTGGATAGAGGGCATGGAAAACCATTTTGAGTGTGATGGATTCACTAAAGCACAGAAAGTGAAGGTGGCCAAATCAAGATTGAGAGGATCTTCCTTGACATGGTGGAAATTCATTTAGACAGAGAGGGAAAAGGAAGGAAAAAATCCTATTTCAACTTGGAAGGGTATGGTTGCCAAAGTGAGAGAAGCATACATGCCAGATGATTATGAGATTTAGTTGTATAAGAAGAGACAAAGCTTGAGGCAAAGAGACCAAGATGTGAATACCTACACAGAGGAGTTTCAAAAACTTTGTATGATGTCTAATGTTTCAGAAGATGAAAGTCTCAAGGTGGCTAGGTATCTTAATGGCTTGAAGTGGAACATTCAGGAGGAGATGACTCTTTTAAGTTCCAAGACAATACACCAATGCTACCAATTGGCCATTAAGATTGAGGAAAGAAGAAAGAGGAAACAAGACTAGGCTTCTAAGAGTAGAGGCAAAGGCAGAGATCAAAGAGGACATAGAGGTGGCTATCAAGGTAGAGGAACTGAACAAAGAAACCAAGGAGAATCAAAAATCATAGAGCATGGAAGCAAAACACCTTCTAGAGGAGGTTATGGAAGAGGTAGAGGACCTCAAGGAGGATCAAATAGAGGAAGAGGAGTAGGCAAAAGCAACTCATACTTTGTTATTATGAAATGTTATAATTGTGGTCAAATAGGACATCCAGCTTATAGGTGCTCAGAGAAAGCATCTTAATCAAATGCAGAAAAGAGAGTGGCATATTCTCAAGAGGACGCCATGAGTACCAAATCACCTGAGGTTAATCAAATTGAATCAGAAATGGGGGATAACCTGATGTTTAGAAGAGTTTTGATCAGACAACCGATCAAAGAAGAGCCAAAGCAAAGGAGAGCCTTATTCAGGGTAAGGTCCAAAATCCTTGGAAAGGTGTGTAAGGTTATAGTGGACTCAGGGTCTACTGATAACATAATATCAGAAGAGGTAGTAAGGAAGTTGAATTTGGAGAAGGTACCCCACACTAACCCTTACAAAGTAACATGGTTGAACAAAGGGTAGAGTGTTCTTGTCAATGAAAAAACAATGGTTGAGTTCTCCATTGGAGGTTACAAAGATAATTTGTTATGTGATGTGTTACCCATGGATGCATGCCATCTTGTATTGGGTAGACCATGACAGTATGACAGAGGTGCCATATCTGATGGGAAAGAGAACACCATTTCTTTCAAGAAGGATGGAAATACATTCAAATTGTAGTCACTTTCAGATGAGGAAGAAGGACAGTCAAAGACCCCTAGTGTCTTATTAAGTAGTGGTAAAGAGTTCATTAACAACCTTCATCAAGGACGTGAAGGATATGTGGTTATGTTGCAACCCAAGGAAGAAGACAAGACTAAGAAATCAGTTATACCTGGAGCAGTCCAAAAGTTGTTAGAATAGTTCAAGGACATAGTTAGTGATGGGACACCAGCAACCTTACCTCCAAAGAGATCCATGAGTCATTAGATTGACTTCATACCAGGAGCTTTATTTCCAAACAAAGCAGCTTACAAGCTTACACCGGATTAGAACCTAGAGGTAGCTAGGCAAGTGCAGGAGTTGTTGGATCAAGGATTAGTTAGGAAGAGCATCAGTCTGTGTGTAGTACCAGTGGTATTAGCAACCAAAAAAGGTGGTAAGTGGAGATTATGCACTGATTCTAGAGCTATAAATAGAATCAAAATCAGGTATAGCTTCCCTATTCCTAGGATTGAGGACTTGATGGATTGTCTTGGAGGAGCTCAGTACTTCACCAAGTTGGATCTCAAAAGTGGATACCATCATATCAGAATCAAGGATGGAGATGAGTGGAAGACATCGTTTAAGACAACTGATGGGTTGTATGAGTGGAGAGTTATGCCATTTGGCCTCTCTAATGCCCCTAGCACATTCATGAGGCTCATGAATGAAGTGCTCAAAGAATTTACATGGATATTTATGGTGGTATATCTTGATGATATACTCATCTTTAGCAAGACAACAAAAGAACATCTAAAGCATGTGGAGTTGGTTCTTAGAAGATTGCAAGAAGAGAAGTTAGCCATCAACCTAGAGAAATGTGAGTTCTTTAGACATGAGCTTGTGTATTTGGGGTTCGTAGTATCTCAAGGATCATTGAATATGGATCCAAGCAAGGTGGAAGCTTTCATGGATTGGCTCAATTTTATAGGAATTTCATAAGGAACTTTAGTGGCATATGTGCACTAGTCCTTGATACAATCAAAGGTGGCTTAAAGACTAAGTTCAAGTGGACTCAAGAGGCTGAGAAGGGTTTTGAGAAACTGAAACAAGAAGTGGCAACTCAACCCATTCTTTTATTACCTAGTTCTGATAAGTTGTTTACTGTGGAATGTGATGATAGTGGAATTGCAGTAGGAGGAGTGCTAAGCCAAGAAGGCAAGCCTATAGATTTCTTTAGTGAAAAGCTCAATGAAGCTAAGAAGAATTATTCTACCTATGACCTAGAACTCTATGCTCTAGTACAGTCGCTTAGGAAGTGGAGGCATTATCTTCTACCTAAATATTTTGTAGTCTTTAATGACAATTAGGCACTTAGCTATATCAACACTAAAGAGAATTTGAGCAATAGACATTTGAGATGGATGGAATACATCCAAGCTTTCACTTTCACCATCAAGCACAAGAAGGGACAGTTAAACAAGGTAGTAGATGCACTAAGCAGGAGATTGCTAACAGTGCAAGAGATACATATAAAGAGCATTGGAATAGAGAGTTCCAAGGATATCTATGGGGAAGATGAAGACTTCTCAGAGGCCTACAAGGTATGTTCTAACTTTGAGAATCACTTTCATAGTCAATACTCAAAGTATACATTGCAAAGTGGATTTTTATTCAAGGGGAATTAGTTATGTGTTCCAAGAGGATCGTTGAGAGAGAATCTCATCCAGGAGAAGCATAATGGTAGTCTTAGTGGACATTTTGGCATCAACAAGACAATGGAACTAGTGCAAAGGTTCTACTATTAGCCTAAGTTGTCAAGGGATGTTAGGAGGTATGTGGAGCAGTGTGTAGTGTGTATGAAAGCCAAAGGAGGAGCTAGTAATGCAGGTTTATATCAACCCCTACCCATTCCTAACAAACCATGGGAATGTATTAGCATGGACTTTGTTGTAGGACTCCCTAAGACTAAGACAGGGTTTGATAGTGTCTATGTGGTGGTAGATAGATTCAGTAAGATGAGTCACTTTATCCCTTGAAAGACCACCCATGATGCTAGCTATATTGCTCACCTTTTCTTCAAAGAGATTGTGAATATCCATGGATTGCCATTGAGCATTGTTTCAGACAGGGATGGGAAGTTCATGAGCCATTTTTGGAAGACCTTATGGAGCAGATTGGGTACCAATTTGTCTTTTGGATCAGCTTACCATCCTCAGATTGATGGAAAAACAAAGGTGGTTAATACGGTGTTACGTAACCTTCTAAGATGCTTAACCAACGAGTATGGACAAACATGGGACTTGGTCATATCACAGGCTGAATATACCTACAATGAGAGTGTGAACCAGACCAGAGGGAAGAGTCCTTTTGAAATAGTGTATGGAATGCACCCAAGAGGTGTGTGTGAGCTCAGGGATCTAGGAGCTATGGAGCATAGGAGTGGACATGCAGAGGATTTCTCTCAGACCAGGAAGGAGATTCAGGAGCAGGTGAAGAAGACAGTCACTGAGGCTACCCACAAGTTGAAAACTAAGGTTGATATGTCTAGAAAAGATCTACAATTTGTAGTAAGGGACTATGTAATGGTCCATCTCAACAAATCCAGATTGCAGAAGGGAACATCAACCAATTTGCAAATGAAAAGAGTGGGACCATGTAAGGTGTTAGCCAAATACGGGAAGAATGCCTACAAGGTGGAGCTACCTACATATTTAGGCATCTCTCCAATGTTCAATGTGGTTGATTTGATCAGATATAAGGGAAAAATCACTGACATGGATCAGAACAGTAGGGATATCTTCAAGGATGTGAGTAACATAGCCTTACCTACTAGGGACAAGCTGCAAGAAGAGAGGATCTTGGAGTCAAGGGTGAAGAAGTCTACCCGATATAAGGAATACATGGAACACCTCATCAAATGAAAGGACAAACCTGAATCTAAGGCTACATGGGTGGATGAAGCTCAGTTCAAGAAGCAGGGTATTGACCCATCTCTGATCTAACCCCACATTCCTTAAAGTCTGTGTAGAGGGGGGGAATGGTGCAGGAGCACCCCATAGTTCACCTTAGGAAAGTTTTCTAGAAGGTCATGTTTGGCCAATTTTTCTAGGAAATCTTATCTTCTTAGTCTTGTTCCTTCATGGTTGTGCCTTAGTGGAATCTTTTGATCACACATTGAGTTGTTAACGTCATGTTGACCATTGCATAGGTTTGAGGTTTGGCTACAAGAAAGGCTTAAGACCTTTTTAGACCTATTTAGTTGTTAGTTTCCTAAATTTTGAAATAAGGCTAAAGGAAGCCACAAGTGACCAAGGAAGGGTTAAGGCTGAGCTCAAATACTTTAGTGAACCTATATAAGGGTGACCTCGACATGGAATTAAGGTTGGAATCATTTACATTGATTTGAAAATTTGAATTCAAAGTAAAAATAATGGGTTCTTAATGTTGGTTCAAAAATAGAGCTTTAATGGATTAAGGTGGGACTGTAACAGTGTAGGATGTTGATTTCAAGTTCTGTTTGTAGATATTTATTTCTTGCATTTGTTGATCTGACACTTTCTTTGTAGAAAATGGAGGTTTAGACCACATTCCCTCTGTATATAATGTACGGCCTCTTGGCAATTGTGACTAGACTCCATGTTTGTATATATGGTAGGTTTTGGAGTATCTAACAGTTCAGGAAACACCATGGAAGTCTTCTCCTAGGCGAGCCAGGAAGTGTCCAACTAGGAAAGACAAGGAGTGCATGGCACTTGATTTGTAGGGGTGGTCATTCCCTATCAAGTCATGGTGTGGAGAGGGCAACCAGATGCCTTGCAAAGAAATGGCATGAAGGAGGAAGCTTCATCAATCAATTTTGTGAGAGAAACTCATGACATTCTGCTATGTGGTCAGGGTAAGGGCTCAAAAAGGCCAAATTTGCTAAATTGAAGGTCTAACCTGTGTACGGATAGTTGAGGGTTAAGACCACCAAAATCTTCTAGTGGTAGGCATGTGGACCAAGAACCCCAAAGAAATAGTATGTGTTCTTTGGAAGACTTTGGATTACTATCTTCTTTTCATGGAGAAGGAGGGCTAATTGGGGCTCCTAGGGCTAGTAGCCTTTTTAACCCTAAATGAGGGTTTGGTGGAAGCGATGGGAAAATGAAGTTAAGTGGACCCTCAAGAACCAAATTGGGATGGTTTAAACCTATTAGAAACATCTCCACACCCCTACAAAGATGAAATCTAGTATTGGGAGTAGGTTAGCCTTTAGGGTGGATTAAGGGCTAAGGGAAGAACTGCAAATAAAGCACCAAGGTTGACTTGGTTGGGAGAGTATGTGATGGTAGATGGGTTGGCAAGGAGAACCAGGGGAACCTAAACTAGAAATAGGTCCTATAGGTTAAGGTGGTGAAGTGAGACACCAAGAGGTCTTCCAAAGTAAGACCTAGAGCAGGAATCATGGAGTGATTCCTCCAACCCTCCCTATCACACAGTTATGGGATTCACTATGCAGCGGGTGTGGATATTGAATTGGTGGGACATCTAGATTCAGATTGGGCAGGTGATTCTCAGGATAACAAGTCTACTTATGGGTATTGCTTCTCTCTTGGTTCTAGTCCAGTTTGTTGGTCGAGTAAGAAGCAGTCTACAATTTCTCTTTCATCTACAAAGGCTGAGTATCGAGGGGTAGTTAATTCCACCACTAAGGCTATTTGGCTTCAAAATAATCTCACTGAGTTTGGCATTCCGTTCAGAAAGCCTATAGTCATCTTTTTTGATAATCAGAGTTCTATATATATCTCAAGGAATCTAGTTCATCACCAAAAGATAAAACACATTGAGATACATATGCACTACAATCGGGAGCTGATTCAGGAAGGCATCATTGATCTTAAGTATTTTTCTATATCAGATTAGACTATGGACATGTTCACCAAAACCTTCACAAAGAGCAAGTTCCTTCATTTGCGAGCTTTACTAGGGGTGCAACAAGTGTCTACTTCAGGAGAGGCGTCTTAGTCCTTCTTTCTACTCTCTCTACTTTGGGGGGTATTTTTTTCTCTCTTTTTAGGGGGGGTCTATTCCTCTTATGGGGGGGCTTCTTCTTTTGGGGGAGATCTCTATGTACATGGGTACCTAAAATGGCCTCATTTGTCGGAACCCATCTTTTCACCCACCTAAGCTACACTTAAGGGGCGGTGTTAATGTATAGGTTTTTTAATTTCCTTATGTTAGGGGGTATTTCATTTTCCTACACATTATTATTTAAGATTGCTTAGGTTTATTAGATGTGGTAATATGAGGACACATGGAAAAATACAACAGCTACATGTGTCACTCTCTCCCCACACATGGGTAGTTGAGTTACACATCCTCTTTTGGATTGTTGTGCCACCTCTCATAACCACTATTTTGTTTTTACTTGAGTACTTTATGGGGTAGTTGGGTTTCTCACCCTCTTTTGGCTTTATGTGCCACCTCTCTCTTGTCTTCACTTGAGGAGGTTAAGCCACATGCTTTTTCATTTACCAATTAGGTGACAACCTCCCACCTTTTATGGGTAGTAGGAGTTAATGCACCTTTTGGGTGTACATGCCCCTATTTTTCTATATATTAAGCACTCTCCTCTCACCTTCACTAGTTCGGCTAGTTCAGTGATTGTTCGGTGAGAGTCACAAGAGTATTATAAAAATTCTATCACTTTGTCTCTATTATTCTCTTAGTTCAGATTTTCTCTTCATTCTACTATTTTGATCTTTGATCATTTGCTAATTGGAGTTGCATTTGATCTACAATGAACATCGGATGCTGGCTCGATTCTCACTTATCAAAGAATCTAACACCATCAACAACATTGTATTTTGAAAGTACATTAGAAAACACATCTCTATTTGAAGGCACTCCACAAACTACATCTCAAGTTGGAAGTACAACATCATTTACATGTCAATCTTAAGGTATGTCATTAATTTCACCTTCGATTGAAGGTACACAATCTATCCCCTATGTTGTTGGCATTCTTAATGTTGAAAAATTTACATTTGAGATCTCTTCCTAGAGTTTTGTATAGAAAACCTACATTTTTTAGTGATATTGATTCCAATATTTTGAAATGAAAGCCTAATAATATTCCAAACCTTTCATGTCAAATAAATGCATAGAGGATATGGAGTTTATTTTTTGCGAAGCTAAGTAAGGGCGGAAGATGTCAACTATTTGTTGAATTGATGAGGAAAATCAAATTTAGGCCCACCATGAAGGCTCTTGGGCTAAGAGTTTCAAATGAATCAAATGAAAATTCTATTGTAAAGAACTTGATGAGTGCATACAAGAGTGTGGTTTCTACCTCATGCACGAAGGATAGTTGTGCCACACGACATGTGCTAACAACAACACTATTAAGCAGTCAAACAAGGAACAAGGTGAACCTTACAAAGATAAGTAAGTCTTTGAAAATAATTAGATCATATCTAATGAGATCAAAAGGAAGGTGTGAAAGAGTGGAGGATCCAAATAGCAATGAGTTATGATAATTCTTAGGTAGAGTGCCATAGAAAGATAAAAGAATTGTTGAAGCTTGGAGATCTATAATAGTAGATTATTGGAAGGATAATTTGTAGTAAAATCTATGAGCCACATCCAAAGCATTATTCGGATACCACTCAAACCAAATTTTTTATTGATTTTGTACATAAGTTTCCTAAAATTAAAATATGTCAAAGGTATTTTGAAATTATAAAGCCTTTTTATGTCAAAATAAATCACACATGCACTACTTGTTGTTGTAGAGTACATATTGATTTTTCTAACTATTATGATGTTTATCGACGTATACGTGTAGATATGCACACTAACAATGTTTTGCAGGGATGTAACATAAGGACTCCACCTAAATCATGAAGGGAATTCTTATCTTCCATTTTATGTGAAAGAGTGGATGGTCAAGTTTTTTACAAGAAGTCATGTTTGGATGGATCATGTGATCATTGTGGTGGCATGCAACATTTGCCTATTTTCCAACACATGGCTGGTACATAGACTATTGGAGATAAAATATTGGAATTTGGAAAATACAAGACAGTGGCCTATAGTCTAAAAGATGGGAAAGAAGCAAAGAAGTGTGAATTGGTCAGTGATAAGATTCCAGTGTATCAGTTTATGGGAATTTTCTGTGATTATGTGGTCTATGAGTATGCAAGGCATACACATAGAGCTTGATGGTTGGAATCATAGTTCAAGTTATGCAAGGACACATTTCCACTTCATAGAATCATTTCAGATGTCAAATTTACGGAGAACTACACACTATAGCCACAAAATGAGGTGCAATCATAGTACTACAACTCCACACAGGTTGCTATATTTGTGCATATAACATTCATTCATGTAAATGATAGTACAAAGGATAACATGAAAGTATTGAGGGAGTATCACTTTTATATTAGTCATGATCACATGCATTCTTCAGAGTTTGTGCAAGGTTTCTTTCAAATGTTCTATGCTGATTTGGCTAGAAGGGGCATATCATTCAGTCAACATATCATATGGTGAGATAGTTGTACATCGCAATTTAAGAACTCTAGAATGTTTAACTGGTTGAGAAGGATGCATAGGATCAATGGTGTTCCCCATATGTGGAACTTCTCAGAGGCTGGGCATGGAAAGGGGGATCATGATGGAGCAGGTGCATGTATCAAAAAATCCTTAGCACGAGAAGAGTTAAAGTACAAAGACAGTGTAAATTTGATAGATGCAAGATTAATTGTCGAGTGGTGCAATCATCCAATGGGTCTAGGTAGTGAAGGTAATTCTTTAGTTCATAGATTTTTCATTTAGTAGATGATACTAACATTACAAAATATGAGGATTATTGTACACTAACAGGAATGAGGGAGTTGCACTCTTTTAGAAGCTTCAATGTGGGTACATGGACTATCCATACATGAAAGATGACATGCTTTTGATTTGTATGTATAGGTTAAGAATGGAATGATTGTGAGTCAAAAGAGTGGGTTGACACATGGTCTGTAAGAATTCTAACCCCACTTGACACTTATCAAATCTTGATGGCTCTATAAATCATGGAAATGTAATCATTTTTTGACCTTAATCATGTATCGAACCTACTAGAACTAGGTAATATATCTTACTTTCAAGTTTTATTTTTATGTTCATTAAATAAATCTAACAAGATGAACATATCAATGCATAATATGTTTACACGGTGATTGCAGATGAAGACAATGAAGAGTGTATAGATTATTACCTATGTCATTGTATTGAGGCCAAAAAGAAATTGGAGGCCCTATTTATAGATGGAGAAAACATAGAATATTCTATAGGTTCAGTGGTTGTTACTGGAACATGGCTTAGAAGGTACCCAGTTAAGAATGTTGCAGTTTGGTTGTTTGAGGACTTTGACATGCATTGGAAGATTCTTCACTAATCGAAACTTGTAGTCGCAACCAATGTTCATTTGATCAAATATAAGGGAAAAAATGCAAACAAGAACTTGTGGAAAGTGCACGAGTCTAACGATGAGGCAATACTTGACACAATAAAGAGTAGAGCAAACCTGAATGGTTTCGTAGATTGATTAATAAGTACATGCACATTGAATTTATAAAGTCATGTTATTGATCATTGCTTTCTTTGAAGCATTTAAGTTTGATTGTAGAAGGGTTTTCAAAATTGCATTATTGTTAATTTGCAAAATGATAATTATATGCTTCTCTTTATTGACTACCTTAAAGTTGTTATTCTCTACTTGTGTTTGATGTCATATGCATTTAGGATTGTTATTGATGCATTTGTGACTATAGGTTATACATAAGATTGTCAACTTAAGAAAAGAACAACGGTTGTTGGTGCAAGTGTTCAATGGTATGAGAAAGTAGCAAAAGATGGGCCATACCACCATTGTAGGACCTTAAATACATCTACTTATAGCATGCATGAAGGTGATAATAGATCTGGTCAGAAGGTGTACGTCTGCCATTATTTAGTTATTGGTCTTTTAATGATTTTTATGTGAGTCCATGTCTAAAATTGTTAGGATTTTCTAAGTTTTTTGTGGACCAAATTCTAGTGAGAGTACACAACCATGAAGAGGCTACTACCCATGTGTTCCCAAGGGAGCATGGGATGTACATGTTTTGAAGCATTTTGGAATGCAAATAACTGGGCCACGTGAGGTGGATTGGAGAGAAAAAACTAGGCAACAACTCCTTTTGTTTCTTCTTGTACAATATATTTCATGATCTAGGCTGCAAATGGGATGATTATTTCCTTACATGTATTGCTACAAGTATTGAGAAATGGGAGCATTTTTATTATGTTCTTCCATCACTATTGTAATATGCGTTATTGACTTAGTGTATTTTTTGATATACACAAATTATGAGAAATTAATACATGCAAATATGTATATTCCTTAATATATGCCTCAATTAAATGTGTATATTACATTCAAAGTTAGTTGTAATGGTTTATGGTTTAAATTTCAAGTTTTCTTGAAGGAAAATCATGTGGATTTATTAAAAAATATGAAACAATGTCTTATATTGTACAAAGGCATATTTTCTTGCTCTTCTATAAACCCTAAAACTCCCTCCATCATTATGATGCATATGTTGCCCCTACCTTGTCAACCCTACCAAATTGACAAGCTAGTGAGCTCACTACCTTGACAATTTGGTAGGGTACCATCATTGTGAGTCCCTATTTCTATGAGGCATACATTGCCCCTACCTTGTCAACCCTACTAAATCAGCAAGGTAGTGAGCTCACCAACTTTCCAATTTGATAGGGTTGACAAGGTAGGGGTAGTGTATGCCTCATAGAAATGGGGACTCACGGTGATTTACATCATCATGAGTCCCCATTTCTATGAGGCATACGTTGCCCCTACCTTGTCAATCCTACTGAATTAGCAAGCTAGTGAGCTCACCAGCTTGCGAATATCACTAGCTTTCCAATTTGGTAGGGTTGACAAGGTAGGGGTAGTGTATGATCATAGTGAGTCCCCATTTATATGAGGCATACACTGCCCCTACCTTGTCAACCCTACTTGGAAGCTAGTGAGCTCACTAGCCAAGATTGAGCTTGCCAATTAGGTAGGGTTGACCAGTGTATACCTCATAGAAATGGGGTCTCACGGTGATCATATGCTACCCCTACCTTGTCAACCCTACCGAATTGGAAATTTAGTGAGCCTAGCAAGCTAGTGAGCTCACTAGCTTGCCAAATTTGTAGGGTTGACAAGGTAGGGGAAGTGTATGCCTCATAGAAATGGGGACTCATGGTGATTTAAACATCGTGAGTCCCCATTTCTATGAGGCATACATTGCCCCGTGAGTCCCCATTTCTATGAGGCATACACTGCCCCTACCTTATCACTGTGAGTCCCCATTTCTATGAGGCATACACTACCCCTACCTTGTCAACCCTAGAAAATTGGCAAGATAGTGAGCTTGGAAAGATATTGAGAATCACCGTGACTCCCTATTTCTATGAGGCATACGCTGCCCCTACCTTGTCAACCCTACCAAATTGGCAAGCTAGTGAGCTCACTAGCTTAATTCGTAGGGTTGACAAGGTAAAGGACCTCATAGAAATGGGGTCTCACGGTGATGTAAATCACCATGAGACCCCATTTCTATGAGGCATACGCTACCCCTACCTTGTATCTATACATGTGTATCCACTATCTAGTGAAAAGGTTGAATAGAAAATTTCTAGTAATAGAAGTTTAAACAACTTGGAGCCCACCTAATATGAACTTTTTAAAAATTTAATGAATGGAATTCACATGTGACTAAAAAATATATAACATTGCTAAACCCATATGAGAATTTTCATATAAGTGTCACTTTCAAGTCAAATGTAAGTAATTTCTCCTCTAAAGATTCATTATGGAATACTTTTTCCCCATGTTCTTGGATGTCATTTTTATAATTTTTAATCAATGTCATTCTATAGCCAATGCTTTTTACTTTTTAATACATTAGATAGACGGTAAACCAAATCTTGAATGCTAGAGATGGTCAAATTTTGTCTAAGGAATGAAAAAGTGGAGGAAATGAATCAAGCAAGTGACTTTTTCTAAATTTTCCAAGTGAAGGAGATGACTCAAATGAGTGGCTTTTACCAAATTTTCCAAAAGGACTAAGTACCAAAAAGTGGCAAAGACCTCAAAGTGTTCTCATTTTTTTGGAAAGCCACTTCGAAATGATAAAATTGGTTAAGTATAGGATGCAGTGGCAAGACAAATCCCATAACATGCTTTGCTAGGCTTGAAACTTACTCAAGTTTTAAAAAGTGGTGAAGAGCATGAAAGCATACAATTTTGTGTGTGTTAGCCATGGTAAAGATCCTTAAGGCATGCTCTTTTTGGGTAGGAGCCAAAAAAATTGAAATTTGACTTGGGGAAGGAGTTTTGGTGAAGAACATCAAAACATATTATCTTCTAATTTTTTTTTAAAAAGTGACAAGTTAAAGTGGCAAACATTTTTAGAGCACAAGGTTTTTCCGAACGAATCACCTTGAAAAGTATTAAAAATGTGCACACTTTACATGCTATGGCCACACTTTTAGGCTCACATTTTTCCTTTTATTGCCATGTTTTCACTCCTATAGCACAAATTTCAAGTGATTGAACCTCTCCAAGGTGTGCTCAAGTAGTCTTATAACATATTTTATCTTTTCAGGGAATTGCTGGGCTGGTATAGAGTTTCATATAAAAAAAATATCACTTCATTATTGCAAGGAACCACTAAGTTTAGATTTGATTTAATTCAAAATATTTGACCTTGACATATATAATCCTAGGATTTTCATGTTGATATTTTTATATTTTTTTATGATGTTTGTAAAGGTTATTCTATTCTAGGGTTTTGTTGTCATTAATTGATGTACTCTAGTAGTGATAAACACTTGTAATGGGATTTACTCAAATTTTGAAATTTATTGCTGCCCTCAAACATTTGTATTTCATGCAATGTAATCCCTTAACAGTCGAAATTGCAATCAATGTAAAGTTGCAAAGTGGTGAAAATTTAATTCTACAACTCGTGTGACCAAATAGATTGTTCCAATGCATCCGAATGGGTACGTTTACATTAGGCATGGTCCTCTTTCACACCCAAACACACTGAATCACTCTGAGCTACGTTCAACTGACTCGATCCATTAAGGGTCCAAAGTGCAAAAAGGTAGCAATATTTGACGGGCTATTACTCAAAAACCATAAAGCTTACAAATTTTTTTTCCAAGCCTATAGGATCATGTTGGGCCCCTCGATAATAACCTCTCTTAGTTTTTGTTATCTAAGAGTCAGTTTTTTTGTGGTGTCCGATTTTCACTTCATGAAAAAGTGTCAAATGCAAGTAGTGTAAAGTTGCAAAGTGGTGCAACTTTCGTTTTGCCATTCGTGTGAACAAATAGACTGCTTCAATGCATCTAAATGGGTAAGTTTATGCTAAGCATGGTCCTCTTCCGCACCCAAACACACTGAATTGCTCTAAGTTACATTCAACTAGAAGAATCCGTCAAGAGTTCAAAGTGCAAAATGGATGCAAACTTCAACATGTTGTTACTCAGATAACGTGACACTTATAAAATTCTCATTTGAGCTTATGGGGTCGCGTTAGGACCCTCTACAATAACCTCTCGCAGTTGTTTTAATATCATAGTCATTTTTTCATGGTTTCTAATTTTGATTTGATGGAAAAAGTGTCAAATGCAAGTAGTGTCAAGTTACAAAGTGGAGCAACTTTCGTTCTACAACTCATGTGACCAAATAGACTATTCCAACATGTATGGATGGGTATATTTACTCTAGGCATGGTCCTCTTTCACTCCCAAACATGTTGAATCACACCTAGCTACATTCAACCAACATAATCCCTTAAGAGTCCAAAGTGCAAAATGGATACAAAATTTATTATTTTGTTACTCAGATATCGTGACACTTAGAAACTTCTCGTCTGAGTCTATGGGATTGAACCCCTCTACAATACTCTCTCTTGGTTTTTGCTATCTCTAAGGTCTTTTTCCGTGGTGGCCAATTTTCACTTGGGGAAAAAGTTGTCAAATGCAAGTAGTTGAAACTTGCAAATTAGTGCAACTTTCATTCTGCAACTCGTGTGACCAAACAAACTGCTCTGACATGTTTGAGTGGGTATTTTATACTAGGAATGGTCCTCTTTTTCACCCAAACATTTTGAATCCCTTCAAGCTACATTCAACTGGTAGAATCCCTTAAGAGTCCAAAGTACAAAATGACTGTAGACTTCAGCATGTTGTTACTCAAATACATGATACTTAGAAGCTTTTCATTTGAACCTATGGGATTTTGTTGGGGTCCTCTACAATAACCTCTCTTGATTTTTTTTATTTCAGAGGACTTTTTTCGTAGTGGAAATTTTTTATTTGAGGAAAAAGTTTTCAAATTCAAGTAGTTGCAAAGTGGTGCAACTTTTTTTCTGCAACTCATGTGACCAAACAAACTGTTCTGACGCATATGGATGTGTATTTTTATGCTACGCATGGTTCTCTTTCAAACCCAAACATGCTGAATCACTCCGAGCTACATTCAACCAACAAAATCCTTTAAGAGTCTAAAGTGCAAAATGGTTGCAAACTTTAGCATGTCGTTAGTCGAATACCACGATGTTTAAAAACTTATCGTTTGAGCCAATGGGATCACCTTGGGCCCCTATACAATAATCTCTCTCAGTTTTCACTATTTTAGAGGCCTTTTCTTGTGGTTGTGAATTTTCACTTGGGGAAAAAGTTGTCAAATGCAAGTAGTTGAAAGTTGCAAAGTGGTGCAACTTTTTTTTTGCAACTCGTGTGACCAAATGAATTATTTTGATGTGGGTATTTATATGTTAGGCATGGTACTCTATCACACCCAAACATGCTGAATTGCTTCGAGCTACATTCAATCGACAAAATCCCTTAAGAGTCTTAAGTGCAAAATGGTTGCAAACTCCATAATGTTGTTATTTAAATATCGTGATGCTTAGAATTTTTTTGTCTAAGCCTATGAGATCATATTGGGTCCCTCTATAATAACCTCTCTTGGTTTTTTCTATTTTGGAGGCCTTTTTCTGTGATGGTGAATTTTCACTTGGGGAAAAAGTTGTCAAATGCAAGTAGTTGAAAGTTGCAAAGTGGTGCAATAATTTTTTTGTAACTCGTTTGACCAAATGATCTATTCTGATGCATCTGGGTGGGTACATTTTGGTTAGACATGGTCCTCTTTTGCACCCAAACACATTGAATCACTCTGAGCTACATTTAACCGAAATAATCCCTTAAGAATTGAAAGTGCAAAATAACTAAAAACTTTAGCATGTTGTTACTCAAATACCATGAAACTTAAAAATTTATCATCTAAGCCTATGGGATTGCGTTGGGCCCCTCTACAGTAACCTCTCTCGGTTTTTTCTGTCTTGGAGGCCTTTTTCCCATGGTGAATTTTCAATTGGGGAAAAAGTTGTCAAATACAAGTAGTTGAATGTTGCAAAGTGGTGCAACTTTTATTCTGCAACTCATGTGACCAAACGAGCTGTTCCAACATGTTTGGATGGGTACATTTACACTAGGAATGGTCCTCTTTTGTACCCAAACATGTTGAATCACTTTAAGCTACATTCAATCGACATAATCCCTTGAGAGTCCAAAGTGCAAAATGGATGCAAATTTTAACATATTGTTACTTGGATATCATGACGCTTAGAAAATTATTGTCTAAGTTTATGGGTTCATGTTGGGCCACTCTACAATAACCTTTCTTGGTTTTCACTATCTTGGAGGTGTTTTCCTATGGTGGCGAATTTTCGCTTGGGAAAAAAATTATCAAATGCAAGTAGTTGAAAGTTGCAAAGTGGTGCAACTTTCATTCTGCAACTCGTGTGACCAAAATAACTCTTTGAGTAGGTATTTTTACTCTAGGAATGGTCCTCTTTCACATCCAAACACATTGAATCGCTCTGAGCTACATTCAACTGGTTGAATCCCTTAAGAGTTGAATGTGCAAAATGGATGAAAACTTCAACATTCTATTACTCGGATACCGTGATGATTACAAATTCCTTGTCTGAGCCTATGGGATCATGTTGGTACCCTCTATAATCTCTCTCAATTTTTTATATCTCGAAATCCTTTCCTCGTGGTGGCAACTTTTCACTTGGGGAAAAAGTTGTTAAATGCAAGCAGTTGAAAGTTACAAAGCGGTGCAACTTTTGTTTTGCAATTCAAATGACCAAACCAACTATTCAAAAAAATCTGGGTGGATATGTTTATGGTAGGTATGGTCCTCTTTCACACCCAAAAATGTTGAATTTCTCCAAGTTACATTCAACCAACAAAATCCCTTAAGAGTCCAAAGTGCAAAATGGCTAAAAAATTTAGCATGATGTTACTCAGATACTGTGATGCTTAGAAACTTATTGTCAAAGCTTATGGGTTCGCATTGGGCCCCTCAACAATAATCTCTCTCAATTTTTTCTATCTCGGAAGCGTTTTCCCGTGGTGACAAATTTTCGCTTGGGGAAAAATTTGTCAAATGCAAGTAGTGGAAAGTTGCAAAGTGGTGCAACTTTTGTTCTACAACTCGTGTGACCAAATGAACTATTCCGACGTGTCTGGGTGGGTACGTTTACATTAGACATGGTCCTATTTCATACCCAAACACGTCAAATCGCTCCAAGCTACGTTCAACTAGTTGAATCCCTTAAGAGTATCAACTACAATTTTTGTCACCGAATAGTGCACCCTTGCTAAGATGCAAAACTTAGCCTACTAGTGAAACATTGGATCCAAATATTCAATATCCATGATGTATGGTTTTTCATGCTCTAGAGTTATAAAACATGATGTGGCAGTAGTTATAGGACCATATTTCTCAATGATTTGTCATGTTATTTCACACATAGAAAATGGAAGGAAATTTTTTAACTTATTTAAATGATGAATATGGGAGAAATGTGATAACTTCACATGGGTGATGCATCTAGAAATCAAGCTTCTATTATTGTTTATACAAGTCTAATATCTTCAAAATATCATTAAAACTAACATGTGCATTGATTTCATTTAATGAGATATCAAGTGTTGTGATATTAGCAGATGCAAATAAATTTTGTTGGTTGGATCAACAACTATCATGTGTTTTGATGCACATCCATACAAGTTCATAGAGGTATATATATATGCCTGTGAGGTTTGAAACATCCACTTGTTCTATAGATGCAAATGCAATGATTGCTAAGCTTTAGAATTAGAACCATTAGTTGTTGGATGCCAACCTTAGCCATGAATTAAAATAAATAAATTTTGCTATGATATTTTTTTATGGGAAGGAGCTCTTACAGTTCATTTGAAACCTTTGGTGTTAAAGTCCTTGCCACTAGAAAACAAGAGAACTCAAGAAGCATGGATCATACACGCAAATACATAAAGTATACACATGAACCATGAAGAATACACATGAACACATGAATACATGCAATGTACATGAAGTATACATGTGAATAAGTGAGGCACAAGCAATTGAATCATTGCAAAGGATAAAAACCACCAGGAACATGAAGCTTATTGAGCAATTGATAGTAATTAATTAGGCATTAGATATAAACAAATCCATGCCTACAACATTCAAGCATACAATTTACACAATATGCATGATAACATCATTCAAGAATGGCAGTAGAAAAATAAGATTTTCTTTAATAAAAAGGTCGTACAACTATATAATGATATATATTGATAAAAGTATATACAATATATCCAAAAAATCCATTGAGGTTTAGTACAAAAGAGCCATATGGACATAAAATTTCATGCATATATTGATAGTACAAAACGTATGTTCCAAAATGCCACATAGGCATACAAAAAATGACCCTACTACATAGTCATTTCCCTCTAGGGGAAGGAAACAGATGCCGTGCTGCCTTCAAAATTCGATTGGATGCAGTGCCTATTGGCTCTCTCATCTTTTGAACACACTCACTATTCCTCCTCTCTTCACTCCGGACCTTCAACTAATACAATAAAAAGTAAAGATGTTAATGTACATAGAAATTGAATTGTGGAATGACATATAACAAAATATAATCACTTACCACATATGTATATAGTCATCATGCACATTTACAAAATTACCACGTCCAAGATCTAGAGTGACAACCACCTGTAGCAACCATCAAGATAGAATTTAAAGTACATAAAAGTATCGTGCAAATTTTCTATAATAGACCATATAAGAGAAAATATAATGTCAAATTGACTAATCTGTTGCATACATCTCTCAATGGATCAAAATTGGCTATTGCTGCAGCAACTCCATTGTCCATCATGCCACCAACATCACCAGGGTTGTCTAATGTCAACAACTGCAAATGAAAAAAATATCTAACAGTAATATAAAGAAGTCTAGGTGGTCCCTTTATAACTATCATAAATGAAAGAGTAAATGGTTGGCCTCAGTTGAGACTACAGTATAGTGCTTTTAGATCACAGAATGGTGAAAGTACTAAGTCCATAGGGATTTAACCCAAACTCTTGCAAATGCCAAAGTTTAGTGCTCATTGAGATTCGTATTGCATATGTTGATGAAGTAATGTTAGGGAGGGCATGGTGTCAACATAGTGATAATGCCACAATGATATTCACATGAATGAAGTGAAGATTACTATGTGATATAAAATGGTTAAAATATACGTGATGAAAGGAATAGAAGAATGATATGGACATGAATGGTAAATATAATTAGGATCTCAAAAGACCAACCAATGTTTGTGTTTCTCATCAATTTTTTAGATTTGTATATGCAAAATTATGAAAACTAGTTAACATTGTTTTACAACACCATTAATGAATAAAGGCTACTGAGTGAAATTTGTTTGAGGACATGAATTGTGAGGTTTGGATGTCGAAGGTCCACCAAGAAACTATATGACATCCAAAGCATGTTATGAGACAAATATTCCAATATAACATTCAACTGTTCAAAAGCATTAATAATATCTTTAATACTAGTTGCATACATGTGGGCTCAATGTCAAGAATGAATAAGGGTCTACAGGAATGGAGCATATCTCATGAACACTCCAACCCTGAAATTTCATCATATCGATATTCTACTAATTTAATTATTTTTAAATTTCAAAATATAATTTAATAAATAAATTAAATGAACTTGTTGAATTTTACTTGAGTGTCAATGTCGAATATATTATTCAAAAAATCATCTATAAAAGCCATCGCCTCTTCAACTGATGTAGTCTATGTAGCTACATCCCAAGCACTTTGATAATCGTATGTGTAAACAACACCACAAGCGCCACAATGGTGGGGTGGAGCTCAGGGCCTACATGTCTCCTCCACTTCAGGCTCTACTAGAGTCCTCACACACTGTATAATGGTCTGGGTGAGTGAGTTAATCGAGTCTAGTGTGTCCACCTCTACATCGTCCTTAAAAATGGAAGGAATGGTGACATGCTCCACCATGGGTTTGGCCAAGGGTCTCAGTTCCAACTGTGGATTATGTCGTGCAACAGGTCTATCATGTGTGGAACCCCCACCTCTACCTTGAAAGTCTAAGATGTCAAAATAATTTGTCATCTTATTGAGTACAAACTCACAATAGAGTTTCCTCTAAAAGTCTTGTGCTACCTCATGGATATTGCATGAAGGTTGGTCAAATACCATCCACCACCACCAGGGAAAAATTTAGTGGCGAATATTCGCCAATTGGCTAATAATAGAAATCAGGAGCTCCAAAAATGGCTAATAGTACAAGCTAAAACAAAGATTGAATCGCCAGGGTTTTACGAAAAAATAATTTTGTGTCGATTAATTCGCCATGTAAATGATGCATCATCAAAACTAATTCGTTAGTAGTTTATATAGTAATTAAAATTTTTAATTATATTCCTCCAATTAATTTTGGGGCAATATCGCTACTAATAATAAAATTCTATTTTCTTTTATCTATTGCCATAGATTAGTTTTTTAATCAAATGGTTGCAGGTTGATTCTGAGCCCTAATACACATGTGCCTTTTAAAAGGCTTGTCGAGGCCCGAAATTTATTTTGGGCCACATGATTAAATCTAATCGTGTGGCCCAAAACAAATTCTCGGCCTCAACAAGCCTTTAAAAAGGCACACGTGTATTAGGGTGTGGAATGAACTTGCAACCATCATTCGTTCTATCAGTGGGATGACAGATAATGTTTCCCCAATGCGAGATTGTGATGGGGGTTCCGCCGATGAAGCATTGTTAGGCCGATGGTATTGAATTTTGTTAGGAATGGAGGAAGATCTACCCCTTGACCCTACCTATATCGTGATAGGAGTGCACCAAGATTCACTACGATTTTCCACTATGATTATTATATTTGCAAATTATTCATTAATATTAGCTAGGATTTTACAATTTTTTTAACACTGTGCATAATATTCGCTAGGAAAATTAATATTTTTTTCAAATAAAAGGAAAGATTCGCCAGGATTTTACACCTTCGCCGAAGGGGGGATTTCTTAAAGTTATCCCTGATCACCACTCCCAAATTTTATTTTTAATTAACTCCCGGTGGCACCAATGGATGGGGAACCTCTTGCATGCATGAGAAAAATGTGCGTTGGTTCTCAGGTCTATAAATAGGGCACACAAGTCAGCTTTGCTATTTTTTGTTTTTTCACATCTGCATATGACAAACCACTAGCATAAAACTGTCTCATCTCATGCCTCTTATTTGACAAAAGATATATTTTCTCGCTCATTTCTCCTACATGAGATACAATTGACTTCAACAATTCGACAATCCCTCTCCTATAAGGATGGGTTTCAACATGCTTTCTTAATCTTCTAGTTAATTGTTCAATGTCTCTTTTATTGTTTTCAATTTGATTTAGGATATTTTCTTGTGCTCCTTGAGGATGCCTATGAATTGATGGAGGGGTTTTAGGTTGTTCTTGTATAGGAGGCTCTTCGTGAGGGGGTGATTGTGAATTCTCAATTTTTGGAGGTGGAGATTCAATTAGAACAAAGTTTTATTAAAAAAACCTATTTCAATCTACATTCTAAATCAAATTTAAAATAAAAATAATAAAAATACACACGTCTGTGCAATATTCAACCTCTTTGATGTGTTGGTGGCATCCTCATGAAGAATTGCAAGCTAAGATTGCAAAAAATGGAAGAGATTTGGTGAGCACGAGTTGCAAAGCTGAAAACGTCCAAGCCAAGCCGCAGGTGAACAAAAAAATGAAGATAGAAATGCATTTTCTTGTTTTAAAAGTGCTTTTCTATTTGACGAGTGACAAATTTGGCATGCACCAAATGAACTATTTTAATGTTTTTTTTTTTTCTCCAATTCGACATCAAAATCGTATCACAAATGGGTGCACTTACTCATATGGGCAATAGGTGAAAAATATTATTGTTAACCCTTAATTGGCATGTAAAGGTGTATAAAAAGGGGATATTTGGCTTTGTAAGGGTAATGGGAGTTAGGAGAAAATTGGATGGTGAAATTATTTCTACTCTATACAATTAGGGGAATTTTTCCAAGTGAATTGTATTTTCATGAGAGGGAGATTTTCTTCATTTCATTATCTAGAGGAGACTTTGTAAGATTTTTGAGAAAATTGAAGATGCCTTGGAGCATAATCAAGGATTGGTCACTTTGTTGGAGAGGGACCCAGATACGTAGCCTTTTGGTGAACTTTGTTATCAATTTTTGTCTTCGTCTTCTCTCTCATTTTCTCATATTTATTTTATTGTAATCATTTTGAATGTCTCTTTAAAAGCATTGAAAATTAATCTTAAGACAATTAATTATTCGTTTACATTTAACTTAAACTCACTAAGAAATTGTCATAGATCCTAACATAGATCATCGTATGTCACTTTTCATTGTCTCTTTTGGCTAGATGATCACCTTTCATGTATATATAAGAGCAAGCTTGGGATGTGGACAACATGCCTTAAGTTGAATAGCATGTGACATACTCATTCATGATGTAGTCCAATTCGGAAACATTTGACAAGCCACCTAGGGATTTACAAATAGCCTCTCATGTCATCTTCTAATTTAAAGAAATTTCTCACAACAATGGTGTTAGCAACCGCTTTAAAGTGGGGGCATACATCGACACTCATGTTTCATTGTGTGATTTTATTTCTTCTTGCAATGTATCCCTTTTTTGGTGGTGTCATTGGGTTTGATTTCCTTTGATAGTGTGATATTTCTTTGACTTGTCCTCTCTTGGAGACATTAGGCACAATGTTCCCTAAGAAGAGACCTTACATGAACTAAGAAAAATCCCTTTGAACATACATTAAACTATTTTTAATTTACAACATCAGTTATATGGCCACCTTGCATAACACAATTTTCTTGCCTATGGAGCCATCTTATTTGCTCATGAGCTCCAAGCATATGAATTTTTTTTGTCTCATGAAGCTCAAAGATCATTATTGTGTGGTGCCTTATCAAATTTATTGGGAGGTATAGCTTTGGTAGGGTTGTATGGGATCTAAATGAAGGCATGGCTTTCCTTAGCCACTCACATATGTGGGCACATACTAGTCGTGTGTCTCACCCTTTCAGATAATCACTCCGCAAACGACCTGATGTTCCTTAGCCCCAAAGTGAGCGTATTGTGGATACTCACCCCACGAATGACTTGAAGTTTCATGCCCCCAAAGTAAGTGTATTTTTGTCGAAGCTAGATCCACCCATCTTTTTATTTTCTTTCTTCTTTATGTCTTTGGCATTGTATGTTTGTGTATCTTGTTTTGCTGCAAACCA
This sequence comes from Sequoiadendron giganteum, assembly GCA_007115665.2. Taxonomy (NCBI): domain Eukaryota; kingdom Viridiplantae; phylum Streptophyta; class Pinopsida; order Cupressales; family Cupressaceae; genus Sequoiadendron; species Sequoiadendron giganteum. Next base: position 854,462,432 of record CM021101.1, on the reverse strand, counting down.
TACACCTTGTGCATGTAATTTTATGCTCATATTGGTTTGATGAAGGATTTGGGGGCTTGTCCACCTCCTTTTATCTATTTTATCCTTTGTCATTCACATTGGTACACTTGGACCCCACTCGAATGTCTACTTTAGTGTGAGTTTGAAGTAAGTTCATCCTCTCACTAAAGTGGGGGCTAAATGTAGAGACAGAAAAAGTACACCTTTTCCTTGATTGATTTGGGAATAATTAATGAAAATTTGGACTTAATGTTACCTTGAGTTAGTGTTGTGATGTATTTTACACATCCAAATTACGTTTTGGGCCCTTTTAAAGCTAAATAAACCTAACTTTTCCTTAATTTGGTGTTGTAAAGTGAATTTTTTCACACCTTCACATTAAATTTAGGAGGATTGTTAACTAAATGGACCTAATCTAGTGTTGTAATGTGTTGTACACATTCACATAGGATTTTGGGCCATTCTAAGCTAAATAAACCCAATTTTTCCTTAATCTAATGTTGTAAATTATATTTATCTACACTTTCACATTGGATTTTTGACCCCCTTACATTTATTACCTTAATATAGGCCCCTAAGAACAATTATATTATCAATCCCAAGGCATATTTGAACCAAAAACTCAACATAGACATCAAATAGACTTAATTTTTCATCACCCTGACACTTTCTTTCTCTAAAAAGGCCCTATGGGACCCATACACCCAAGGGGGTGTATGAGTCCCACCATGGGACCCATACACCATAGGTGGCGTATGAGTCCCATTTGGCTCCTTTTTTGAGTTTTGAGCAGGAAATCAAGGTTTTAAATTCAAATTTCTTCCATGTTGGCCTTTAGGATCTTATTAACGACCATTTAGATGGATTACCTATATAAATGAGGTCTCAAATCACTATTTCATAGAAGCATTGATGATACTAATTCAAGTAATCGAAAGTTAAGCATTCTAAGACTTCACAAGATCTTCAAGAGAGCATTCAAGGTCATTTTTAAAGTATTCAAGGGGAAAATACTCCATCAATTATTACAGCAATCCAAGATCCATCATCATGTCAAGGATATCAAGCATAAAACATGTTATTGAGCTAGTGTTGTGATGTAGCATTGAATATCTAAGATCAAACATTGTTGTACACCTATTGTCAAGATCAAGATCTACATCCTTCATGGATATTTCATGTTGAGTTGCAGATTAACAAGACATCATTTACAAGGCATCATTCAAGGTATCGTTGTTCATGTTTCGTGTCTTTTGGTTTAATCACCTAAATAGGGTTTAACCAAGGAAAACCCCTATTTAGTAACAATCAACAATTTTTTCTCCTCTTTACATGTGTGATTGTAGATCTAGGTTTCTTGGAGCATGAATGATCATTAAAGATTAGGCTACAAGCTTGGAGAAGGTTGTCAAGTTGTCACGAGGTTGTCATCTTCATGAAAAGTCACCTACAGGTCTGAAATCAATAATTTCATATCTGAGAACAAAGGGGAACAAAAAAAACAAACATTGAAGACCAAATTCAGATCTTGAAGTTCTAGAAAACCCTATCTGGACTCATTTTCTAGTCCTGGCGTATGAGTCCTAGTTTAGGTCATTTTCAGATTTTTAAAAATTTGGATACTCATTTGCCAAATTTCTATTTCTGTGTAGAAACCTAGATTTGAGATGGATTCACCCAGTTTGGTGTATGATTCCCAGTTAATATTAAAGTCATAATTTCTAGCATTTCAGAGCCTCATTCAACGATCTTCAGGTTTCCAGATGCACACATTTCATCTTGTAGTTTTATGTTCATATTTTTATGCATTTTTAGGTCCTTTAGTTAAATATTGCATCATACTTTGTTTTAGCATTACACCTTAAATTGCATTTGTCTTTCCAAGTTCTAACTTGGTGGTAAACCCCTTTATTAATCTCTAAGCATACCCTAGGATACCCTATTGTCAAATCTCTTCCTCCATTCTTTATTGGATTGAGATCTCTAAGGTGTCCTTGAGTGTAACAAGTGTAAAATATGAATCTTACCCTTGTGCTTCATTCCTCAAAGGTGGGGAGTGCTATTTCCGTTGCTTCACTTCTCTTGCAATATATTTTTTTCTTGTTCTTTTTAAGCTCTATTGGCCTATTCTTACACATTTTTAACTATTTCTCATATATTTTTTAATGATATTATAGGTTTCTTTTCAATTAAATATGCATATTCATGTTTTAATTTTTAATTTTTAATTCTTTTCTTGTCATATCCCATCCTCCTTAAGGCTTCATCCACATTTCAATTCCACATATTCCTCTTCCTAATGATGGATCATTGAGTGTGATCTGAAACGTTAAATGAAAATGTTAACACTGCAATCTTCAATTAAAAACAAGTGATCAAAAACGTTAGCACTGCAAGTGACTACCTCAAATAAAATCCTGAACAACACCTTTCCATAGTAGACACCTCACGAATTGTAATATGCACAATAAAAAAATTATAAAAACTATGAAAAAATATGCAGATTCACATAATGTAAAATGGAATAGTTGGGAGTAGAATATGGAAGACTTTCAAAATTGCACAACTCTCCTAGCTATAAAACTAAGGTGATTGGTAGTATGATTTCAACTTGGAACTCATTAATTGTTTATACAGTTTAAGTAGATAATGAAGTTAGTATTACCGAAAATTCCTTAATAAGAGAGGATTGCTTTTTGAAAAGATAAGATTTGGATTAAATTGATTTTTTATCTTCAAGCTTTCTCCTATCGATTAGCGTATTTAATTAAAATATAATCACTTACCACATATGTATATAGTCATCATGCACATTTACAACATTACCACATCCAAGATCTGGAGTGACAACCACCTGTAGCAACTATCAAGATAGAAATTAAACTACATAAAAGTATCGTGCAATTTTTCTATAATAGATCATAAAAGAGAAAAAAATATGTCAAATTGACTTATCTATTGCATACCTCTCTCAATGGATCATAACTAGCTATTGTTGCAGAAAATCCATAGTCCATCATGCCACCAACATCACCAGGGCTGTCTGATGTCAACAACTGCAAATGAAAAAAATAAATCTAACAGTAATATAAATAAGTTCAAGTAGTCCCTTTATAACTATCATAAATGAAAGAGTAAATGGTTGGCCTTAGTTGAGACTACAGTATAGTGCTTATAGATCATAGAATGGTGAAATTACTAAGTCCACTGGGATAATCCAAACTCTTGCAAATGCCAAAGTTTAGTGCTCATTGAGATTCGTATTGCATATGTTGATGAACTAATGTTAGTGAGGGCATGGTGTCAACATAGTGATAATGCCACAATGAAGTGAGGATTACTATGTGATATAAAATGGTTAAAATATGCGTGATGAAAGGAATAGAAGAATGATATGGACATGAATGGTAAATATAATTAGGATCTCACAAGACCAACCAATGTTTGTGTTTCTCATTAATTTTTTAGATTTGTATACGCAAAATTATGAAAACTAGTTAACATTGTTTTACAACACCATTAATGAATAAAGGCTACTGAGTGAAATTTGTTTGAGGACATGAATTGTGAGGTTTAGATGTCGAAGGTCCACCAAGAAACTATATGACATCCAAAGCATGTTATGAGACAAATATTCCAATATAACATTCAACTGTTCAAAAGCATTAATAATATCTTTAATACTAGTTGCATACATGTGGGCTCAATGTCAAGAATGAATAAGGGTCTACAGGAATGGAGCATATCTCATGAACACTCCAACCCTGAAATTTCATCATATCAATATTCTACTAATTTAATTATTTTTAAATTTCAAAATATAATTTAATAAATAAATTAAATGAACTTGTTGAATTTTACTTGAGTGTCAATGTCGAATATATTATTCAAAAAATCATCTATAAAAGCCATCGCCTCTTCAACTGATGTAGTCTATGTAGCTACATCCCAAGCACTCTGATAATCGTATGTGCAAACAACACCACAAGCATCACAATGGTGGGGTGGAGCTTAGGGCCTACACGTCTCCTCCACTTCTGGCTTTACTAGAGGCCTCACACACTATATAATGGTCTAGGTGAGTGAGTTAATCAAGTCCAGTGTGTCCACCTCTACACTGTCCTTCAAAATGGAAGGAATGGTGACATGCTCCACCATGGGTTTGGCCAAGGGTCTCAATGCCAACTGTGGACTATGTTGTGCAACAGGTCTATCATGTGTGGAACCCCCACCTCTACCCTGAAAGTCTAAGATGTCAAAATAAATTTTCATCTTATTGAGGACAAACTCACAATAGAGTTTCCTCTAAAAGTATTATGGTCCCTCATGGTTATTGCATGGAGGTTCATCAAATACCATCCACCACTAGTCCCAAATTTTAGTTTTAATTAACTCCTGGTGGCACCAATGGATAGGGAACCTCTTGCATGCATGAGACAAATGTGTGTTGGTTCTCCTGAAGGTCTGTAAATAGGGCACACAAGTCATCTTTGCTATGTTTTGTTTTTTCGCATCTGCATATGACAAACCACTAGAATAAAATTGTCTCATCTCATTCCTCTTATTTGACAAAAAAATTATTTTCTCGCTCATTTCTCCTACATGAGATACAATTGACTTCAACGATTCGACAATCCCTCTCCTATAAGGGTGGGTTTCGGCATGCTCGGTTAATCTTCCAATTAATTGTTCAATGTCTCTTTTATTTTTTTCAATTTGATTTAGGATATTTTCTTGTGTTCCTTGAGGATGCCTATGAATTGATGGAGGGGTTTCAGGTTGTTCTTGTATAGGAGGCTCTTCGTGAGGGGGTGATTGTGAATTCTCAATCTTTGGAGGTAGAGATTCAATTAGAACAAAGTTTTATTAAAAAAACCTATTTCAATCTACATTCTAAATCAAATTTGAAATAAAAACAATAAAATACGTACCTCTTCGCAATCTTCAACCTCTTTGATGTGTTGGCGGCAACCTCGTGAAGAATTGCAAGCTAAGAGTGCAAAAATTGGAAGAGATTTGGTGAGCATGAGTTGCAAAGCTGAAAACCTCCATGCCAAGCCACGGGTGAACATAAAAATGAAGATAGAAATTCATTTTCTTGTTTCAAAAGTTCTTTTCTATTTGGCATGCACCAAATGACCTATTTTGATGTTTTTTTTTTTTGTTTTTCTCCAATTTGGCATCAAAAATGTATCATAGATGGGTGCACTTACTCATATGGGAAATACATGAAAAATATTATTGTTAACCCTTAATTGGCATGTAAAGGTGTATAAAAAGGGGATATTTGGCTTTGTAATGGTAATGGGAGTTAGGAGAAAATTGGATAATGAAATTATTTCTACTCTATACAATTAGGGGAATTTTGCCAAGTGCATTGTAATTTCATGAGAGGGAGATTTTCTTCATTTCATTATCTAGAGGAGAATTTGTAAGATTTTCAAGAAAATTGAAGATGCCTTGTAGTTGAGCTTTTGGATCATAATCAAGGATTGGTCACTTTGTTGGAGAGGGACCCGAATACGCAGCCTTTTGGTGAACTCCGTTATCAATTTTTGTCTTTGTCTTCTCTCTCAATTTCTCATATATATTTTATTGTAATAATTTTTAATGTCTCTTTAAAAGCATTCAAAATTAATCTTAAGACAATTAATTATTCGTTTACATTTAATTTAAATTCACTAAGAAATTGTCATAGATCCTAAGACAAATCATCGTATGTCACTTGCCATTGTCTCTTTTGGCTAGATGATCACCTTTCATGCATATATAAGAGAAAGCTTGGGATGTGGATGACATGCCTTAAGTTGAATTGCATGTGACATACTCATTCATGATGTAGTTCAATTCAAAAACATATGACTTGGAATAGGGATTTTCGAATAACGTCTCATATCTTTTTCTAATTTAAAGAAATTTCTCACAACAATGGTGTTAGCAACCGATTTAAACTGGGGCCATACGTCGACACTCATGTTTCATTGTGTGCTTTTATTTCTTCTTGCAATGTATCCTTTTTTTGGTGGTGTCATTGGGTTTGATTTCCTCCGGTAGTGTGATATTTCTTTGACTTGTCCTCTCTTGGAGACATTAGGCACAATGTTCCCTAAGAAGAGACCTTACATGAACTAAGAGAAATACCTTTGAACGTACATTAAACTATTTTTCATTTACAACATCGGTTATATGGCCACCTTGCATAACACAATTTTCTTGCTTGTGGAGCCATCTTATTTGCTCATGAGCTCCAAGCATATGAATTTTTTCTTGTCTCATGAAGCTCGAATATTATTATTGCGTGGTGCCTTGTCAAAGTTATCAGGAGGTATAGCTTTGGTATGGTTCTATGGGATCTGAATGAAGGCATGAATTCCCTTAGCCACTCGCGTATGTGGGCACATACTGGTTGTGTGTCTCACCCTTTCGGATAATCACTCCGCAAACGACCTGAAGTTCCTTGGCCCCAGAGTGAGTATATTATGGATACTCACCCCACGAATGACTTGAAGTTTCATGGCCCCAAAGTAAGCATATTTTTGTTGAAGCTAGATCCATCCATCTTTTTCTTTTCTTTCTTCTTTATGTCTTTGGCATTGTATGTTTGTGTATCTTGTTTTGCTGCAAACCATACACCTTGTGCATGTAATTTTATGCTTATATTGGTTTGGTGAAGGATTTGGTGGCTTGGCCACCTCCTTTGATCTATGTTATCCTTTTTCATTTGCATTGGTACACTTGGAACCCTTTTGAATGTCTACTTTAGTGTGAATTTTAAGTAAGTTCATCCTCTCACTTAAGTGGGGGCTAAATGTAGTGACAAAAAAAGTATGCCTTTTCTTTTCTTGATTTGGGAATAATTAATGATAAATTAGACTTAATGTCACCTTAACTTAGTGTTGTGGTGTATTTTACACATCCAAATTAGGTTATGGGCCCTTTTAAAACTAAATAAACCTAACTTTTCCTTAATTTGGTGTTGTAAAGTGAAGTTTTTCACACCTTCACATTAAATTTATGAGGATTGTAAACTAAATGGACCTAATCTAGTGTTGTAATGTGTTGTACACATTCACATAGGATTTTGGGTCCTTCTAAGCTAAATAAACCCAAATTTTCCTTAATCTAATGTTGTAAAGTATATTTATCTACACTTTCACATTGGATTTTTGACCCCCTTACATTTATGACCTTAATATAGGCCCCTAAGAATAGGTATATTGTGAATCCCAAAGCATATTTGAACCAAAAACCTGACATAGACATCAAATAGACTTAATTTCTCATCACCCTAACACTTTCTTTCTCTAAAAAGGCCCTATGGGACCCATACAGCACCTTGGGTGTATGAGTCCCACCATGAGACCCATAAACCATAGGTGGTGTATGCATCCCATTTGGCTCCTTTTTTGAGTTTTGAGTAGGAAATCAAGGTTTTAAATTCCAATTTCTTCCATGTTGGCCTTTGGGATCTTATTAACTGTCATTTAGATGGATTACCTATATAAATGAGGTCTCAAATCACTATTTCATAGAAGCATTGATGATACCAAGTCAAGCACTCGAAAGTTAAGCATTCCAAGACTTCACAAGATCTTCAAGAGAGCATTCAAGGTCATTTTTAAAGTATTCAAGGGAAAAATTCTACATCAATTATTGCAACAATCGAAGATCCATCATCATGTCAAGGATATCAAGCATCAAACATGTTATTGAGCTAGTTTTGTGATGTAGCATTGAAGATCCAAGATCAAGCATTGTTCTACACCTATTGTCAAGATCAAGATCTACATCCTTCATGGCTATTTAATGTTGAGTTACAAATTTACAAGACACGATTTACAAGGAATCATTCAAGGTATCATTGTTCATGTTTCATGTCTTTGTTTCATTGTTTCATCATTTGGTTTAATCACCTAAATAGGGTTTAACCAAGACAAACCCCTATTCAGTAACAATCAACAAGTTTTTCTCCTCTTTACATATGTGATTGTAGATCTTGGTGTCTTGGAGCATGAATGATCATTAAAGATTAGGTTACGAGCTTGGAGAAGGTTGTCAAGTTGTCACGAGATTGTCATCTTCATGAAAAGTCACCTAGAAGTCTGAAATCAATAATTTCAGATATAAAAACAAAGGGGAACAAAAAAAACAAACATTGAAGACCAAATTCAGATCTTGAAGTTCTAGAAAACCCTAACTAGACTCATTTTCCAGTCCTAGCATATGAGTCCTAGTTTAGGTCATTTTTCATATTTTTAAAAATTTGGATATGCATTTGCCAAATTTCTATTTCTGCATAGAAACCTAGATCTGGGATTGATTCGCAGTCAATATTAAAGTCATAATTTCTAGCATTTCGGAGCCTCATTCAACGATCTTCAGGTTTCCAGATGCACACATTTCATCTTGCAGCTTTATGTTCATATTTTTATGCAGTTTTAGGTCCTTTAGTTAAATACTGCATCATACTTGGTTTTAGCATTACATCTTAAATTGCATTTGTCTTTCCAAGTTCTAACTTGGTGTTAAACCCCTTAGTAATCTCTAAGCATACCCTAGGATACCCTATTGTCAAATCTCTTCCTCCATTCTTCATTGGATTGAGATCTGTAAGGTGTCCTTGAGTGTAACAAGTGTAAAATATGAATCTTACCCTTGTGCTTCATTCCTCAAAGGTAGGGAGTATTGTTTCCGTTGCTTCACTTAGCTTGCAATATATATTTTTCTTGTTCTTTTTAAGCTCTATTGGCCTATTCTTACACATGTTTCCCAACCGCCTTGTCCTCTCTTTTCATTTTTAACTATTTCTCATATTTTTGTTAATGATATTATAGGTTTCTTTTCAATTAAATATGCATCTTCATGTTTTAATTTTTAATTTTAAATTCTTCTCTTGTCACATCCCATCCTTCTTAAGGCTTCATCTACATTTCAATTCCACATATTCCTCTTCCTAATGATGGATCATTGAGTGTGATGTGAAACGTTGAATGAAAACATTAACACTGCAATCTTCAATTCAAAGCAAGTGATCAAAAACATTAAGATTGCAAGTGACTACCTCAAATAAAATCCTGAACAACACCTTTCCACAATAGACACCTTAGAAAATGTAATATGCACAATCAAAAAAGTATAAAAACTATGACAAAATATTGAGATTCACATAATGTAAAATGGAATAGTTGGGAGTAGAATATGGCAGACTTTCAAAATTGCACAACTCTCCCAGCTATAAAACTAAGGTGATTGGCAGTATGATTTCAACTTGGAACTCATTCATTGTTTAAACAATTTAAGTAGAGAATGAAGTTAGTATTACCGACAATTCCGTAATAAAGAGAGGATTGCTTTTTGAAAAGATAAGATTTGGATTAAATCAATTTAAAAAATCTTCAAGCTTTCTCCTATCGATTAGCGTTTTTAATTAAAAGATGCAACATTTATTTCTATTCTTTTTAAATTTTAATGAGTCTTCCACTTCATTAGCAATCGTGCTCAGAGGACAGCAACTGTGGAATTACACGGCATTCTCCATTTCCGTTAGAGTGGGAGAATAATACCTTCATTTTTTTTTACTCCGCCTACCAATGGATTCAGATGTTAACAAAAATAAAACAAAACTGTCTATTTTTGTGATCTGATCGGCGAGATTTACCATATAAAGTAATTGGTTTAATATTGATTGAAATATTTAACTATGGAATTAATTAGAACAAACTTTTGAATCAAAATGTGGGTATGTTTTTTATTCAGTGTTTTTTTATAAGTTTTTAAAACGTACGCAAAACATATTTTGTATCATTGTTTTAATGCCCTCTAGAATTAAGCACTTTTCGTTATATTATGAGAAAATTTAGTTTAGTCGTTCCCCATTTATGGAACGGAATTGCAACCTGTTGGGTTGTCAAAGTGGTCTCCCACTAAGGAATAGATACATGTGTGATATCTAAAGAGATGTAGTGATTCACATTATCTTTCAAATTATTCATTTTAATCAAAATATAATAGGTTATAATATCATGTAGATAGAAAGTTAAGGATGTATGTATATATTTTTTAAATTATAATAAAAAATTATAGTTGAAATGGTGTAGAAATGATTAAGTGTAAGTATAAAGTGTAATGTGTGATTTTTATTTTAGGTTAGAAGCATTATAGGATTGTTTTTAATTTTTTCAAGTTATGGCATGTTGGTGTTATTATGATGTTTTGGATTATTTTATAAGAATCTTTAATACAACAACACATACTTACAAATGTTTTTTTATTGATGGAGATATTTGAGAATACCTTAAATTTGAGATGAGTAAAATTGACGGCCAAGATTTGATCTTGGATTAGATGGTGGAGATTGAATATCTAACATAGGGAATGCAAAGTTTATACATGAAAATTTGATAGAGGTAAAATAGATGAGATATGGATTGATAGAAATTAGGGGTTGAAATAAAATTTTAATTTGAACAAAGGGTGTAGATTGAAAATTCTCACACATATGTGAGAAGGATCATGTAGATGTATGATTGTTACAAGTGATTGGTCTCACACGTGAGAATTATATGTGGATGTGCGATTTGACAAGAGATCTCACACATATGTGAGAATCATGTGTGAAATAGAGGGTGTATATTCTTTTGAGGCAATGGATGGTGGAAATCCAAATTTGATTTCATTTTTTATATTGAGAAATGAATGACCAAGATTAGGTTAAGAAAAATAATGGTTAGATTTGAAATTAGTTTCATTTAGGATTTTGATTAAATGAATTGAAAAACGTTATTAACATAGGTGTTAAAATAGATTTTTAATTGGAAAAAAAATTATGTAAATTTTGGATAAGATGGCATTAATCTTAATTAAATAAAATGATTTATTTAATTAAATAACAATAAAGTAGATTAATAGGGGCGGAGGCCCTAGCTCGGTTGGCTAAATCTTTCATGTTTAATAATATATATATATACACGAAGCGATTCAATGAAAGATGAAGGAGGGAATGAAATTATGTCAATAACTTACCTTATAAACTAGATCAAAATAATAATTTATAAGTCTACAAGCTTTATTATAAGGTAGTTCAAATATTAAGAGATTCACATAATGTAAAATAGAATGCTTGGGAATACTATATATCAAACTTTCAAAATTGTGAAACTCCTTTGATTTGAAGAAAATTGATCAATAAATTTGACCATAGATAATGGATTTATTTAGACTTCCACTTCCCAATTTCTCACCATTCACAATCATTGTGGAATTACATGACATTTTCCCATTCCATATTAACATTTTAAAAGATCAAATAATATATTATTTTTTAATTTTTAATTTAATTCTGATGAGGAAGAGATGATTTACTATTTTTATTATAATATAAAGTAATATCATTCATTAAATAAAAAATATTAAACCATTTTAAGGGTATGGAATTGGTTTAATATTTAGGTTTCGCTTGCAAACGTCAGCCCAAGCTTGATGGAAGTTAAATATTACATAGTACACTCTTAAGTACAGCAACGTCCTTGAAGTGACATAATTTTCATGGGAAAGGATGCAACGCAGGATTTAAAAATATTCATAAATCCCTTTACAATATGAGGCCTCTCACTTTCATCTTTTTGGCAATGGAAACTGTCAGTTTCACTCCAACATGTTATAATAAAATTTTGCAAGTGCCACAGTTGCACACACCATTACGAGATGACAAACTTAAAATATGGAGACCCCCGTCTCTTTTCCATTGTCAATGCGCATAACTCAGAGGGTCCATCTTATAGTTTAAAAGGACCGTACATTATCACAAGGAACTTCAAACTGAGTAAACCTTCGACTACTTTTCATAATCTGAGAATGAAGGTTGGCCAGAATATAGAAAACCAGCATCACCAGACTCTGGTGAGATATGTACAAGACAGCCAACGACAACCAAGGAAACCAATGGAAGCTTATCTAATGAGGAAAAAGGTTTTTACTCTATCCACAGATTGATATGATTTTGAGTTTGTTCCACCTTGCTCTCAGGGGTGAATTGGTAACTATGTGGGTAATATTACTAATTTGTTTTTGGTTCAGGAGAGAGGGAGGGCCACAAATAGGCTGCTTATAACGGTGCGGCTATTAAGAAGCACAGGAGCTCTGAAACTTGTAGTGAATGCAGACGACTCGGTTGAACAAGTTGTGGGTAATGTGTTGAAATGTTACGCTCGCCAAGGACGTTTCCCTCTTCTTGGCCTTGATAATAAACTTTGTACACTCTACCCTGCTATTGATTGCACACAAGGTACATTATCTTACATAATATTTTGGCGCTCTTTAACTTCATCTATTTGTTTAGATTGAAATAATGTTTGTATTTTTTTATGCAGCTCTGAATCCATCTCAACGTATTGGAGATTTTGGAACGAGGAGCTTTCTGATGTTGAGAAATGAGATGAATCTGCTTGAGAAAGTAAGCCGGTTCACCAGTACCGGAATTAACCGGTTAAAAGAGTAAATTTCATTCTATCTAAGATTATTCTTCTTCTCTTTTCTGTTTGCAGGATGGAGAGAGGGTTAGAAATCGAATGCTTATAACAGTGAATATGATGAGAAGCTCAGTAATTCTGAAACTAGTAGTGAATGCAAATGATTCGATCGAACGAGTTGTAGAAAATGCGTTGAAGTATTATGCTCGCCAAGGTTATCTCCCTCTTCTTGGCCTTGATTCTCAACGATTTCGACTATACTCTGCTATTGACAGCTCACAAGGTAGACATATCTTATACTTGGATCACAGATTTTCACAATCTATGCAATCGATTAAAGTTGTTTTTGGATATTAATGTTTCGGATCACATCTCATGATCCATCGTCTTTTGTTCATAAGAAACACTCTTATCATTCTGATAATAGATCATGGAATGTGATATAAAAAACTCACACAATCTAATCCAAAAGAAATTTTAAATTTCAAAAATCTCATAATTGATTAAAGTTGTTTCTGGATTAGATTGTGTGATAGTTTTTTTTCAGATCACATTCCATGATCCATTGTTTTTTGTTGACAAAAAACACTCTTATCATTTGATGATGGATCACTAAATGTGATATGAAATCTTGATGAAAAACTATCACACAATTTAATCTACAAGAAATTTTAATCAATATCTTATACTTTTTTTCTTCAAAGATTTTTCTTTATAGACTAAAATTAGGATTATTTACAAACATACTTGTAAAATTAATTTAATGTATTTTTATATCAACATTTCAAATTACAGTCAAATATTTTCTACAGCTTTTGAAGCATGTCAGTACATTGGAGATTGTGGAACCTGGAACTTTTCGATGTTCGTTAAGCAGATGGATTCGCATGAGACAGAAGAGAACGTGAAATCTCATAAGTGGAAAAGCTGGATGAGCAGTATAGGATTTAAGTCTGGTTTATGCTTTCATTGAATATAGTTTCTATTATGAATGACACCAAGCGCTTAGAGAAAAGGAATAGGGACTCATCCCTGTACAAAGTTATTTTAAAGGATGAGTCGATAAGCCAGTGTAATAATGCATCATCCACTACAATTATCATCGTTCGGGCGATGCATTGTCAGAAATATTATATTACCCCTCAGCATCATTGTATCAAGAAGTGTACATTTAATTTACAAGAGTATTTTACAATATAGAATATATTTATTTTGCTTAAAACTTATTAGATTATCAATTTCGAATACTTTAGATGTTTTTAGTTTGATAAAAAAAATTATTTGTTTATTTTTTTCTACAAAGATTATAGTTGTAGATGAAGTTTTTAAGATACTTGGGAAAATATAAATTTACATATAGTAGTTGAAAATGAGGATGAGATTGAAAAATAATTAAAGGTTTGTTACAATAATTTTATATGTTTTTACGTATTCGTATTTTGTATATGTATTTCTTTCCCAATAACATATTTTTTTAGTTTGAATATTTTATTTATTTTTAATGAATTTTCAGTTATCTATATTAAAAGAGATAAATATACAAAATTCACAAAAAAGGGGCAAGTGGTAAGAAAGCACACCCCGAAAGTCACATGGGCCCAGCCCATTAAAACCAAAATATCAAGAGCCTAGCCCAGAAATAAAACAACAGAAAGAAAACTGAGCAGCTAAAACAGTGCCAATAGATCTTGGGGGATCCTGGTCATCCATATGTTTCCCCCATACATCAGCAGGGTTAGGAGTGATGTCAAGAGGAGCACCCCAACCATCATCATTCTTTTTTGCCTCTTTATCTTTATCCTCGCGTCGAGGCGAGATTGCGAAAGCAAGTCACGGAAAGTTTTTGCCAGTGGAGGGCCAACCAGAACCAGAAGGAGGAGTATCTGAAGGCCACTCAGAACCGCCACCACTGTTCCCCAGTGCACCACTAGAGTGTCAGCCCTGACTAGGACGCGGCGAAGGAGAACGAGCCCGCCTGGGAGGCCGAGAATCCCTCCGAGTAGGAGGCTGGGAGCGAGCCCGCGTGGAATCACTTCGCTTCTGGCCCCGAGAGGGCGACCGATGGCGGGAGGAGGAGGGCGAGTCAGGAATCTGAGCCACAGTACAAGGGGCATTGCCCCAGTGGTTCAAGAGAACCTGCAGGTGAGCCACTTCTGGTGCAACCTTGTTGGCTTGCACTTGAATCTGTAACATAACACTAGAGCAAATGACTGCTTTAGCGTAAAGAGACACATTAATATCTAAATTTGAATGAGCAAAAATACAAGTATTTATGTATTTCTAGATATTGAAGAGGATTTCCACCCTGAAAGTGTGTCAAAGTTGGGTGAACTTAGTCGGGGTTCCAAGCGAGTCCCCCAGCAAAACCATATGCCACAAAAAGGGTTCAAGCTTGAAAGGCCGAAAGAAATCATGAATCCAAGTCCAGAACTGCTGAGCTCTGGGACAAAACCAAAAAGAGTGCTTGAAGCTTTCAAGCTGCCCACAAAACGGGCAGCGAGGGTCAGAGACCCCCAAATGAACCAGTCGAGAACCCACAGGCAAGCCTTGGAAAAGAATACACCAAGCAAAGTGGGTCAGCTTCGAATTAACAATTGCAGACCAAATGGCATCAAACCTCCTACGCCAAGTAAAGGTCGAGGAGTTAAGAAGCCACCTCTGGTTCAAAGAACTGAGCATAGGAAAATGGGGTAAAAGCCACCTGTAGCCAAGCCACGGCTTGTAGCTCCTTAGAGGAGTATCTGAAAACCATTTCCAGTCTTTCCACCAAGGCTTGTGCCCACAAATACCAACTTTGTGAAGAATTTCCACCAGAATGGCGCTTACTAGCCCGTCAAAAGTAGGGCGATCCTGGTTTTGAAGGCTGTAATGGGCTTTAAAAGCATCCCACTGCAAAATACTCATGGTAGGCTGGTGGAAAAGCTGGTACAAAATCTGAATGCCCTTCTTATGGAAATGGAGAGCTTTGAGCCAAGGCGACTTGGCCAGGGGTTGACCATTTTGGGCGAGAAGGTGAGACCACCAGAAATTATGCTGGTTGATGGAAAGCCCATCATGAAACCCAGCCCTAGCCCAACGGAGCCAAGGCTTGACTATTTCCCAAGAGTGCCAAATGCTTTTAGCCACAAAGGAGCCCATAATTTGAACCAGCTCCCTCATAACCAGAAGGGTTTGGAAGTCGATTCCTTTCCAGGCGGGTCTATGAACATGAAATCCAGACTGGATACAATGCCTGAGGAGAATTTTCTAGGCTTCATCCCTAGTGAGCGCATAGATAATCCATTTGACGCAGAGGGCAGTCCCTTGTCGTTGCGTGGAGAGCAAATCGAGCCCTCCCGACTCCTTAGGAAGACAGCAAAATTCCCAAGTGACCTGATGAAAGCCTTTATGGGTCTCAGAAGAGGCCCAAAGAAAATCGTGGAGCAACTTCTCAAGCCTACTGTAGGCTGCTTTAGAAGGAGCCCAGTAGGAGGAATAGTAGACGTGGGTGGCAGCCAGGATTTTAGAGCACACCTGGAATTTACTAGTCAACGAGAGAGGCTCGGTAACCCAATAGGCCAGCTTTTGTTCAACTCTAAAGAGCACAGCCTACCAGAGCTCCCAAGGGGAAGCCTAGAAGGCGAAAGGAATGCCCAAAAATTGAAAGATTTCACCCTGACCAATCCATTTCCAGTTATAGGGTTGGAGCCACGCAGGAGTGGGGAGCACCAATTGTCTGTAACACAAAGTTTTGTGCCATTGAATAGCAGAACCGGACGTAGGACAAAAAGTATCAAGGCATTCAAGGGTAGCAGAGATCGAGCCTTCATCCTCTAAAAAAGTGAGAAAGGAGTCATCAGCGAAGTGCCCATTGACAAGCTGCTCTTGAGAGTTCGGGAGAGTGATTCCTTTAACACGCTGCTAGGAAATAGCATTGGCTAGGAGATATTCAAAGCTCTCAGCTGCCAGAACATACAAAGTAGGGGCAAGAGGATATCCCTGGCGAATAGAACGGAAAAGGCCAAAAGCAGAGGACTAGCGGCCATTAATGGAGATGCAAGCCGAGGCATCGGAAAAAAGCATGCGAACAAACTGTAAAAAATAGGGCCCAAAACCCAGTGCCTGTAGCATCGCAAGAATGAAAAGCCATTCAATACGGTCATATGCTTTGGCAAAATCAATTTTAATGAACATAACTTTCCGATTCGAACGTCGAGCCCACTCCATGCCTCCCCAGACAACAATAATGTTGTCAAGAATGAACCTGGATTTAATGAATCCAGTCTGCTCGAGATGCACAATCTGAGGTAAGAGGTGGCGAATTTTCAGAGCCAAGGCTTTGGCAATAATTTTATAAGAAACATTAAGAAGCGTGATGGGCCGCTAATTACAAATATCCTCCGGATCTCTAGATTTAGGTATGAATTTAATATTGCCTTTATTTATTAAATTACCTAGAGAATTATTGTGAAAGGCTTCAAGATAAACATGATGTAGGTCACTCCCAATATAGTCCCAGAGCGCTTTATAAAATTCACAAGGGAAACCATCAATCCCAGGAGCCTTATCATCGGCCATGGAGGAAACAGCTTCCTTGAGATCATCAATTGTTAATAATTGATCATAGAAATTAATCTGGGCTAAAGAAAGCCTATGTGGCACAACAGCAAGGCAGCTCTGAAGGGCTTGCTGGCGTGCAGGCGTGGGGTCCCGAGCCATGAAAACATGCTCATAGTGATGCATAAAAGCCTTGAGAATGTCAGGTAGCTCAAAGAGCACTTGATTTTCATCTTTGATAGCTTTAATGCCTGGGGAAGAGTGCCTAACATGAAGAGCCAAAAAAAACTCTTTAGAGGCACAGTCGCCAATTTTGAGCTAGTGGAGCCGAGCCTTGATTTGAGCGCCCCTTGCAGAATAGCTATCAGCCACTTGCTTCTATTGTCTTAAGTCCGCCACCTAGACTTGATGTGACAGGGAGAAAGGACAAGCCATTAAGGCCTCCGTAGTAGCACACAAGTCAGCAATGGTGGCCTTATAAGAGCACCGGCAAAAGATAGCAAGCTGTCGCCCGTAAATGTGCAGGAAGTGCGCAGTATGAATAATAGCATCATTCCACCAACCAATCCAGCCCGTACTGCCAGACGGACGACACTCTAAATTCCACACTCGAAGAATGTGGACCAGGGTGGGCTTGTGATGGAGCAGAGACGTGTTCAAGAAGAATTGAGTCTTACATGTGCAAGGTTGACAAGATGCCCACTCAATGCAAAATTGAATAGGGAAGTGATCTGAAAGGGTCACATCTACTAATGGATTCATAGGCAAGGCAGAGCTCTTGAAAGAAAAAAAGGATTGTGCCAAGATCATGGCACGATCAAGGCGCTTAAAGACTCTATCAGAACCAGCCCTATAATTACACCAAGTGTGCTAGAGAGAATGAGAATGGTGGTAGCCCAGATTGGGATCAAAAAGCCCCAATTTATTGTGCATATAAAACCACGCCTCCCTTTCGTCTGCAGCCCAACGAAAACACACAGTGCCATTCTTATTGTACACCATTTCAACCATGTTGAAATCCCCACAGAGTAACTAGGTGGCAATGGGCAAAGAGTCAGCAATCCAGTGCCAAAGCAAACAATGCTCCACAGCATCATTAGAGGCATAAATATTAATAATCCCGAAGGAATGGTTTTCAATATTGAGAAGAATCTAGACAGCTTGCTGGGAGGGGTCCACCCCATGATCAACCACATAAGGAAGCAACCGTGGAGCCAAAAGAGTAACAGCTCCACCACGACCAGCCTCATACAGGGTACAATACATAGTACTGGCTGGCCAAATAGAGCGACAAGCCAAGGCAAGCAAAAAACCTAAAATTTTAACTTCCTAGAGACAAAGCACTTCAAAATCTGGATAATTTTTCAAAGTATTCCTAACAGAATACTTCCTTGAGAGGTCTATGAGACCTCGAACATTCCATGAGAGAAAATTGATGGAAAATCTTCCATGCTTATAGAATCTCGGTCCTCTGCCCCTAGGGAAGAGAAGCTATTCTTGAAAAACTCTTACGGAATTGAACCCAGTTGAATAGAGGGAGAAAATCTCCATTTTTCTGGCACATATTCACCTTCTTCTGGTGGAGGAGACTGGCTGTGAGAACGTCGTTAGGTCTCCATAGCGGTGGACAAAGCCGGCTGAGCACATAAAATAGTAGTAGGCTGGGGTGCAGCCTTCGGCCTAGGCTGTAAAACAACAGAAGCCACTCCTAAGGGAGTAGCAGTCCCCTTCTCTGAAAGGTTTGAAACCTGTTGGGTCAATTCCGGGGCTTTGGGTGCCGACCCAGAACCAGACAACTTACTTTTCCGATTGGTGACCGTAGTCCACTTTGAGTCCGCCTTAGCTAAGGGCTCTATCAGATGAGGCTTTTCAGCACCCCGTGGCTGAAAGATAGTATGGAGAACGAACAAAGGGTAGTCTCTGATCTTGTGATCAGCTGATTGGCACTGGTAGCACATGTTGGGAAGGTTAAAATATGTGATTTTCTGGGAGTGGCGAATATCCTCGATTTGAATGTCAACAGACTCTTTCAAATCCTTGGATAAATCAACTTCCACACAAACCCTCTTTTGAGGACAGGCTTGAAAAAAATTATCAGGTTCAATGCAAACAACCTTCCCCAGAGAGGAAGCAATATGATGTAAGAAGGGCACACATGGCAAGGGTAACCTAGGAAACTCAATCCAGACCGGAACACGCATTTTAGTGTCCTCTCAGATAGAAAAATCCCAGGTCCAAGACTGGAAAACCAGCAAAGAGGAACGGACATACTAGGGTCCATGACCCAGAATAGCTTGGACATGATTGACTTCCGCAAAGCGAAACAAGAAAAAACCCTTGGTCAAATTTTGGACCATATCAAGGCGGACCCCATGAGGGACCCAGGCCTTGTTAACCCAGTCTTTTAGCACACTTTCGGGGGGAGTCCTCCCAACAAAATAAAAATAACCCACAAGGGTGTGTTGTTCTAGCCATTGGCATGCAAAATCAAAATTAGGTAAAGGTAAAACTACATCAGCAGGGGTGTTAGAATGCTTACCTCGTGAAAGATTTTCAGAACAAATTTCCAAGGGTGTTTGTTCGGTGGGGGAGCCATTAAACTACACCGATGAACTGCTAACACCAGCAAGAATTGTCGGGTTAGAGCCGGTTGAAGGCATAATAAACCCCTAAACTGCAGTAAATGCGGTCGTACTCAATGAAGGAAACAATTTCCCACGCAAGAAGCGTAGTATGACGTGGGAGGGGCCATGAATGACCTTAGGAAACACAAAACCCTAGCAAAGCTCATGCACTTCCAAAAACCCACCTTCTTGAAAACCGTTTGAATATTTTTGGATTTGATTGCATAATTTTTTTTGTCAACATTTCATATCACACTTTATGATCCATCATCAAGATATAGAAGCTTGCATAGTGAACTCTACAAACATATAGGCTAATAATATGGACTATGAAGATTTAATGTCTTTAAATATTTTTTCAGTGAATTCAATATATTTAATAATTAAAGTAAATATTTTTGTTAAATAATTAAAATAAAACATAATAAAAAAAATTTAACAAATCGTTATTAAAGTAGGGACTATAATTTCTAAATAAAATTGGTTTTTAATGGGCAATATGAGCAATAGTTTAATGTAGTCACAAAATATTTAGGTAAATGGAAACAGGTATGATTATTAGAGCATTAAGATGACATTATTTCATTCACAACATTGATGATTGAGTGGAGAATAGTTTTTCAAAGATTGTAGACCTAGCAACATATAATGTCTTATCACAAGCATAGAAGGACCTTCTCAAGAAAATATAAAGAGAGATGTTAAAGCTAATTTTTCATAAAACAGGTCACAGATGAATAAAAAATTTCAAGAGTTATAGTAGAAAGAAAGTCTTAGAAAGTGTGGGATATTTTGTCTCAAATTTGTAGGTCCCAAATCTCAAAACCTAGAATGTTTTGTAAGCATCAATGGTGTCACACTTAGAGCAACAAACCTCCATCTTGTTGGTTGTTTTTAATTTCCAACCGAATCTCACAGATAATCTATGGTTTTTCCCTACCAATAATCAATTATTTGGATAGATTGGCCAACAAATAGATGAAAGTTAAAATAAATTTCCCTCTACACTTTGGGCTCTACAAAACTTGAGAGGGTGATCCCATTCAATGTTCTCAAGACCTCTTGTACCAATTTATCCTAAAAATTGTAAACAATAGATATGTTCTACATATAATTGCTTGAAAATTATAGAAATGCAAAGGTCTGGAAATATCTCTAAGCATTTAACATTTCATAGTAGTAGAACATTATACTTCAGGAAACTTTTCAACAACAAACACAATTGAATTTAAATATTTATAATGTTTGTGTGTGAAAGACCTTGGAGATACAACATAAACATAGCTTTAGTGATTAATTTTGTAATCTAGGGCATGGATTCATAACCAATACAATTGAAAATGCATAACAACATTCCCTCTATCATAATAGAGCTATTTAATGATGCATTACACCATTAAACTCAAAAATCCTACCCAATAATACTTATCAAATCCCTATATACATCCACACAAGTCTCTATCTCTATTAAATCATTTTAAGTTATCATTTGAATAAGAGCACTAACAAAAGATAAACATCCAAAGGAAAGAAAATGGACATGAATTGAAATATCTTTGATTCATTTCATTCATAACTAGTGTGAAATATACAAAAGGAGAACACTGGCTTTAGAAGTATGGCATTGTATTAAGAAATGATAGTACTGTCATACAATTCTTTCAAAATTTATAAGTACTAGACTCAACAACCTAGAAAATGCCTCAAACTTAATCTCTCTATGTCTGTATTACAAAGCTCTCCAAAATTGATCAATTATCTTATGTAAATGACCTTGAATTCCCTTTTATAAAATAAGGGAGCAACAAGCTTCGAGTCATTTACACATGTCATATTTTCATTTGACATTCATTTACATTTCAAAAAAACATTTGTAACTACTTTCTCATGGATGGAATATGCCAAGGACAAAAGAATTATGTTTACTTTAGTAATAAATTGTCCCTCCAAAATTACCTTTGATGCATATTGTTGGTTCTTTGCCACTCCTTTTCTTCATTCATCACAATGTGGACCTAGGCAAGTTGAGCTAGCAAGTGAAGGAAAAAAATTGTTGTATAAGAAGAAAAAACCCTTGCAACACACCCCTTGCTCTAATACAATAATTTCTCCTATGTTTTACCATAAGTGAATTTAATCTAATTGTGAAACATATAGTGATAAAAAAATTCTTTTCAAAACAAGATAAAATGTACATATGATAGCAATAAATTATCTTTTTCATTTCATTCAACGAAATGTATAATATTTCCAAAGAAATTATTTCATAATCTAGATACATAATACATTTTCCATCTTTCAAAGAAATACATACAAGATACATATATAGTTCATTTGAGCTTCATTGGCACAAGAAATACAAATGACCTAGGAAATCCCCCTTCAAATCTTGGCTCATTGAATGAGAGTAGAAGCATCACTCAAGCGCTTTTCCGCCATCCACGGACTAACTAGGTCCCCTGTACATGTACCGCATATTGTAAGATGGACCTACCCTTCGACAAAGATCTTTGGTCTAGAAACCTCAAAATACCAGCCAATCCTGAGTTGGTGTTGTGTCCTACATAACTAGAAATTTACCATATAGTGTCTATATTCTGCATGTATGACAATCCCAGACTAGCATGCTTTAAGGTAGCATAATGAACTGATAGTGTAACTAGTGGAAAATTACACCACTTTGGCCAAAGTATTCATCACCCCTAATTCAAAATGGACATGACACATTCATCCACCATTCTAAGTCAATTTTTTTAGACCATTCATATTCTATGCATAATAAATTCCCTCCATTGGATAATCTTCAACCCCAAGAACAACCTATATACACTAAGTTCACTATGACTCTTCTAATAGGTTAAACATGTGTTTTCATAACCTACCAATTCAAATTTAGCTTTAAATCTACATAGAATCTATTGAAGTACTTAATACTATATATATACACCCAATCCTTAATATGGAGTATGTACAAACACTCAAGAAATAGATAATCCAAACTATAAACAACAAGTGACATCAATTTCACTTAGGTTATAAACAATATTTCCCTAAATACATATTAAATTTTCCAAACAAAAAGAAGAAATTCACAAAATCATTCCAAATTCAATCAAAGCATAAAAGAGTAAGATTCAACATGCCTATAAGTATAAAGCTCCAAATTGATCTAGCCAGTTTCCAATCCTAGCCTCCTCAAATCAGCTTGCAACTTGGCAACATACACTCCCACTCTTCCCAAATACCCTCACAAAATATCTCAATAAAACTCTTGTAAAACCACTCTCTAAATCTCTCACAAAACTCAAAAGAACAAAGTAACTCTTAGAAAATAATAGAAAAATGAAGATATTCATCCCTTTGAGGTAAATAATGCCTCTATATATACACAAAAATCAGCATCTATAGGCTAGAAACAAGGTAAAAGAATCAACACTCCTCAACTCATTTTATTTGACTTGGCATTGTAAATAAAACCTGTGGCAGATTTCTAACTTAAGACTCAACAATTTAATAGCACAGAAGGTCACTTCATTCATGGGCAACAAGAACACTACTAAAAAATACAAAGTAAATATTCACATAGGTTGAATCTATCCATGCCAACTCCTATTTGAATTATCCTCCAATTCAATTTGGTTTCCATTGCTAGATAGAGCTCATAAAATAACTTCTTAAGAAATGCAGTTATTCATAATTTAGCCCCAAATAATCTTCTTACATGTTTTTTGGTGTTTACAGATAAAATACCAAGTCAAATATTTTCAATGTGTTTCAAATTAGCTTCAATACTCTTGACTATGTCTTATAACCATTTTCACATGCCTTTTAATGTTTTCCATACATTTCGCAAAGCATGGTAATTCTTGTTAAATTTTTACACTGCTACCTTTAGTGCGCGCTAGATATTAGTGTTGCACTTTACACTATTTTCAGGATATGTGCTAAACACTATATCTTGTATAGTATGCGCTTTGCATTAATACATCATCACTTTTATATATATTCAACACTTATTCAAACATTATAATTTATCAATAATAATATATATATGCATGGTATGTATTATATTATACATATATATATAATTAACTTAACATGTTTTTATAAATATATATAAATATATCAACTCATATGATTATAAATGTCCGTCATTCAATATTCGAATGCATAAAATTATATTCATTTATTATCCAAATTGATATCACACATGTATATATATACATATATACATGTGTATATTTATATATATACATATACATTATATGGATGTTGCCTTCACGTCAATACATACATGTATATCAATATATACATATATATATATTCATCATACATATATAATATTGCCTTCAAACATACACAATAGAAATAACATCAACTGACATATATACTAAATATATATATACACATCACTTTTTCCATTTGATGTTCCCATGCATATGGGTAATCCGTCCATAAGCATGTGTAGATATGTTTGTCTACATGTATACTTATGTACATATTTACTCATGTGTATGAGGTCATCGTAGACATGTGTATATGTATGTATATATCTCATTGATTGTACTCATAAAGAAGCACTCATAAATACAAAGAAACTCAAACACTTAATTCAAGCATGATCTAATGTAATCAAAACAAAACCTCTCCTACACAACCAATCCAAGGTATCTTACCATTTTCTTGTATCTATTGACTTGACTTAACCAATCTAAAAGTGAGAGTGTGAAAGCTCAATTAGACTCATTAAGGATTACCATACCAAAACTCTTCTCTTGAGTGATACTTCCCCTCCCTTTCGAAGGCGTGAACCTATACCTACAACCAACTTGGAAAATTTTCAAAGGTGGTCAATTGATCACAAAACAATCATTTGCATTTTATATTCTATAATCAGAATTAAGACATATTTATCATCATATGAATCAAGCATTTATTCATTATATTTCCAATGATTCATACAAATTAAGTACATTCACATTTATTTCCATCAAAGATATAAACACACACACATATGCAAGTATTTCATCTAGCTAGGTAAAAGTAACTAGGTAAATACACAATGGGGTGTAACATATCCCCCACTTGTGAATCATCATCCCTGATGATCTTATGTAGAAAACATAGATATAAAGCATAAAACATAACACATAATATTATTTTTAAAAACTCTCAAAAGAATGTAAAAACATGTTGAATTTTTTTCTCTATTCCAGCATAGTCTTTCTGAAAGGAAGAAAATTGTGTGATATTTCTAGGGTTAAGGACCTGGAATGACAAGTTTCACGCCCTTTCACTCAAGAACAAACCCTTGAGATCTCTTTTCCAAGAAGAAAGAGATCTTGCAAGAGGGTTGTCTTACGAGATGAATATGATCTAATAAGGGGTTCGCATCCAAGTTTAGACTTGGAAAAGATAATGAAATGCTAGATGAAATACAAAAACTTAGTTGAATGTAAACTAAGACTAAATGACCTAGAAAAGGGAAAGAAACAACACATAAAACTAAAAAACAAAATGTGTGCACCTAGAAATATAGAGAAGGTTGACTAGGGATCTGGATCACTAGAAAATCTTCTTTTTTTGTTGACTGGGACTCATTCGCCAAGCTGGGAAAATCAATCCAATTTCAAGGAAACTGTGTCGGAACAGGTTTTGGAAAAAAGGGTATCTGAATCTGCAAAATCTTGAAAATTGATTAAAACTGGGACTCATTCGCTAGAAGTGGTGAATCGGTCCAGTTGGGCTTTTCTACAACTTCAACTTGACTGATCCTGCTCTTCTCTTCCTACTCAGTCCTTCTTGATTGGTTTATGGATCCGAAATTGCAATTTGTGACCTGTCGGTGATCTCCAAGTCTCTCCAAGGCTTGTTGAGAACTTTGACAACTTTGAATGATTTACAACTTTTCTCCAATCTTGCTCCTTAGGAAATTTGTAACCTAGAAGTTTGTAAATCACACACAAAGGAGAGGGGGAAATTTTGTTGGGTTAGTGGATAGGGTTTTTCCTTGGTCAAACCCCGTTTTGGAAATCAATCCTTGAAATGAAAGAAAACAAGAATGGAGAATGATGAATGAACAAAAGACAACGTTGCAACTCACCAAATCCTAGCAATAAAGTGTTGTAAATATGCTTGAAATGACTTCAATGGATGTGGTTCTTGACTCTTGCTTGAATGATATTGATCTTGAATTGAACACTTGCTTGAATCATGAAATCCTACACCACAATTATTAGCACAATAACAAACATGATATATGAAATCCTTGACATGATGATTGATGCTTAAAGAATTATCTAAAATGTTTGATAATCTGCCCTTGAATTCTCTTGAATAATCTTGTGAACTCAATTTTCTAGTATGAATATTCTCACAAAATTCTTAGCTTGTTAGGATGAATTCTTAGGTAAAAATGAGTGAAATAACCTTGTATTTATACTCAATTGTGCAAGAATTCCCAAAATTGCAACACTACAAGCCAACATCAAATCTAGGAGAATAAAATCCCCCTAGAAATTTGATTTTGGGCCACACAGGACTCATTCACCTAAGATGGTGAATGATTCCCACCTAGCATAATGTATGGAACCAAAAATTAAAAGTTCTTGGAAATGTGTGAAAACCGGTTTGGGGCCGAAAGATCCAAGTGTGACCCATTCACCCAAGGTGGTGAATGAGTCCTAGATCCCTAAATCTGGGTCACGCAAGACAAAAACACCTAAATTATGATTGTTTGTTGATTGATTTCAAGATTATTCTCAAAAAATGCAATAAATGAGGTTTGTGGATGCAAAATGGGGCCAATTAAAGCATAAGAAATCCTAATTATTAATGAAAAGCAGAGAAAAGTGTGAAAGTACGCTACAAAAATTTACAACACTTTAAATAAGGCAAGATTAAGGTTAATTTTGATAAAAAAGAGGTTTATTAGGTTGATAAGACCTTAGAAAAGTGTGAAAGTGGGTTACAACACTTCATAACACTTTAGCAAGGTACCATTAAATCCATTAGTTCACAAGGGCGCAAGAACTAATGTGAATGTGTCAAAAACATTACAACACTAAATCAAGGCAACATTAAGGGTAAGTGCGCCAATCTGTGACACAATTTTGGCTCTTAAGATGCCACTTTTTTTTTCTGAAATCAGCAAAATCTCATTTGCACAAGAAAATGAAGATAGTTACGCTCAAAATTTCAAGATGCGGCAAGAAAAAAAGTTGAAGTGCTCCGAGTCTATTTTCTAAGATACAATTTTTTTTTGAAATTAATGAAGATTAAGGGTCTCAAAAAGGGGGGGGGCAAAATAGGTCCTATTTTTATAAAAAAAATAGCATAGCGCCTGAGGGCTCCCCCCTTTTTGATTAATTTTTTTTTAGAATTTCAAAAAACCCAATAGTGAGAAATTAGCTAACACCATGTAATTTATCCTCCTTCTTTCAGATATTTTTTTTAATGAATATATAATATTTTATGAATTTTCAAAGTGGACACATCCTGAAAAGCTAAAATTTGAGCATGTTGCCCCACAAATTTTTTGCAAACTAATTGAAAATTGATTTTGTTTTTCATCATGTGTAGAATGGAGTCTAGTTTCAAAAAATTTAATTTGTTTCACATTCTGATGAACGTGTAAAAATCTATCCTAAACCTAGCGCATGTTGGTTTTTGACTAAAAATGAAGGCATTTACAATAGAAGCCATGGATCTAAACCTTAACTAAATCAAAATGAAAAAATAATTACATATTTAGATAGCTAAGAGAGAGGTTAACAGTATCACAATTTTTTTATAAACTTGCATTGAAATACGTGCAAATGAGATGGGGAGCACAAATGAAAATATGAGAAAATTTGGCAAATCCTGTTAATTAACACATCCGAAGCAAGCCATTTGGCGAGTGCCAAATGGCCTACTTTGCATAGAACTAGAATTTCCCCTCTTTGGTGAACAACATTGATAATGCTTAGAGCGCACAGTTTATGATCGTAGATGGATAGTTGAGGTTTGACCTTTCATACCTTCTCTAACTCGTTACAATTACTGGATAACTCTTTATCCCTCTGAAGTCTCTATCTCTCAGGTCTCACTCCCTCCCACGTGACCTAGACTACTCTCTCATACCAATCCCCTCTCTTAGGTCTCTTTCCCTCACACATAGGTACCTAAATAAATCTATCTCACTCCAACCCCCTTTCTCACTCTCCCTCTTTGGTCTTTTTATCTCTCTCACTCCATCTCTCTCTCTTAGGTTGTTATCTTTCTCTCTTTTTATCTCTCTCTCAAGTATCTCCCTCCTATCCCCTCCCCCTCTCTTAGGTCTGTCACTCACTCACTCCCTCTATCTCTCTCCCATTCCCTCTCTCTCTCTCACTCTATCTCTCTCCCTCTCTCTCTCTCACTCTCTCAGGTATCTCCATCCCCCCTTTCTCTCTCTCTCACACACACACTGCCTCTCTCTCAGGTCTCTCCCTCCCACCCCCTCTCCCTCCCTCTCTCTCTCAAGTATCTTCATCCTTCCCCCTCTCCCTCTCTCTCTTTTTCTTGAGTATCCCACTCCTACTCCCTCTCCTTCTCACAGTCACTCCCTCTATCTCTCTTCCACTGCCTCCCTATCTCACTCCCTCTATTTGTCTCTGTATAAATCTCCATCTTTCTCAAGTATATCTCTCCCACCACCTCTCCCTCTCTCTCTCAAGTCCCTCTTTCTCTCATTCCCTCTATCTCTCTCCCTCTCTCTCTCTAAAGACTCTCCCTTCCACCCACTCTCCCTCCCTCTTTGTGTCTCAAGTCTCTCCCTTCTATCCCCTCTCCCTCTTTCAGGCCTCTCTTTGTCTCTCTCACTCACACCCTCTTTATCTCTCCCACATCCTCTCTCTCTCTCTCACTCCCTCTATCTCTCTCCCTCTCTCTCAAATATCTCCCTCCCACCCCCTCCCACTCTCTCTCTCCCTCTATCTCATGTATCTCCCCCCACCCCCTCCATATCTCTCGAATCCCTCTATCCCGAGTACTCCCTCTCCCTCCCACCCCCTCTCCATCTCTCAAGTCTCTCTCTCTCACACTCCTTGTATCTCTCCCATCCCTCTATCTCTCACTCCCTCTCTCTCCCACTCTCTTAGGTATCTCCTTCCCATCCCCTCTCTCCCACTTTGTCTCCCTCTCCTTCTCTCTCGAGTATCTCCCTCCCACCCTCTCTTCCTCTCCCTCTCTCTTAGGTTTCTCCCTCCCATCGCCTCTCCCTCCCTCTCTCTCACA
Source organism: Sequoiadendron giganteum (assembly GCA_007115665.2). Classification (NCBI taxonomy): domain Eukaryota; kingdom Viridiplantae; phylum Streptophyta; class Pinopsida; order Cupressales; family Cupressaceae; genus Sequoiadendron; species Sequoiadendron giganteum. Next base: position 854,433,547 of record CM021101.1, on the reverse strand, counting down.
CTCTCTCTCCATCTCTATGTCTCTCCCACTCCCTCTCTCTCACTCACTCACTCACTCACTCTATCTCTCTCCCACTTTGTCTCTCTCCCTCTCTCTCACTCCCTCTATCTCTCTCCCAATTTTTATCTCTCCCTCTCTCTTAGGTCTCTCCTTCCCACCCTATCTCCCTCTTTCTCTCTCTAAATTATCTCCATCCTACCCCATATTTCTCTCTCTCTTTATCAAGTATCCCCCTCCTACACCCTCTCCCTCTCCCTATCCCTCTCTCTCTCTCTCAAGTAGAGGGTTTAGAGATTAAGGGTCAAGGGTTGAGGGTTGAAGGATTAAGAGGGTATGGGGGTTGAGGGATTAAGAGGGTATAGGGGTTAAGGGATTAGGGTTTAAGGTTTGAGGGTTGAGAGTTGAGGGATTAGGTTTTAAGGGTTGAGGGATTAGGGTTTAAGGGTTTATGGTTGAGGGTTGAGGGATTAAGAGGGTATAGGGGTTGAGGGATTAAGAGGGTATGGGGGTTGATGGATTAGGGTTTAAGGGTTAAGGGTTGATGGGTTGATGGATTAAGAGGTTATAGGGGTTGAGGGATTAGGGTTTAAGGGTTAAGGGTTGAGGTTTGACAAGGTATAGGGGTTGAGGGATTAAGATTATAGAGGGGTTGACTGATTAGGGTTTAAGGGTTGAGGGTTAAGGATTAAGGGTTGAGGGATTATGGTTCAAGGGTTGAGGGTTGAGGGGTTGAGGGATTAAGAGGGTATAGGGGTTGATGGATTAAGAGGGTATGGGGGTTGATGGATTAGGATTTAAGGGTTTATGGGTTGAGGGTTGAGGGATTAAGAGGGTATGGGGGTTGATGGATTAGGATTTAAGGGTTGAAGGGCTGAGGGATTAGGGTTTTAGGGTCAAGGGTTGAGGGTTGATATGGTATAGGGGTTGAGGGATTAAGATTGTAGATGGGTTGATGGATTAGGGTTTAAGGGTTGAGCATTTAGGGGTTGAGGGATTAAGAGGGTATAGGGGTTGAGGATTGAGGGATTAGGGTTTAAGGGTTAAGGGTTGAGGTTTGAGGGATTAAGAGGGTACAGGGGTTGATGGATTAGGGTTTAAGGTTTGAAGGTTAATGGATAAGGGTTGAGGGATTAATGTTGTAGAGGGGTTGAGGGATTAGAGTTTAAGGGTTAAGGGTTGAGGGTTGACAAGGTATAGGGGTTGAGGGTTGAGGTTTGAGGGATTAAGGGGGTATGGGGGTTGAGGGGTTAAGGTTTAAGGGTTGAGGGTTGAGGGATTAAGAGGATATAGGGGTTGAGCGATTAGGGTTTAAGGGTTGAGGGTTGAGGGTTGATGTATTAAGAGGGTATAGGGGTTGAGGGATTAGGGTTTAAGGATCGAGAGTTAAGGGTTGAGGGATTAAGAGGGTATGGGGGTTGATGGATTAGGGTTTAAGGGTTAATGGTATAGGGTTCACGGTTTAAGGGTCCCACTCCCTCTCTCTCCCACTCCCTCTCAGGTCTTCCCCCCACCATATAACTGAATAAATTATTTCCCTCTCAATTTTGTCTCTCTTGGGTCTCACTCCCTCCCATGCTACCTAAACTAATAAGTGTCACTCCAATGCCTTCTCTCACAATCCCTCTCTGTTAGGCCTCACTTACCTCCCACCCTACTTTCTTAGGTATCTCCTTCCCACCCCCTCTCTCCTACCTTGACTCCCTCTCTGTCAGACCTCACTTACCACCCACCCCCTCTCTCCCACTTTGACTCCCTCTCCTTCTCTCAGGTGTCTCCCTCTCTCTCTTAGGTTTCTCCCTCCCCCCTCTCTCTCTCTCTCTCTCTCTCTCTCTCAATTCTCTCCCTCCTACCCCCTCTCTCTCTCTCCCACTCCCTCCCTCTCTCTCTCACTCCCTCTATCTCTCTCCCACTCCCTCTCTAAGGTCTTCCCCCCACCATATATCTGAATAAATTATTTCCCTCTCAAGTCTATCTCTCTTGGATCTCACTCCCTCCCATGCTACCTATAGTAACCAATGTCACTCAAATTCCCTCTCTCATAATCCCTCTCTTTCAGGCCTCACTTACCTCCCACCCTACTTTCTTAGGTCCCTCCTTCCCACCCCCTCTCTCCCAATTTTACTCCCTCTCCTTCTCTTAGGTGTCTCCCTCCCACTCTCTCTCCCTCTCTCTCTCTTACGTTTCTCCCTCACATTCCCTCTCCCTCCCCCCCTCTCTCTCTCAAGTATCTCCCTCCTACCCCCTCTCTCTCTCAAGTCTCCCCTCCCTACCCCCCTCTCTCTCCCTCCCTCCTCCTCTCTCTGCTCCTCCTATCTCTCTAGCACTCCCTCTCACCGGGTCTTTACCATTTAGCTGAATGAAATTATTTAAAATTATCAAGTCCTATCTCTCTGGGGTCTCCTCCCTCCCATGCACTACCCTACACTAATCGATTAATCCTCAATGCCCTCATCTCACAATCCTCTGCAATGGGGCCTCCTTAACTCCCACCCTACTTTCTTAGGTATCTCGTTCCCACCCCCTCTCTCCCACTTTGACTCCATCTCCTTGTCTCAGGTGTCTCCCTCCTACCCTCTCTCCCTCTCTCTCTCTTAGGTTTCTCCCTCCGACACTCTCTCCCTCTCCCTCCCCCTATCTCTCTCTCAAGTATCTCCCTCATACCCCCCTCTCTCTCTCATTCCCTCTATCTCTCTCCCACTCCCTCTCTAAGGTCTTCCCCCCCACCATATAACTAAATAATTTTTTTCCCTCTTAAGTTTGTTTCTCTTGGGTCTCACTCCCTCCCATGCTACCTACACTAATCAGTGTCACTCCAATGCCCTCTCTCACAATCCCTCTTTGTCAGACCTCACTTACCTCCCACCCTACTTTATTAGGTCTCTCCTTCCCACCCTCTCTCACTTCAAATCCTCTCCTTTTTCTCAGTGTCCGGCCTCTCTCCTCTCTCTTAGGTTTCTCCTCCCACACCCTCTCCCTCCCTCTCTCTCTCTCAAGTATCTCCTCTCCTACCCCCCTCTCTCTCTCTCTCTCTCTCTCTCTCTCTCTCTCTCTCTCTCTCTCTCTCTCTCTCACTCCCTCTATCTCTCTCCCACTCTCTCAGGTCTCTCCTTTTCAAAACAACATATTTGGTGCTCGTCAAAATTTGGAGAGTGCCAAATTCGACGTGTGCCAAATGTATTTTACCTTGAAACAGTAAAATAAGGATTGACCCCATGATTCATGCCCACATTATCATGAAGTTGTCTGGTTTAGTGCTTTATCTAAGTCAGAAACACCATTTTTATGCAGTTGACTTCATATTGTACCAATCTATGCTTTATCCATCACCTTTTTACCACCAATCTGCATGGTAGACAATGTAGAAGAAGACATTTTGAAGTTTCTACATCATTTTACATTATCTGAGGTAATATATTCATTTTGGTAAATTGAAATGTTTATGTTTAGTATATTTGTTTATTTTTGACAATATAAACTAAATTTCTTGAATGATTTTATTAATCATAACAATTGGACATATAATTCAACATTGAATTAGATGGGATTTGCATAAAAAAGTTCAATTTTTATGAGTTTGAAGAACAAAAAAATTTAAAACATGACATTTACTTAACATAAATTTACTTATGAATTCTATTTTCATTGCTTATAGTAGTCCATTTCCAGCATGGCTAGTGGAACTCACTATATTTCATTCTTTTTCAACTAATTTGGATTTTTTTTATTTTCATCTAATTTGCAAAACCTAATAGCTTTAATCAATGTTAATGCAAGTTTCCATTAATTTTTTTGTTCCATAAAAAAATCACCTTCATTGAAGATGTGCTTAGACAAATTCAAGTGAGTTGACATAGTTGTTAATTCGGGTTTCCATTCATTCATACCATTTACCTTTCTAATAAATTAAAAAATGGGAAATTTTGTGCAATTGAGAATGCTTATTATCTTTCTAAGTTACCTCATTTCCAAAGAAATAGTGAATAATTATAGGATATAGCATCAAAAACCCTTCTTTGAATTCATATTCTTCATGACTTCGTTGAAAATCAAAAATTTGGTTTTGAGAAAAATAAACACAAGAGTCTCTAGTTTTCATTTAGGTGGCAACAACTTATACCCTAGGTCAATGATGCAGAGTAGGGAGACAAAAAATTCAACAATCATTTAATTAGATCAGTTTCAAACAATATTCAATCTCAAAAAACTCAATTCAATGCTAAACTGACCAATTCACATCTAAAACAAAACAAAGATCATCCATAAATAACAAGCTATGCTTTTCAAGATGACTACCATTCTAAACCTTTGGAAGATTTTAACAAAACCCACCATATGTAAGTCTATTGCTCAAAATATTGTATTCATACAATAGTCACTCCTAACAAAATGAAATAAACTCAATATTACTAGAAACTCTAATCCATGAATTGTTCATCATAACCTTTATAAATTTCAAGTTCAATAATGCTAGTCAAAAGGTCCACAACTTCAAAATCAACGTTCCAGGCCTCTGGTGCAAGAGCACCTTGTAAGCTCAATTTTGTCAAAAATGTCATCTTTAGTGAGCATGGTCAAATTCTAGGATTTTAGTTAATGTTGAGTATATTGTGTTTAGTAAGGTCAATGAAATCATTTTATAATGTATTTGGAGCTAAGGGAGTTCAGTTGTGTAATAGCTTGCAATTTGGCTGAATGTGGTCAGAAAAGTTGCTAAAAGATGCAAAAATTGCAGAGTTTGAGGGAGTTTGAATGAAATCAAAATATGTTTAATAACCTTCAATGCCTCAAAGGAGAGGTTGTTGGTTGATATGTACCCCATTTTTTTTATCAAGAAGAACGTTATTTTCTAGAAATTTACTGGTTTCTCTCACTTTTCTTGTTGTTGTATGACCTCTATGAACTCTAAGATGATATGAAACTAGTTGGATGTTGTATATTAATGAATTAGCTTTCATTTTCATCTATTTAGAGGTTTTAACTCTTTGTATAGCGAAATTTATATTGTTTTTACTATTGCTAGCTCTTCATCTTGTGAGAGAAATTGGAGTACTTATGGTTTATTCATTCGCTAAAGAGGAACCGATTGGGGTCAAAGAAAGTAGAGAACCTGGCGTACATTCATAGCTCACTTCACCTTCTCTCTCATGTAGATCTTGCATACAATCAGGGTCCTTCAACAAAATGGGACCAAATTTCACCTAATGGAGATCGTTGTAGCCATAGTGGATGAAGTGGTTGAACTTGATGGCCTTATCGATTTACCCCCAGTTCTACTACCAGCAAAGGAACCTAAGTTAGAGAGTGATGAGTATTTGTAGAGCCTCATAACTGAGGACCTTGACATGGATGATATTGATGTGGTGTAGATGATATGAGATATCAGATAGATTTTTTATTTTTGTTTTTTGTTTGCATATCAGCCAATTGAACTATCAATATTTCTGATTTCAATATGTAATCAAATATAATGTCAAATGTGAACTTAGAAGTTAAAAATATGATTATGGAATTTGAAGTATGAAGTATGAACTCTTTGGCTCTTTGACACAATGTGACAATGACATTTGGATTTGAAATTTGACATTTTGACATTTTGTGTATTTAAATTTTAAAGTTAATGTTCATTCTTAAAATTTACTACTACCATTTTTTTGAATGTTCAATGCCATTATATTTTCAGATTTTCTATATATTATAATTTTTTATATTAAAAAGAAAATGGTGTCTCCAAGTACCCCCGCCTCCTATTTTCAAAAAAATGTTGTACCAATACCCGTACCAGTCTCTTGTACCAGTACCACTACCAATCTCGCAGAAACTATGGTAATTTCCAATATTTATTCTTTTCCCTCCAATTCAGCAACCACAACTCGAGCCTCTCCAGGATTTACATAGAATTTCTCATTCTCCTATAACTGATCAATGCCCCTAACCACTAAGAAACCAACTTTTCAAAACACATAACTCTTGCAATTACAAATTTGTTGCATTATGCAGCTCACAAATTTGAAACTGTATCACTTTTCCTACTAACTAAAATAATGACTCCATTATTTCATTGAGATACAATCTTTCATGTTGCCTTTTAGGCTTTCAAACTCACTTGTTGACACATTTTTAATGCAAGGGTGCATTCTTACCATAAAACATGGAGATTTGTGACTAGGTGCTCCTTCACCACCTACCTTGTCAATCCTACCGAATTGGCAAGCTAGTGATATCATTGGCTTTCCAAATCCATAGGGTTGACAAGGTAGGGATAGCGTATTCCTCATACAAATAGATGCAACCTTGGTCATCTCTAACATACCTTAGGGTATGACATTCAACCAAACAACTACTATGCACCAATCTACAATGCCACAAGGGACCTAATGAGGTTGTTCCAAACAAGAACCATGATGCAAAGTTGATCAAACAAATAGGATAGATGACACAACTTCTCTCAAATATTCCCACTTGGACATCAATTCACCAAACTCACAATAGGATAACCTTGTCACTCAACATGGGATTTTGGCCAATCAGACTGAGATAGAAGGTTAGACTAGGTTTGTACCCCATAACATGTTTCTCCTGACCACTTGAAATCCAACCAAACTATAACTAAAATGGAGTTAAGTCTGCTTCCCACCTAATTCCATCAAAAAGAGAGCACAATTGCTCTAAGATAGGTTCAACTGACTTGATCCCTTAAGGGTCCAAAGTGCAAAAGGGCAACAATATTTGATAGGTTATTACTCGTAAACTATGGTGATCACAAAATCTTTTTCTGAACCTACAAGATCACATTGGTCCCCTCTACAATAACCTCTCTCAGTTTTTTCTATTTCAGAGGTATTTTCCTGTGGTGGTGAATTTTCACTCGGGGAAAAAGTTGTCAAATGCAAGTAGTTGAAAGTTGCAAAGTGGTGCAAATTTCATTCTGCATTTCGTATGAGAAAATGAACCATTCCAACATGTCCAGGTGGGTACTTTTATGCTAGGAATGGTCCTCTTTCGCACCCAACCATGCGAAATTGCTCTGAGCTATGTTCAACTGGATCGATCCCTTAAGGGTCCAAAGTGCAAAATGGCTGCGAACTTCAGCATGCTTTTACTCGGACACCATGATGCTTATAAAATTCTCATCTAATCCTAGAATATCGTGTCAGGTCCATCTACAATAACCTCTCTCATTTTTTTCTATCTCGAAGGCATTTTCTCATGGTGGTGAATTTTCACTTGGGGAAAAGTTGTCAAATGCAAGTAGTTGAAAGTTGCAAGGTGGTGCAACTTTCATTCTGCATCTCATGTGACCAAATGAACCATTCCAACATGTTTGTGTGGGTAAATTTATGCTAGGCATGGTCCTCTTTCTCACCCAAACATGCATATCGATCTGAACTACATTCAACTGGATCAATCCCTTAAGGGTCCAAAATGCAAAATGACTGCAAACTTAAACATGCTAGTATTCAGACACCGAGATGCTTAGAAATTTATCATCTAATCCTATGGGATAATTTTGGGCTCCTCTACAATAACCTCTCTCGGTTTTCGCTATCTCAGAGGCATTTTCTTGTGGTGGTGAATTTTCACTTGGGGAAAAAGTTGTCAAATGCAAGTAATTAAAAGTTGCGAAGTGGTGCAACTTTCATTTTGCATCTCGTGTGACCAAACAAACCATTCCAATGCATCCGGGTGAGTACGTTTACACTAGGAATGGTCATTTTTCGCACCCAAACACGCGAAATCGCTTTGAACTATGTTCAACCAGATTGATCTTTTAAGGGTCAGAAGTACAAAATGGCTGCAAACTTCAACATGCTATTACACGAACATTGTGATGCTTAAAAACTTATCATATAATCCTAAAAGATCATGTTGGGCCCATCTACAATAACCTCTCTCATTTTTTTCTATCTTAGAGGCGTTTTCTCGTGGTGGTGAATTTTCACTTGTGGAAAAAGTTGTCAAATGCAAGTAGTTGAAAGTTGCAAAGTGGTGCAACTTTCATTATGCATCTTGTGTGACCAAATAAACCATTCCAATGCATCTAAGTGGGTACTTTTATGCCAGGAATGGTCCTCTTTCGCACCCAAACACACGAAATCTCTCTGAGCTACGTTCAACCGGATTGATCCCTCAAGGGTCCAAAGTGCAAAATGGATATGAAATTCAACATGCTATTAATCGGACATCATGATGCTTAGAAACTTCTTGTTTGATCCTAAAATATCATGTTGGGACCATCTACAATAACCTCTCTCATTTTTTTCTATCTTAGAGGCGTTTTCTCGTGGTGGCAAATTTTCACTTGGGGAAAAAATTGTCAAATGCAAGTAGTTGAAAGTTGCAAAGTGGTGCAACTTTCATTCTGCATCTCATGTGACCAAACGAACCCTTCCAACACATCCGGGTGGGTACATTTACTCTAGGATTGATCCTCTTTTACACCCAAACACAAAATTGCTTTGAGCTACGTTCAACTAGATCGATCCCTTAAGGGTCCAGAGTGCAAAATGGTTGTGAACTTCAACATGCTAGTATTCAAACACTGGGTCACTTAGAAATATATCATTTGAGCCTATGGGATCATGTTGGGCCCCTCTACAATAACCTCACTCATTTTTCGCTATCTCGGAGGCATTTTGTTGTGGTGGTGAATTTTCACTCGGGAAAAAAGTTGACAAACATGATCTCTTTCACAATTAAAATAATAATTTTCTTTTGATAGTTAAAATAATATCCCAATAGACGAACCAAGGAACCACATCAGGGAACCACATCATCCCAAGTTTTTGTTTTCAACTTTCATTCCTAATTCATATCTTGAGATTCAAAACTAGCTTGAAAAGGGTAACAACCTAATAATCATTTCAGGCTACATAGTAGGAAGTCTTCAAATTAAGAGATTTATTTGGCATATATGATCTTGATGAATTCTTTGTCAATCGGTTTCCAACACTATTTCAATGTTGTTTACACTTAATGGCCATATATAGGATTCATCATCCTAAGAAATTTTCTATAGAAGCTTATCAACTTGCTCTATTTCTCTAGGCATGGATTTATTTGTATCTTGTATACTAGAATGCATGATGAATGAATTTTTTCACCATTAATATTTTTGCATTTTACCAACATATGGTATCAGAGTCTCTATGCTTGTGATATATTTTCATGCGAGTAACAGATTGTGACATCTAAGGTGTGGTGTTTTGATGTGAAAGATTTGTAGTCTATCGCCATTGTTTCCCAAGTTAGAAACCCTGTACTTAAATGTTGAAGTATGTGAAGAGTGTGGTGCTTTGAAGAATGTTTTGAGAAGATATTAATGTGCCAAACTCAACTACCTTAGTCACATGCCACACAAAAGTGGCATTCTCTAGCATGTGAGCAAAGGCATGATCCTTTTTGAATGGATGAAGGATCCATAACACACAAGTAATGTGTTGGTTACAAGAATCCACTACCTTTTGGGGAAAGCGAATGAGGGTTCTTCTATGACTAGATCAAACGAGTGGCTGCCTGGAATTTTAGGCATGGAGTTTTGAAAGAAGATCAAAGTGGCCTCTTACATTACTTAGGCCAAACAACGTGAGTGATATGTGTAGATTTCTTGAGAAACAAAAGTCATCCTCGCCTATTTAGAGATGTCATTGCACAATAGTAGATAAATATTTTGTTGGAGCATGCAAAAATGGTGCTCAATAGAAAGGTTTGAGAAGAAATCAGGACACATAGTAAATTCCCAGTGTTCCACGAGGTTTTGGGGATGGGGATGGGGGGATGGCAGGGGATGTTTTTTCGAGATGTGGGGACTATTGAGTCTCAAAAATGTAGGTTTGAACCATGATAGGTTGCCAAGCTCTCAAAACATTTTTGGCCAACGTACAAGGCCAATTAATATAATTGAACCTTCTACTCTTCAGACTCTGCTAAACCTAGGCGGGTGCACCTATGATGTTGCAGATTTGAAATATAATTCTTGCTCAATCAATCTATTCACAATGGCAATTGGAAGTGAATAGATAAAATCATGACTGCTACTCCTACTGCATAAAAGAAAGAATTTGAATATGTTGTTTATTATGAATTTTATCATCTAGGTTGTGATAGATCAGTGCCTTCTATCCACATGGGCAATGAAGTCAAAATTCAAAAATTGTATATGTTTCCCTCTTTGGCTTAACTCTAGTTGTTAGGCACTTTGAAAATTCTATGACTGGCATAAAACTTCACTAAATTTATGACTTGAATAAACTGTGCTAGAATTTTTCTTCACCTAGTTCTTCTTTAACTATCCAAAAGAAATCCTTAAATCATTGTGACTTATTGAAAGAATTTAATTCTGACTTGCAGACACCAATCAATTAAATCACATAAAATGGGAATACATTTTGATAAATTAGAAATATACTTGATACACTGATTTAAATGACAAAAAGACCTCAAGCTGGAGACACCCAAATAAAGAATATGAATTAATACAAATAAAAACTGAACACCAAAAATAATTCACCAGTTCAATTATTTTCTCCATTGATATGCTTCAAGAAATTTTGTACATTATTTCCATTTTCCCAATTCTCATCTTCTGCAAAAATCTAACTATTCTTAATATTGTCCCCACTTAACAGATTTTTCAATACATTTATACAGTATATCTCAAGGGTCATGACCCTTCATTTTCCTGTTACAACCGTTTGAATTCTTTAGATAGAGATTAAAATATTTAATTGGATTGCCTTATCGGATAATTAAATATTTTAAACTATAGTCCACCTTTATTTCACTTTATACCTAGACCGCTCTTCATATTTCTCTTTATACGCTGCCATGAAGCTTCCTTTTATTCTTACTGCTCTACCACAATCAACGTTTTGTCATCCCATGGTGTGGTGGTTCTTTGACTTTGATTGCTCCCCCACCATCCATTGCGCCACTGCGGTCTATGTTTTAACTCCCAGTGGTACCGTGGTGATCGGTCTTAATCACTACTTCATTGTTATCTTCCCATCCACCATGCTACCGCGGCCTTCATTTTAATTCCTAGTGGTATGGTGGTACTGGCATGAACTATCATCTTTAACTATCAACTGCCTTACCGCGGTCTCTATTTAGACTGCCAGCAATACTGTGGTATTAACCATCATGACCTTCTCTCCCTTTACTACTCCATCGCAGGCGTAACCTTTTCCTTTAGCGATACCATGGTGACTGTCACTAACCATCGCCTCATCATCCACCGCACTATCGTGGTCTCCTTTTTGACCCCAATCAGTTGCACGGTAACTGTCTTGATTGCCAACCCCGCCGCTATCTCATTGTCGCCTCCCTGTTCACCGCATCATCGTAGTCACTATGATTACCACTAGTTGTACCACAGTAGCCCCTATCCACCACCACTTCCACTATTGTTGACCTCATTGACCATTTACCATGCCACCGTGGTCTGTCTGATGACTGTTCGTGGTGTAGCAGTGGTTGTTATCATGACTGTGCATAACTGTGATACCGCAAGCCACTTTGCAAAAGGCCACGATAAAGTGGTAAACACTATCAAGGGTAAACAATGGTGGTAAAAGGTATTTTAACATCATGGATGGGGGTAAAATAAATTATTTCATGAAGAAGATAGAAAATAACGAGTTTAAATGAGTAAAACCCCTTAGTTTTTAATGGAAAATTTGGGTTCTAACAAGGACGGGGGGCCTAAGTTTGGGAACGACAGGGGGATGTTGGGGGGACAGTGGTATAAGGGCTAAACATGAAGAAGATGAGGAAGAAATGACTGCTAGGTATTTGAATGGTTTAAGATTCAACATTCAGGATGAAATCAACTTGATGGCACCAACATCAATTGAACAATGCTTTCAAATGGCAATGAGGGCTAAAGGAAAGTTAAAAAGGAGACAAGAGAAGGAAACAAGAGGAAGAGGATTCAATCCTAATTCAAATTCAAACAATGAGGGCTAAGGAGATGACAAGAAGGACCAAGAACAATCTGATTTAAGAGATGGATGGAGAGGTTCAAGAGGCAGATTTAGTGGAGGAAGCGGTTCCTATCATTTCTCAAGGAAATGCTACACTTGTAACCAACCTGGACATCTAGCCTTTAAATGCCTTGAAAAGCAAGCTCAATCTCTTATGGTGGAGAAATGAGGAATCAACTAGTGCATGAAGATGAAGAGGGTGTGACTTCACCTATAGTGAACCTTACATCAGAAGAAGGAGATGCACTTATGATAAGAAGAACTGTGTTGTAAGCATCCAAGGAGGAATATTTGAGTCAAAGAAGGAGCCTATTCAAAACTACATGCAAAAGAAAAGGTAAAGTGTGTCAAGTTGTCCTTGATTCTGGTTCTCAAGATAATCTAGTGTCTAGGGAAATGGTGGACAAGTTGAGTTTGGAAAAATTACCTCATGAAGCACCTTATAGAGTCTCTTGGGTCAATGATAATCAAACTTTGGTCGTAAAAGAGCAAGCATATGTTGAATTTTAGATTGGGGAATATAGGGATAGGGTTCTATGTGATATTTTTCCAATGGATTGTTGTCATGTGCTCTTAGGGAGGCCTTGGAAATTTGATAGGAGGTCTATATATGATGGCTAGGAGAACACATATACCATCAAGAATGACATAAAGAGAGTGAAAAAAAAGAAAGATTCTTTTGAGTCAACATGGAAGAGACACAAATGTCTTGACGCCTTGCACCATCCCCAAAAGGAAAACATAAGACAAATGAAAAATCAAAGGAAAAGCTTTTGGGTCAACATGGAAGAGACATGAATGTCTCAATGCCTTGTGTCATCCCAAAAAAGAAAACACAATAAAAATGAAAAGGCAAGGATAAAATATTTACGACATAGAGAAGAATGAAGGTACAAATAGAGGAATGTCACAAAGAGAGAGATACATCAAACAAAATGTCACGATGGTTCACATTACGCACATGCAATCACACAAAATAAAACGAAAACAAAATAATGCAAAAGACTAGTAAGTAATATGCGATTTAACCTATGAGAAGATCATCTACCTCCCAATCATGTTCATTTGATACCAAAGGCGAACAACTAACCAAAGGGACAACAACAAGTGTCGAACTAGGATCATTACCAAGTTCAACGCTCTTTTTAGGAGAATTGTCTTTTAAGCTCATGGAAGAGGAAAACAATGTATTCAATTCTTTATGCACCTCTTCGTCAATTTTAGCAACCTCATCATCGCCATCTAGGTCAATCACGATACGAGGTCAATTCAATTGGTGTATAAGTATTTTTTTCATTATCAAATTGAGATGACTAAGATGGCATGTACCTTCAACTTTGATATTTAATTTATTAATTACAAAAAAAATTTATATTTATTGCCTTTGTTTCTTCAAATTATTCTCTCTCATGCATTGAATCGATGCTTTATGATCTAATTAAACTGAGAAAGATGATATATTTTATCTATGGAGTTCAATTTCTTATTTTCATGAATTTGTATCATACACTTTCTCTCCTTTGCATTCTTGACTTCAAACTCTTCTGATGTTTGAGTTTTTGTTAATTTCTTTGGCATGCTATTAAATTCTATATAAATTTAATGAAATTGGTCAAAATAATGAAATAAATTATTAAAATTCTTCAAAACATGAAAATAATAATTTATTTTAAAAATGAAAATAATCATTCAAATTCTTCAAAACATGAAAATAATGATTAATATTAGATCAAATTCAATTTTTAAACATGTAATTTTAATCTTTTACATCAATTGAAGAAGAAAATGTGATAGATTAGTCAAGCAATGATTACACTTATTCAAAACCATGAAAGTATATTTGTATGTTAGAAAATATGTAGTCTATAGAAAAAATAGAGTGTCAGTCCAAAACCATGGGATTCACATACTTTAGGACCATTTCTTATTTCTTATATACACAGAATGTGAGCATGGTATAATGCACTCACGCTATATGTTTCTTTAGAAACTAGAAACCCTTAAGGTTGGACTTGCATGTATTTTCTACAAAATATAGAAAATAATTAAATGTTAAGCATGCTCTCCATTAGGTTTGCACATGTTTATGTTGATCTAAAAAATACACAATGACTTTTATTTTTAGATTATCATTCTAATTATGTATTTTTTTAAATTAAAAAAAATAAGGTTTTCATCTTCAATTTATTTTGCTAGTGTCTTCCTTTTTTCATGAAAGCCTATGTTTTGTGCTTTTTGTTTCATTTTTTATCTACTCATCCATTTTTTTATATATATTTTTGCATTATATATTTCATTCTATACACATTTTAAAAAATTGATTTTCGATTAGTTTTCAAAAAATTAAAGGGCCCAGAGCATGTGTTTAATTTTTTATTTTTTAAAATGTATTCACTTTAAAAATTAATAAAAAATTATAAACTAATTAAAACATAAAGTAGAAAAATTGGGCATAAACTATTTGATGCTTAGCGATTTTTTTTTTAAAAAGCAACAATTTAAGGGGAGCACACTCAATTCTATGTCATATTTTTTTGACAAAAATAGGAGTAATTTGTGCACTCTCCCTACTTGACTCTCTTGATCTCCACCATTTAAAAAAATAATAGTTTAAAAAATTATATTTTGACCACTACTAGTCTTGTTCTTAGTACATCTTTAAATTTTGAACATAGATCTTTTAATTTCTCATCTAAGATCATTTTTTATTGATTTTAAGGAAAAAAATGTTACATTTGACCCACTTTTGGTCCCCTATTTCCATTTATATACCCTAGCATTGCGAAATCACTAGGGTGCTATTTCAAACCCAAATCAAGAGACCATATGGATATTTTGAATTGCTAAAAAGTAATGACAAGAGGATTTTTTTGTAGCTACAAGAAGATTGCATTTTTTGCTATAAAAAACTATTTAATTCCTACTACAAAACCTGCACATTAAGATGTTGTTATAGAAAGACTAAGTGTATTGTTTTAAGTATTTATGTCCAAATTTTAAGTAGCTACATTTCTATACTTTGTAAAAAGGAATTGTCTCATATATCAAAGTTAAGTTAAATACTAGTTGAGTAAATCATAATAGTTAATATTATGCAAATGTAAATCCTAGAGTTACTAGCTCTAACTTTCTATTTCAAAAAATATTTTATTTATCTTATGAGATCCAACTATTTCCATTTTGAGATAGTGAAAAAATATATTAAAAAATATGACTTTGAAAAAATATTTTATTAAACTTGTGGGATCCAACTATTTCTATTTTGAGATAGTGAAAAAATATATTAAAAATATATGCTTTGAAAAAATATTTTATCAACCTTGTGATGTCCAACTACTTCCATATTGAGATAGTGGAAAAACATATTAAAAAAATGTGCTTTCAAAAAATATTTTATTTACCTTGTAAGGTCTTCCACATTGGGATAGTAGAAAAATATATTTTTTTTTTATGTTTCTAAGGGGTAGATTTTTTTTATCTTTTCTAGCAGCACACATTGATGAAATATTTTTCAAAGGAAACTAATCAATTTCAAGAATAAATTTGTGGTAGCCTTTTAATCTTTGACAACAAATACACAAATTTTTAATTTTATCGTGGTGTTTGATCTTCCATTTTCTAGCCATAACTTTTCATTTTCTAAAAGGCTTGTGAGGATTTGGAGAAGTTGTTTTCTTGGTTGTTTTGATCATCATGCAGATCATGATATTTTTATAGGTCATGTAACTTAATCGTTAAGGGTTTTCAATAATTTTGGTTGCAAGGAAAATAGAGATTTAACAAATTATAGAGAAGAGTTTTTTTCTCAATATATTTTTATGATGAAAAAAAGAAAAGAGGAAATGTAGATATTGTAAAGAAATAAATTATATTGAAAGATTGAGAATTTAAGTGTGGATTGTAAATCTCTATTAAAAAGGGTATATAAATCTATTAGTAGAGTTAGAAAAATATTTAATACCTTAACTTTGTTGAGAGGGATATAAGGAGAAGAAAGACTTTTTGAAGCCTCATTATGAGAGGAATGATCAGATATGAGAATTACTATAATAATTGTAGCTAAATTTTTTTATTATGCAAGTTGTTTGTTGATGCATTCAATCAATACATCGATAAAAAAATTCAATTTTATTTTATATTTTTGCTTCCATGTGCATATGCATGTGTTAAAATTATATAGGTTGTAAGATTGTGTAGTTTTTATTTAAACCGCCTGATCTTGATTGCACCAATATGTTGAGGGTAGGGTATGGAAGAGGCATGGTTATTTGTAAGTACTCTCACTATTGGAAAGCTACCAAATTGAAGAAGATTTTATGAATTATATGATGTACTTGCTTCTACTTGATTAATACAATATCAATATCTTTTTTATGGTAGATTTTTTTATCAAAAGGATTTCTCCACATATAATAAATAATTTGTTAATACAATTTTCAAATGGAATAGAGTAAAATTATGACACACTTAGAGTTTTAATAATGAAATTTCATAATCATGCCAATTTCTATTTAGTTTGGGCCCATTTTGATGTAATTCTTTAACTTAGAATTATATATATTGATAAATAACACATTCTTGTGCAAAGTTAGGCACATTCCTTAAACCTTTTCATTACCCTTAGTTACACATATTTCCATGCGTCTCACCTTATCCAATTTATGTATCCACTTATTCTTATGATATTGTCATTTATTACACGTATCCTTGCACCTATTCTCATATATTCACTTGTCACCTTGATACAAGTACAATTTTGTAGACATTTAAAATTGACCAAACACTTATCACACATACTAAATGACATTTTCGCATCATCGACATCATTATTATTGAATATCACTGCATTTCACATCAATTGCATCCAAAACCCTAATTTCCCTTATTAATTGAATAATGCGACATTATTTAATTAATTCACCTTTTTCACCATTTTGACTAATTAAATAAATTTTATTTATTTAATAAAGGTCTAAAACCCTGATTTCCACTATTAATATGATATTATTTAATTAATTCACTTTTCATCAATTTTGACCAATTAAATAAATTGCATTTATTTAATAGAGTCCTAATCTAATAATTTATTTATCCTGATTAGTTAAATAACACCAATTATTTAATTACATCGATAATTCACTTCAATCCCCTAAGTCGATTGAATTATTAAAATCATAATAATTTAGTTAATTGGTCGAAATTGATGAAAAGTGAATTAATTAAATAATGTCATATTATTCAATTAATAGAGGAAATCAGGGTTTTAGGACTTTATTAAATAAATGAAATTTATTTAATTAGTCAAAAATGGTGAAAAGGTGAATTAATTAAATAATGTCCCATTATTCAATTAATAAGGGAAATTAGGGTTTTGGATACAATTGATGTGAAACATAGTGATATCTGACAATAATGATGTTGATGATGCAAAAATGTCATTTAGTATGTGATAAGTGTTTGGTCAATTTTGCATGTCTACATTTTCCCCCTCTTTGAGACAAAGTAATGGTTGCTTTGTTTCAAAGATTCGATGTTAAAATCAAGATTTTTAAAAAAATTATGCCCCAACGGTTAGTGGAATGATGGTAGGACTTTGTGTTGCTCCCTTGAGAGGTTGGCCAAAATTTTTTATTTTGAGGTCAAGCTCATGCCACTGTTTATTTCAG
Source organism: Sequoiadendron giganteum (assembly GCA_007115665.2). Classification (NCBI taxonomy): domain Eukaryota; kingdom Viridiplantae; phylum Streptophyta; class Pinopsida; order Cupressales; family Cupressaceae; genus Sequoiadendron; species Sequoiadendron giganteum. The sequence continues at coordinate 854,415,900 of CM021101.1, read as the reverse complement.
TTTAGTTGTGGAGAGGACGAAAAATTAGGTCTATAGGTCCCTCGTCGCTTGTTCAAATGTTCTTAGGAAGTCTTAATTTAAATGTAGGAAATTTCCCTATGTAAAAATTAGGGCTTTCTAGGTAAATTTTAGGGTTTTTGAGGGTAAAATTAGGTGATTAGGGTTCTAATTACCTCATTTGCATTTTGAGCCTATAGAGAATTCTAGCCTCTAGATTTCTCATTTTATCAGTTGTCAAGGAGCAATGCCTAGGATTCAAGGAGTCCCACGTCATTCAAACTTGGTTTGAGAGTTTGGATAGCCCACAAGCATCGGTGCCCCGGTATGTACCCGGTTTTAACACTTTTTCTCTATTTTTGTGCACTTGCTTTAAGTTCGCGCCTTTGACTTAAAATTTTTCTTTTGTAATGTGCTTTTCACTTGTTTCTTCGCTTTTGATTGCTTTGCCTCATTTTTTGTGCACTTACTTTAGTTTTGCGATTTTGTAAAACTTTTTCTCTTTTGATCTTTGTGTACTTGAAATTTCTCCTCGCTTCTATTTTTTTTCATCAATTTTGTTAAAGTTTCATCGCTTTTGTCTTTTTGGAACTCTAAGTCTTATTTTCTATCATTTGTGAATTATTTTTGCATTCTTAGAGTGCCACCCTTGACATCATGGGTTGAATGACGGTAGGTGGTCCTTAAACCACTACAATCGAGGGAGAGACGACCCCAAAATATATTTGATCTAATTGTTAGTTTTGACGTTTTGGAGTGAGATTTTCTAGATGCAGTTGGGCTACATCATATTTTTTACATGCCTCCCATCTAATGTCACACTATGATGATGACCACACTCGTGGAGTGGTTGCATTCAAAGACTTCTTCATTCCACTTACTTATAGGGGAATCTACCAATACACTCGAGGATGTGTGGAGGATCCTTTGCATACCTATCCATGGTGAGCTCATTATATACCATGTTCGATGGGGTACCCATGCTATGTAGTGTGTGCTCAGTGTTAGACACTTGGAGGTTCAACAGTCTGACATTGAATTATCATAGTTTGTTGGAAATGTCGACCATGTTTCCCTTGTTCTTTGTGGTTTAGCTCTTCCTCACTGAATGTTTCTCTATGTGTGAGTCTCTTATGGGGTGTTTCATGGTTACTTGGCCTATAGCCCCATGGGCCACCTTCGTCATTTGTGTTGTTTGTTGATAGGATGTCAACGTTGTTTTTGTTAGCTATGGAAAAAAAAATATGTTTATTTGTATTTTCTATTTTTAAGGAAAATGAAATTGCTTTTGTTGTTTTTGGATTTTCTATTGAAGATCTAAGGTTGGTTGGCCCATTGAAAAGTGTAAATAGAAATGTTCTAGTCGATTTTGATGGGTGGGATATCTTCTCAAGATGTACCCTTTGGAAAAACTTAGAGTAGGATAGTTCTTCGAAAGTTGTAATATGGATTTTTGCTTAAGGATTTTGCTCTTTATAGAGATCATGAAAGGTGTATATCTATTACCACGTAGAAGGTGGTAACACGGGTCTTCCAATTTCTAGTTTTCTTTCTCTTCGTCTTTATCCAAGAATTTTTTTGCATTTCTCCATTGATTAGGTGTTTCATTCTTCTAAAATATGAGGGTGATCCCACAATAGTGGTTTACAATATTTGGCCAAACTAGACACTAAAATTATTATTTTTAACTAAATCTTCATATTTGGGCACCTATAGCAGCTAAATAGCGAGGAATTTGAAGATGATGAAAACTAGAGTGTCATCACATTTTATCTGTAGATTCTAGACATATTTTTTTCAAAAAAAAAAAGAATCAGATTGCACTTATTTTTCCATTTCCCATGAAAACTAGTTTTTTCAGAAAACAACATTTTGAAAAAGTGACGCACACCATATAACACATAATTTTTTTTCCATGAAGCATAAAATTATAATTCTTTCGAATTTAGATTTTTAACTCCGATATCTAGTGCTTCCACTTGGTTAGATAGTTTTTTATTGAATATTTATTTCTTTAATCAAGTTTTGAAGTCAAACCAATTACAATTTAGACATAACATGACCATATAACATGTAACATTTTTTGTATATATTGAAATTCAATTTAATTTTTGGTTGGATCAAGGACTTCAATATCTAGTGTGCACTTATATTTTTCAAAAAAAAGCTTTGATAATCTGCTATTTTTCCACATGTGCAGAATAGAGACCTTCAGTTTTGATGAAAAACCTATGTTTTATAAAACTAAAAAAATAAATACATAATCAAAACAAAACATATTAAAATTATATTCATTGGATAGCTCGTCTGATGACTACCATAATAATTTGAAATAAATTTTAAATGAATTCATTTGATCCCCCAAAAGTTAAATCAAAAGTCTTTTTTAATTAGCATTTTGATAGGTGTAAAGGAGACTCATTTATAGGTATGGTTTAAAACTAGTGAGGTTCTATCCAAGGGGGTTTGATCTAAGGTGGTTTGATCAAACCCTCTTCAATAGGAATCCTTAAAATGGAACGTTTTAAGGCTTAAATCATTATATTTTCTAAAAATATGTGATTTCAGCAAAAATGAGTTCCTCTCATAAATTGTAAACTAGCTTTGTGGGATGACCCATGAAGGTCCTTAAAATGCTAATGATATTAGTTTTTTCACCTTCAATGTGTGTGATACTTGGTTGTAGGATTGGTGCTATAAGGTTCAATTGTTGAATAGGAGCAGTTAGACGCCAAATGGTCATATGGTGAAAGTGTGGATGTTTTGATATGGTTTGTTATGAAGCCCAAGACCCTAAGTTTTTTAGTGTTGTTTGGAGGTGGCACTATTCTTGGAAGTCAAAATACTGAAATGGCCTGGATTGGTATCTCAATTCTTCTTCTAGAGGATATGTTGCAAAAAAACTTACTTGAACTAGGCATGAGGTTCAAGCAATTGTTGATATCTTAGAAGTATGAGTGAGGGAATAATTCGAGTTTTTTTATTTTGATTCTGATTTCCAAAAGTAGGATGTAATGTGGAGAGTGGATGAAGGACTATATGAATTATTTGGTTTTCCAATCATTTCATTCTAACAATGATCTTGTAACCAACTTTGGTTTTTTTTTTTAATTTTTCAGCAAGATAAAGCCGAAGCGATGTGTTTTGAGCAAAAACAACAAACTATGAGCAAAAGTGCCTAGATTTATCAACTATGGCCTAAAATTTGTCAAGGGTGTTAGTTTCTGAGAAGCAAGTGTGAGTTGAAATTTCAAGTGCAACCTTTGTATGTTTCTATCAAATGTGGTGATTACTCAGTCAGAAGCGAGCAGATTTTATGCAAGTGTGCTAGTTTTTGAGAAGTAGGTGTGAGAAAAAAGAAGCAAGTGTGTTGGTTTTGCATCAAGTGTGTGGATTTTGTCAAATGTAACTAATTTTTGTTAGTGAATTTTATAGGACATAGAGGAAAAGTGGGATTTTTCTGGCAAGTGCACCCAATTTTGGATCAAGTGCGCTAGAAACAGTAGTAGAAGCAGCTTATGTGTAAATTGGTTTTCCAGTTTCAGTATTTTGGCAAAAACATTGATGTTTTTCTTGTAGTTTCTCAGATGTTTTGATCTATTTCCAGATGTGGCAAGTGATACAACTTTTACTGACTCAAAAATTATGTACTTGTGTGACCTATATGTCTATGGCTTTAAGTTGTGAAATCATGATACCCAAGCTATAGTTTCCAACAATTACTTTGAGCCAATGTAGCCTAAAATTAAAGCCTAAATATTCAAAAACCTTTAGGGAGATCCCTTAAGGAGTGCAAATATAGGGCTTCTCTTAAAATCATACACTAAGTCAAATGGTTTGTGATTCAACCATCATGTTTAGTGTTTGTTTTAATATGTTCTTTTTAGCTCAAGCACAATGTTTGATGTCAAAATTTGTTTTGAATATTTTTTGAAAGTTTAACATAAACAAACATTGCAATCCTAGAGATAGAAACCATCCTTTTAGGTAGGCTTGCATCATGCCCCGAGGGGATGATTTTACATGCAACTTATGGCATGGGTCTCAAGTTGGACATGGAAAATAACTTCTCGGAAGTAAATTTTGATGCACCACTTTCAAAGAATGTTTTTGGATAAAGCGTAGCTTCTACAACATTTGGTTTGTAGTCATGTTTTGGGGTTATAAATTTAGGTGTTTATACATGCGAAGTTTTGCTCAATTAAGCGGCCTCCTAACCTTTGTGGAATTTTATATATCACACAGATACTGGGGAGGACTGATTTTGGTATAAAATAGCCTCAACTGTTGGGTGATTAACTTTCCTCACACCCACAATAATTTATGGGTGAACCCACATAAGTGGTGAACACTTTTGTGGAGGAAGGGAAAAGTCATTTTTTCCCTCTACACAAAGTGAAGGGGTTCGGTCGAACCAAATTGTTCAACCGAACCTTTAACATGAGGTTCGACCGAACCCTATGTTCACTCGAACCCCATCGACATGTGAGTAGAAATATTAAAATAAAGGGGTTCGAGCGAACTAGGGTTTGGTCGAACCCCCTTAATAGGGATTTAAAAAAAAAACCTGTCATTTTCCTGGACCCCCTAAATTTCCCTCTTTAATTTTAAAGAGGTTTGAGCAAACCCCTTTAGGTTTGGCTGAACCCCTTTCAGAGGTTCGGCCGAAACACCCTTCCTCCCGTATCTCCTCAAAAACATGATTTTTTTTGTAAAAAATTGTCATTTGAAGCTCAATTTGAAAATGAAAATGTAGAAAACTTCAAAAACCCAACTAGATAATGATAGTCCTCAGAATGAGCTATCCGTTGAATATAATTTTAATATGATTTGGTTTTATTATGTATTTTATTTTTTAGTTTTATTAAACATAGGTTTTTCACTGAAAATCAAAATCTTTGGTCTGCACATGTGGAAAAATAACAAATTATCAAAATAAATTTTTTTTAAATACGTTGAGGCTAGGGTATTGATGTCCTTGATCCATTAAAAAAAAAAATGAATTTTGATTCATACAGAAAAATTTATGTTGTATACAATCCGCCTATGTCTGAATTGCAATTGGTTTGACTTTGAAACTTGATTAAGGAAAAAATATTCAATAAAAAACTATGAGACCAAATGAAAGTGCTAGATATCACAGTTACAAATCTAAATTGGAAAAAATTAGAATTTCATCCTTCATACAAAAAAAATTATGTTGTATACGGTGAGCGTCACTTTTTAAAAATGTTGTTTTCTGAAAAAAACCAGTTTTATTGGGAGATGGAAAAAAAAGTGCAATCTGATTCCAAAAAAATTGAAAAAAATATTTTTAGAATCTACAAAGAAAATTTGATGAGACTCTAGTTTGCATCATTTTCAAATTCCTCATGGTTTAGCCGCTACAAAAGCCCGAAAGTGAAGATTTAGTTAAAAATAATAATTGCAGTGTCCAGTATGCCCAAAAATTGTAAACCACTATTGTGGGATCACCCTTATATAGCAGACAAAAATAGTGTTGCTTAGATTGCCTATAAGTTCTCCGACGCAGGATTGTGTCTTGATAGGCAGGCCCTCTAAAGGTATGCTTTGAAAATAAAAAAGTGTGAAGCTCAAGATGTTTTCGCTCACCCAAGATCGCCAAAAGGTGTGAGGGGAGAAGGAAAACTCCTAGATTTCCAAACACTGAATGCACGAAATAAAATTCATAGCACTTTGAATTTTGTTTAAGCGCCGCGACCAATGCTATCCCCAAAAAAGAGTGAATAGATATCAATGGTTATTTTTAAAAACATCCAATGGAAGTGTTCTAGATATCATTCAATACCATAGCAAACTTGTGCAAAACAAAATAATGATTTGTTCATTTTTAAGCCCAAAACTTGAGTATTTCTAGATCGATCCTGGTCTAACTTGGTCAAAAAAATAAATTTGAGCATGCATCAACAAAAGGAAATCATTTTGGTCAACAAACAAAATATCAAACATTCAAAGCTTAAAAATATTTTTAGAGCATCAATTGAATTGTTTGTTTGTGTTGTTCTTTTTAAGCACCAAGTGAAGATTCTGTAACTATGAAAGCTTGGGAAGTGAAGAAAATCAGGGAGTAAATCTTTCAATAAGCACAATTTTATTAGAGACAAACAATTTTTCATTCATTAAACACTCATCTTGGTGTTCAACTCACCTTCCACCTTCAATTCATTGTAGCCTTCCAATTAGAGGAAATCAAGAATATCTTTCACAAACCTCCTCAAATCCACAAAGCATGCACCTTTTCAGATACCCATTAAGGCCATCCAAAACATATATCAAAATATCTATAGGTCACTTTGGACCAACACCTCCAAAATAGTGTCGGTATGCTACCCCCAATAGGCCAATTTGGCCACTTTTACAAAGAATCATACCTTCAAACATTCGACCAACCTTAAATGTCTAGGGAAAAACCTTCATCAAACCCCAAAACCTTAGAATCCACAATTCTTAGTCTTTGTAACACTCAACAATGTGTCAAAACACAAAACCCTCACCTAGGTCACCTATATGCTTAAAACTAGGTGGGTTTATTGAAAATGAATATTCCAGGCCTCTAGCGAATTTTCCAACTCTTCAAACACACTCAAATTTATGTTTTCCCATTCTAAAAAAATCATCTCCCAACCTCCAACAATTCAATTTCATTAAACTCTTATACTAAGCCATCTCTTTCAAGCCAAAATTCACACAAATACCCATGGGGCAGCAACAAAGCTCCATCATATCTTATTCCTTGCTCAAAATCCTTACTCTAACATCTAAAACTACCATATTGGACCCATTACACCAAGCTATAGTAATTACAATCAGTGTAATGGCCCATTAACATATTTTAAACACTTACAACCCTTCAAAATAGTGTTTCAGACCCGTCCTTAGTAATTTGACTATAAAATTCACAAAACTAAGTGAAATCAACTCAAACCAACTCCAAAAGGAATCTAACTCTTCTTCCCACAAGATTCAATGCATATGGGCTTGATTAAAAGCAATGCAAAACCATATTGAATTGTGAAATAGAAAGATTTGCAGAAAAAAAACATAGAAAAATGAGAAATTCTTATTTCTTTTGCACCAAGTTTTACATCCATATCTTCAACAACCTCTCCCTTCGACCCAAGATATTATATTTAATTAAAAGACGCCAAAAATAAACCAAGTAACCAAATCAAACCAGCTTCTTTCCTTCCTTGACCATTGGACTTCCACTACTTGCACTTTTGCATCTTTTCATGACAACATTTTACAAGATTTTATATTTTTTGCAATTTTGACTCCCAAAGACTCCACATCACTCTAAAACATGAAAAATGGTCTATTAAGACCTTATTAAGTGTCAAAAAGACTTTAAACACCAAAACTTGACATAAGATCTCTATTACTCAAGATGACTAACATGGTGCCCCTGCACTAGGAAGATTTCATTTTAGAGAACTTAAATTGAAACGTGTTGTTTGTGTTGTTATATTTGTAGACATCCAAATTTGATCACTTCCATATGATCAAAATCGTCTACCATATTCATCTATTTCATTAATAGTGATTAAATACTTTATTTAATCATTATTTCATTTTTTGCCTAAGGTTCCTAAAGTATATAATTAAATAAATTAAATACTTTACCTTATCCCTTTTCTTCTCTAAATTAAATAAATATGACAAATTATTTAATTTAGTCTTTTAACCCATTTGGATTAAAATCAATTTTTAATTCCCCTTTTTCTCTCTCCTTGTTATATTCTCCATAACCCTCTTTTAATCTAGATTAAATTAATTAATCTGTGATTAGGATGTGCATCACTTAATCTTGATTAAGTGTCACATCCTCCATAATCTCCCACTTGCCTCTAATCTCTCATTAATTATCTTAATCCTATGTTTGCACAACCTTAATCAGAATCATTAACCACATTTAGCTTACTTTTTCTGGTCAACCTTCCCACTTACCATTTTTATCTTGGACACTCTTTCCCATGTGAATTTTTAATTCACATTTATTTGCCCAAGGTTCCTCTCTTCCCCATGTGAATTTTTAATTCACTTTTGTCTTTCCCAGGTCTTCCCCATCTCCACGCAATATTCTAGAAGGCTTGACTTGTCACTTTATATGTGCCAAGGACTTCTAGAACCTTGGACTTGTCACATCACCCACATGTGACAAATATCCAGCTTTTTGGAGACCTTTTACCTAATAAAATCTCCAATGAATGTAAATTTTTAATTTTCATTTATTCTTCCAACCACTTCCTCTTTTCCCAGGGAGATTTTTGAGGAATTCTAAAATCCCTCAACTGTCTCTTTCATCCTCATTTGGGGACAAGAAGTTCCTTGTTGAGGAAATATTGAAATGATTCATTTTAGAGCACTTAAAAACAAATTTGTTTTTTGTAAGGTTATTTTTAAGCACCAAAATAAAGGGTTCCTAACTTAAAAATCATTGAAATGATGAAAATATGTGACCGTTCATCTTCCCTACATAAAATGTGTTAGACGAATCTTGAAATCTTGCATACATTAACATTAATACTTGTCATGCATTCAAATTAGGCATCTGTTAGCATAAAAACCAAAATTTATTTTTCAAATCTCGGACACGGGTTTGACAAAGCAAAAGCGTTGAAAAATCAACAAGTGTGCCCTTTGTCAGAGAGCAAAAGCACAAAAAAAATGCAAGTGCGACCTCTATCAGAAGATAAATGTGTTGGAAAATGTCAAAGGCACATAAATCAAGGTCAAGTGTGTTGGATCCATGAAATCAAGTGCATTGGTTTCCATAAACCTATGCGTGAAGATTTTTCTAGAGCACCTCTGGGACCTATAACTTCAAAATTTTCTCATAAAATCGTTAGTGTTGGGGACTAGGGTCCCATCGAGAATGCTAGAATGTGTGAGGGGGAAATCATAGAGTGTAAACAAGATAAATACAATGAAATAGAAGCTAATCTAAATTAAAAACACTAGTCTAGATATATTCCTTCACTCACGAAATTCATAATTAAGAACACTGAATTCAAGAACATGTAAATGAAATGCATAAAAAACAAATGAATTCAATAAACAAAACTGTTACCCATCTCGTGTTGGAGTGTATTTGCAAAGATGTGGTTTCTTATATCAATGTGAAGCCTCCATAGTTCGTGTGCAAAATCTTGAAGAACGATTACGTGTATGGTTGATCAAAGATATGTTAAAGCTTTGTCAATGGTGATTAGGAATATTAGCAGTACTTCGTTCTACAAATGATGTTGATTCTTCGATCATTTTTTGTGAGAAAAGAGATTTGTTATATAGAAATTGTGATTTGAAATGGATGATCATGATCGCATAGTAGAATATATTGATCGACGGTAAAAGATGTTGAGAGGATTTAGATGGGCATAATCTATGAAAAATAGATTGCATGATTAGTGTGATTAAAGAAATAGATTGAATAATCTATGGGATTGAGAGATAGATTGATCAATTAGGAAATAGATTAATCAGTTAGGAATTAGATTGATCAGTTGAGAATTAGATTGAATAATCAATGATTCATAATTTTCTCAATTAGGAAAGTGGTTGAGAATGATTAATTAATTGATTTAATTAGTTAATTTTGTTTGGAGTTGAATGTGCAAATCAAGTTTGAATTTTGCAAACAAAGTTGCATTAGTTTGATTTGATTTTTTATGATGTCTTGAATAGTTTATTCAAATTATTCAAGATAACTAAATTATTATGATTTTAATAATTCAATTGACTTAGGGGAATAAAGTGAATTAGTGAAGTAATTAAATAATTGGTGTTATTTAACTAATCAAGATGAATAAATTGTTAGATTAGGAATTTATTAAATAATTGCAATTTATTTATTTGGTCAAAATTGATGAAAAGTAAATAAATTAAATAATGTTGTATTATTCAATTAATAGAGAAAATCAGGGTTTAGGACTTTATTAAATAAATGGAATTTATTTAATTAGTCAAAAATGGTGAAAAAGGTGAATTAATTAAATAATTTCGCATTATTCAATTAATAGGGGAATTAGGGTTTTGGATGCAATTGATGCGAAAATATCATTTAGTATGTGTGATAAGTGTTTGGTCAATTTTATATGTCTACAAGTTTCATGTTGCAAGTCAATCCTATGACATGTAGGAATGATCCCATGCCAAGTAAAATTGGCCAATGTTTTTTTAAAAATTAAAAATATCTATCAACTCTTGCCTATTCTGCTAGCCATTATAAGCTAATTTGGTACATGTTTGCATGATTAATTGTTATGTATTGATTTTTAAAGGCATGGGTATGTGCAAGATCATGATGGGCCAAAAAGTGGCAATATGATGGGTATGTGGCTGACAACTTTTTTTTAACCCAAAATTGATGAAATGAAAAGGGTTTTTAAAAGAGATTCTCAGCTTTCCACCAATATAAATTATGCTTTACTTTGAATTTAATAAATAATTATTATTCATTTTCTATTGAATTACGACTAAAGTGTTGATTTTTTGGTTGATTAAAAAACATCTATAGCTTTCAAACGGTATCATATTTTTTGAATCCAAAACATGTGTCACATTCTATGCTTTGCATACTATAAGATTAAAAAAGATAAAATTGAATTTCATGAAATTTTGACCAAGTTAAGGTGGTCAGGCATACGAGTCTTTATATTTTTTAAAATTTGTCATAAAAAAATTATAATTAATTATATACTTGGAAAAAAAAATTACAAAAAAATATACATCACACGGGACATGAGTCCTCTACTTATATCTAAAATATTATCATTTTAATGTGGTTAGGGTGGTCAGACAGACACCTACTTGTTATTTTTTCCCTGAAATTTAAGTACTATTGTATTGAAACTTCAAATTTTCACCAAATAGATTTTATTTTTTTTGTAAATAAACCTAGTAATTTAGAAACTACATTCAATTTTTTACAAATTCTATTGTTACATATTTTTGAAATAATATAGATAACTTATTCAAACTGTTATGTCAAGATGCCTAACTCTGATTTTTCTGATTTTTTTGCCACTTAAGGGCCTTTCTTTTCATGATGATCCTGCACATACCCACATCCAATGTGCATTCATTTATCATGAAATTCCTCTAAAAAATCTAATGCGTAGAAGAGAAGAATCGTTCTTAGAACACTTTTCTTTGGAGAACAAAAATGAATCCAATTTTGCATCAAATCCTTCTAAGAAATTTGGTCTTTGATCATTTCAAAATTAGTCTAATCAAAGAGGTTGACCTAAGAGAACTTGATCCTGTGATTCCATAATTTTTCTACGATGTTTTTAATTACCACTAATTATTAACAATTAGTGAAGCATTGAGAATACAAGAAATTGGATAGTAATTTAGTACATAGTACAAAAATTCAAGACAACACATTAAGGATTTGATCCACTTAACATAGATTTGAACCATAACTATAAAATTGAATTAAAATCAATTATAATTTGGTATAGAATTTCAAACAAAAGACATAATGAGAGAATGTGTTTTTTAATTTCTAAATCCACATTACATCAAGATTTAAATCTTTATCATTTTTCCACAAATTAAATATCTAAGTCCTTTACATTTGTTTAATTGATTTAACATTTAACTATTTTAACTTGTCTATCTAACTCTAATTACTTGGCGTTTATATGGAAGATGGCGAAAATGATTCAGGACCGTCAAATGTGGAGGGAGTTTCAGGACATTGCACGCTTTTCGAAACTTGCTATTCTCGAGGGCCCTTCTGGCCATTCTCAATTTTCTCGCCCAACACGATCTGTCACTTCTAGGCCTACTTGGGATTCTCGGGGTCCTCTATCCGAAGTTTTTGCAAACCCTAGGGCTTCTCTTTCGAGAAATGACAGGTTTCAGCCTCGCGTGTATGGTGCCGATTTGGTTGAGCCACGTTCTAGGATTTTGAAAGAGTTTTCTCGACCGCCTCCACCTATTGCTTCCTCTCGGCTTAGTTTTGGTGGTTTTGTTAAGGCTTCTGGTTATATTTCGAAAGGGAAACCTGGTTCTGTATACAAAAATGGTCAGTGGGTGTCGGATGTTCGTTATGGGAAGTGGAGCTCCCCTTCTTGTCTGGAGTGATCATGTGTAAGGGATCTTCAGCCTCCTTTTGATATATGTAGGTCTTCTTCTCCTACTCTTTCTTCGCGTTCGTGGGTCGATGTTGTGGCTTCTCGTTCTTGCTCCTCCTCCCTCACTTCTCATTCTTCTCCTACCCCTCTTACTTACCCAAACTCCATCCCTGTGTAAAACATTACATCCTTCGCTTTGAACCCGCTCACTTTTCCGAACACTATTGTTCTTCCTCCACTTAAATAGTTATCGAAACGGATTACTAAGCAATCTATCACTCCTCCTCTAGCTGTGTCTGGTTGTGATAATTTTGGTTGTGCATATCGTCCTTTGGTATTGCCTCCGCTTCATAGCACGGCTAAGCATCAGGCTTCTGTTATCTCTGATAAATCTCAAAAGTGGAAGGGAAAGTCTTTAAAGCGCTCTCCCTCTCGGATTGAGGTCACATTACCTCAAGAAATGATTGATCTGCAAGTGTCAGACTTAAAGGATGTTGCACTCTTTGGTAAGTTTTGGAAATTTCAACCTCTAATTGATAACTTAAAATCTTGGGTTTTTGATTCTTGGGTTGGTTCCAATCAAGTTTTTTATTTAGATAAAGGTGAAGGGTTTTTTGTGGCTATTTTTTTTGAGAAAGATGCAAGAAATGTTGTTCTATGGAAAAAGAACTGGATGATGGAAGGTTATGGTCTATTTATTACTCTTTGGACCCCGAATTTTAACCCTAGTTGGGTCAAGCCTCATTTCGTTCCTTTTTGGATTCAACTTCAAGGTCTCCCTTTGGAGTATAGAGAATAGGGCATTATTGAAATTCTTGGTAATAAACTGAGAATATTTATGAATCATGATTTGGGTTTTTTCTCAAACCCATCATTACCAGTTCGGTTTTCGGTTTTATTGGATATTCGCAAGAAATTGCCTTCCAATGCCTTAATTAAAATAGTGTATGGCTCTTGGGTTCAAGCTATTGTAGTGGAAGATCCTAAATTTTTTTGTTGTTCTTGTCATTTTCATCTTCATCCCTTCAAGAAATGTTGTGCTAATCTTGTTGGGTTTCCTGGGTCACAGTCAAAATTAGTTATTCCACCAATTTTAGAAGCTTCTTCTGCTGATTTAATTCCTTTTAATAATTCTGGGAATTCATATTCTATGCTCTATAAGAACATTTTTTATCTCTGTCTCTCTTGGTTTTATTCGTTTTGGCCATAGTCTAAGCAGGTTTCACCGGAAGATCCTTCTAAGATGGTTCAATTTAATTCTCCCTCTTTTGATGTCACAAATAAACCTCTTGTATCAAATTATGTTTTTATTAAGGGTCCATTCCTTGGAGGTTTTTCATTGTAGTCTCCAATTAAGATTTTCTTGTCCTCTTGAAATGTTCTCAATCCGGACTTACAATTTAATTGTTCTCTCCAAGCTCATCAATGTGCTTCGATGCTAACATTGGGTGTGACAAGCAATTGTGATAGTAAGCTTGCCATTTTTTATCAGTGTAATATTGGTCAGATTGAGGTGGAAAACTCCCAAGGATCTTCATCTTTAGTAAATCATAAGCTTAATTTTGATGTAGTACCATCAGAACAAGATTTGGTAAATTTTGTTAACCAGTCTTTGATTTTTGTTGATGAGCAATTTATTGATGATATTGCTTCAGAGGTTTTTACTAATGAATCTCTTAGTGAGGATGGTTGTTCTATTTCTCAATCCAACTTTGTTCCTTCTATCATTTCAAAATCTCCTACAAAGAGAGGTAGGAAATCTTTAGCTATGAAGCTTCAAGAAGAGATTTCAAAGGGAATTCAATTGACTTTAGATTCCAGCTTAGTTCACTGTACAAAACAAAAGAGTCCAAGGAGAGCTTGTTGCTCTCCTAAGTTACAATGAAACTTATATTATGGAATGTTAGAGGTTTAAATGCCTCTAACAAATAGTCCCAAGTGAAACAACAATTGGATGTTTTAGGGGCTGACATCATAATTCTTCAAGAGATGAAGACCTCTAAAGAATCTTTTCAATCTATTAAAAAGAAGCGGCATTCATGGGGAGCATCACATTCACCTTCCCAAGGTGCTTCAGGTGGTTTAATTTGCATTTGGAATACTAAGATGGTTAGTATTTATAATATCTCATTTCATCATAATTGGCAGCTTATGTTTGTTTCTCATTTTGAGCTTTCCTTTTGGCTTCTAAATGTTTATGGTCCAACCAGCTCTTATGATAAAAAAATTGTTTGGGAATTACTACAATCAAAGTTGGTTTTGATAGGTCAGGACAAATGTGTTCTTGCGGGTGATTTTAATGCAATTGCTAATGAAATGGAAAAGAAAGGTGGAATAAATCCTCCCAAAGTTGTAATTTCTGATTTTGCAGCATTTATTAATCATAATGCATTAAGGGATGTAATTCCTTCAAATGGATTGTTTACATGGACAAATAAAAGGAAAAATTTCTCACAAATTGCTGAGAGATTAGATAGGTATTTAATTACCTCAAATTGGATAGGATCTCAGTTTTCCTTTTCCTCTGAAATTTTACCCTTGGTAGCTTCTGATCATTTTTCCATATCCCTGGTTATATCTGGTAGTAGTGTCAAATCTTTAAGACATTCATCCTTCAAATTTGAAACTATGTGGCTTAGACATCCAAAACTAATAAGTTGTATAAAAAAATGGTGGCAATCTGCCCCTTTTGTTTATGGTTCTAAAATGTTCCAATTAAGTAATAAATTGGATCATGTAAAGAGGAATCTTATTTCTTGGAACCAATTAGTATTCAAAAATGTGTTTTCTCAGAAGAAATTGGTGTATGAAAAATTAGTTGAAGTAAATGAGAAGATTATTTTATATGGGATGGATAATAGTTCTTTTGAAGAACAAAAATCTTTACACCTTGAGTGGAAATAATTACTTGCTCGGGAAGAAGAATATTGGAGACAAAAATCTAGGGAATTGTGGTTGAAAGATGGAGATAAAAATATGAAATTTTTTCATTATTCTGCTGAAAACAAAAAATCAAGATCTTCAAATTTCACAATTCAAGATAGTGTAACAGGTGCTACTCTTGTTACTGAGAACGATATTCAGGCAGAAGTTGTCAATTTTTTTTCCAATCTGTTATCAAAACCTGATAATTCAAATGTAAATTTATCTATTGAAAGGGATGAACTTTTGCAAAATATACCTTCTCTGGTTTCCTCAAATGATAATTTGAGGTTGCTTGCTCCTTTTTCTCTCAAAGAGATTAAGGAGGTTGTTTTCTCAATGGCACCAGACAAGGCTCCAGGGCCAGATGGTTTCACTACCATTTTTTATCAAAAATGTTGGGAGTTTATTGGGTTTGATATATTGAGTGCTATGGAAGAGTCAAGGAAGTCTGGTGGGATGCTAAGAAAATTTAATGTTACTAATATTGCAATCATTCCAAAAATTTTGAATCCAAAGTCTTTTTCTAATTTTAGGCCTATCTCTCTTTGTAATACAATATACAAGATCTTCACAAAATTGATTTATCTTCACCTTCATCCTCTCATTTCTTCAATTATCTCTGAGGAGCAAGGTGGCTTTGTGCCTGGCAAAGAAACCCCTGAAGGGGCAATAGTGGCACATGAAACATTGCATACCATAGCCTCTAATAAATTGTCAGCCATGATAATTAAATTAGATATGCAAAAAGCATATGATCAAGTTGATTGGTGTTTCCTAAATCAAGTGCTTTTGAAGTTTAACTTTTCTGCTAAATGGTGTAAATGGGTAATGGATTGTATATCAGGTGCAAGATTTTTTGTATTACTTAATGGATCATCAGTAGGTTTTTTCAATTCCTCACAAGGTGTCCGCCAAGGTGATCCTTTATCACCTTTCTTATTTATCATCTTGGCGGAGGCTTTGAGTAGGTCTTTTAAATTTGCAAATCTTCAAGGGAAGATTAAAGGGGTTGTCTTTCCAGATACAAATTTATTAGTAACTCATTCTTTATTTGTTGATGATACTCTTCTCTTTGGCAAAGCTAACATGGCAGAAGCAAAAAATATAAAAATTCTTTTGGATAATTATACAAAGGTTTCTGGGCAAAAGGTAAATGAAGATAAATCAAAGATTTATTTGTTTAACACTAAAGATTCAACTGTTGAATCTATAGTCAAAATTTTTGGCTTCAATCAAGATCAATTGCCAAGCAAATATCTAGGGATTCCGTTCTTTGCAGGTTAGAATAGGGTTTTGCATTGGAAAAAAATTATTCAATCTATTCAATCCAAATTATTATCTTGGAAAGGAAGATGGTTATCATTAGCAGGTAAAATTATTTTGGTTAAGTCCGTACTTTCTTCCATTCTAAACTATTTTATGTTAGTTTTGAAAGTACCCAAGTCTATATTTCTTCAGATTAAGAAATTAATTAGAAAATTCCTCTGGTCAGGGAATGTGGACACCCATAAAAAGATACCATTAATTTCTTTAGATGCTATGTGCATGGATAAGTTAAATGGAGGGGTAGGTCTCCATAATCCTGGTAATAGAAATTTAGCCTTAGGAGCTAAAATGACTTGGAGGCTATTTTCAAATCCTTCCCTGAAATGGTGTAAAATTATGCAAACTAAATATTTGGATAATCAATCTCCATCAAGAATTTTTATTGTCCTTGATCCTCCATCAGGCTCGGCAATGTGGAATTTCCTCCTATCGTGTAGAAAGTTAATTCTTCCTCACCTATCTTGGAAAATAAATGATGGTAAACATGCACTTTTTTGGAGTGATTCCTGGAATGGGTATAAGAAATTAAACAGTTACAATTTGGGCTCCTCAATAAATTTCTTGACACAAAAATTTGGATCATATGTTTATCAATATTTTGATAATGTGGAATCATTAACAAGAAAAGTCAATTGGAAGGATTTTTCTTCAGATTCAATTGATCATAATCATAAGGATATCATTGCCTCCTTATTGACTGATAGAATTGTTTATGTTTCATCATGTGTTGATCGATTAATCTGGTCCAAATCTCTCTCAGGTTGCTATTCGGTAAAAGAGGGGTACCTCTCCACTTTAAAATCTTGTTCCAATTCCAAATCTCTCAGAGCCTATAGTTTTTGTTGGAATTCTAAAACTCTTCCCAAAGTTGGTTGCTTTGCCTGGCTAGCAATCCAGAACAAAATCCTAACAAGTGATAAACTGTCGTGGTTGAACATCTCAGTTCCTTTTAATTTTGTCCTTTGTGAATTAGAGTTAGAGGATGTCAATCATCTGTTTCTCTCATGTTCAATTGCACAAAGTTGTTGGCACTTTGTTTTATCAAAGCTAAACATTCAATTTCCTCTTCCTAATACTATGTGGGAGTTATTTTCTAGTTGGCCAAAATTGTACAAGTCTTCTTTTTTTGCGTGTATATGGGAAGTGATTCCTGCATCAGTCTTATGGTCTATCTAGTGGGAAAGAAATAAAATCATCTTTAGGAAAGAAAAATAGAAAGTTGAGCATATTCAGTCTTCTTTGGAAATTCATATTTCAGAAATTGTCAATACTTATGTGTCAAAAACAAAGCACATTGGGTCTTCTTTCATGGATTGGGATTCCAAACTTCTTTTAAATTGGCCTCTTCTGACTCTGCCTTTTAAAGGTAGTCTTCATCATGTATCAAGCAAAGTTGATAGATCCAAAATTATATGGTCCCCTCCCTCTTTGGGCTATTTGAAATTAAACTTTGATGGAACTTCAAAAGGTAATCCCTGAATTTCTAGAGCAGGTATTGTAATAATAGATACTAATGGTATAGTTCTTTGTGCCAAATCTATCAAGTTAATGGTGGGTACAAATAATGACGCTAAAGCTCGGGCTCTACTACTTGGCCTAAAAATGTCATTAGATTTCAAATTAACAAAGTTAGAAATAGAAGGGGATTCTCTTATCCTGATTAATGCTTGCAGGGAAGGATTCTCTCACAGTTGGAAGTTATCTTATATGGTAAAGAAAATTCAAAAACTTCTGGAAAATTTCTTGCATTATAACTTATTGCATACCTATAGAGAAGGAAATAGGGTGGCTGATTATTTAGCCAATCTGGGCTGCACTTGACCTGAAAAAGAAATGCTTCATATTCTTCAAATTGGGAAATGTGACTTTGCATTGGAACAATTAATTTCCAATGAGGAAATTTCTATTGATCAAAATGGATAAAACCTGATTCAGTCTTTTTGTTGTATGTGTCAATTATCGATATGATAGGTCTTCAAGTTGATATTTTAGCTATCATATTTATGATTGGCATGTCAGCATGATTTTTTAATCTTTTTGGTCCAATGGAGGGAGTCTTAAGATAGGAATATTTGATGTTTAGTTGCATTTCTTTTGTTCTTATGTATAAAGGAGAATGTGCAAAATGTGAATAATATTGAGATTGCAGATTTGTTTGACCTATTCTAAGAATGAATACAGGAGAGGTCTGACATGAGGTATATATCGTGCCATGTAAAAATCGGCCAGCTGTGGGTAAAATATAATTATGATAACATAAAGGTAAGAATTTCAAATTTTCCTGATGGCAAGGTCATGATTACAAGTACATTGTCGATCTCATTGCATGGCAAATTTGGTGTTCTATCGTACTTGATGAGATGTTTTTTGTTGGTCCAAATCAGATTGGTTGCCATCAATACTATTTGATATTCTTAGTTAGCATTCGGCTTTTGTGTAAATGATATGATGGTACTTCTTCATCATAATTTGGTAAGGGATTTGTCATGATAAAAAGGTAAGCCTCAAAATCATGGGAGCCGAAAGTTTATAAATAGGCAGCATTGTCTTATTTTATACAACAAAAAATAAGAGTTCTTTTATTAGTTATCTTGTCTATGTTAGCTATTGTGCAAAATAAGGCAGGTTGAAATGAAGTACCATCCTCAAAAAATTTGAATGTGGTTTCCAGTTCAAAGTTGGGAAACTTCGGCCTCTGGTAAGCTTGATATTCAACATCTCCAATCTATCTTCAAGTTTCGTTGCCCATGTGATTATAAATGTTTCAAATGCATAATTGGGTCTGAGATTCTTCAACCAAAGTCACGAAGGTTGATATTTCTGTCAAATGTTCTTTCCATCTTTCTTTCTAATATCATGGATATTATTCAGTGTTTGCAGATAGTTAAAGTCATTGCTGACACAATGGTAGTTGACATTTTTTTGAAAGTTGAAGCAGTTCTTTGCAGTGCACAAAAATATATCTTCTCATGTGGAGAAGGTTATATTGGTGGTATCTTCCCTCCCCATTATCTTCCTCATAATAAGGCAGTGGTTAATGCTTTTGATGCATTAAAATTATCTATAGAGTTTTCTAACCCATGTCATCTAAATAAGGCTTTGTCAAAATATTCTAACCAGATGGGAAGGGACTTGGCAGATAGATTCAGGGAGAAGTTTTATTATATATCCTTTCTTCTTTTTCATAATTGTCAACATGTAGCTTCTTCATTGCAAAGAAATCCAAGACAGGGGAACATTCAAGCTCAGGAAGGTTCTAGTTTGTTGAAGGAGGAAGCAGGAATTGAAAATTGGGAGGGCACTAGGTACGAATTCATGTAGATGGAGGAGTAAAGGGAAATGTTTTATTATTTGTAGATTATGTCCATGCAGATTATGTAATCAGTGTATAGGTTTATACTTTTAGGTAGATAAATTTTGGTATGGTTGTATGACTATAAAAAGTCAAAATTTTGTAATCAGAAGCACTACTTTTTTGGGCCAAAACCGAAGGTTTTCTCACTGGCTCTTTCCTACCGGTATGCCCTTTGAGCCAGTAAAATGTATATTATATTACAAATAATAAATATATATATATATGGTGGCTTGCCACTTTTTTCAAAAAAAAAAAAAACTCTAATTACTTAAAATAAAATTAATTATGTGTTTATCAATTCTACTAATTAATTAACCTAAATAATGCTTAAAAAAATATTATTTTCTATTAAGAATATATCCACACAAGATATTTTATAACATAAAAGATCTAGTTAAAAAAATCAATAAAAATAATACTCTTAGTATTATTATTATAATATTAAATCGAGTGGTATTAATTGAGGAAGGAGAAAGCTAAATCCTAGACAAAAATCACCTATGTATGTAACATGATATCGTATCCCCCATACCCCATGACAGACGGTGGACAAAAAACACCCTGACGGATGGCTAGTCATGTGTCATTAAGTGGCATCGCCGAAAAAGGACGTGTGGTCAACAGAAAATGAGAAAAAGCTAGACAAAATGCACCTACCATCACCATTTTCCACATTTTCATTTTTCCACTTTGGTGGATGGGGAGGGAGGAGGCGTAGGCGACGAAAATGGCCGAACCAGAGTAAAAAAAAAATAAAAAAATTTGTACATAGGTGTCTTTTGTCTACATTTTTTTTGTGTGCACTGAGATAAAAGTCGCCATTTGCAACATTTCATTTGTAGTTTAGTCGGCAACGCAGGTGACACAATGGAGGCCAAACAAGAGAAATACATTCAACACACATGGCGGCTAGCCAACAGGTATGTGTATATGTCATTTTTCCATTTTGTAGGAACTATGAAGCATGGTAGTTAAATGGGTTTTTGTGAAGCATTGAACAATGATTAAATGGGTTTTCTAAAAAGCATTGAATGATTATTGGTTGAAGAAAAAGGGTTTATCTTGATGGAAAAATTTAAAAAAATTGTTTGCATGTAGGGTTTTCATATGAAATGAATAGTTGGTTTTGAAATTTTGTGCTTATCGAATGAAATAGAACGGAAATAGGAGTGAAATAAGTGAATAACGTTTACATAAACCAAAAATCATGCAAAAGAATGGCACCATTTTGGGCTTTATGTGGTTTTCAAAATATATCATTTCATTGCAAAACCTAGGTTGCATTTTCCAACCTCATAATATATTTTGCATGGTTTCTTCTTTCTATAAATGTTATTCAGTAATTTCTCTCATATTTCCACAATGGATTATCATTTATTTCATTCGACAATGAAAAAAATCAAAAACCAGCATACAAGAGGTAAATACCCCTTTCCCCAACGAAAAGCCTGTAATGTTCAAAATAAGAATTCAAACAATGGTGACGTTTTGGGCTTTATATCATTTTCACAATATACCATTTCATTACAAAACCCACATTGTGTTTTCCAACCTCATGATATATTCTGCATGATTTCTTATTTTTGTAAATGTTATTCAATTATTTCACTCATATTTCCACAATGGGTTGTTAGCTATTTCATTTAGGAAGCGCAAAATTTCAAAACCAGTAGATGGGAGGAAACAAAAATTAAAAAACCTCAATAGAAAATCACATAAACCATAACCTCGCAGAATGGCATTGGAAATCATAATTTACAAATATGAAAAATCCCCTAGACGAGATCCCTATTTTGCCGCCATTTTCTACACTGTCATTTTGGAAAACAAACTGTCTCCTAAAACCCTTACTGTTCTAAAATCCTTTAGAAGTAGCAACCCAGTTGGTTACTCACACCTAACCTCAATTTGGTATGTTTTGTGATTTTCTTGAGAAGATTTTGTGAATTAGATAATAAGAATGTAATGAAATTGGAAAATAGTAGGTATAATGAAACCTGCAACACACAATGTTATAGATTTTTGCAGTGTTGGAAACACACTATCCTATTTCAGTTAGTTTGATATGAAGATTTTTATTTCATTATGCTCCAAGAATGTAATGAAGTCCACTTTCAAAATTTTGAACAACTCTTTGCTACAGTCCAAATGTCATTTCGCTTTCTTTATCTGATTGGAACAAATAAATTGCATGCATTATTTGTAGAATTGGAAAACACACTATGTGCTCTCAGTTCCAGAGGGTTTTACAACACTATATGGTTTTCTTGTTTCTTAATAGCTTATATGGAGACAATGTGTTTTCCAACACTACAAATAATGTGAGCATTTATTTGGTTGAATCAGGTGAGGAAAGTGAAATGTCATTTTGATCTCACATTACATACATAGATTCTTTTTGTCTACGAGTTATCTTTCTCTTGATTGGAACAAATAAATTGCTCGCATTATTTGCACAGTTGGAAAATAGACTGTCTTCTCTTAATTGCAGAGGGTTTTACAACACTATATGGGTTTCTTCTTTCTTAACACCTTATATGGAGACAATGTGTTTTCCAAGATTGTAAATAATGTGAGTATTATTTTATTTGGTTGAATAAGATGAGGAAAGTGAAATTCCATTTTGACTGTACCAATCAGAAGAGAGAAAATAAATAGAAATAAAATGCTCACATTTTTTATAGTGGTGGAAAATATGCTGTCTCTTCTCAGTTATTCCCTCATGAAAAGTGTTGGTTTTGTACACTCCAAAAATGTAGTGAAGTCCACCTTTATCATTTAGAAAAATTCTTTGGTGACGTAAATATGGCATTTCCTTTTTTTCATCTGATTGGAAAAAATAAAATGCTCGCATTATTTGTAGTGTTTGAAAATACACTATCTCCTCTCAGTTTAAATGTAAAGGGTTGTCTCACAATGGGTTTCTTGCTTCTTAACACATACAATTTTGCAACATGGAATGTTACAAAATAGTATGAATGTCTTCAAAATCACACCTTCCATTGTTGTGTTTGAACTTTCACATGATTGAAAAGAAAAAGTGCACAAAATAATTGCAGTTTGGAGAACACAATGTTGGGTTTCAGTTATTTAAAAATCTCCTTGTTTAAATGTAAAGGGTTGTCTCACGGTGGGTTGATTGCTTCTTAACATGTACTGTTTTCTAATATTGAATGTTACAAAACAATATGAATGTCTTAAAAATCACACCTTCCATTGTTGTGTTTAAATAAAATGCCCGCATTATTTGTAGTGTTAGAAAACACACTATTTTCTATTAGTTGTTCCCTCTAGTATTGGTATATTATATGAATTGGCCTTTAATACTAGTATATACTCTCTAATATGGAAAAATCTAACTCCTAGACAAAAATAACCTATGTATGCAATATGATATCGCACCCCCCATATCCCATGCCACATAGTGGACAAAAAGCACCTTGACGGGCAGCTAGGTGCGTTTCGTTAGGTGGCGTCGCCGAAAAAGGATGCGCAGCCGGTGGGAAACGAGAAAAATCAAGACAAAACCCATTTTCCACATTTTCATTTTTCCACTTTGGTGGGTGGAGAGGGAGGAGGCATGGGTGAGGAAAATGGTCGAACTAAGGTAAAAAAATTTCATTTTTCTTTGTACATGTAGGTGCCTTTTGTCTACATTTTTGTTGTGTGCGCAAAGCTAAAAGTCACCACTTATAACATTTCATTTTATAGTTTGGTGGGTGGGGAGGAAGAACGCACGGGAGGAAAATGGAGTTGCAGACCGCCTATGTATGTAGCATGATATCATACCCCCCATCCCCCATCCCTCGCGGTGGACAAAATGGCCCTGATAGAAAAGGTGGCCAGATGAACAAATAGCACCAATGGAAAAACTTGACAGTTGGATGTTAACTTTGCATGTCGTTTCTTGTCTCTTCGTTGGGAAAACGTGTCAATGTCAGTGAATCTTTTAAAACCCAAAACAACATGGCATTCAAAACCATTATTTACAAATATCAAAAAGCCTAGATGAGGTCCCATTTTGTATAGTGACGTTTTGGTGGAGAGAAACAGGAAGGAATTGCAGGTGTTTGAAGCTAGCAGGTATGTATATTTTCTTGAGTGGATTGCGATTTTTGTAAAATATAGTGTTTTGTATCCTAGGATTTTCCAAAATAGTCTGTATGTATTGAAAAGCTTTGTGTTATTTAGACCGTAGGAGTGTGGTGATAGGCACCATTTTCTAGACAACTAGTAAGGTATTTGGCATCATGGAGTGATTTTCTTCCTTATGCTCTCTTCCATCCTGATGATGGATCATGGTGTGTGATCCGACATGTTGATGACAAAAACTTAAACACAATCGAAACCAAAAGCCTAATTGATTCAAGGTATTTGGCTTCAATGTGTACAGGGTTTAACAACATTTTGTTTGTTGGAGGTTTCATAAATCATGTTGTCACCTCACCTCCCATTGTGTTTCCCAACTTTCAATCATACTGTGCATGTATATTTGGATCATATTAAGAAATAGAAATAAAAATATTATTCTACATAACTCTTGTTATATTAATATAAGGTGCATTTCATTACATTTGTATTGTCTAAATTATATTCATACCATTTTGTTAAATTCTAGGTTTCAAAACATTGGTTTTCTCCTCCAACTCTTACATGTGCAATCCAACCTTCAGCTTTCAATGTGCAAACATGAAACGCGGAATGTTTTCCCCCTTCTTTCTCCAAACTGAAAACACACATGTGATTTTTCCTCCAATTCCCGTGCCAGAAAAAAATATATCTAAAAATGACAACTCATACTCACATTGTTCATACTATCTAAATTGCATTCATACTGTTTTGTAAAATTTTAAGTTGCAAAACACTAGTTTTTCGAAATCTGCAACCAACATAATATTTTAAAACCCTTTACAAGTAACCGCCCAATTGGTTACTCACCCCTAACCTCAATTTGGTATCTTTTTTTATTGCCTTAAGATCCTTTTATGAATTAGATAGTAAGAATGTAATGGGATTAGAAAAAATTGATTTTTAGGAAATCTGCAACCCACACAATGTTGTAAAACTGGGAAAACCGAGCTAACGCACCTATTTACATATAGTTGGTTAGAAACCCCTCACCTGAACTTACTTGGTTGTCTCCCCTGCCTGCAATGCCCCCTTTCTCTCCAATGATTCGCTTTCAACCTACAGAATGAGAAAATCGAGAACACGAAGTGTTTTCCAAGAATAGTACTTGTTACAATCTAAAACACATGTCTTAATCACATGAACTCCCTTCCCTCCCATTGTGAATAGGTAGCTTCTTTCCCAAGGAAAAACAACGTTAGCATAATTTGATGAGACAGGACACCTCCTCACTTTCCTCGCTACGATGTTTCCTTCCATCTATTAGTTCCATCACTTCTATCATTTGTTTGGCAAGTCCCACACTACGTCTTCTTTTCATGTTATGTATGTTTCCATGTATGTTGTTATGTATGTTTTTATGTGTTTTTTCAGGAGATTAGTTGTGGCCATAGAGGGTTTTAAAACATTGTGTGGGTTGGAGGTTTCATAAATCATGCACTCACCTCCCATTGTGTTTTCCAACCTACAATCATTCAGAGTTGTAATGGTTGTTGGGAAACAGTGGGTGTTTATAAAACATTGTCTTTCATTGCATTCCTACTGCCTAATTAAAAAAATATTTTCAATACATTCATGCATGTTCTCTCAACCACGTAACTTTGAATGTACATAATGAAATAAATGGAAAACCACATTGTGTTTTCCAACCTACAAATTATATTGTGCATTTATTTTTAAATGATATGATGAAATTGAATATCAATTTTTTTCTATATGTAAGAGTTGCTATAAATTGTGAAGGTGAATGAAGTTTAGTACATTCTTACTGCCTACAAACTCTAAGGTTTTCATTAGAAGCATGTTGTCTATATATACTTGCATGTTGGAAAATAGTATGTGTTATGAACCCTGAAACCCAAATATTGTTCTCAACTTTGAGAGTGTCTTTCTGATTAGAGAATGTAGATTCTTTGTTCTTAATAAGTTTACAAAAAAATTATACCTTTTTCACATAGGAGTATCATGTCTCCATCCAACTGATTCTCTTTTCTTTATTGTCATCCTATTTTTCCTTCTTTTCATGTTATGTTTTTGTGATGATTTTATTTGTTTTTGTATGTACATAGTTTTGATGATAGAGTAGCATTGAGCTTCTGCTTCCAGCCCCGATTTTCTTCGTTTTAAAGAATAAATTAAATGCATAGCCTATCAGCTATTTAATTTATTGAGATGACTATTGGTGTAGAGGAACTTCATCCTGAATGTTAATTAATATTTAATTATTGATGGAGGCCAACTTCTCATATGCCACCCTTGAAGAGTCACGATTTTTATTGAGGCTGACCTCCTTGTTTTTAAGGGACGTGATCCTTCTCCCTCTCTTGTATATATATGAGTTGTTGTTTGTTCAAAGATTATTTCATCCATTCTATTCATAAGTTTGAGTTGATACAAGTGTGAATTCATCAAGTGCAGATCGAAGTCTTGAAGGAGGTTGAGTTTATTATTAGCAAGGAGTTATATATTATTCTGTATTAGCATCAAGTTGTGGTGTTGTTGCTTGGCCTCATAATCGGCCTCATTGTAAAAGAGATTATTGTTTCACATTCAATATATAAGTGATATATTGTTGTTGGATTTTTCTCCCTCAAGTTGGAGGGTTTTTTCAGGGTATATTTTGTGTCTACTTATTTGAATTTGAATTAAAAAAAAATTATTCACATCTGATCATAAAACTAATATGGTATCAGAGTGGCTTTAAGAAAGATCATGACCACATTTTTTTATAAGCATAATTATCTTCCATTCTTCTTGTGTCTATCTCTCATCTTTGAAAATGGTGAACGGGCTTAAGATTGAAGATAGACTTGAAGGGGATTCCAACTTCACCTCTTGGAAGTTTAGAGAATTGCTTGCATTGGAAGAAAGTGAGATTGTTGATTTCATGGAGAATGAAGTTCCCGAACCTTTCGATGAAAATGAGAAGCCACAATGGAAGAACAATGACACTAAGGTGATCTATGAAGAACCACCTTGTGCCGATTATCTCCAAGTTGAAGACAGTAAGAGAAATGTTCAAAACCTTGGAGGAAATGCATGAGTTCAATAACACAAGAAAATATCTTTCCTTGAAGCAACAACTTCATCATGTCAATATGGCGAAAGGAGATTTTTCATTCAAGAGGAGTTGAGATTAGTAGCGTGAGGCAGTGAGAAAAGTTCTACTAATGAGGAGATTCGTGTACTTGTTGCTCAATATTCTAAGAGGAAAGGAAGAGAAGGTAAGAAAGGAAACTTCAAGAGGAACAAAGATAGAAGATCATATGGTGCTCTTGCATCTAAGAAGAACAAATATCTTTCCCACTTACAATGCTTCAAATGTGACAAGTTTGGTCACTATGCAAAATATTGTCCAACTAGACCTAGAAGCAACACATGCTTCAGTTGCGGATGTGGGTGAAATCTCTCCTCAGAAGGAGTCAAGTGTATTTCCATTCTATTCTTACTTATCAAGAAATTTTATAATAGATAGCAACACTTGGTTGATTGATAGTGGTGCCTCGTGTCACATTACTGGATTTAGAGAACATCTTTCATAATTGGTGGAGAGAGATACAAGTATTCAAGTCATAATTGGAGATGATGCATGCTATTCGGTGAAAGGTGTAGGAACCTCCTCTCTTCACTTAGATTTTGGCATCTCTCTTTAGTTGAGTGATGTACTATTCATACCAAGAATCAAGAGGAACCTTGTCTCTATTTCAGCCTTAGAAGATAAGGATATCAAGTTGGATTCTCTGATGGGAAATTTCTTGCATGGTCGAAGAACTCTAGCATCAAGTCATCCCGAGTGATTGATATTTAGAAAGAATGTCTTTGTAGACTTTGCACTCGTCCACTACAGGCTTTATTGCATAATTCATCAAGTTCATGTGAGCTTTGGCATATAATACTTTCTCACCTTCACTTTAGATCACTTCCAACCATGGAGAAGATGGTCACTAGAATTCCTAAACTCATCCAGGAGCATGAAGATACTTGTCGAGGATGCGCTTTGAGTAAGAATAGTAAGGACCTTTTCATAGTAGTGAAAGTGGATCCAAATTCATTCTAGATTTTATTCATTTTGATTTGTGTGGTCCACTGTATGTTGCTTCTTTGAGTGGTTTCTTGTATTATTTGAATTTCATTGATGACTACTTTGGAAAGACTTTGATTTATTTCCTAAAGACTAAATAATCTGAGGAAGTACTTGATAAATTCAAGGAATTTAAAGCTCAATTAGAGAACTTGTCCAGGAAGAGGATCAAATTTATGAGATCTGACAATAGAGGAGAATACATCTTTGGAAGTTTTCATAAATTTTGTGTTGAGGTAGGAATTAAGAGGGAGTTGTGTGTCCCCTATAATCCACAAAAAAATGGTGTAGCAGAAAGGAAGATCATATCCATATTAGAAGAAACTAGAGTCATGATCCATGATCAAGATTTGCAAACCTTCCTTTGGGCCAAGGCATCTAGGATAGTTGTGTATGTTCAGAATCAGTGCCTTCATCATATCTTAGAGAACATGAATCCTAATGAATCTTTCACAAGTGTGAAGCCTGAAGTCAACCACTTGAGAATCTTTGGTTGTCCTGTGTATGTTCATGTGCCTAAAGATAGAAGGACTAAGTTGGAACCATCTAGAAAGAAGGGAACATTTGTGGGCTATATTGAGTCTTCAAAAGCCTACAGGATTTACATTCCAGGTCAGAAAGTGATAGAGATCAGTAGGGATGTTACATTTGAATAGGATGATGCATTCAAGAGATCTAAAGGCTCTCTCATGGAGATAGATAATGAAGACCATGGGAATCCTCAAGACATGGAAGTTGACCATACTCTTGAGCTAGAAGAAGATGGTGACCCATTTGAGCCCTTAGAACCTACTGATGGGCCTAGAGGCATTGTTATTGGTCGAAAGAGACCTCTATGGGATAGGCATACAATGCAAGAGGCATAAAAGTTTGTAGCCCCTAGAGGAAAATTTAGAGAAAGAAAAAGACCTCAAAATTTTTCAAGCTATATTACATTGATGAGTCAAATGATTTAATTTGAGCCTTTTAGTTTTGAGGAAGCTTCGAGTCAACAAGTATGGAGAGATGATATGATTGAAGAGTATCAATCTATCCTCAAGAATGATGTTTGGGATATAGTACCTAGAACAAAATGAAAATTTATTGTATCTTTGAAGTGGTTGTTCAAGATCAAGCATGTAGTTGATGGAAGCATTGAGAAGAACAAGGTTATATTTTTGGCTAGGGGTTATCTCAAAAAGAGGGAATAAACTATGAGGAAACATTTTCTCTAGTTGCTCATTATACCTCCATCAGGACTATCATTGCTATTGCAGTAGCTAAAGGATGGAAGTTACACCAGATGGATATGAAGACAACATTTCTAAATGGTGTAATTGAAGAAGAGGTATACATTGACCAACTTGATGGATTTGATGTTCATGGGAAGGATTCTCATGTTTGCAGATTGAAGAAGGCTTTGTATGACCTTAAGCAAGCTCCTTGTGCTTGGTATGAGAGGATTGGTCGATACCTGCTAAGCTTGGGATTCTTCAAATATGATGTTGATTCAAACTTGTACTTCAAGGTAACCAATGGTGAAGCATTGATCTTGGTCCATTGTGTTGATGATCTATTTCTTATTGGAGAAGAATACCTCATTATCAAATGCAAGAAGGAGTTGGCTTCTGAATTTGAAATAAAGGATCTTAAGTACATGCATTACTTCCTTGGTTTAGAAGTATGGTAGAGGCCTAGTGAGATCATTCTAAGTCAAGGGAAGTATACAATAGACATCTTGAAGAGATTTGGTATGATTGATTGTGAATCCATGTCTACACCTATGGAAACCAATTTTCAAAAGTTAAAAGAGGCTACAAATAGTTTAGATCTGGTGGATCATGTAGACATCCAAATTTGACCACTTCTACATGGTCAAAATCATCTACTCCATTCATCTATTCCATTAACAGTGATTAAATAATTTATTGATCATTATTTCATTTTCTACCTAAGGTTCTTAAAGTATCTAATTAAATAAATTAAATACTTTACCTTACACCCTGTTCTTCTCTAAATTAAATAAATATGACAAATTATTTAATTTAGTCTTTTAACCCATTTGAATTAAAATAAATTTTTAATTCCTCTTTTCTCTCTCCTTGTCACATTCTCCATAACCCTCTTCTAATCAGGATTAAATTAATTAATCTGTGATTAGGATGTGCACCACTTAATCTTGATTAAGTGTCACATCCTCCATAATCTCCCACTTGCCTCTAATCTCTCATTAATTACCTTAATCATGTGTTTGCACAACCTTAATCAGAATCATTAGCCACATTTGGCTTACCTTTTCTGGTCAACCTTCCCACTTACCATTTTTGGTATGGACTCCCTTCCCCATGTGAATTTTTAATTCACATTTATTCAACCAAGGTTCCCCTCTTCCCCATGTTAATTTTTAATTCACTTTTATCTTTCCAAGGTCTTTCCCATCCCCCATGCAAGACTCTAGAAGCCTTGACTTGTCACTTCACATGTGCCAAGGGCTTCTAGAACCTTGGACTTGTCACATCACCCACATGTGAAAAATCTCCAGCTTTTTGGAGATCTCCTTTTATCCAATGAATCTTCCATTAAATGTAAATTTTTAATTTACATTTATTCTTCCCACACATTTCCCCTTTTCCCATGGAGATTTTTGAGGAATTCTAAAATTCCTCAAAAGTCTCTTTCATCCTCATTTGGGGACAAGAAGTTCCTTTTTGAGGAAATCTTCTCATTCCCCAAGGTACCTCAAAGGTACTTGTCCTTCATCCACCTCATGTACTTCCCTTCCACCTCTTGTCCTTCTCTTCCACCTCATCTTCCACATCACTCCACCCTAGGACATCTCACCCTCCACATGTCAAGATGTGAGGGCTTGTGAGTCCTCAACTCACCATAGCCCTTCATCTTGATCTTTGTTGGATCAATCCCAACCGTTGAATTCTCTAGAGAATTCAATTTGGCCTATAAATACCCCTTCAATTCATTCATTTTGGAAGGATCAAGTCTTTTGCAAATAAACTCTTGCAAAATTTCCATTCAATCTCTCATCTATTTTAGCATCCATATTGCATCAATTCATCTTGCACCCACTTCATTTTCATTTCCATCCAAGGAGCACACAAGACTTCAACATCAAGGGCCAACCAAGGAAGCAACAACATGAAGGTATAACAGCAATTTACTTGTTCATCTTGCTTTCATATTGT
The DNA here is from genome assembly GCA_007115665.2 of Sequoiadendron giganteum. Classification (NCBI taxonomy): domain Eukaryota; kingdom Viridiplantae; phylum Streptophyta; class Pinopsida; order Cupressales; family Cupressaceae; genus Sequoiadendron; species Sequoiadendron giganteum. The sequence continues at coordinate 854,384,805 of CM021101.1, read as the reverse complement.
TCATTTTCTTAGGCTAATCATTGAGGTGCCCTATTATCTTGTTGTTTCTCTTTATTGCACTATTAGTTTTATCTAACATCTCACATTTAGGAAGCAGCATTTTATTAGGATCACAGATCCTACTATGTACAAGTAGTTGATTGGATCATTGATGTATCTAGTCAATACTAGACCAAATATTTTCTATGCAGTGAGTGCACTTAGTCAATTCATGTGCGAACCAAGGAAAATACACCTAGTTGCAACAAAACATATCTTGAGATACTTGTGTGGCACAGTTGGATATGGCTTGAGATATTCTTCTGGTATGGACTTGAAGCTACATGGATATTCTGATTCTAATTTAGCAGGGTGTGTTGTTGATCAGAAGAGAACATCTATATGTTGTTTCAATTTGGGTTCTGTTATGATCTCTTGGTGTAGCAAGAAGCAGTCTTTAGTGGCACTGAGCACCATAGAGGCCGAGTATATTGCAGCTTGTGTGGCAGCCCAAGAAGTAGTGTGGCTTTGAAAGCTCCTTGTAGGATTGTTTGGACAATCGTTGGAACCAACTATCATTCATTATGATAATCAAATTTGTGTGAAGCTTTTTGTCAATCTAGTGTTTCATGACAGAAAAAACATGTTGAGATCAAATACCACTATATCAGAGATATGGTAATGAGTAAATCTATCCAATTGAGATACATTAGCACTGATGAGAAGATGGTCGATATTCTCACCAAGCCTCTCTCCAGAGTAATTTTTTTGTACTTTCAAGACAAGATTGGAATTGTGGAGAATGAAGCCCTAGCTAAGAGGGAGACTTGGCTTTAATGATCTTCTGTGATTTGTTTAATGCATCTTTCTCTATGAGAGAAATTTGAGGTGAAAGCCCTTATTTCCACCCTCTGTGAGTAGCCATTGTGGATGTCATGTTGAGTGACTCCATGACAACATCACGTGAGAGAGTTCGTGATGATTTTTCTTGTACTTTTGTTTATTCACCCTCTAGGAGTAGCCATGGTGAATGTAATGGTGAGATGGTGACATCATGTTGAGTAATTATGTGATGGGCACTTGTGCACATGTAATTTCCATATATGGGTGTAGCCATGATGGTTGATATCACGTCAAGTGACTCCATGATGAGATCCTTACACATTTGGGTGTAGCTAGTATGGATATCATGTTGAGATTTTCCATGACATTGGATAGTTGGAAGTATTCATCCCTAGCTGAGAGGGAGTGTTGATGATAAAGCAGCATCGGGATTCTACTTCCAACCCTGATTTTCTTTGTATTAAAGAATAAATTAAATGCATAGCCTATCGGCTATTTAATTTATTGAGATGACTATTGGTGTAGAGGTGCTTCACCTTGAATGTTAATTAATATTTAATTATTGATGGAGGCCAACTTCTCATTCACCACCCTTGAAGATTCATATTTTTATTGAGGCCGACCTCCTCATTTTGAATCTTGGACATGATTCTTCTCCCTCTCTTGTATATATATGAGTTGTTGTTTGTTCAAATATTATTTCATCTATTCTATTCATAAGTTTGAGTTGATTCAAGTGTGAATTCATCAAGTAAAGATCAAAGTCTTGAAGGAGACTGAGTTTATTATCATCAAGGAGTTATATATTATTCTGTGTTGGCATCAAGTTGTGGTGATGTTGCTTGGCCTCATAATTGGCCTCATTGTAAAAGAGATTATTGTTTCACATTCAATATATAAGTGATATATTGTTGTTAGGTTTTTCTCCCTCAAGTTGGAGGGTTTTCCTAGCGTATATTTTGTGTCTACTTATTTGAATTTGAATTAAAATCTATTTATTCACATTTGATCATAAAAGTATCACATAGGTGTGTTTTGTTGGCAGATTGGCTGCTATTTTTTGGTCAATCAAGGTGATCAGAAAGGATTTTATTGACTTGTTAACCCTTGTTCTTTCAATGATCTATATTTTTTCAATCATTTTTACAAGTAATGGTTCAATTTACAATATCATTGAACAATGGTTACGATATCGATATGTCATTTAGATGTTCATTGAGAGATGCAGGATATAAAAATAAATCTGATACTGGTACATAGTATCCTTCTAGTTCTATCTTCTATGCGCTTATTGATTATTGTAAGTTATGGCCTCTTTCATATGTTAGGAGCAATGAGTATTTTATATATCCAAATGAACATTTAGTGCTTGACTGTTCCTGTAGAATGGAAGAATGGTAGATATAATTGCTGATACATATTACTAGTGTTAGCGATAGGTTAAATTGGAAATTAAATTCTTATTGTACAATTTAATATGTTTGTTGATTGTCTATGCAAGCTGGTATTTTACACTCACCACAACATATAAATTCTATACTAAGGAAATTTGGAATAAAAAGAATTCTTTGTAGCACCAAATGTCTTTAATTTTCCAATTTAATCTATCACTAACAATTGTCTTCCTTTGAGGTGGTTGATATATTTGAGGAAACAAAATTGAAGAAATCATTGACAAGTGGATTGAGAAGGATGCTTTAGGAGACGTGAAGCTTCTCCACTATATACAAGCGATTCTAGTTGTCATAACTTGTATTGCAAGTGTTTGGGTCAGTTAAACTTCCAAAATTTATTCTACATTAAGAAGTTATGATATTTTTATAGAGGAGATGCTTACTGTGGTGAATGTAAAGAATTTACAATTCAATTTTCGTATTCTACATAAACAGAAACAGCTATGCATTTCATATGAAAAACCTACATGCAAACAAAAAAATTTATTTTTCCATCAATGAAAACCCTTTTTCTTTAACCAATAGTCATTCAATGCTTTTCAGAAAACTCATTTAACCATTGTTGAATGCTTCATAAAAACCCATTTAACTATCATGCTTCACAATTCCTACAAAATGGAAAAATGGCATATACAATGGCAAATATACATACCTATTGGCTAGTCGTGCGTGTTGAATGTGTTTCTCTCATTCGGCCTCCATTATTTCACCTATGTTTCCGACCAAATTGTAAAATGAAATGTGGCAAATGGTGACTTTTAGCTTTGCACACACAACAATAATATAGACAAAAGGCACCTATGCACAAAGAAAAATGATTTTTTTTTACTCTATTTCGGCCATTTTCCTTTCCCGCGTCTCCTCCCTCCCCACCCACCAAAGTGGGAAAATGCAAATGTGGAAAATGGCATTGGTAGGTGCATTTTTTCTAGCTTTTTATCGTTTCCCTCGGTCATGTGTCCTTTTTCGGTGATGCCACCTAACGACACGTGACTCATTTTCCATCAAAGTGCTTTTTGTCCACTATGTGGCATGGGGTATGGGGGGTACAATATCATGTTACATACATAGGTGATTTTTGACTAGAAGATAATTTTCTTTGACTCCTAGACAAAAATGTACCTATGTACACACAAAAATGCATGAAAACACACATAATGACATACATGGTAACATACATAACATGAAGAGATGGCATAGTGTGGGGCCTACTAGATAGATGATAGAAGTGACAAAACCAACAATAAAAGGAAATGGCATGGTTAATATGTAAGAACTATTGTTGTTGGAAAACATTGTGTTGTGGGTTTTCTCATTCTGTAGGTTGAAAGTGAAAGGTTGGAGAGCAGGTGGGGGAGATGAAAAACCAATGGAATTGAGGTGAGGGGTTTGTAAGCGATTGGGTTGTCACTTGGAAAGGGTTTTAAAACATTGTGTGGGTTGCAGATTTTGAAAAACTAGTGTTTTGCAACTTGGAATGTTACACAACACTATGAATAATCATCTCAAAAATATTTTGTTATTTAGACCATAGGAATGCAATGAAAGGCACCATTTTTAAACACCCATTTTTTTCCAACAATGATTAAAACTCTGTATGATTGTGGGTTGGAAAATACAGTGGGATGTGAGTGCATGATTTATGAAACCTTCAGCCCATTCAATGTTGTAAAATCATGTATGGATAGAGATAATCTCCAGAAAAAAAATACCTATGCACATACAAAAATGAATAAAAACATGCATAACATGAGGAGATGGCATAGTGCAGGGCCAGCCAAGACGGATGATAAAAGTGATGAAATCGGCAGACGAGAGGAAACATCATGGCGAGGAAAGCAAGGAGGTTCCCTCTTGCATCAAACTATGTTGACATTTTTTTCCTTGTGTGAGAATTTATTCATTCACTATGGGAGGGAAGGGTGTTGATGTGATTAAGACATGAATTTTAGATTGTAACAAGTATTTGTGTTCTAGGTTTTCTCATTCTGTAGGGAGTTGCAGGTTGGGGATATATAAGACTATCCAAATTCACTTTAGGGGTGATTAATCAATTGGATTGTTACTTGTAAAGGGTTTGAAAACAGTAATTGGGTTGCAGGGTTCATAACACCCAATTTTTTTGAACCTGTGATTACACATAGATAGTATGAATGTGATGAAAACATTTTGGTTACTTACACTATGAGAACCCAACTGGTTTGTGACACCTGGGTTAATTTAGGATACTTTTATGTATCCCCCACTGGAAATTATATTGGCAGTGTGAATGTATTCAACAACCCTTACTTTCAAAAAACATTCCATTTCAATATCATCATACATTTGGAACAAAAAATGCACATAATAGTTGTAGGATGGAAACACACAGGGTTGTGACTGACTTCTGAATTATTGTTCAATGAGCACTTTTTGTTATGTAGATTGTAACAAAACAATTTTTTAAAGTTTTCCTTCATATTTTATGACAACCCTTACTTTGAGAAAAAAATTCATTTCAATATTTGTTCATATGTTTGGAACACAAAATGCACATAACAGTTGCAGGATGGAAAACACACAGGGTTGTGACTCACTTCTCAATTCTTGTTCAATGACCACTTTTTGTTATGTTATATAGGTTGTGACAATAATCGTTTGGTTGTGTGTTTATAATGTGCAATATATTTATGTTAATATGAGATATATCGGTAGGCAATGCGACCTGAAGTCTTATTGTTTATGGTAGCTTTCTTATAAATGAAAGAAAAAGGTCAACATTTAAATCGTTTGAGGTCGACTATTTTTGTCATCATGGATACTTTCAAATGAATAGTCATATTAAATTCTATTTGTAATAGTAAAAATAGCATTTATTTATCTTCATCTGATTGCAAGAAAAAAAAATGCTCACATTATTTGCAATGTTGGAAAACATACTATCCCCTATCAGTTATTTTCTTGTCAATTTTTTTTGTTTCTTATGCACCAAGAATGTAAGGAAGTCCACCTTAAAAAAAAAATTCTTATGATTGAAAAACTATATGCTTTCTAGTAGTAGATGCTGCAATAAATTTTGGAACTTTAATTGTCCCATAACACTTACAACTTTTTTACATATTACAAGCAACCATAGATGTGTACCTAGAAGGGGGAAGTGGAAGAAAGAGGGAGAAAGGGTAATAATGAAATCTTCTTTTTAATGTGTATTTTGATATTTTGAATGAATTGGTTGCATGTATTTGAATTTTATGTGACATTTACATTCCTGGAATTAGAGGGAAAGGATGGAAAATAAAGTGGTGGGAACGAGCAAGTTAGTGTCCATTTGGGACAGGAAAATGTGTCTCGAGAAGGCAACAAGAAGAAAGGGTGCCTGGGGAGGAGATTGTGCACTTTCCCTTTTGAAGTACACATTTGTGGTTGATTGTGATGTATCGTTGCAGTCACTTTTTTCTATGATTTTAGAGTTTCTTTGAGATTTCATTTAGAAAATTTCATTTATGTTACAAATATGTTGCTTTTGATAGTATATTGGAAAACACGTTTTGTCCTTGGTTCTTTTAGAGGAATTAAGTGGAAGAAAGGATAATTTTGAAATCTTCTTTTGAATGTGTATTTTCATAATTTGAATGAATTCGTTGCATGCAATTGAATTTAATGTGACGTTAACATTCTTCACATTGTATGGAAAGGATGAAAAAGGAAGTGGCAATTGTGAAGAAACATCTCTAATTAAATCAAGGCCTACTTTTATTGATTCTTGACACTACCCTACTCAATTTCTTTCAGCTTTTGTGTAAGAAGAAAAAAATCGGGCCTCGATTATTAGCGATGTTTCTTGCTCTATCTGAATTTTCCTTTTCCTTCTCATCTATTTCAATTGTATTTCTCCTCCACATGCTCATAAATATTTATTCTGAAAGTTGTCTACGTTTTCAGATAGGACTTTCATCTCTCCCCCTACTGATTCTCTTTCTCTGCAATTAGATCTAATGTTTCCTTTTCCTTATATTCATATGTTAATTGTTGAATGTAGTCATTTATTCATGGGTTTCTTACAAGTTGAAGCTGTTGAAAGTTCAATGGTCCAAGCAGAGACTTCCCCGAACCCTCGTGCAAGTGGAATCACCCCACCGTTATTGCCAGGGACTTACAAAATCCTATAAGATCTTATTTGACTATCTCCTAAATTGCACATAAAATGAACTATAGTAGAGGATGAGAGAGGCTGACAATATTCATTTTCCATTTGCTCTTTTCTCATGTAATTATTAAAAAATTATGGTTTGGAATTACATTATCTCTGATCATGTAATTATTGAACAATTATGGTGTAGGATTACATTATCTTTGATCATGTAATTACTGAACAATTATGGTGTGGAATTACATTATCTTTGATCATGTAATTATTGAACAATTATCATGTGGAATTATAGTACTTTGGTATGTTTGAAGACTGCAGTCTTCTACCAATAGTGACATTGTGTGATTGTTAAGTTGTATTGTTAATCTTGCCATCAAGGCTCCAATCCCTTTGGGGTTTAGTTTTTGACAATTTATATTGGGGATGAGGTCCCCCGTTTGTGACCTCACAGGTTCATAGCTCTGGTTCAAAAGCGTTTAGTCCTCTTAATTAAAAAATATAAGACTATGTTCTTACAGATTTCATGACACTTTTTGTTGTCATGTAAAATTTCATGGAAAACAATGTCAAATTCCATCAAATAATGGTAGGCAATGCCACCTCAAGTCTTATTATTTACGGAAAACTTACTTAAAAATGTAAGCACGCGCAACTAGCACTTTTTGTTGTGCAAACTATAACAAAACAATGTATTGAAGTTGAGCTTCATATTTTTTAACAACCCTTACTTTCAGCAAACATTCCATTTCAATATTTGTTCATACGTTTCGAATAGAAAATGCACATAATAGTTGTGTGATGGAAAACACACTGGGTTGTGACTCACTTCTCAAGTCTTGTTCAATGAGCACTTTATTTTATGCACATTGTAACAAAACAATGTTTTCAAGTTCAACTTCATATTTTATAATAACCCTTACTATCAACAAACACTCCATTTCAATATGTGTTATATATTTGGAACACAAAATGCACATAACAGTTGTATGATGGAAAACACATTGGGTTGTGACTCACTTCTCAATTCTTGTTGAAAGAGCGGTTTCTTTTATGTAGACTTTAAGAAAACAATTTTTTTAAGTTCATCTTCATATCTTTTAACAACCCTTACTTTCAGTGAACATTCCATTTCAATATCATCGTACGTTTTGTGAATAGAGAATGTAGAAAAAAGTTGGAGGAAATAGAAAACACACTAGGTTGTGACTTACTTCTCAATTTTTGTTAAACAATATATTGAAGTCCATAACAACCCTTACTTTCATCAAAATTTCCATTTCAATATCAGTTTATATGTTTAGAACACAAAATGCACATAATAGTTGCAGGATGGAAAACACTCTAGGTTGTGACTCACTTTTAAATTCTTGTTCAATCAACGCTTTATTTTATGCACACTATAACAAAACAATGTTTTCAACTTCACCTTCATATTTTATATCAACCCTTACTTTCAACAAACACTCTATTTCAATATGTGTTTATATGTTTCAAACACAAAATGTACATAATAGTTGTAGGCTAGAAAACACATTTGGTTGTGACTCACTTCTGAATTCTTGTTCAATGACCACTTTCTTTTATGTACACTATAACAAAACAATGTTTTTAACTTCACCTTCATATTTTATAACAACCCTTACTTTCAGCAGAACACTCCATTTCAATATTTGTTCATACATTTCAATAGAAAATGCACATAATAGTTGTAGGATGGAAAAAACACTATATTTTCACTCACTTCTAAATTCTTGTTCAATGACCGGCAACCCTTACTTTCAGCAGAACACTCCATCATACATTTCGAATAAAAAATACACATATTAGTTGCATGATGTAAAACACACTGGGTTGTCACTCACTTCTGAATTCTTGTTCAATGAGCGCTTTCTTTTATGCACATTGTAACAAAACAATGTTTTCAACTTCACCTTCATAGTTTATAACAACCCTTACTTTTAGCAGAACACTCCATTGCAATATTTGTTCATACGTTTCAAACAAAAAATGCACATAATAGTTGCATGATGGAAAACACACTAGGTTGTCACTCACTTTTGAATTCTTTTCAATCACCACTTTATTTTATGCACATTGTAACAAAACCATGTTTTCAACTTCACCTTCATAGTTTATAACAACCCTTACTTTCAATAGAACACTCCATTTCAATATCAATTCATACATTTTGAACAAAAAATGCACATAATAGTTGCATGATAGAAAACACACTGGGTTGTCACTCACTTCTGAATTCTTGTTCAATGACCACTTTCTTTTATGCACAATGTAATAAAACATGTTTTCAACTTCACCTTCATATTTTATGACAACCCTTACTTTCAACAAACATTCCATTTCAATTTCCTCATATGTTTCCAACAAAAGATGCACATAATAGTTGCATGATGGAAAACATAGATGGTTTCCACTCACCTTTGAATTCTTGTTCAATGACCACTTTTTGTTATGCACACTATAACAAAACATGTGCAGTAGTTCAAAATAGTTAACTTAGCTCTAATGGTCCTGCAAATGTAGAAAATAACAACATTGGAGGTTGGTGAAGGAGGGAATTTGTGTAATGTGGTAGTGGATACATGACAAATAAGAAAGCTCCCACTTGAAATAGGACATCTACATACAAGAGTAACGATTATCCCCTAAAAAAAATCCAAGCCCATACAATTTTCCTCCTCACCATTCACTTCGGCCAATACGAAGACCACTTGGCTGAAAAGTGTCCCCTTTGCAGCATATGAATTGCTGCAAACTCATGCACTAGGAAATACAAATTGGATAGTTGGTTCAATTTCATCTTCATATGAAACAAGAGATAGTGGCGACCTTGTGTTTCCATTGCTCAAAAATTTGGCTGGTAATTGTTGAGTTGTAGAGGAAATGGTACGGGCTTGGATTTTGTTTAAAGGGATAATAGTTACTCCTGTATGTAGATGTCCTATTCGAAGTGGGAGCTTTTTTGTCTATTTTGTATCCACTACCGCATTACACAAATTCTCTCCTCCACCAACCTCCAATGCAGATATTATTGTGGCATCTTAAACTTTTATTATTTTTGCAACAACACCTTTGACTTTTGACCTATCAATTGTGCAACAACACCTTTGACATTTGACGTTTATCAATTGTGAAACAAGATCTTTCACTTTTGACTTATCAGTTGTGCAACAACACCTTCCATTTTTATCTTTGTTTTATCAAATTCATGTCTTTTAAATTGTAGCTCTCTTTGAACAACATTAAGCTCCTCTTCTTTTCATCGTGATAGCTTCTTCTTGTGTTTTAATTCCTTTTCTAATTGGTTAATTATAGTTTTTGTTTGTTCTTCTCCACTTTGATCATTTCCAAGTATTGCTTTTGCAATGTGTTTACAATTAGAGAATGCAAATGTTTCTTTTCACAAGCTTGTTAGGAACTTCTCTACCTTTTCGGATAAGACTTTCATGCCTCCACCCAACTGATTCTCTTTTTCTACACTTAGATCTGGTATTTACTTTTCCTTATCATCCATTTTCAATTGTATTTGTTTCATGGAATTTCTAATTAATAGAATGCTTTCCTTCATTTGTTCAACTCCACTTAGAGCATCATGTCTATCTTTCTTTGATTGCACAAATTCATACACAATAGAAAACCTTTCGAGTTAATCCACTTCTACATTACCATTTTCCCCTTACACATAATGCACATGCTCCTTCCTCCACTTGTCATGAGAAGGAACAACCTCTTCAGTCAATACATTATATATCTCATTTACTTTGGTCTGCTTCTTTCCAAGTGTTTTTAGAGAAGATTCCTTCTTTTCACTACACTTTCCAATAAGCCCCCATTTTTTTTATTACTACCATGTCATACAATTCTCATAAAAAATATTTTTCAGATTCTGTCGGATTTCTTTTAGGAAAAGGGAAAGAGTTTTCAATGTATTGAACACTTTCAAATGATAAAGGGAAAAACATGTGGTAATAATTTTTTCATGTTTATGGACATTTAAATATGAATAACATCAAACATATGCAATACAAAATATCTTTCATTCAATAGATTTGTTTCAAAACAATAGATCTGGTTATACAACTATGTGTGGTTTGTTATTTTTTACAACACCCTTTGTTTTATAGTATGTAGTTTTACAAAACAGTATTCATGTATTAAACAGTAATAAAGAGTGATAAAAAAATAGATTAATAAACAACAATACAAAATACCATTCATTCAAATGTAGTGTTTGAAAAGAGTAATACATATAATAAAAGCTGAAGTTTTAGTTTCCGTTTTTTATTTAACAAGCCTTTCCACATCCTAATCAGATTCACTCTTTACATTTTTTGTGTTTACATTTGTGCCCTCATTGGAATGGCAGGTGCATTCTGCACCAAGCCACTCAATAACCCTTTCATCATTTGTTGAAACCGGTGCGGTGTTATCAAGCAGTGTATGGAGGGCAAGATACATCTCTCGTATTCCCACTTCAATGTGTGGCTAAACAACATTACCATGCAATCACATTTCTTGGAAAAATGATCACCCTGATGCTCTATGTTGTTGCTAAATATTTCTTGAACACGCCTCATATCTAAGGATGATTGAAGGAATGAATGTGGGAATATGCCACCAATGACGTCGAGACCCTAATCAACATCATATCTTTACAATGCTTCGTCAAGATGTTCGTGATTGATCACACAGCTTCAAACCTATTTTGCATAGAGAATTTGAACTAGAATACGGTTTGTCAACAAGTCCAGGCAGTTTGATAGGAACCCGCAAGCTACATTGACCTCTGAATAGGGGAGTATAGGTTCGGTGGGCTTCAAAAATCTACCAACCTTGCGAATCACATCCTCCAACGTCTGTCAATTGAATTTGAAAGAACAACGCAACCTGCCCATACTAAAAAAACTGTTAGTGTCTTCCTGATTGTCATGGGGAACCTATCCGATATGAATTCTCAAGTTCAGCATTTTTAGTTGTATTGTCAAAAAATAGGGAAAAAAAGTCAGTAACAAATAGCACTGCAGGCATCTACAAAAAACTATTATTTACTTCCAACTACTAATTCAGCCACTTGTTCAAAAAACAAGTAAATATTGCAATACATCTATGAAAACAAAATCTCTTAGTTACATCAATCCTGTTTTGTAAAACTACAGATTGGAAAACATGAGGTGTTATGAAAACTGCAACCCACTCACAGTTGTATAACTAGATCTATTATTTTGAAACACTTCTGTTGAATGAAAGATATTGTGTATTGCATATGTCTAATATTCTTCATATTGAAATGTCCATAATGTTGAATCCCTCTTGTGCTATTTTGTCCTTGATGTCACTTTGTGATTCTCTAGCATCTTGATGATTATCTTCTCAGTTGATCTACTTTGTTGATTGGCACATTTACTTCACTATTTATATTATCTTGGTGGCACTGATCATTTAACTCCATGTTCAGATTGCAAGTGACTATTGAGGTATTCTAATTACTGGTTATTTGCTCCATTGATAAGGTGATACATTTCTGGTTTAACATTTGTGTTTCAGTACTTCACTTGATTACAAGTGACTGGCATGATCAGCTCTTTTACAGGTTGATTACTTATGCTTAATCAGTTACAAGCATCTTGATATTCATCAAGGTATACTTCTCTTTCTTCAGTCAGTGGCATAGGTTTGAGGAACAATCTTTTTATTATTTTGAGCAACTCAGTTTTCATCTCTTGGCAAATTGGCTTTAATGAATTCAGTTAGGGTTTTTTGTATGGGAGAATGGCATTCAGAATCTTACATAATATCTATCTTTTATTACTCTTCTTAAGGCATTGGATATTATATTATTGTTGAGCTTTGAAAATGAGATTCACTCAATCCATTCCTTTGCATATGGCATTGTGAATTCATCATGCAAATTTAGTCTTCATGTCTTTGGATACCATTGATCATATTATAGCATTGAATTTCAAATGTGATGGCAATTTATTTTAATAGTTATCGAATTGTTATAATGCCTTTCGACATGCTTGACTTTGGTAAGCCACGGCTAAAAAAGGTCTTAACGTGGTACCACTGGCAGTTAAGCTAGTGATCGCGGTAGTGCGGTGGAAACCGCCAACGACAAGCAAAACAGCTACTGCTACACTGCGATCTATCAAGACGTTAACCGTGGTAATGCAATGTAAACAGTTAGTGGAAAGAAAAAAGGTACCTCTATACTCCAAGTAGTCTAAAGTTTGACCGCGATAGTGCGGTGAGTGCTATTAGCAGCAAGTAGACAACTACCGTTGTACCGCAGGCTGTCAGAAGTGAAACCACAGTAACACAGTAGAAACAGCTAGTGGTTTACAAGGGGCTACCGTTGTACAGTGGGTAGTCCAAAGGGAGACCGTGGTTGTGCGGTATGGAAGTGGATTTCAAAGGGGTTTGAAACCCTACTCTGGCCACCATCATGATAGTTTTCTTTCAGCCATTTCATTGAGAAATCTGCAGGGTTACTAAACTTTGACAGCGTAGATGGAAGATAGAAATACCATGACAATGGTCGTCTCACCTGCCAGTTTCTTATCATCAATTGGAAGCTCGAATGGGAAAAGAGCTCGAAATGTTTGCTCCAAATCTTGACTACATTTTCTAAAGGTTATCATATCAGTTTTATGAAACGTATTTTTAAGTTTGTGGGTCATCTTGAAAGATAAAAGTTTCTTCAGTTACTTATCTAGAATCATTGATAACTGTTATCAAGTGCATGATTACCTATTTTTGGTTACATTGTTGTTTGGGGTTTTAGTTATATCTATTTTCAACAGCAGCTTCATTGTCCAATTTTCCTATTAAATATGTATTTCATTAATACTGCTTGGGAGTAAGCACTGCATGTGCAGGTCGCTTGTGGAGAAAAGTTTCAGTTACACCTCTATTTTCAGAATAGTTTTTCTATCCTTGACAGAAAGGAAGAATCCTTCACTTATGTTCTCTGTAACATCTGGAATTGTTTCTTGATAGTTGTACTGTAACCTGAAAACAACCTTGAATAATTTCTGGAAAATGTTATTCGAGTTGTACTTGTAATACTTTCAAAATGTAATGATGTTTTCAGTAAAGAGACAAAAATAGAGAGATTAGGGTTCTATCATGTCAGAAAAACAAAACTTGAAACAAGGGCATAACTATTAAGACATGTGAAAGTCTATTCAGTTTCTTGATGCTGAAATTTTGGAAAACATAGTGTGTAGTCAATTTGTGTAGTTTTTGAATGGGAAAAGGTTGAAAATCAAACAATGAGAAAAGAAAGAAAAGATATATCAATGTAATGCAGTTTGTGATGAAATATTGTATTGTCACTGAAACTAATTTATTTTCCTCAAGCTGTATCAAGATTAGATAATGTATGGAATTCTAAAGAGTCAATTTTGACTCTTGAAAATTCTATGCTTTGTCTATCAAGAGGCACTTGACAGAAATAAGTGAAACAAAGAGACCCTTTGTACTATAGTACATTCTATTGAATATAAGGAAAGGGGTTGGTGCTCCTTGAGATTGGTGTCTCTAAACAGAGGGGTTGGTGCTCCTTGAGTCGGTGCTTAGAAATCAGCCATTGAGGCTTTGTCAAAATATTTATTGAAATGAAAGCTTGAAAAAAGCAGCAGGTTCAGGAGTGATTTTTCTACCACAGGAAGGTTTTCCACTCAGCATATCTTGTGTCTATTTGTGTCTCTATGATTTATTTTCTTCAATTCTTTACTGCTTTAAGATGCAATGTTACACTACTCATTTCAGTTTATATGATTGCATTTGAATACATGAATGACACTATCATTGATAAATGGGAACATATGTATGGTTCTTTTCAGTTTCAATTAAAATTATTTAAGAAGTTATAAACACTAATTCACTCTTAGTGTATTTTCTCTCCAACACATAAACATGAAAAATTCATTACCACATGTTTGTCCCTTTATCATTTGAAAGTATTTAGTACATTGAAAACTCTATCCCTTTTCTTGAAATAAATCCAACAAAATCCGAAAAATATTTGTTATGAGAATTGTATGACATGGTAGTAATAAAAAAAATACGACATATTGAAAAGTGTGTATCGAAAAAAAGGAATATGCTCTAAAACACATGGAAATAAGTAGACCAAAGTAAATGAGATAGATAATTTATTGACTGAAGAGGTTGTTCCTTCTCAATAAAATTGGAGGAAGGAGCATGTGCAGTATGTGCAAGGGGCAAATGGAAATGCAGAAGTGGATTAACTCAAAAGGTTTTCTATTGCATATGAATTTGTGCAAACATTGAAAGAGAGACATGATGCTCTAAGTGGAGTTGAAAAAATGAAGGTAAGCATTCTATCAGTTAGTAATTCCATGGAACAAATACAATTAGAAATGGATGATAAGGAAAATGCAATACCAAATCTAAGTGCAGAAAAAGAGAATCAGTTGGGTGGAGGGATGAAATTCTTATTTGAAAAGGAAAAGAAGTTCCTTAACGAGCTTGTGAAAATAAACATTTGCATACTCTAATCATAAACACACTACAAAAATAATACTTGGAAATTCTCAAAGTGGATTAGAACAACTAAACACTATAATTAACCAGTTAGAAAGGGAATTAAAACATGAGAAGAAGTTGTCACGGTGAAAATAAAAGGAGCTTAATGTTGTTTGGAGAGGGTTGCAATCTAAAAGAAAGGAATTTGATAAAACAAAGACAACAATGGAAGGTGTTGTTGCACAACAGATAGGTCAAAAGTGAAAGGTCTTGTTGCACAACTGATAAACGTCAAATTTCAAAGGTGTTGTTGCACAATTGATAGGTCAAAAGTCAAAGGTATTGCTGCAAAACTAATAAAATTTTAAGATGCCACAAATATAGTTGCATTGGAGGTTGGTGGAGGAGGGAATTTGTGTAATGTGGTAGTGGATACGGAATAGACATGAAATCTCCCACTTTGAATAGGACATCTACATACAGGAGTAACGATTGTCCCTTTAAACAAAATCCAAGCCCATACCATTTCCTCCATAACTCAACAATCACCAGCCAAATTGTTGAGCAATGGAAACACAAGGTTGTCACTATCTCTTGTTGCATATGAAGATGAAATTGAACCAG
This sequence comes from Sequoiadendron giganteum, assembly GCA_007115665.2. Lineage (NCBI taxonomy): Eukaryota > Viridiplantae > Streptophyta > Pinopsida > Cupressales > Cupressaceae > Sequoiadendron > Sequoiadendron giganteum. Next base: position 854,369,265 of record CM021101.1, on the reverse strand, counting down.
CTATCCAATTTGTATTTCCTAGTGTATGAGTTTGCATCAATTTGGATGTTGCAAAGGGGATGCTTTTCAACCAAGTGGTCTTCGTATTGGTCGAAGTGAATGGCGAGGAGGTGAATTTTATGGGCTTGGATTTTTTTAAAGGGATAGTTAACTTGTTGGCCATCAAAAAGAAATGCAAGATTCTTAGAAGCATCTAGGGGCATCCCCCACTATGTTTTCCAACCAACAATTATTCAATGCATTTTGATTTACCATCATATCACGATTTTAAATCCCAAATTTTAGTCCACGAAAGAGTTGTAATCAATTTTTTAGGTGAGTTTCATGAAATTCTTAAGGTATAAAAAACACAAGAGTTTCATGAGAACCTTTTTTTCTACATATAATTGCAAGTTGGAAAACACTACGTGATATACAAATAACCCACTGTATTTTCCAGCTTGCAATATGAAGGTGGACTTAAATACATTGTTATAGTGCATAGAACAAAAATTGATCATTGCAGCAAGCCATTTTATTGTCTTACAAATTAATTGTGTTTGTGTATTTATCAAACATCGAATGATATGTTTGAAGACCATAGTAATATAAAATCTAAATATGCTTGAAGGTGTGTATGATATTTTGTAGTGGGATGGGGTATTCAAAATATAAATCTTAATCAAGCGAGAAAAACCATAATCCTAGCATTCAAACTTATACCCAACTCATGTCACCGTCTATGTCATCCTTTTTATCCATTGACAAGGGAACGCAAAATGTATTCCATGTTGAACCAACAACTATCCATCCTATTTCACCAAAGGAACACAAAAATTCACCCTATAAGGAATACAATACCCGATGTAAAATTCTATTTCACAAAATGGTAGTTGTAGTCTTCTAGTTCCACCCACTTTCACCTCATCCATCCCATGTTTATCTAGCTCATCCATTTCATGTTTTTCCACTTGCATAGCACCTATAGAAATTCAACCATGTCACACACTTGACCTCATTGATCGAAAGAATGGAATCATAGATCCCCCTTTTACATGAAAATCAAAATACTCCCTCTCATGATCCTAGTTCATCTCATCATTCCATTCCATGTCATGATGCCATACCATCTCATGATTGAAGTATGTCAACTCCATACCATAATCATCGTGTATAAATTCATTAAAAAAATATTTCCATCCATTTAATAAATCAAGACCCTAAAGGTATAATCATTTCCCTCACATATCATGATAATCCTCAACTTTGTCAAGATCCCATTCATGAACCACAAACATATAAGCTTGGTTCATCCACCTTTATAAAAGTTGGTTTTCTCATACAATAACACACCCCTTCATGAGTTCCATTTACTTGCACATCCTAATATTAAAACACATTTAATTTCTTATGGCCATGGTTGCATACCTCCTTCTTAAGATGCTGGTAGCTCTGTCAAACACAAGAGGCCTCCCTTTACATCAATACATCCACCTCCTCCATCATATTCACCATCTATATTTGGATTGTATCCACAAACCCTTCCACCAATCATGTGCCCATATGTTCCTAATGCATATCCCTAGGTGCCCTTTCAAGAAAAACAAAGGCACATAGCCTTGAATTCATTCCGACACCTTCCACTTCAAAATCCTCTCATTTCATAAAATCCTTCTATGACCTATCCAAGCAATTGAGATACCAAACAAGAAATTCATAGATCGAAGAATCCACTAAAACCTAAATATCATCATGTCTCAATAAAAATACATGCCCAAAAAATGAAAAATATGCTCCAAAATCAAAAGAAAAACACTTCCAAAAAAAATGTAAGGTGCCTATTAAGAAAAAATGAAAGTGTTGGGTATGTGCAGGATCATGATGGGCCAAAAAGTGGCGATATCTAAGTGATGATCGCCCATGTGGCTGAAGAAATTTTGTTTACCCAAAATTGATGAAATGAAAAGGGTTTTTAAAGGAGATTCTCAGCTTTCCACCAATACAAATTATGCTTTACTTTGAATTTAATAAATAATTATTATTCATTTTCTATTTGAATTATGACTAAAGTCTTGATTGATAGGTTGATTGACAAACATTTATAGCTTTAAAATGGTATCACATTTTTTGAATCCGAAACATGTGTCACATTCTATGCTTTGCATACTATAGGATTAAAAAAAAAATAGAATTGAATTTCATGAATTTTTGACCAAATTAAGGTGGTTAGACATACAAGTGTTTATATTTTTTAAAATTTGTAAAAAAAATCATAATTAATTATTTACTTGGAAAAAATTACAAAAAAATATGCATCACATCGCGACATGAGTCCCCTACTTATATCTAAAATATTATAAAAAAAAATATTATCATTTTATTGTGGTTAGGGTGGTCAGACAAACACCTACTTTTTATTTTTCCCTGAAATCTAAGTACTACTGCATTGAAATTTAAAATTTTCACCAAATAGATTTTAAAAAATAAATAAATAAACCTAGTAGATTAGAAACTACATTAAATTTTATAGAAATTATATTCTTACATATTTTTGAAATAATATAGATAACTTATTCAATTTTTTACATCAAGTTTCCTAACTCTGATTTTTTGAATTTTATTGCCTCTTAAGAGCCTATTTTTTCCATGATGATCCTCCAAATACCTGGCTACAAAGAAAAATCAAAAGTGGAAACAATGTGGCTTCCAAAGCAAGAAAAAAAATGCATGCATTCAAAATAAAAAAAATTCAAAAGTTGGTATCCCTACTTGCTAATCCAAAAGACTCCATTATTCCATCATCATGCATTCCTCCATTATTCATCCTCTAAATCCATTTTTCATCCTTATATGCCCAACTTTATTATCCCAACCCACTCTCAATCCTTCAACTTTCACCACCCTTTAAGGTGTGTGCCAATGTTGTTCTTTCCCACATTCCCTCATAACAACTCCATTCCATACTTTCATCCAAGCTTCATCCCCCATTCCATAGATTTAACCCAATTCGTTGCATGAATCTTTAACCCTCTTTTGCCTACCCCTATCCATTTCATTATCTTTACCAATTTTCCTATCAATGTCTTTAACTCGGAAAATGTTAGCCATGTTCTATAAGAAACATTTAGTCAGTGGGATACTATCTTCTGCAAGGAGACAATTGAGTCCTCCATTCATATCCATACACCTTCATCAGCTTCCAGTTCCATGGCCATTCATATCCATTAATATCCACTAGCTTTCACATCCATGCATGTACCCTTGCTTGTACACTGGGGGGCAAGACTTTTCCATTCGTACGATACATTATTGATTATCCTATGTCCACTTAGCCATCATATTCCTTCATTTATATTCCATGATATCCACCTTATCCATCCGCCTTCCTTTGATCTTGCATAAATTATTGGGGCAAAATAGCAATAAATTGAATCTAAGGCATGCTTTATACCATGTGTGTCTTCCATCGTCCATATCACTTGTCGTCCATCTCATGTTTCATTTCATGTCCATTTATCTTCCATTTCCATGTCATGTCGTTATAACTTGTCATACCTCTTACCATGGGGGGATGTTATTACTTTGACATGCCATCTTTGGAGTCCTCCATAGGTCGTCTACTTCTCCTTTGTATAAGAGAAAAAATTTTGTGTTCCCTTGTCATTGGTTCCCTCCACCCATAGCATTCCATATCTTGATCCATCTATATTCATCCTCCATATAGGGTGTATCCTTACATGTCCTATCATTAACCCATATCATTGATCCCTATCCATCCATCTGTTCTCTGGTTTTCAACTTGACTAAGGAATAAGATCTTGTTTATCATTATCATTTAAATTATTATTTATCATTGTGTTATAATTGTTGGGTAACACATTTAAAGAAACCATAAAATCTTTAGCATACTAAAAAATTGGGCTAAATACTGAGTCACAACCCACTATGTTTTCCATCCTACAACTGTTTAGTGTGTTGGTCCTTATCATATGCATTAGCATTTGCATTTTTTCATTATCATGATCTTGCATATTTATCATTTTCATATTGTGTGCATGACAACTTGTGCTTTATCTTAACTCTTATTTGTTGTCTCCATCAATATCATTATATTTTTATATCTTTTCTTTTCTTGTCACATTCTGAGGAAGCTTGAGGATCTCTACACCTCGTTGTGTACAAAGGAGAGTGATGAAAGGGGCATGGGTATTTCTTATGTGTGTGTATCGAGTCAGTCGGCCCTATGATGATTACAAAAATCATAACTGATAACAAAGGGTAAATCGTTCCACTCTATGGTGAAAAAAATGATCACTTCCTACCCTTTCCATTCCATTCATTTCCATATCTAGCCTTCCATATCCTTTCCTCCCATATTGAATACATTTCATAAGCCATTTATATGTTTTCCTTGAATCACATCAATGTGTTGCACTCCTTTCTTCTTTGGATCCACCTAGGTCATTCATATTTGTAAATCTTGCATATCATTTTCTATCTACAACTCAAAAATGGTGAATTGATAGCATTTCCATTCCATTCATTTGCATATCCATCCTTTCATACCCTTTCCTCCCATACCGAATACTTTTCATAAGCCATTTATATGCTTTTCTAGCATATAATCAATGTGTTGCAATCCTTTCTTCGTTGCACCTAGCCAAGTCATTCATATTTCTAAATCTCACATATCATTATCTATCTACAACTCAAACATACCTTCATCTATCATAACAATATTCACACCATACTATACGAAGAACAATATGAAGGAAATAACAAGTTTATTCAATTAAAGATTGAGGGCAACAACCAATCAAGAGTCCATGTTGAATGTGAGTTTGTTTCATTTCATGCATGCATTATCTTCTAGCTCTTAGACATAGTTGAATTTTACAGTTGGTGTTTATAGATCTCAAGTTTTCACATGTTCATATATAAGTCTGAAATATGTATCTTCTTTCTTGAAAAGTGTTACTAAAGTGTTCTTAGTTATTTTGATTGATAAACATATGAGTTATAATGTTGTGTTCTACTTGTATACTTGAAACAGACCACATGTCTTATGTATAATTCAACATTTTTCAGACATGTCTACGTTGATGTTGTTTGTCATTGATGTGAAAAGGTGTCTAATGCCAACTAGATGTAGACTGAGTTGCTTCATTGTGTTCTCATGGATTGGTTTCAAAGAGATTATTCATTCATTTTTTGATCTACAGCCAAAGTGGTTGTTGATATTCATGTCAAATTCCTTGTTGTTCACTCATTACTTATTCACATGGTGTTGGTGCAAAAGGTATTGATAGTTGTTGCAAAATTTTGATAGAGTCATTTCATGACAAAATCAGAGGTATTGAACAAGTAATCATTTCACATTCATCATTCACATTTTATTCCTGATGGCTAATACATTTTGATATTGTGACTCTAAGGTATTCGATGGATAGGTTTTTGGCATAAAGACATGATTGGTGTTTTTTGATGAGATCTTCATGCTTATGCAAGGATCTAAACCAATGTCGAAATCAATTTTTCATCAAAGGTATATGGTCACAATGAAAGGTTACAAATCAATACATGTTTTGAAGCCCATTAAGTTTGTTTGAAGTTTTTTTGTGTTCTTTCATTGCTTGCAAGTTTGTTCTTAAACTATATATGAGGTTCATTATGCAAATTTTATAATAGGTTTACTCCCATATGGAAATTTTCAGTATGCTTGAGTGTAATTAAAAGTTTCCTTTTAAGGGGTACCTGATTGAGTTCATGTGATTGGATTTTTTGGGTTGTCATTGATAGGTTTACTATGTTCAATGATTTACTATTATGCTTTGATATATTTTTTGCAAGCATGTGTACCTTATTCAAAACCACCTATTATAGTCTTTAGCCATAGAAACAAGGCACTCAACTATTTGATTAAATGCTTTGGTAGACATGTATGAAAATTGTGGTAGCATAGACAAGGCAGTGAACTGTTTCATAAAATTCCTCAAAGAAATCTGGTCTCATGTTGATGGAATGCCATGAAAATCCATATAGCAGGAAGGCAGCAATATGGATTTTCATGGAATTTCATCACCACATGACCACATTTCTTTCAGGAATTTTATCAAACACTTCACTGCCTTCTCTATGTTGTTGCTTACCATTATGCTTTGGTAGATTTTTCACAAGCATGTGTAGCTTGTTTAAAAGAACCTATTTTAGGATTTTAGCCATAGTAGCAAGGCAGTGAATGGTTTGATATAATGATTTGGTAGACATGTATGAAAAATGTGGTAGCATAGTGAACTGTTTCATATAATGCCTCAAAGAAATGTGGTCTCGTGGTGAAGGACTTCCATAGAAATATGGATTGTCATGGCAGTCCTTCACCAGGGGACCACAATTCTTTGAGGCATTATATGAAACAATTCACTATGCTACCACATTTTTCATGCATGCCTACCAAAGAATTCTATCAAACTGTGCATTGCCTTGTTGCTATGGCTAAAAGCCTAAAACAGGTTATTTTGAACAAGCTACACATGCTTCCAAAAAATATATCAGAGCATAATAGTTAATATGGATTCTCCTGGCTTCGAACACCATGGATAAATAGTAAATATGGATTATTGAAAAAATATATCAAAGCATAATTATAAATATGGATTGTCATTGCATTCTAGCACCATCATCTTGGAATGCCATGACAAGCCATAGACAAATAATAGAAATAGTTCATTGCCTATACTATGGTGTGTCATGGCATTCCAATCACCGTGGAGTTGGAATGTCATGAGAACCCATATTTACTATTATGCTTTGATAGTAAACACCTGATGTTTTCCAACAAGCATATACATGCACAATAAAATTGGAAGTTGGAAAACACAATGTGAGTTGAGTATGTGTCTGCCAAAACAAACTGGCAACCCATAGATAAGAAATCATACACAAAAAAAATTCATTGCCTTGTCTATGGCTTGTCATGGAATTCCAATCACCATGGTGTTGCAATGCCATGAGAATCTATATTTACTATTATCATTTGATAGTAAAAACCTGATGTTTTCCAACAAGAATATACATGCACAATACGATTGGAAGTTGGAAAACACGGTGTGAGCTGAGTATATGTTTGCCAAAACACACTGGCAACCCATAGATAAGCAATCATACATAGAAATAGTTCATTTCCTTTACTATTCCTTGTCGTGGCATTCCAATCACCATGGTGTTGCAATGTCATGACAATCCATATTTACTATTATGCTTTGATAGTAAACACCTGATGTTTTCCAACAAGAATATACATGTACAATATGATTGGAAGTAGGAAAACACAATGTGAGATGACTATATGTCTTCCAAAACACACTGGAAATCCATAGAGAAGAAATCACACACAGAAACAATTCATTGCCTTGTTTATGGCTTGTCATGGCATTCCAATCACCATGGTGTTGCAATGCCATGACAATCCATATTTACTATTATGCTCTGATAGTAAACACCTGATTTTTTCCAACAAGCATACACATGCACAATATGATTGCAAGTTGGGAAACATAGTGTGATCTGAGTATATGTCTGCCAGAACACAGTGGCAACCCATAGATAAGAAATCATACATAAAAAATAGTTAATTTCCTTGCCTATGTAAATCGACCTTTATATAGTATTGTCCAGCTTATGTTGAACACTATGCAATCAACTAATCAGGTTGACTAAGATTTGTTCATGGAATCTATGATTGTCCTAATGCAATGCATATCCATCATAAGTTCAAAAAGTTGCAATGTACAAAGTAGAAAATTCAACCTCCTAGGACTTGAAATAATACCCTTATGATACTAGTCGCAACAAATGCCCATTAACTTTTTGTTATTCCTTAGGTTGGAGATGTCATACACTAAGCCTCCATGATTCTTGTTCAGAACTGCAAGTTGCCTTAGACTGAATCTGCTTGGATAATTCTTCATTGTATTCTAGGATGTTTGAACAAATCCGATTATCAATGATTCAAGGACATGCATCATACTATCAACCACGTGGTTGATCAATTGGATATCAAAGCCAATACTAGAACCTACACAGTTGAATGCTTTGATTGAGTACTATTCAATTGGGACTATTTCAGTTTACAATTTTTCTCTTGCTTCAATCCCATTTGGTATGTGACAGATTAATTTGTGTTTCTATTTTCATTTTTCCCTTCTTTGGAGGGTTAATATGTATCTTAATTAGATGGTTGTTATGTAGTTGTACTAGTTATGGCTATTGTTTGCTCATAGCCATGGTTCTTTGTATTTTTCTCAACAACTTTGATTCAATAAAAAAAAAAAATTATGCTATGTAATTGTTCAAATAGACAAATTTCACCAATGAAAATTATGTAACTACAGAATCAAACACACAGAAATAAAAAATGCAATAATATGTGTTATTACAATTCTACAATATAAATCCATTAAGTTAGTACTACAGCAGCCCAAACCTGATATCAAGTTGACCTTTAATCAGATAATTTCCTAAGTTATGTCCTCAATCATAACCACAACTATACTTCACATCATTGTTGTACCATGCATATCAAAAGAAACACATTTCTATACAAAAAGATAGAACAAGCTTATCATATGTCACAAAGACAAATGGAACTCATATTTCAAGGATTTTTTCTTGTGACGTAGATAAAAAGGATTGTTGCATAGAAAGATGGTTAAATCTAATCTAAGAAGAATAAATCTAAATCAAACAACTAAGAACTAATCAAATGAACTAAAACAATAAAAAATGATAATATGAAACAGTCTCAATGAATATCAATCCACCTCTTCGAATTATCTTGATTGTCCTCCATTTTTCTGTATCGGTATTCTTGCCCTCAAATTTTTTGTATGTATGCAAGAATAGCCTAGATGTATTGTCTAATCAAAATATCAAATATTATAAGCTCTTATAAAAATTATTGATTTTGGGAGGAGGAATAATGACAATGACAGGTCAATTTATAGAAATTGGGTTTTCGAACGATCGGCTCAGATTCAAAAGAGAGATCAACGATCAAGATTGATGAATTCCATGTGATGTGATTTTTGTGTCAATTAGAACATGAGTTAGGAAATTCTACAAGATAAAGATTAAATTAGAATAATAATTTAATTTGGTGTTAAGACTATTCGAAAATAGAAAGAACATGAGTTCAAGATTAAATAAATGATTTAATCTTTAGTTGAAAATCTTCGAAAATAGAAGAATTAGACTTTGAATGAAAAGGATAAAGCTAGAACTTGGAGAATGATCTATTCGAATGCACACATAAATTAATTAATTAAATAAAGATATTTAATTAATAAATATGCTCATGCATATGAGTTAGAACTAGTTAACTGACTGGTTGTGACGGAGAGTCATTTCACAGAGACGACCAGGTATCGAATTAGGAGATAACTGGTGGATTTAAATAGGTATTGAGTCAAATGGTGAGTGAATAATTAGATAAATGGATGATAGAAGAATGTGACAAAAACAATTAATTATGAAATGTTAATTTAATTCAACATTTGAAATTGAAAGATTTATTTAATTGGCTATTGAAAAGGTTAGTTAAATAATTAATATTTAATTATAGTTGAAATATGACAAAGGGGTTAATTAAATAATAAATTATTTAATTATGAAAGAGAATTAATTAGTTAGTGACATAATTAAACAAATATATGATTTATTTAATTAATCAAAGTTGAATAAGGGTCATAATAAATTAATTAAATAATTAAGAAGTTATTTAATTAATAGAGGAAAGATGTGTTTAGAAAGTAATTAAATAATTAACATTATTTAATCATGACCATGGACATTAGAAAATTATGTCAAAAATGTTGTTCGCAGGCCTAGACCAATTTTCGGTGTCTACAATTTGCCCCTCTTTGATACAATGTCGTTTCGATGTTGTATCAAAGAAAATCATTAAAATATGCCCTGATCGTGCCCTAGCATGAAATAGGTTAGGGTATGCCCCCTCGGGAAAATTGAGAATTTTTTGAAAAAAATCAAAAAAATCAGGAAATATTCTTGATAAGTCAATTTGATGGCTAGAAATGCTACGGAGTTGACAAAATTATATTTGGAAAGGTTAGGGACGTGTACTGTTCAATTGAATTTGGAATTTTATGCAGAAAATAGACAAGGTCAAAAGGAATGCCACCCAAACCCTAGGTATAAATAGAAATTAGGGTGAAAACCAAGTCATTTGCACCCTTAAGATTTGAAGAATTAAGAATTTAGCTTTGAGCACTCGGTGAAAATGTCTCAAGTTCCCTAAACCCAGCATTGCGGATATCGGATCCAGAACTTTCGATGGCCAACCGAAGTAGGACCCCTGGTATGTACCCTAAAACGAACTCTTGAATTTTCATTTTGCACATATTTTTAGGCATTTGAAACTTAATTTTTCAGATGCGGTTTTTCTAGTTCAACACGTATGTGTTCATACGCAATGCATCTTCTTGTAGAATGACGCATATTTCAAAATACGTCTAGGCATTTTTAGGTCATTTAGGAATTAGACACATTTTTTTTTTCATGCATCGCATCTGAGTTTATGCATCACATATGAGTTTAGCTTAGGCACATGTAGGATAGTGAATCCCATTTGATAATTTGAATCACATATGCATATTATGCAGGCAGTTAAGTTTCACTGCATATGAAATTTGTAGCACACATTTTCTTGTTTGTTTGAATTGAATGATTTCACAATGCATTTGAAATACGAAATGCATATGCCTTGTTTTGTGATGCATGTGTAATCTTTCATTGCATATGTTTTAGAACGGTGCATTTGATTGTCAAATTTTTGAAAAAAAATTCTGATAAAAACTTGAATAATTTTGACGTTTGACATCTTGGTTGAATGCACTTTGCAAGTTATCTTAGATCCTATTTATACCCTGGAGTCACGGTCAGATACGTTCGAGCTGAGAGATTGATTAGTGAGCGTAGAGACATGTTTGTTATGGAGACTAGGACTTCATCATGTGTTGACCATGGCCATGATTCGAGCAAACAGAGGTATGCTTACTGCCCTATGTTAGAGATGGCATTCAGAGACCTCATCGTTTCATTTGCCTATTGGTGAGGCAACTGTCACCCTAGAGGATGTGTATAAGATACTTAGATTTCCCATCAAAGGAGAGAGGGTGATGTACGATATATAGCATGGATATAGCGAGATTAATAGATTTTATGTATTTGACGATATTAGGAGGTTAGGTATAGAGCATGATGAGATTATATGGAAAGTGTTAGCTAATAGATACGAGTGTATTGATTGTATACTATGTACATTGATTGGTGGGATAGTTCTTCCTGACTGGTGGGGTAATGGATTTCTTGTCGGTGGGGAAAGATGTTAGTCGGGATGTTGGAGAGAGAGGTTGTGTACGCTTGGGGTCCTTGTTTGTTGGGCATGCTATATTTTCATCTACATGATAGTGTACAAAGATGCATAGTCGATGAGCTGTGGGAATACTCTTCTCATGGTTTGGGCATGGGAGTGTTTGTTGTGTTTCGTCCTCCTGTTGCTACGAAGCAGGCAGCTAGATCTCCTTATGTTTTTTGGTATACATGAAACATTACACAGAGTCACGTAGGAGATATAGGTTTTTGGAGACATGAACTTGACACATTGGTTCAGTTTACATGGAGGCCATACATGGATTGTGAGAGATGGTCAGATGAGGACAAGCATTTACCCTACTATCAGCAGACACAGTACCTGATTGGGAGGACTATTTCTAGTGTGCATATAATAGAGAGACATTTTCCAGACCATGCTTTGAGACAGTTTAGTGAGGTGCAAGATGAGCCTAGAGGGTGAGTAGATTTTTCTCGATCATCCAGAGAGGTTCCTTTATGGGGGCCTATGATACCAATGGCTACTGCAGAGACAGAGATTCAGGCTTTATAGCCTTTACACTAGGGATGGAGAGGCGGAGCAGCGAATCCTAGGACTACAACTGCATATCATACCTAGTGGGTAGAGCTTTGTCTTGTGCCTTACATAGATCTAGATCAGTCAACACCAGTGGAGAGATGAGGGAAAGGATTGAGAGGGTGGTGCAGAGGTAGACTTGGTGGTAAAGGTGGTGACAAAGGTGGTGATAGAGGTGGTTGTAGAGGTGGTGGCGATGATGGTAGAGGTGGTGGTGGTAGACGAGGTTGGCGGGGACAAAGAGGTGGTCAGATAGGTGGATTATCACCTATCCAAGAGGCTGGGGCTGAGGATGTACCGATGTTGGACCTCAGAGGTGGAGCAAAGGTGGAGGTTGGAGGTGAGCATGTTGTCAAGGAGGCAGTAGAATAGGAGCATGCAAAGGTAGAGATTGACAAAGAGGACCATGCAAAGGAGGAGGAGGCTGAGAGAGAGTATATGGACATTGATCCTCTTGGCATTCTAGTACGTTATGGAGAGGACGATGCGGAGGACGAGATACCCATGGAGGAGCAGGAGAGAGAGCTCCGAGATCAGATAGTAGAGGGGACACGTGATGAGGAGGCTCCTAGAGACAGCGATAGAGAGGAATTGGAGGAGAGACTGAGAGTGGTTACTGTAGAGCAAGATGCTTTACAGATGGAGAGAGACAGTGCTCTTATGGAGAGAGATCAGACAGTAGCTCAGAGGCAAGAGATAGAGCAGTAGCTCATAGAGATCAGACACCTTTGTAGTGGTACTTCATTTGTTGTTTTTTCTCATGAGCTAGTTAGATTAGTAGAGAGGACTTCATATTAAAGAGATTTTTATGAGTCAGTGGTGCCAACTAAGAGATGAGCTCCTAGCTTTTCAGAGGTTCATAGTTAGAGATCACAAGGCAGGAATCAGACTAGGACATGGAGTATAGAGGGTGTGGTAGGACCACCGAGGGCAGGTCCATATGACAGGTCTTCCACCTCATAGAGAGTACCTCTGAGGTAGTTTCCTCCATGTTCACCACATGGGAGTAGCAATAGTGGGACACATTGACACTTTCATATTTGTGGACATTGTATTTTGATCAGAGAGAGCCTGCGAGCTCATTTTTATTTATGTATACATTTTGATGTTGTACTGTGACACATTATTTTGAGTGATATCTATATTCACCTTGTCGGCTTCCATATTTGATAACTTTGATGATGACATGCCTCTCATGTATCCCCAACTTATTGACTAGGATCAATAAGGTACACCCATCTTAGACATATTCGAGAACGACAAAGCAATAGTTCAGTTCATGGGACTTCGAGAAGGCATACCAAGAGGGGATCATAAGGCTAGCTTTACCATAGACTTGGATGATAAAGCATATTTTGGGGAGTATGTTTATACCTCTAGTCGCAAAAAATGAAAATAAAAAGAAAAATGATGAAAATGAGAAAAATGACAAGTCCCTAGGTGAAAACTGAAAGTCGCCTTTGGACGAATAAATAGTAAAGATAAAGGACGTATCCAAGGGCGAAAAACTCTTTGAGATACCCAAGGATGGAGGTTTAAACATTCTCCCAGTTGCACAGGAAAAGTCACCAATGTTACTAGAAGATTTTTTGAAGTCGACATAAATACAGAAGAAAACCCTTGGGTAATATATTTTGCAGCATCTTTTATAGAGACAAAACAACCTAAGATTCGAGACTTCTTCACAAAGAGAAGAATAAACTTTACATGGTCATATGCAGACATGCTTGGGCTAGATCCAAACCTAATATTACACCATCTACCATTACAACCAGGTGTTTATGGTGTTTTTTGCACAACAACAACTCAGACAGAATATGATATCCTATCTCTCTTGAAAGGTAAATCTCTATGGGAAAAAAGATAACCCCAAGGTCTCTAATGTCAGGTCTTGACAATGCAGTGAAACAACTCAGAGATAATGTGAAAATTTTGGTAATCACAAGGGGCCTTACAAACAAATACTGGATCTTCAAACTTATCAGATTTTGCAATATATTGATACTCAGATTCTTAAATGTAACCCAGATAATAAAATAAATAGCAAAAGATAAGAGTTTAAAAGAGACCCTAAGATTAAAATTACTCCTAAAATCAATCACAACAATGATGAATGCTACAAACAGACAAATCTCCAATAAAACCAATTTATGCTTAATCAAGGACAAGCCTGCAATCTACAAAAATGGTGCAATCTTCTGAGGAAGCTGAAGATTTTCAAACTATGAACATTCATCCACATACCCAGTAAATGGTGCAATGTAAACAAACATCCATAATTGAACTTACCACAAAATAAGGCCCAGACTAACTTTACATAGCAACTTACAATCAACAAATTGCCAAAAGTATGGACCGGAGATTGATCAACATCATTAACATTTCACCATTATCCTGAAAGAACTGAAAACTAACATCTAACACTGAGAATCAAGAACAAGAAACCATAAAAATTTTGAAACATAACACAATGTTTGCCAAATCAACAACCCGTTTGCATTATCTTCTCCAACATTACATATCAATTTCTAGTCTTTCTCCTCTCCTACAACTACTAACTTGCAGAATCTAACCTCTAACTTAGCCAATTCTGGCTTTGCAGTCTCTAACCAACTATTCTCTAACCTTTTCTACTAACCTTTACAAATGAGAAGGCACTAGCCTTTTATAGATATTACATTTTTAAATCAAGGCCCAGGATTAAATTCAATCCAATGGCTACAATTAATCCCCAAGAAACCCTAAGAATTCACATTAGGGTTTCAAAAATGTGGTACATCATCATCCAATAGCACAAAAGCAATTACATCCAGAAATCAACAATCTGCCACCTTAATTTAATAAAAAAATATGATTGGAGAGTGAAAACAGCATCACACGTCACTCCACGTTTGAAACATATCTTCCAACTATAGACAGGTTGTGGCACAGATACTTATGTAGGTGCATTTTAAATATTTTCCAGATTTTCCTCTTGGCACAAATCCATATGCAAATCCTCCTTTTTTAATTTAATCCTGAAAAACAGATATAATCATTAATAGCCCACATGTGAAAATCCAGCCAAAAAATATTAAAATTAAGCATAAATAAACCCTTGGAAATTTCAACTCTTTCATAAAATTTTGGAAATTTAATCCTTTCGGAGTTCAGGAAAATCATGACAGGAAGTTCGGAAAAATCCGCTAGGAAGGGAAAATCTCGAAAAAATCTGGAAAAATCCAGACTGGGCAGAAAATCCCAAAAAAATCCTAAAAAAATTCGGACTAGGCAGAAAATCCCGAGAAAATCCGGATCGGGTGGAAATCCCTGAAAATGGCAAAATTCGCCAAAATACAGACTGAGTGGAAATCCCCGAAAATGGCAAAATTCACCAAAATCCGGACCAGGTGGAAATCCCCGAAAATGGAAAAATTCGCCAAAATCAGGACTGGGTCGAAATCCCCGAAAATGGCAAAAAATCTGGAGGAAAACTTCGAAACCCCATAACTTTTTTTCCTGGATGAATTTTCAAAATTTTCAAAAAGAAAATTAGCCTAATTTTTCGTCCTCTATCCATTGGTGAAAAAATATTTACACATCACATTGAAAAATCACTATTAAAATCCCCATTTTTTAAAATCCAAGGCCCCAAAATGTTTCAAAATACCACCCCCATCAAACCAAATCCGGACTTAATCCCAAAATAACCTCCAAGAAGAGAAAAACTAGAAATTGACAAAGCCAAGGTGCAAAAAAAAGTAGAAGAAAAAGAGGGTCCTTGCCTCTAGTAGTGCGTGTGTGCAAAAAGTGCACAACAAATGGTGACTCTGCTAGGAAAATGTTTTAGAGCATTTTGATGACAAACTAGAATCAAGAACCCAGAATCTCTGGTTTTGATCCTCATATCAAGTCAACCAAAAAACTAAAGTTTCAAAATCAATGGACAAGCTAGTCTTTCCTGTGCTGGAAATCCAATTGTGTGCAAGTGTATAAATTTCCCTCCTTAAGTTGTTGCAAGAAACCAAGTTCAGTCATGTTAAGCTACATAAAGATTCTAACTTCAAAAGCAACCTGGATAGAGCCTCGTTGCCAATCAGGCATCCATAGCCCTGACAAGGTTATCATTGTGATTCTCCTAAACATAGCTCTATTGCTAGCCAGGTGTCCATAGCCTCGATAGAGATATTCAAATCCCCCTAAAAGGTTGAACTCACTTTCTTTTGATATTCAATATTTTCTTTTCTTTTCTTTTTTTTCTTTTTTTGATATTTCTTTCCATTCTTTTCATTTCAACCTGTAAGCAATGAAGCTCACACTTAGGGTTGAGAATCACAGTGGCACTGAAGTAGAAAAATAAGATTTTTCACTTAACAAGACCTCGCAAAGATCCTATGGCAACCTCATGATTCTTAAGATGTGTGTAAAATGTAAGATTTGAGCACATTCAAGAGCTAATTCAATCCAATGACTTGTCCACTTTAAATATTTAGCACATATGACACCGAATAGAATATTTCCACCAACATATCCTTGAAGGATGATTAGAGTTTGTAAAAGGAATACCAAAAACAGTCCCAGATAAAATAATTGTTGTTGTGCAAATAAGACACTCCCAACAGAAAGCAGGGGAAACCAAGCTAAAGAAGAAAAGCAAGCAACCAAACCGAAACTAAAAGAAGCACAAAAGCCAACCAAAGGCAAAGCAAAGCAATCTAAACTAAATCCATCTATCCTAAAGAAAACCCAAAAAAAAAAAAAAAAAAAACTTAAAGCAAAAGAACAGCGAGGCAAGCTGCATTTATTCAAATCAACACTATGTACAAAGGGACTCAAAATGACTGATGATCAGACAAGGTGAGTTGATACCCACACCTATTTTTCTTTTCAACTCATGGACAAGTAATAAGGTGATAGTAGCAGTCCTCAAGAATGCAAACTCATCCTTATATTCATCAAAATAAACCTCAACAATGCAACATTCAAATTCAAAATTCTCAACTGGAATAATCAGTAATTGAGGTAACTCTTTGAAACCATGACAAATCCATATGCATGTTGTCTTCCCCAAACCTCCATAATCAAAATGATAAACTACAAAATTTTCAGCAAGGAAAGAAACAACCTGGTGTGGTGCTTGTTCAGACTGAATGTTAAATTTATTGTCCTTCAATCGTGCAGAATTAACATCCATGAGGTCAAGAGGTCTCAACTAATGATGTAATATTCCTCTTGCATTTGAAACATGCACAACAAAATCAGTGTCATCAATGAGCAATTCAGGGTGAAAATTAGATTGAACAAATTCAGAATTAACATCATGGAACTTTTCACCTATTTGAGTATCTTCATAAGGAATTAGTGATGAAACGACATAAGCTTTCTCATGCATGGAAAGTTTCTCAGCAAGATGTTCATCAAGAGGCATGATAGACTGATCCTCAAACAAATTTTCACCTACAACCATGTTCTCAATTTTGACTATAATATACTATTTTCAGCATCACTCAATTTTCCTTGTGCGTCAAAATGAACCACATTAGCTATCCCATCATTAATGCATAAAATTTGTGAATCTTCAATATTCAATTCATCAATAGATGGACAAAGAACATAATTAGATGAATAAGAAGACTCCCTGAATTCTTTGGTTGGCACATTAGGGGAAATTTACATTAAAAAATGGGCCTCCAAAGGATGACATCATTAGCTTTTTAAGTTATCAAAAATCAACTGAAAGATGACATCAACCTGTACGGTAACATCATCCAAAATAAAAATAAAATTATTTATTTTATAAAATAAACTTTCTAAAATCTTATGAATTAACTCATGATGGTTAATTTAACGCTACATATCTTATTCTATCTCATTCATCTTTCTAAATATAAAATATTCTTTTTGTTTTTTAGATTTATATTCTAAAGTTCTATTATAGAAATTTTTATATTTTCAAAAAAATCAAATTATTCTTTAAGAAAAATACTAATCATATTCTTTTAAAAAAAACTATTTTTTTATATTTTTTAAAAAATATTTTTATTCTATCTCATTCATATTATTAAATTTTTAATATTTTTTTTGTTTTTTAGATTTATGTTCCTAAGTTCTATTATAGAAATTTTTATATTTTCAAAAAAATATTTTTATTCTTAAAAAAAAAGCTAATGATATTCTTAAAAAAAAAAATAAAAATTTATATTTAAAAAAATATATTTTTATTCTTTAAGAAAAAGCTATTTTTTATATTTTTAAAAAATATTTTTATTCTATCTCATTCATCTTTCTAAATATAAAATATTATTTTTGTTTTTTAGATTTATATTCTTGAGTTCTATTAAGTTCTATTATAGAAATTTTTATATTTTCAAAAAAATATTTTTATTCTTTAATAAATCTAAATCTATAAAATCATATATATATAAAATAAAATACTAAGTAAAAAATAAAATATCTAAAGTTACTTTTACTTTGCCACTTTTTAAATAAATAATAATAATTTAAAAAAACAAATAATCAAGAAAAGAAAGTGAACTTGACTTTTAAAATAAATTATAATAGAAATATAAATTACCAAACTTGAGTTTAAGAGTTTTTAAATAAAAAATAAATAATGAAGAAAGTGAATTTGAGTTATTTAATAAATTATAATAGAAATATATGTTACCACTTTTAAAAAATCATGGACTTCAGTTTTTTAAGGAATTATAATATAAACATGTGTCCCCACTTAACTCATGTAGTTAAGTAAATTATAATTTTTATATTTAAATAATTTGTCTTTATGAGATAATTTTTGCTTTTTTAGAGTTCCTTAGGAGGCCCATTTTTCATGCAAATTTTCCCTAATGCAAGTTCAAGCTTGTAACTGTAACCCTCAGGAACATCGGCCCCTTTATCAACAGCATTAGTTCCTTCAATTTGCTTAATGGGACACTCATCGATAATATTTTGAAGCTTCTCAATTGAAATCTCAACCTCCTCTAGGGCTACCCCAGCATTTACTGCTATGCCTTTCTCAGATCCAATGTTAGTTGACTCTTCTACCGGGCATCCTTCGGTAGCTTGTTGAAATTATTCTATTGGAGACTCATTCTTCATAGTTTGATGCACATCCTTTGTATGATCTGACAACCAGACCTGCTCTTCCACCTCTAGTGGACCATTTTCATTCTCCTCATCACTTTCAAAAGATTGAGCTATAGATTCTTCATTGTATGCATACTCTGTTTCAGCACTTTTGTCTTGTTTTTCTTCTAGTCCATTCTCTTCGCTCTGTGGAAATGGTGCATGATCCACCACCAAGACCGATATGTCATAAGGATTAGCTAGTACTATCTCCTGTCCACTCAAATTATTGTTGGTATGTTGGATCTTCTGTTGGAAAATAGATGCAGTAGTCTGAAATTCTTGACAGTCTAATTCAAAGTGTTGGTTAGTGTTATGAAGCCTACACCATCCAGATAGAGCTGCTTCTGCTAGATATACACCAACTACAGGATTTTCTTGATTTTTTGGATGCTCCAAAGATGTTAGGACTCCTTCATTGTCAGGCCTTATATCCCAAGTCCTATTTTGATGTGGTAGTTGCCTTCTATCAAATGTTGGCCCTAAGGGTTGATCTTCAAAATATTGTCCCCTATTGAGATTCTGACCCTAATCTTGATCATGATTGAACTGATTTTCCCTTTGGATGACCTGAGGTCGGTTGTTTTGGTTCCTTAGGGAGGTGACTTCGATGGACAACTTATTTACTAGCTCTGTGAGTTCATCTAGCCTCCCCTTATCTGCTTTGTCTGATGGAGGAACAACACCAACTGAATCTTGCATACAAACAGAATGGAACCCATGGTTCAAGGATTGGTTAAATGTCTCAGAGCTTTGCAAGTAATTGGGTACATTAGCTTGTTGGTGAGAGAATGCAAGTGGATTCACATTCGAATAGTAATTTGGCATGGGTGGGGTTTGATTCAAGGGTTGACTTGGGTGTGAAACCAAAGGCAATTGAGGAGTTGAACCCAACATAACTGTTTGACCAACTAATGGCACGGGTCCAGACAAGTGTTATCTCAAATTTGTGCTCACCTTAATAGCCACATCATAAGCTTCAAGCAGGCTGTCAGGAGGGTTTTCTCTCCACTTCACAAAGGTAGATGTCAAATTATCCAAAGCCTCATAATAAACCTCCTTGGTAGAGGCATCATCCATAGCATAAGGGGGTTGCAACCTAGCATAAGCCCTATGGAACCTATTATTGAAAACCCCTATTGGTTTGTTTGCCTCCCTCTTTACTCTAGTAAACTGCAAATAAAGTCCACTGGAACTAATTGGGACCCCAAATCTCTGTAAAAATGCAATCTCCAACTGAAGCCAAGTAGTGATAGACCCAGCAGGAAGATGGTTATACCAATCGAATGCCTCACCTCCTAGAGAATAAGGGAAAAGTCTGCAGGCAACATCCTCATGATTAATTCTCCTATCCTGGAGGGTAATTTTAAAAATCCTAACATGCTCTTCAGTAGTCCTTTTGGGATCATTTGTGTGAAATCTAGAGCAAAAATTATCAGGGTTCTTTGGCATAGCATTATAGTTGTTGAAGAATAGAGGGGACGGGTTATTGGCCAGGAAAGCCATTGGTGCAGGTGGGAGCGATAGTGGTTGATTTATGACTGGTTGAGGCTATGGAACAGGAATTCCTTCAAAATCACAGGAGGATGAGGATGATGAGAATGAAGATGATGGGGATGATGGGATTGGCTAGGTGGATGATGATTCTCCCCTTCTTCTAGCCCTTCTTGACCTAGTAAGGGTCTGCAGCTCTTGAAATTCTTCCTCTCTTGGAGTAGATCTGATTCTTCTTCTAAACCTCTTAGGAGAAATGGCAGAAAAAAATTGATCTAGCTTATGTATTCAACCCTCCTTCTAGCGCCAATCTGTTGATGGTGTTTTCTGCACAACAACTCAGACAGAATATGATATCCTATCTCTCTTGAAAGGTAAATCTCTATGGGAAAAGAGATAACCCCAAGGTCTCTAATGTCAGGTATTGACAATGTAGTGAAACAACTCAGAGATAATGTGAAAATGCTAGTAATCACAAGGGGCCTTATAAACAAATACTAGATCTTCAAACTTATCAGATTTTGCAATATATTGATACTCAGATTCTTAAATGTAACGCAGATAATAAAATAAATAGCAAAAGATAAGAGTTTAAAAGAGATCCTAAGATTAAAATTACTCCTAAAATCAATCACAACAATGATGAATGCTACAAATGGACAAATCTCCAATAAAACCAAATTCTACAAAAATGGTGCAATCTTTTGAGGAAACTAAAGATTTTCAGACTATGAAAATTCATCCACATACCCAGTAAATGGTGCAATGTAAACAAACATCCATAATTGAACTTACCACAAAATAAGGCCCAGACTAACTTTACACATCAACTTACAATCAACAAATTGCCAAAAGTATGGACCGGAGATTGATCAACATCATTAATATTTCACCATTATCTTGAAAGAACTGAAAACTAACATCTAACACTAAGAATCAAGAACAAGAAACCATAAAACTTTTGAAACATAACACAATGTTTGCCAAATCAACAACCCGTTTGCATTATCTTCTCTAGCATTACATAAAAATTTCCAATCTTTCTCCTCTCCTACAACTACTAACTTGCAGAATCTAACCTCTAACTTAGCCAATTCTAGCTTTGCGGCCTGTAATCAACTATTCTCTAACCTTTTCTACTAACCTTTACAAATGAGAAGGCACTGGCCTTTTATAGATATTACATTTTTAAATCAAGGGTCAGGATTAAATTCAATCTGAAAGCTGCAATTAATCTCCAAGAAACCCTAAGAATTCACATTAGGGTTTAAAACATCATTCAATAACACAAAAGCAGTTACATCCAGAAATCAACAATCTGCCACCTCAATTTAATAAAAAAATATGATTGGAGAGTGAAAACAGCATCACACGTCACTCCACGTTTGAAACATATATTCCAACTATAGACAGGTTGTGGCACAGATACTTATGTAGGTGCATTTTAAATATTTTATAGATTTTCCTCTTGGCACGAATCCATATGCAAATCCTCCTTTTTTTATTTAATCATGAAAAATAGATATAATCATTAGTAGCCCACATGTGAAAATCCAACCAAAAAATAATAAAATTAAGCATAAATAAACCCTTGGAAATTTTAACTCTTTCATAAAATTTCAGAAATTTAATCCTTTTGGAATTTAGGAAAATCATGACAAGAAATTCAGAAAAATTGGCAAGGAAGGGAAAATCTCGAAAAAATCCGGACCGAGCAGAAAATCTCAAAAAAATCTGGAAAAATCTAGACCGGGCGGAAAATCCCAAAAAAATCGGAAAAAATCCGGACTGGGCGGAAAATCCCGAATAAATCCGGAAAAATCCGGACCGGGTGGAAATCCTTGAAAATGGCAAAATTCGCCAAAATCCGGATCGGGCGAAAATCCCCAAAAATGGCAAAATTCGCCAAAATCCAGACCGGGTGGAAATCCCCGAAAATGACAAAATTTGCCAAAATCTGGACCAGGTGGAAATCCCCGAAAAATGGCAAAAACTCCGGAGGAAAACTTCGAAACCCCATAACTTTTTTTCTTGAATGAATTTTCAAAAAGTTCAAAAAGAAACTTAGCCTAATTTTTTGTCCTCTATCCATTGGTGCAAAAATATTTACACATCACATTGAAAAATCACTAGAAAAATCCCCATTTTTAAAATCCAAGGCCCCAAAAAGTTTCAAAATACCACCCCCATCAAACCAAATGCGGACGTATTCCCAAAATAACCTCCAAGAAGAGAAAAACCAGAAATTGACAAAGCCAAGGTGCAAAAAAAAGTAGAAGAAAAAGAGGGTCCTGTGCAAAAAGTGCACAACACCAGGTATTAAGCCCGTCAAACAGAAGTTAAGGAAAATACATCCACAAATTGTTTTACTGGTCAAAGAACTTAAGAAACTATTGGATGTCAAATTCATAAGATCCATAGACTATGCAAACTAGATTTCAAATCTTGTGCTAGTGACTAAACCAACTGAGGGCATGTGCATTTGTACAGACTTTAGAGATATGATCAACAAGGTGATCCCTAAGGATGACTTCCCTTTATCGAACATTGACATGATAGTAGACCTTACAGCACGATACGAGATGATATCCCTCATGGATGGTTTCTCTAGGTATAACCAAATCAAAATCACAGTTGAAGACCAACACAAGATAGCTTTCACATGTCCATGGGGAACATACTGCTGGAATGTTATGCCTTTTGGGCTTAAGAATGAAAGAGCTACTTATCAACGTGCAATGATGACTATTTTCCATGAATTTGTACATACTCTCATGGAAGATTGTGTTGATGATATTATAGCTAAATCAGTAACAAGGGCAGATCATTTGAAAGTTCTAGACAAGATATTCTAGAGGCTAGAAAATTACATCAGACTAAATCCAAAGAAATGTGTCTTTGGAGTGAAATCAGGGAAACTTCTAGGATATATCATTTCTAGAAGAGGCATTGAAGTAGATCTAGAGAAGGTAAAAGCTATTGTAGAAATGCCTCCCCCAGTCAGCATTGGTACACTAAGAACACTATAGGGAATATTACAGTCTATTAGGCACTTCATTATATAACTAGTAGACAAAATACACCCATTCCAACATTTGCTCAAGAAAGAAGTACCATTTGTATGGAAACTTAAATTTCATGAAGCTTTCCAATAGATCAAGGATTATCTGCTCAATCCACCTGTGTTAATGCCACCTATAGATGGTAGACCTTTGATACTATACATTTCAGCAACTAAGTCTGCATTAGGAGCTCTTCTTGCACAAAATGATGATCAAGGTCATGAAAGGGCAGTGTACTACATCAGTCATACCTTGGTGGGATATGAATTAAATTATAGTAACATAGAACGTGTCTATCTTGCGGTAGTCTTTGCTACTCAAAAACTTCGGCGCTATATGTTAAACCACCAAACCATGTTGGTCGCAAAGATTAATCCCCTCAAATATCTCCTAAGTAAAGCAACATTAACAGGCCGATTGGCTAAATGGGTGATGGTTCTTAGTGAATATGACATCCAATATGTGGAGAGGAAAGCTATAAAATGACAAGTAATTGAAGATCAGTTAGCGGATGCACCCATGAAGGCAGACCATCCTTTAGTGGTAGATTTTCCTGATGAATTTATCTTCAAAGTTGACACTAGAACCAAATGGAAATTATACTTTGACGGGTCACATACTAAATGTGGTTCAAGAGAAGGCATACTATTTGTTACAGCTCAAGGCGATACTATTCCTAAATCATTCATAATTGCTTTCCCTTGCACCAACAACATAGAAGAGTATGAAGCTTTAGTGACAGGACTAAGAATGGAAACCCAATGGAAGATTAAGATTCTACATGTTTTTGGGGATTCTCGGCTAGTAGTCCGGCAAGTAAATGATGATTATGACACTAAAGATGAGAAAATTTCCCCCTACAAGTGCATGGTCGATAGTTTCAAGCAGTACTTTGATGACATCACCTTTCAACAAATACCACATATTCATAACAGGGCAGTAGATGATATGGCAATTGTGGGTTTGTTGCACTAAAAGATGGTTAAATCTAATCTAACAAGCATAAATCTAAATCAAACAATTAAGAACAAATCAAATGTTCAAACTAAAACAATAAAAACTGATAATATGAAACAATTTATCATTGAATATCAGTCCACCTCTTCGAATTATCTTGATTGTCCTCCATTTTGTCGTATCGGTATTCTTGCCCTCAGATTTTTTGTATGTATGCAAGCATAGCCTGTATGTATTGTCTAAGAAAAGTATCGAATATTATAAGCTCTTCTAAAAAGTATTGATTTCGGGAGGAAGAATAATGACAATGGCAGGTCAATTTATAGAAATTGGGTTTTTGAACGATTGACTCACATTCAAAAGAGAGATCAATGATAGAGATTGATGAATGCCATGTGATGTGAGTTATGTGTCAGTTAGAACATGAGTTAGGAAATTCTACAAGATAAAGATTAAATTAGAATAATAATTTAATCTTGTGTTAAGACTGTTCGAAAATAGAAAGAACATGAGTTCAAAATTAAATAAATGGTTTAATCTTTAGTTGAAAGTCTTCAAAAATAGAAGAATTAGACTTTGAATGAAAAGGATAAAGTTAGAACTTGGAGAATGATCTATTCGAATGCACACATAAATTAATTAATTAAATAAAGATATTTAATTAATAAATATGTTCATGCATATGAGTTAGAACTAGTTAATTGTCTGGTTGTGATGGAGAGTCCTTCTACAAAGACAATCAGATATCGAATCCGAAGATAACTAGTGGATTTAAATAGATCTTGAATCAGATGGTGAGTGAATAATTAGATAACTAGACGATAGAATAATGTGACATAAACGGGTATGTGCAGGATCATGATGGGCCAAAAAGTGGCGATATGTAAGCCGTATGATGGCCCATGTGGCTGACGACTTTTTTTTTACCCAAAATTGATGAAACGAAAAGGGTCTTTAGAGGAGATTCTCAGCTTTCCACCAATATAAATTATACTTTAGTCTGAATTTAGTAAATAATTTTATTCATTTTCTATTAGAATTACGAATAAATTCCTGATTGATAAGTTGATTGAAAAACATTTATAACTTTCAAACGGTATCACATTTTTTGAATCCGAAACATGCGTCACATTCTATGCTTTGCATACTATAGGATTAAAAAATAAAAATTGAATTTCATGAATATTTGACCAAGTTAAGGTGGTTAGACAGATGAGCTTTTATATATTTTTTAAGTTGTAATAAAGAATTCATAATTAATTATTTACTTGGAAACAAATTATAAAAAAATATGCATCACATCAATAAATGAGTCCTCTACTTATATCTAAAATATTATAAAAAAATATTATTATTTTATTGTGGTTAGGGTGGTTAGATAGAGACCTACTTCTTATTTTTACCCTGAAATTTAAATACTACTGCATTGAAATTTCAAGTTTTCACCAAATAGATTTTATTTGTTTAAATAAAGGTCTAGTATTGTAGAAACTACATTCAATTTGCTACAGATTCTATTTTTACATTTTTTTTAAATAATATAGATAAATTATTCAATTTTTTACGTCAAGTTGTCTAACTCTGATTTTCTATCTTTTTATTGCCACTTAAGGGCCTATTTTTTCCATGATGATCCTGCACATACCCAAACAATTAATTATGAATTAAATGTTAATTTAACTCGACATTTGAAATTGAAAGATTTAATTAAATAAATAATGATTTATTTAATTGACTGTTGAAAAGGTTAATTGAATATTAAATAATAAATATTTAATTATAGTTGAAATATGACAAAGGGGTTAAGTAAATAATAAATTATTTAATTATGAAAG
The DNA here is from genome assembly GCA_007115665.2 of Sequoiadendron giganteum. NCBI lineage: Eukaryota > Viridiplantae > Streptophyta > Pinopsida > Cupressales > Cupressaceae > Sequoiadendron > Sequoiadendron giganteum. The sequence continues at coordinate 854,342,848 of CM021101.1, read as the reverse complement.
AGAATTAATTAGTTAGCGACATAATTAAACAAATATGATTTATTTAATTAGTCAAAGTTGAATAAGGGTCATAATGAATTAAATAATTAAAAGGTTATTTAATTCATAGAAGAAAGATGTGTTTAGAAAGTAATTAAATAATTAACATTATTTAATCATGACCATGGACATTAGAAAATTATGTCGAAAGTGGTGTTTGCAGGCCTGGACCAATTTTTGGTGTCTACACTTCTGTCAGGATGTGGAAAGCTAATTTTGTTGTCATGTAAAACAGGGTCATAATTGGGAACCAATAGCATGTAGCAGTATTAAATAGTCAATATTTATTCTACTATACACCCTCTTGCATGGACACATTGGATATGTGTATTAAGTTGAAGATTAGAAATACCTATAGATTATCCTAGTTTGAGCTTAGCATGCCTTTAAATTCAAACTCCATATCAATACAACAAAGAAAGTTTAGTATAAGCTCTGATGTCTAACTTGCACATTTGTATTCTAGATTTACAAATTTCTTCTGGTAGTCGAAACAGGAAATATGCGACAAATGGTGCAATGTTTGGAAAAGAGATCGAAGAAAATAATTAAATTAGTTTATAAATGCACCCGAGACTGGAGGACTAGTTCCGTCAACCATTTTGCATGCATCACACAGAGAAAATAACAATATAAAAAAAAACAATGTAAACTAACCCCATAAAGCGATAGATTTATTTCAAAATACTAATCATTTAATTCTAATGCAAGAAATGAATCAAAATACTTAACACAATCTTTGAATCTTACCAAGGATGATATGGGTTGCTTCCCAATCCTCAGCCCATAAAGTTCCAGAGTTATCACAAAAAACTAATAGTAATATACTAATCTTGTCATTCTAATGCAAGCAATAAAACAAACAATGAAAATGGTCTTTCAATCTTATTTGGTCATTATGGGTTACCTTCCAGTCTGCAGCCCTCAAAAAGAATAAAAATGCAATAGAACAAAAACATTGAAGTGCACAACAGAGAATACACTTCTAACAATAATTATGGTATGACATGCATGGAAGCTTAGACAACACAATGTGCAATGGATTCTCGTTGTTAGCTTTAATGAAACCATAGACCATAAATATCTACAACACTCTAATGAAAATGGTAAAATACATATATAAGATAATGGATAGTGTAATTGCAAGTTGGAAAACACGGTGTGAGGTGAGTATATGTTTGCTAAAACATAATGGCATGCCATAGATAAGCAATCATACATACAAACAGCTCATTGCCTTATCTATGGCTTGTCATGTCATTCCAATCACCATGGTGTTGGAGTGCCATGACAATCTAGATCTACTATTATGCTTTGATAGTAAAAACACAATGTTTTCCAACAACCATATACATGCAGACTAATTGGACGTTGGAAAACATAGTGTGAGGTGGGTATATGTCTCCTAAAACACAATGGCATGTCATAGATAAGCAATCATACATAGAAATAGTTCATTTCCTTGTTTATGGCTTGTCATGCTATCCCAATCACCATGGTGTTGGAATGCCATGACAATCCAAATATACTATTATGCTTTCATAGTAAACACATAATGTTTTCCAACAACCATATGCATGCATAATGTGATTGCAAGTTGGAAAACATAGTGTGTGGTGAGTACATGTCTGCCAAAACACAATGGCATGCCATATATAAGAAATCATACATAAAAACAGTTCATTTCTTTGTCTATGGCTTGTCATGTCATTCCAATCATTATGGTGTTGGAATTCCATGACAATCCAGATCTATATTATCCTTTGATAGTAAACACACAATGTTTTCCAACAACCATATACATGCATTTTATAATTGCAAGTTGAAAAACATAGTGTGAGGTGAGTATATGTCTACCAAAACATAATGGCAAGCCATAGATAAGCAATAATACTTACAAATAGTTCATTGCCTTGTTTATGGCTTGCCACAACATTCCAATCACCATGAAACCACATTTATCTGAGGCAATTTTCAAACTGTTCACTACCTTGTCTTTGTTGTTGCTTACTACTATGCTTTCATAGACAAGGTAGTGAATTGTTTGAAAAAAGGCCTCAAACAAATATGGTCTCTTGGAATGCCATGACAACCAAATGCAATTTGCATTTGCAATCATCACTCTAGTATGAATGAATTAATATCTTTGACAATAGTATATGGTTGCATAGGTGGAGTTCCCTATAGTTGTGGGTATAGTTTCACAATACATTGTTGATAACTCTACTGAAGATGACAATATATATCTGCAAGAAAAATTGCATTGCTTGTTAACTAAGGTGTTTCCCACTTTCTAACAAAATTTGGCTAGGGGGTCTCCATTTGCAAATATCACTCTAACTATCTGCAAGCCTTTAGGGAGGAACTAAAAGAAGAGAAAAAGAATAGGGTGATCCCACAAAGCTGGTTTACAATTTTAGAGAGGAACTGATTTATGCTGAAATCACATATTTTTAGAAAATATAATGATTTAATCCTTTAAAAGCTCGATTTTAAGGATTCCAATTGAAGAGGGTTTGATCAAACCACCTTAGATCAAACCCTCTTGGATAGAACCTCGCTAGTTTTAAACCATACCTTTAAATGAGTCTCTTTTACACCTATCAAAATGCTCATAAAAAATCACTTTTGATTTACCTTTTGGGGGATCAAATGAATTCATTTAAAATTTATTTCAAGTGATTATGGTAGTCCTCAAAATTATCTATCCCATGAATATAACTTTAATATGTTTTGGTTTTATTATGTATATGTTTTTTTAGTTTTATTAAACATAGGTTTTGTTGATGTTATAGCAGCTATGGTCTGCACTTCCTTTGCACAGTTTACAAGAAGAAGTACATGAATTAAATGAGTAGCCTTCGGCTATTTAATTCATGATTACAATATTTACTAATGAAGAGGGCCGACCCTATTTAGTTTGCATGCCTTGGTTACTATTTGGGCCGACCTTATTATGGTTATTATATTTATTATGTTTCCTTTATGTGGGCCGACCTATCTTGAAGAGGCGCCACACTTGTATAAATACAAGGTCTTATTTTTCATTGTAATCATTCATTCATCAAGTCAAGTTCGCAATTCCTTAAAGAGCAGAATTCGCACCTTCTAAAGCAACAGATTTGATTTAAGGAAGATCTCATTCATTTGTTCATCTTGCATCTAGGAAGAGGTGTGATTACATTGTATCAAGTTGGTCATTGTTGGGCCGAAGTTGTAATCAGATTTCTGCTCTCATTCTACTATATATAAGAGATTCAATTGCTGGGTTTTTTCTCCCTCAAGAGGAGGGTTTTCCCAGGGTATCTTGTTGTGTTCATTGTCTTATATGTTGCAAATTTATTAAGTTCTTTCATTGTTTAATCTGATCTAAGAAACACTAACATGGTATCAGAGCGGGTGTGAAAAAGATCGTGATCAGATTTTGTCAGTCTATCTTCTAAATTTCTCAAGATGGTGAACGGTCTGAAAATTGAGGATAGACTTGAAGGGATTTCGAATTACACATCATGGAGGTTTAGGATCATGCTCACTTTGGAAGAGAATGATTTGGCTGAGTTCTTGAAAACAAAAGTTCCTGAACCTGAGGAGGAAGAAGAGAAGCTACAGTGGAGGAAGAAAGACACTAGGGCAAAGAAAGTGTTGGTTGATTCCATCAAGGATCATGTTGTATCGATCGTCTTCAAATTGGATACAGCAAGAGAAATGTTTACAACCTTGAAAGAGATGTATGAAATCAACAACACTAGTCGTGCTCTCACATTGAAGCAACAACTTCATCATGTGAAAATGGCAAAAGGAGAATCTGTCATTACATACTTCATGAGGATTTCAGAGATAAGAGATCAGCTCTCCACAATTGGTCACATGATTGATGACAAAGACCTAACTATGCTTGCTCTCAATGGTCTCCCGCTTTCATGGGAGGCCTTCATTCAAGGAATCAGTGCAAGATCTAAACTTCCCAAGTTTGATCGATTAAGAATTGACTGTATCCAAGAGGAGTCAAGACTAATGGCTAGGGGCATTGGTCAAAGTTCAAAGAATGAAGAATTACAAGTTCTTGCCTCTCATTCATCAAAGAAAGGAAAAGGCTTCAAGAAAGGGTTCTTCAAGAGGAATCGAGAAAACGGAAACGATGGTGCTCCTGCTTTCAAAAGAAAATGAGACATGTCCAAGATTCAATGTTTTCGTTGTGATAAGTATGGTCACTTTGCGAAGGATTGTCCTCAAAGACCTAAGCAACAAGTTGCCACTGCAAATGTTGAAGAAGCCACTCCACAGAAGGACTCCAGTGATTATTTGTTCTATTCAGCCTTGTCAAGCAATGTTTCTACCGACGCCAACACTTGGCTGATTGATAGTGGTGCTTCTAGGCACATCACCAGTTTCAGGGGTCACCTTTCAAACTTAGTGCAGAGCAACTCTAGTGATCAAGTCGTTATTGGAGACGATGCTAGATATTTTGTTAAAGGAATTGGAAACTCCACTCTTCACTTGGAATCCGGGATTTCATTAGAGTTGAATGATGTACTGTTTGTTCCAGGGATAAAGAGGAACCTTGTTTCAATTTCAGCATTGGAAGACAAGGGTTATCAAGTTGCCTTCTCTAAAGGCAAAGTTCTTATATGGGCAAAGAACTCCAGCTTCAAAACTGCTCAAGTAATTGGAGTTAGACATGAATGTCTTTACAAGCTATGCAATCGTCCTCTTCAAGCACTTGTGCGTAATAGTTCCAGCATGTGCGATCTTTGGCATCGAAGATTGGCTCACATACACTTTCGTGCTCTACCTATCATGGAGAAGATGGTCACCGGTCTTCCAAAATTCAATCAAGGACATGAAGGTACATGCAAGGGATGCACCTTAGGCAAGAACACAAAAGGTATGTTTCATTCTAGTGAAAGTAGATCTAAATATATTCTTGATCTTATTCATTCTAATTTGTGTGGTCCACTGTCTATTGCATCATCTAGTGGTTTCTTGTATTATATTATTTTTATTGCTGATTACTCTAGAAAGACTTGGATTTATTTCTTGAGATCTAAAGAATCTGAAGAAGTATTAGAAAGATTCAGAGAATTCAAGGCACAGGTTGAAAACCTGTCTGGGAAAAGGATCAAGGTATTGAGATCCAATAATGGTGGAGAATACACTTCTAGCACCTTTCGAGATTTTTGTATTGAAGCAGGGATTAAGAGGGAGTTCAGTGTTCCCTATAATCCACAACAAAATGGTATTGCTGAAAGAAAGAATAGGTCTATTGTGGAAGCAGTGAAAGCTATGATCCATGATCAAGATCTACAAATTTCTCTTTGGGCTGAGGCATCAAGGACAGCTGTCTATGTTCAAAACAGGAGTCCCCACAGGATCTTAGAGAATAAAACTCCTGAAGAAGCATTCTCAGGCGTGAAACCTGAAGTTAGTCATTTGAGGATATTTGGTTGTCTAGTCTATGTTCATATTCGAAAGGAGAAGAGAACAAAGCTAGAACCTTCTGGGAAGAAAGGAATTCTTGTAGGTTACAGTGAGACATCAAAAGCCTACAGGATATACATACTAGGACAAAATTCTATTGAGATTAGTAGAGATGTCACATTTGAGGAAGATGTTGCCTTCAGAAGGTCCAAGGGAACTCCTATGGAGATTGATGAAGAAGAACCTCCTCAAGATATGGAAGTTGACCATATTCCAAAGAACCTGAAGGAGGCTCCAGAACCTAAAGAAGATGTTGATCCAATTGAACCCTTGGATCCTACTGATGGGCCTCTAGACATTGTGATTGGAAAGAAAAGACCTCTTTGGGCTCGTAGGACAATGCAGGAAGCAGAAAGTTTTGCAGCTCCAAGAGGAGCTTTCAGAGAAAGCAAGAGACCTCACAAGTTCTCTAGTTATGTCACCTTGATGAGTCAGATTATTGAGTCAAAGCCTTCAAGTGTCAAAGAAGCTTCTAGTCAAAAAGTATGGAAAGATGCCATGTCTGAGGAATATCAGTCCATACCTAAGAACGATGTTTGGGATATAGTTCCTAGACCCAAAGGAAAATCTGTGGTGTCTTCTAAGTGGCTCTTCAAGATTAAGCATGCAGCTGATGGGAGTATTAAGAAGCACAAGGCAAGATTTGTGGCTAGAGGATTCTCACAAAAAGAGGGAGTTGACTATGGAGAAACCTTTGCTCCTGTGGCTCGATATACATCTGTCAGAACCATCATTGCTATTGCCGCATCTAGAGGATGGAAGGTTCACCAAATGGATGTAAAGATAGCTTTTCTAAATGGTGTAATAGAAGAAGAGGTTTACATTGAGCAACCCGAGGGATTTGAGGTATATGGGAAGGAGTCTCATGTTTGCAAGCTGAAGAAGGCCTTGTATGGGCTTAAGCAAGCTCCTTGTGCTTGGTACGAAAGGATTGATCATTACCTATCAAGTCTGGGTTTCTCAAAGAATGATGCAGATTCTAACCTCTACTTCAAGGTAGTAAATGGTGAAGCTTTGATTTTAGTTTTATATGTTGATGATTTGATTATCATTGGTGAGGAACATCTAATTGTAAAATTCAAGAAGGAGTTAGCTTCAGAGTTTGAGATGAAGAATCTAGGCCTCATGCATTACTTTCTTGGCTTAGAAGTTTGGCAAAATCCAGATGAGATGATTCTAAGTCAAGACAAGTATACCATTGAAATTCTCAAAAGGTTTGGTATGATTGACTGCAAACCTATGTCTACAACCATGGAGACTAATCTAGATAAGTTGAAGGAGGTTGCAGCTAGTTTAGAACCTGTGGATTCTATGATGTATAGACAGTTGATTGGTTCATTGATGTATCTAGTTAACACTAGACCTAACATCTACTATGCAGTGAGTGCACTTAGCCAGTTTATGTGTGAACCAAGATAAATACATCTTGTAGCAGCTAAACATATTCTGAGATATTTATGTGGCACAATTGGATATGGGTTGAGATATTCTTCAGGTGTGGATTTAGAGCTGCATGGTTTTACTGATTTTGATTGGGCAGGATGTGTCTCAGATCGGAAGAGTACCTCTGGTTGTTGTTTTAGTCTAGGTACTGCTATGATTTCCTGGTGTAGCAGGAAACAGTCTTCAATGGCTTTGAGTACAATCGAGGAAGAATATATAGCAGCTTGTGTGGCAACTCGTGAGGCAGTGTGGCTTCATAAGCTCCTTGCAGGATTGTTTGGACAATCAATGGAGCCTACCATTATACACAGTGATAATCAGAGCTATGTAAAGCTTTTTGTCAATCCCGTGTTTCATGACAGAACAAAACATGTTGAGATCAAGTACCACTATATTAGAGATATGGGATATGGTACAAAGGAAAGCTATACAGTTGAGGTATATCAGCACTGAAGAGCAAATGATAGACATTCTCACCGAGCCTCTCTCCAAGATTAAGTTTGTGTACTTTCGAGAAAAGCTTGGTATGGTGGAGAATGCAGCCTTGACTGAGAAAGAGTCTCAGCATCAGTGATCCTTAATCAATAATGCACTTCTCTATTGAGAAAGATTTGAGGTGTAAGCCCTTGATAGTGCACTCTCTATTGAGAGAGATTTTGAGGTGTAAGCCCTTGATAATGCATTTCTCTATTGAGAGAGATTTGAGGCGAAAGCCCTTGTTTCCACCCTCTAGGAGAGCCATGGTGGATGTCATGTGTGTGACTCCATGACAACATCACGTGAGGGAATCCGTGATGATTTTTTAATGCATTTCTCCTTGAGATTTGAGGTGAAAGCCCTTGTTTCCACCCTCTGGGAGAGCTATGGTGGATGTCATGTGTGTGACTCCATGACAACATCACGTGAGGGAATCCGTGATGATTTATTTGTACTTGTGTATCACCCTCTGGGAGAGCCATGGTGAAAGTCACATTTAAGTGACAACATCACATTAAGTGATGAGCACTTGTTCATACCATCTGTGGAGGTAGCCACAATGGTTGATATCATGATGAGGTGATATTATTTTGTTTTCATTTTAATATGATGTGTCTTGTGTAGGTGGAAGTTCATCCCTAGCTGAGAGGGAGTGTTGATGTTATAGCAGCTATGGTCTGCACTTCCTTCGCACAGTTTACAAGAAGAAGTACATGAATTAAATGAGTAGCCTTCAGCTATTTAATTCATGATTACAATATTTACTAATGAAGAGGGCCGGCCCTATTTAGTTTGCATGCCTTGGTTACTACTTGGGCCGACCTTATTTTGGTTATTATATTTATTATGTTTCCTTTATGTGGGCCAACCTATCTTGAAGAGGCGCCACACTTGTATAAATACAAGGTCTTATTTGTCTTTGTAATCATTCATTCATCAAGTCAAGTTTGCAATTCCTTAAAGAGCAGAATTTGCACCTTCTAAAGCAGTAAATTTGATTTAAGGAAGATCTCATTCATTTGTTCATCTTGCATCTAGGAAGAGGTGTGATTACATTGTATCAAGTTGGCCATTGTTGGGCCAAAGTTGTAAGCAGATTTATGCTCTCATTCTACTATATATAAGAGATTCAATTGTTGGGTTTTTTCTCCCTCAAGAGGAGGGTTTTCCCAGGGTATCTTGTTGTGTTCATTGTCTTATATGTTGCAAATTTATTAAGTGCTTTCATTGTTTAATCTGATCTAAGAAACACTAACAGGTTTTTCATCGAAAATCAAGCTCTCTTTTTTTCACATGTGGAAAAATAGAAAATCATCAAAAAAAAAAACTAAAAATATGTTCGTGTTGGGTATTGGTGTCCTTGATCTATTAAAAAAATTAAAATTGAATTTCGATACATAAAAAAAAAGTTATGTTGTATACGATCTACCTATGTCTGAATTGCAATTGGTTTGACTTCGAAACTCTATTAAGGAAAAATTATTCAATAAAAAACTATGAGACCAAATGAAGTGCTAAATATCATAATTACAAATCTAAATTCGAAAAAATTATAATTTTATCCTTCATACAAAAAAATTTATGTTGTATACGGTGAGCGTCACTTTTTAAAAATATTGTTTTCTGAAAAAAACTAGTTTTTGTGGGAGATGGAAAAAGAAGTGAAATCTTATTCCAAAAATTTTGAAAAAAATATTTTTAGAATCAACAGACAAAATGTGATGAGACTCTAGTTTGCATCATCTTCAAATTCCTCACAATTTAGCCGCTATAGGTGCTCGTATGTAAAAATTTAGTTAAAAATAATAATTTCAGTGTCCAGTTTGGCCAAAAGTTGTAAACCACTATTGTGGGATCACCCAACAATCCTGACAAGGGAAAAAGCAAAGAGATTGCAATTGTATTGATGGAAGGGCAAAGTAGTAGGGATCTTGGGATTTCAGTGGAGGAGATGGCTACATCAGAGGCACTGGCGACACTTGGAGACTCAAACAATACAATATAGTCCCTCTAGGAATCAACCTTGGAATATTTTTTCATCTCTTTTTGGTTATAAATGGTAACAGGTCCAGTACATATATTACATAGATGTAGAACCTTATACAATTGCACAAATGTAACTACATCCTACATGTATATATGTAAATCTTTTGTAGATGGTACTTGGAACAATGTTAATATGAGATGACAAATTTGTTGTATCAGGGGTAGTGTGGGGATATGCACATTTTGTAACTGGGGCAATAGGATGTTATAGCATATGCAAAGCTTCCTAGATGCTTGATATTGAAGCAATTACTTAGATGCACTATGTAATGATTTCTCTATACTTAATAAAAAAAATTATTTGTAATTATTTTGTAAAAAATAGTACGGGATGAGAATGTCTACTAAAACATAGTGGCAAGCCATAGATAACCAATCCCACATAGAAACAATTCATTTCCTTGTATATGGCTTCGCATGGCATTCCATTGACCATCATATCACATTTATTTCAGCCATTTTTCTAAACAGTTCACTACCTTATAGTCTCTACTGTTGCTTACTATTATGCTTCCATACACAAGGCAGTGAACTGTTTCAAAAAATACCTCAAACAAATGTGCTCTCATGGAATGCCATAACAAAAAAATACAATTGTCAGCTACAATTATCACTCTAGAATGAAGAAATTAATATATTTCAAAATAGTACTTGGTTGTGCAGGTGGAGTTCCCTATAGTTGTGGATATAGCTTTTACCTATGCAATGTGAACTAAATGCATAACTTCTTTTAAGTTGACTATGTAAAAAACCTATATTGTCATTTAAATTTTGTCATCTATCTATGAGCATCTACTTATTAGTTATGCAATGTGAAGTAATGCTTTCGGTTTGAAAGATGTGCAATGGAATGAAATTGAAAACACAAGGTGTTTATAAAACCGCAAGCCACATCACAACATACCCAAACCATCATGGTTTTCAAGCCTGAATATGTACGTGTGCATTACAAATAGCAAGAACACCAATTTCTTGACATTATCACCAATAATGAGTAAACTTGTTCAAAGTGGTGAAACACAGTGTTAATGCTTCTTGGAAAACAATGGGTTTTTATAAAATAGTGTCTTTCATTACATTCCTAGGGTCTAAATAACAAAAGCTTGTGAAGACATTCATTTTTTTTTCTAAAATTCTAAGATACAAAACATTGGGTTTTACAAAACCCTAAACCCACTTAAAGTTTGAAAATGATTTACAATTAGAAACCCTCATAACATTCTAAAACTCTTTACAACTAACAACCCAAATGATTAGAAACCCCTCAACTCACTTTTTGCAGTCTCCCCTTGCTCTGCAACCTTTCACTTGCAACTCTACTCTCTCACCTTTCACTTTCAACCTACAGAAAGAAAGAGCAGAATACATAGAGTGAAAGGTTGTTGGAAACAATGGGTGTTTCTAAATCCGCATTTCATTACATTTCTATAGTTTTAATAACAAAAGCTTTTGAAAACATTCATAGGTTTTCTAAGATTCCTACGGTTTTAACAACAACACAGCTATAAATCTGCATTTGATTACATTCCTACCATTTTAACAACACATGAAACAATAGAAAAATGCATGAAACAATACATAAAAACTTTCAACATTCAATACAGTCAGTTAGAAACACCTCACCTCAAGTCGGTTGGTCCTCTCCCCTGCTTGCGGTGTGCCCTTGCTCTCCAACGTTTCAATTTCAACCTGCAGAATGAGAAAACCCAAAGCACAACGTGTTTCCCAAGTGTCTTCCAAGAACAATACTTGTTACAATTTAAACCGTATGTCTTAATCACATCGCACCACCCTTCCCATGCTTAACTGTTAGCTTCTCCCACAAGACAAAAAAATGTTAGTGTAATTTGGCGACAGGACACCTCCACGTTTCTCGTGTTGTTTCCTTCCATTGTCGGTTCCGTCACTTCTTTCCTCTGTCTGACGAACCCTACACTATGTCATCTCTTCATGTTATATATGTTGCCATGTATATCGTTATGTATGTTTTCGTGAGCTTTTGCATGCACATAAATCACCTTTGTCTAAGAGTTAGCCGGCTCCATTGAGAAAGAGAGAATGATTTTTTTTAAATAATTCGAGAAGCATCCTCTAGTTTTAACTTTTTTGCCTTTTTGATTTTGTGTGGGGTGAAGGGGGAGCGAAGGGTTGCATTGGAGACTGAAACCCGGAGGTAATTCTCACGTCACCGCTTGTAAGGCCAAAGAGGTTGCCACGTGGTAAGTATACAACATAGAGCTCCTATCTGGTGTATTTAGTTGTTAGGGAGGCAGCAAAGCTAGCCACATATGAATGTTATCAGAGCATGGAGGCAACTGCTATTGCCATTGCAGGCATTCCTCCCCTTCTCCAAACCAGGCTCTCAAATGGAAGGTTGGCATTCGGAAAAATAAAGAGCAAGAGCAAACATAAGAGCGGAATTTTGGTTTATGCAAGTGGCAGTGGACGGATGCAGAAGGCGTGGCTATACAGGGAATATGGAGGCGTGGATGTGCTGAAGTTTGAAGAGGAGGTGACAGTGCCAGAACTCACCCCAGATCAACTTCTCATTAAAGTTGGCGCCGCAGCTCTCAATCCTGTTGATTTCAAGCGGAGGCAGGGCAAATTCAAGGCTACTGACTCTCCTCTTCCTGTTTGTATTCTCATGCCCATTTCTTATCATCATATTATAATATCAGCATTGTTTTACCCTACAAGGTCTCCTAATACATGCTCATTTTAGTTGTACCTCATACTAACTTCTGTAAGAGGTTTTGCTTTGTGATGTCTTTCTAAACCAGAAATGCAGAAAGAAATAAAACACATAGAACCCAATTGTAGTTTTATTAATTTGGACATCTTTTTGTCTCTTGCATTTGGGAAGAAGCTTCCCCCAAAAGCCTTTCACCAGTTAGTTAAAGCAGTGGATATTTTTCTCTCATTCACTTTTTTAAGTCTTAAGAGATTTTTCACAACGTAGGGTATTGTCAAGTCATCACCATAATGCTTTTTGGGTTTAATTAGGGTAATTTTTCTATGACCTTTTAACTTATTTTGTATGTTGCAGAACAACCATGACTTAATGAAACCCAAATTGCAGCCAAGCAAATCTAAGGATATCTTATTAGTAAGAAGGATCTGTATTTTTAAGGAAATCTTAATTTGGCCTTTTCACTGTGAAATTATTTACTATGTAGGATATTTCAAAGTCATTATTGCAGTGACCATTTTCTATGATTAATCATTTCCTTATGACCTTTTAACTTACATGTTGTAAGTTACAGAATAATCATAAAGCAGTAAGATCCACATAAACACAAGCAAATCTAAACATTTTTTAAATGTGAAGAAAGAACAAGTGGTTTTTACAAAATTCATCTCTATGAGCTTTTCACCCAATTGTTATGCAAACAGTTTGAAGTTTTGGTAATGTGTTAGCTCTAGGAAGGTTACTAGGCCAATTTCGTTTCATGAAGGCAATTTCTGAAGACTGTCCAGTATTCGAGCTATTATGCAATAGAAATTTTGGATGTGTATGGTGTTTCTAAATTTTTTTCTCACATATCTGAGTATATACAAGTCTTGTTGGCCATATCTCTCAAGCAGGCTATGATTATTGGAAACATGGTTGGATCTTGTTTGTTCTTCTGCTATTGTCATAGATTGTAAGAGTTATCTGAATGTGCCCTTCTACATGTATGCAGACAGTGCCAGGATACGATGTTGCTGGAATTGTGATGAAGGTAGGAAGTAGCGTGCAAGGGTTCAAAGAAGGTGACCAAGTATATGGAAACATTAATGAAAAGGCATTGGAGAACCCAAAGCAATATGGCTCAATTGCCGAGTACACAGCTGTAGAAGAGAAGCTCGTTGCTTTAAAACCAAAAAATTTAGACTTTGCCCAGGCAGCGAGTTTGCCTCTTGCCATTGAAACTGCACATGAAGGCCTTGAAAGAGCAGGTTTTGGTCCTGGAAAGTCCATTCTTGTGTTGGGAGGTGCAGGGGGTGTGGGCAGTCTTGTCATACAGGCAAGTAATTATTCTTTTGCTTTTTAGATGAGAACATTATTCAGGCAAAAAGGAAAAATAGAGAAGAATATGCAAATTAGATTCCAGAAGCAAAGAATGAAAAAGAATCCACATTATTCAAAGTGATGTCTCATGAACTGAAATACATGAAATAGAGTTTTGAGAAATAGCATGTCATGTCAGACTTGAGATACACATCATTTCTAAAACTAGTAGATGCATATCTGTTGTTGTGAAGCAGTTAGCAAGACAAGTCTTTGGGGCATCGTTCATTGCAGCAACTTCAAGCACTGGGAAATTGGAATTTTTGAAGAGTCTGGGAGTTGATACTGCAATCGACTACACTAAACAAAACTTTGAAGAATTGCCTGAAAAGTATGATGTTGTTTACGATGCAGTTGGTAAGTAAGGAAAAACAGTAGAAATAAACCAGAAAGTCTTTGTTGTTTATATAGCCATACTTAAAGTAGTTGCATTAGCTTCATTAAAAATTATATATTCCTACAGTAGCTTATACATTTGTATGCTTTTTCTTTTGGCATTTATATTCTATTAAAATCAAATTGCACGTGCTTTCCTAAAATGATGATAGAACTACCATACATTTGTCTAGATAAAATCAGTACCTTTAATTTACGATGATGGTAGGATCCAATTTATAGCTGAAAAGCATCTAAAAGTTTTAATAGCTGATTGTGCATGTTTGCCATTGAGGGCCATTTCAGCCTCCCTGCTAAGGGACATTAAACCATGATAAGGACTTCAGCCTGAGACACTCCTAGAGACTCATCCCGCAAACACTCAAAAGTTTCCACAACTGAGAAAATTCAATTTTATTTATATGTTGTGGAATTGTAGCTAATTAGTTTAAAGTTAAACAACTGCTTAATTATCGTTAGTTCACAACTCACAGAACAATTAATGAGACTAAATATTGATTAATGCTATTCTCCTGCCTGGATCCATTGGGCATCTATTGTGCTAAGGAGAGTTATCTATATTAGAGCTCTAATCTACAATGCATAACACACTCATCCTGATGATTGATCACAGTATCTGATTCCAAATGACGATAGTTCAAAACATTCATACACATGTCTACTTCAGAAGCTTTATTATATTTACATAGTCCATAAGTTGAAATAAGTTGAAATAAAGTCTATTTCAACTTAAGGACTGGAAATAAAGTTTATTTCAACTTACCGACTGTGTAAGCCTTAATATTTTGTGTTAAAAGTTAAAACTTAGACAGTCTTTACTGCAAGGTAACCTAGTAAAAAGAAAAAAGTACAAATATTTACTGCAACGTACTCAATGATTCCAGAAGCAAGCCATCAGGAAAAATAACTTTTCTTGACGTATTTCTATGAAATTTCCAATATTTTAAAAGTTTGAGTTTGAGTCATTAAATATTATTTGATTTTAACCTTATTATACATGAAATGAATAATTAGTAAGATAAGATAATTGACTCTTAAAAGAAAACTCTAGTTCAACTGCTATTTATTTTTCTAGATTGAATAGTTAAGAGTTTCTATAAGGGCCCTTACCCAAGATAGAAATAGAACAATACATGTGAAATATAACAACTTGCCAAACGGCTATAATTGCCTAATGGGCCATACAAGATTTGAAAAGGTAAATATGACAAAATCCCAAAAAAGAAACCCTCCACCACCCTCTGAATAGTACCACCATCAAAAGCCAAAATGCTCCTTGTAATGACCAGATTCATGCGCTTGAAGAAGCAAGTAGAGCCAGTCAGTAGCCCAAAACAAGGATATACCAACATTACAGAAACCTGAAAGACTGAATTGCCATATACCAGAGATCACTTGAATATCACCATAAGCCTATGTTGATATATGACATCCCATATCAAAGCCCTAAGTCTAGGAGCCAAGACACAAAATAGGAGACATAGACAACACCGATCTGAGATCTCAAAATTGGGACACCAAAGCCACTAAAAACCACAAGGATTTAACAAAAAACAAACCCTACGACCACCTTTAGTTCACTGTCCAACAATCCATGCTAGATGAAGAGGTGTCTCCCCTATCAACAAATTCCAACATTGTAGATTATCCAGAACGATCCAGAGGATTGAAGGCATTCAAATGTACGTCCAGGAGAATCTCCTACCTCTTCTTAACAATGCACCATATCACTACAAAATGTAATGATAGTGTGGTCGTTGGATTCTTCTAGCTTGCCATTACAATGGGTAACACAAAGGCCATGCAGCACCTTTCTCAAGTCATGGAAATAGGTGTGCAAGACATATACCTCCTCCTTCAGTTCACCGACTCTATCCAGCATAGGCTCTATATTTTCCCCTTCCTTCGGTCCTGGCCTAGGCTTTACTGTGAAATTATCTTCATCATGCACTAAACTTGCTGGTAGCATTAGCATTCCTTCAAACTAGACAGGGAAGAACATTTGACGCAGCCTAATTCGCATTACTGTATTAGGAACCCCTATAGCCACTTTTTCCAAGAAATCTTACTGTATCATCTCCTTTGAATACAGGGAACTTCCACCACCAAGACCATCATCCCCAAGCATAGATTTTACAAATTCCAGGGTCACATTCAAATTGCAAGGAAAAATGGAGTGTAAGCTTTAATCAAAAACCATACCTTTTAAGTGAGGGTCTCTGCAATTTTTCACCTTCTACTTACATACCATACTAAAGAACTTTGAGAAAACACAAGATACAGAGCACCTCCCGAACAATCAATGAAGAAAATTCTGCAAAGCATGGCACAACCAAACATTGCTAACTTCCTTTACCGCGTTCCATTCACATGACACCTCACTCATCTTAACAAATGTAATCCATCCTTTCCTATATCTTGAAAAGCCGTCACAACAGTTCTCTCTTATTTCCCACACACTCACAAGAATTGACTCATAAAAGGCACTTATTGAACTCCACCGCCTTAGAAAAAGCCCAATATATCATTTGAGATCAACTAAGGTGGCATATTATTTAAATGATGCTTCAATCCGACCCTTGCATTCGACAAATGATTATAAATTGCTATAATTGAAGCTTGATCCACACACCATAATTGGCCAAAAGATCTGCCACAGGGTTCAATGCTTGCTTGCAAAGCTGATAACCAAACTTCTCAAACTTAGCTTCAAATACCTTCACCTCTTCTGCATAATGATTCAATTTCCAATTTTAACTTGCTATCTTTTCTAATACACTTATCATCACCATTGAATCACCCGCCATAATCAAATTTTTCATTTTTTGGGGCAGCTGCCAATCCTGCCACTAAAGTTTCCCATTCTACTTCATTATTCATCTTGATCCCTAAAAACAGATCCTCCATAAACAAGCTTTCCTTCTTCATCTCTTAGAGTGAAGCCTCCTTCGGCATTCCTTGGATTCTCCTTGGAGACATCATCAAAATTCAACTTAATATGTTGTTTACGGGGAGGAATCCACTTTGTGCATTCCTCTTGAATATTTGGTTCTGTGTTCTCCCCACTTTCTTCCTATTCAAGTTTCTCCTAACCCTTGAATGATGAGTTCAAGTGCTACTTAAGAATTTAGCCATCTTTATATTCTCTGAAAATGTAGTTGATCCACTGCTCTTGGATTGACTCGGGGAAAACCGGCAAATACTCGGCAAATGTGTGTGGGTATTTATGTATGTGTATACTCAGGACTGCACTGTGCACTCATACATATCTATAAACATACACAGGATGCCAAGTTTGCATGCATATACACACACAGACATATTTATCACATACAAACTTGCCAAGTTTGTGGGTTTTTTTGCAAGCTACTGGCGATTACTCGATAATTTAATGGGAGAAAATCCATCTGCATACTGCCCGAGAGTAAAAGCAAAAATTACTCGGCATGCAAATTTTTTGGAGATTACTTGGCTACTGGAGAGTAATCGGAGAGTATGTAATCTGATATATTTATGCATATAATATGCATTCATGTAATTTATTGTTGTGGGCGTTCTCCTCCTGCTATCTATGCTTACTCTAGTTTCGAGTTCTTGTGACCTATGTTTTGCAGTCATGGATTAAAATAAATTTCATTTGGTTCTCATTTTGATTTTTTTATTTATGCTGGAAGCTGAAGATAAAGTGGTAGATGCAAAGAGCAATCTATGATCGATCTCATGTTTTGATAATAAATTTTTCTTTCTACCCAACTATAAGAAGTTAAAAAACTTGGAAAGCTTAGCAGAAAAAACGGACTCTTCTTGTACTTACCCTGTGAGCTGGAAATATTGCCTCAACCACTGAAACAGTTATATGGTTTTCTGAGTCACTAATTACTTCTGGACTCAACGATATAGTTTGTTCCTGGCATCCTGCAACTGGAAGTATTCAGTGTTACCATAGCTTCTTCTCCTTACCACAAGTAAAAGAAATTTATATGATCAACTGGTATTAGTAAGTTGTCTGATGCCTAGCTGATATTGTTTTTCATTCTTTCAATTTGTAAAACTTAATTTTTCCATCCTCTCACTATCATACATATGAAAAAAATTATCCAAAAGGCATTCTAAGGACCAAAGCCCATACCAATCTGAATATTCTTGGAACCTGCTTTGAAAAACAGTCAGATATCAATTTCTTTTCCAGGAAAAAAATACCATTTGCAAATAAGTATTTCTGTTTAAGAAATATCCTTAAAGTTCGTAGAGAAATTTGATAAAGAAAATTGTTTTCCTCTTGATTAAAAGTACTAATATTTACTGTTTGAAAATAAATGCAGGACAATGTGACAAGGCAGTTAAGGTTGTAAAGGAAGGAGGCAGCGTTGTAGTTTTGACTGGAGCTGTAGTACCCCCAGGTTTCAGATTTGTAGTGACTTCCAATGGTTCAGTACTTTCCAAAATGAATCCATATCTAGAAAGTGGAAAGGTGAAGCCTGTTATTGATCCGAAAGGCCCCTTTCCCTTCTCTCAGTTGGTGGAAGCTTTCTCCCACCTTGAAACATGTAGAGCAACTGGAAAAGTAGTAATTTCTCCCATTCCTTGAAACAATGGGACCACCGAGATTTTTATTTTAATTTTGGCTTATCATCTGGCATCCTTCACTGATTATTGTATTAAATCCTCTGCAATTATATAAAGAATCAATCTAATTAATACATAGCTGGATGAAGACCGAACAATATGGGTATGCAATTATATAAAGAATCAATCTAATCAAACACAGGTGGATGAAGACTGAACAATATGGGTATGTTTGTGTCATAGTATTATTATATTCATCTAAATCATAATCCCATTACTATATCTATGGAAAGGATTATGATTGTTATTTTCTTCCAATATTTATATTGGATATCCATAGAATGGATTATGATTGGTATTCACCTCCAGCATTTGTACATCAATTTATCATCTGAAATCAGTTTTCCAGCATTTCTACACCAATTTATCATCTGAAATCAGAAACAAATTTTTTTTTATGAGTAGTGTTTATATTATCATTTATAAAATAGTGTTACACGTATTCACAAAAGAAAGATGGATGGAAAAAATATCCTTAAAAGTCCATAGAGGACAATAGTTCAGAATATTAAAAACATAAAACAAATAAAATTGGGTTTGAAATGACAAGAGGAGGGTCCCAATCATCATTATCATTATTAACATTTTTATCTTGAATTTCTTCAATGGTCACATGTACAAGAAGAGCAAAAAGCTAGCCATTGAAACTTGTTGGAGTCAAGTCAACTTGCATTTTCACAACTAGGAGGTGATGGAGACATAGAGCAGCATGTAGTAGGTCGCAAATGATCTTTTCTTGTAGAAGAGGAATCTTGAGAGTGAGCCTCAAAGTGTCATGGCTTGAATGATTGTCCTTGACGATGCCCTTGAGACAAAGAATGAACTTGAGTGAATTTGGGATTTGGAGGAACCTTGACAAACACACAAAGGGCATTACTCTGGTGATCCAATCACCAATAACAATTGTAGGTGAGCAATAGTTTTTGTATTTCTAAATGTTAAAAAGATTCTCTACCCTAAAAGCATGTCAAAACTCGAAATAGATGTGAAGTCAAGCCCTTAATAACATCATATGTCAATGAAGGCTTTGGCCTAAAAGGTTTAAAAAAATCATAAATCTAGGTCGAAATATATTGGACTCTATGACAAACTAGAAGCGAAGTTTAAAACTCTTGATGACCATAATATATGTTGAGGGTTTAAAATATTCAAATGGGTTAACTTGAAACCAATGGGGAGACCTTGAAAAATAATGCATTAGACAAAGTGGGGTCAACTTTGGCTCAAGCACAATAGGCCAAATGGTGTGAAACCTATGTTGACAGATTGATAACAAAAATTGTAAATATTATTGTTGATTTAAGGTAGACACCATGGACAAAGGGGAAGAAAGACTTGAATAGGCTTTACAAGGCTTATAATTCCAAATGTAGTATCAGGATACCACTTTCAGTCCTTCCACCAATGTTTGCAAGGTCTAACACCAATTTTGTGAACCATGTTAGTTGGGATGACTATCTTTATTGGAAAAGTGAAATTTAGCATTGTTTCCATTTCAAAATAAAATATTCGTGGTAATCTTAGAAAAATGATCAAGAAGAGTTTCAATTCTCATTTAGAAAAACCTCAAAGCATGGATCAAGGAGTCTTTGCAATAGGATGAATTTGACACTATAAAATAGGACAACACCAAATATTTTTTTGATTGATGGAAAGACCATCACAAAAACTAGTGTCATTCCAAAGAAGCCAAGGCTTCATAGCTTCCTAGGACTGCCAAATGTTTTTCATGAAAAAGGCTCCTTGAACTTTAATGGACTCTTTCATAAAAACAAAGGTGTGAAGATCCCTTCCAAGTTGGTCTCCCAACAAAGTGACATAAGAAATACAGAAATACAACATTACATCAAGATTTTCCAAGCCTCATTACATTCTAGAGCACCAATGATCCACTTAATACATAGGGCCAAACCTTGGCGCTAAATGGAAATCAATCCCAACCATTTTGAATCATGAAAGAGAACAATGCTCCCAAGCCACTTGATGAAAACCTCAATGATTCTTTAATAAAGCCTAGATAAAATCTCAAAGAATCTTCTTTAACTTCAAATATGAGGCTTCAAAAGGAACCCAACAAGAGGAATAGTAAATATGAGTAACACACTCTCTAAACATACTTTTTGGGGATTTCTCTCAAAAAAATATCTTATCAAAGTAAATTGATCTAGCCATTTATAGGAATTACCAAACCAAGTGATGGGTAAAACTACATCCACATGAAGATAAGATTACTTACCTCATAGAAGACCTTGGGCACAAAATTTTGGGGATGGTTGATCAATTGAGCCATTGTCCAAAGCCACTAAACTATCAACACTAATAGAAACGATTGGATTGATATAGTTTAAGGAGATATAAAGGGTTACCTAAAAAACCCACAAAAAATGTACAATATTAAGAGGTTTTATTTTCCATAGGAATATTGTGACATAAGAATGGTGATAGACTTCAAAACAAGACACAGCCCCTAGTAGAGCCTTCTTCTCCTTATAGAGACAAAGTTGAGAACTCATTACTTCAGTCTTGTTGGTTCTTGAACCAAAGAAACCACTAACACAGTGAAAAATTTGATAGGGAAAATTTGACTCTTTATAATTATCATATTCTAAGACTCCAAAAACCCCATAAATACCCAATGGCGAAAATTGCATCTATATATTGAATATAAACTAGTGAAAATATCCCACAACCTACAATTCCATCCAAACATTATCTTTTCCTTGTAAAACCATAACAACTCTCAATCTTCAATGTGCAATTCCAATCCCTATAGAGACAACTTCAAAGATGATTTCTCCTTAGTTTCCTCTCTTTGGGGTACTCCTTTATTCTCTCATTTGAGATTTCAATGGCCCTCAAGCAAAGAATAACTCTCCATATGCTTCCTACATCTTATTAATCTCTATTGGAAGATCAGTTATTTTGTTCTCAACAATGATTTTTATGCATCTCTCAATCTTCAATGTGCAATGCCAATCCCTATAGAGACAACTTCGAAGATGATTTTTCCTTAGTTTCCTCTCTTTAGGGTACTCCCTTGTTCTCTCATTTGAGATTTCAACAACCCTCAAGCAAAGAAGAAATCTCCATATCCTTCTCGCATCTTATTAATCTCTATTAAAATATCATTTTTTTGTTCTCAACAAGGGTTTTTATGCATCTCTCCAAGTGTGACACTATTCTCCGAAAAAAATGAACGGGGAATCAAGAATGCAATTGCCAAATGTATAACTCCTCCATGAAGTGGAAAGATTATCCAAGGGGCCCAATACATGGTCTAATATTTCAATACCAAAATTTACAAAATGTAGGCCTCCTCAAATATGGGTTCATCTTCAAAAGAAATAAGTAATAAAGATAGGAATATCAAATCTAACCCCCTAAATGTGTCATACTTCAATAGGGTCCAAGAAAGAATCTAGGAAGTTAAATTGTAACCCCCTTCACCCTATCAACACGATTAATTCAAGGCATGTAAAGATTTTATTCAAATTGAAACTCCTACACATGTGTGCTCCATCAAGGACATTCACACGTAAATGAAGTCCAAACATGAAAATTGAAAAAGAATCATGTAAGAGGCCTGCTACCCCAAGCACCCTTATGAAAAAATGTGACTTCAAATCTTATGAGGTGTGATCATATGTACAAGCATCAATGAAATCCTTCCAAAGATTGCAACCAAATTTGAACATTCAAAAGAGTGGAAACTATTTGAATTCAAATGATGTGAAGTGTAGAGATTGCCTTTACACCTAAAAACACATGGTTAAACTAAAAAAATCAAAATTATGTAAACAAAAAATATTTTTAGTTGATGATTAATATGCTCCTACATCAAAGACCCTCTTGATATTTTTGCAAGAATAGAGAGCTAATATAGAGAGATGAAACTTGTTTTCTTAGATCTAAAAAGATTTAGATTGTGCCTTATAGATTCACTCATCTAAATAGATCTAGTGATAAAAAAACTAATCCAAACCTTTAATTAAAATTAATGGTTCTAAACATCCTTAAAAAACTATTGAATTATTGATTTTCCAAAACACTAAGAAAACTACACCCTAATCTTTAATTAAAATTAATGATTCTAAACATTCTCAAACAAAATTATTTAGTTATTTATTTTCTAAATTATCTTCTTGAAAGATCTTATAGACAATTGTATAGTGAGTATTTCACTCCACAAATTTCATAAAAAATCTTCATTTTAAATTGGACATTTATTTAAAAAAATGGATCAAACTATATTTTTAATTCGTAAGAGCCTTTTTAATAAAACAATACTTTCCCTCCCCAATTGAGGAGTGTGAGGGGAGTAAATTAATGTAAAGTTGTCAAATGAAAATGAAAAAAAGTTATAATGATACAAATAGTGTGCTTTTGAAATGTCATTAATAAGATCTTTTGTTGAATCAATAGTTAGATAATACCATTTTCTATTTAGGGTGAGTTATAATTAAGATTAATGTAGTAGCATCCAAGATGTTAGATCAATCTTGCATCAACAAAAAATATTTTTTAATGTTTGTTTAAATTTTTAGATATTTTGTTGATTTTCTAGATATTTTATAGCGACATAAATCAAGTTTGGGGAATATACATCAATACAATCATATTTTCAAGAATCAAGACATCATAACTATAACTGCAAGCACATTTAGCTCATTAGAAGCACCAAGAGTCATCATAGTTAACTATCACAGATCGTAGCTTGAACTATAATTGACATACTCAAAATTGACTTGGACTTAGTGGACCAATTTTTTTTTATTTGACAACTTAAAAAATTACTTAACATTCTTTGAAAACACAAAATTTTGTATAAAATATAATTACAAATGTATCCAATGAGTCTATAAAACATCAGATATGTGTTTTATATCATATTTGAATACAAATAGAGTATAAAATTGCATCACCATGTAGATATAATAGCTAGCTAATAATTATTAAAAATTTATGATAATTGTCTTTTGAAATCATATCATAAATTGCATATCTAAAGTTACAATATTTTACAATTTTCTTTTTCTAGTTCTAGTGAAAAATTAGGAAGAGGATTTGGTCCTCACACTTAGTTGCAACTCCTTTATCAGCCTAGATGGTTGTGCCTATGACTCCACCCTACCACAATATGGAAATGAATCCTTTGTGGTGTTGATGTCATTTTCTCTAGCATCTATTGCTTCTACTACAACCACATCCTCTGTAGCCTACCTAATGTAGGAGCATCCATGGTAACTTGCAACCCGTGCCAACAAAAAAAAGGTTGAATTTTTTATTTGAGGAATTTTGGATTTTTGAGGTGAATTAATTTTGGCTTGGATTACTTGTTGGGGGGTGGAACATAATTTATCTTCAAATATTTAAATTTGTCAATTAAAATCTCCTTTGCACATTGACAAGTTGTCTAGTGGGGTGAAAAAGCAAAAAAAGAGCAGTTTTAAAATATTTTATCACAAAACATTTGAAAATATTTATGAGGTGTTGGAATTGATTTATGGAGCTTTAAAAACACTCAAAATCATGATTCCTAAATAAATTCATAAAATCATCACTAAAAATATCCATCAAACCAAATTCTTTATAAAATATCCATCCAAGGTCAAATTCTTTATAAATTTTTTATCATTATCAGTGTGAGCTACAAAATTATTCAATAAAATTCAATAAGATTATTGTCTTAATACAGTGTTGTGGCTCTCTACTGCATCTCTTCATTTCTTTGTGTTATCCTTTTCAAAATAGGATTGTCTCCTCTCCTTTAGCCATCGTTGATGCATCTAAGACCACATCCATGGACCTAGCAACATCAACAAAAAATTTCATCATAGATGCAAAGCACCTCAAAGGTGGTGGAATACATTCTTCATTATGAATAATATTGATTTGATCCTGAATAGATCTAACATTCACATTGATTTGTGCTTGCAAGCGATCATTTTCCTACTTTTGGAAAAGTAGGTGGTGACTCTATTTTAATTTGATAAATAATGCATGGATGTTGTGGAGCAGTAACAGTTTTTCAAGATGACAAAACAAGAAAGAAGACACCAGTATATGAAAGAGTTTGAAGAATTGGAACAACAACAGTTATACTGGAAACGAAAAACACTACAATTGAAACAATGAATGATGCAATTGGGAGTCGAATATGTAACAAATACATCACCGAATGGGTCATCAAGTGGTGAGAGTGAAGAAACAAATACTAGGAGATCTTGGACACCATAGGCACCACATGATACAACTGAGAACTTCGGCAATGAAGGTAATATGCTATATTCACAGAAGAACACTTATGCACCACAAACATTACATCAAATGAATATTCATCTTCCATTTCCTGAAAAAAGATCAATGATCTACCAAAAACCATATGGCCCTCCAAATTTTGTCTCAATTATTGATAAACCATTTAACTTTAGTAATGTCCAAGGCTACCCAAATCCTTACCCCTACGATAAGATAGAATTGCTAATGCATATATCCCTAAATTTCATGGAGAATGGAATGAGTCAACTTATGAGCATATGGAACGATTCTGGAATTTCATTGTCAACTTTCAAATTTATCCAGAGTATGTCTTTATGAAATGTTTTTCAAGATCTATGAGGGAAAGTGCAAGGGACTGGTTTAAAATTTTGCTTGTGCAGAGTATATCTTCATGGGAGGATCTAAAATAAATATTCTTGAGCCAGTATGAGGAAAACGATGATGATTATTTACAAAATCAAGAAGAAGATGATGATGTACATACTCAAAGACAAGACTCCATTACAAAATCAGAATATGGAACTTCCCCCTTAGATACATTTTTTGACATAAGGAAATATGAAGGAGAGGATGAAAACTCTCTATACAATAGGATGGTAGACATCTGTATGCAATTACCTCCTCATCATAGGCCTACGAAACCCACAATTATTACATAATTTGCAAGAGCATGGGAGCCTGAATCGGTTTATTGGTCAGAGTCATCTAAACAACATGCCTTGGATGTTGTAAATAAATTTCTTGACTCCATGTTTGAGACAAGGTATATGGATATTGTCAACAACGAATCTAATAATGGTATCATGAATGATCAAATAATGCAACCAATGGAGGATAAATGTGTCATTGGGATTTCTAATGACAATTTTTCAGATTTGAAAGATGATTGCAGCATTAATGATGTTGGTGGGGACAAATCGTCTGGGGAGTACATCAGTAATGCTTCAGAAACTGAATTAGAAGAGGATATCATGTCATCCAACAATGAACATATGAGATTCTCTCTTGCATAACAGATTGTGTTCTAGATTGCGAAGATGAAATTGTGGATATTGATCTACATCAGAATGATTATTATAGTTCATATGGAGATCAAGAAGTTGGAGAAATAGCAAGAGATCTAGATGAGACCAGTTCACTTAGCAGTGAGCAAGTTTTAAATTTGTTGACTCTGGAATACCAAAGATGTGCACATGAAGATGATTCCAAAGTTTTGGCTCTAGCCTACATTTTTTTTTACAGTGAAAGTAATAATTCATATGACCCCATGAGTATCTCTCGTAGTGATGAGGAATTATTTGAAGTTGATCAAAGATCCATGTCTGCTCAAGAAGAGGTATGTGACTCGAATAATTTTTGCCTGCAAAAGGAAGATATTGGTTTACATGTAATTGATGATGAGTGTCCATCATTTGTTGATTCAAATATGTATGAGGATAGTTGTATGGATCAAAGGTATGTGTCAATGCCAACTAATGATAGGAAAGAAATGGAAAGTAATTTTGATTTGATTACTTCAAAAGATGCTGATGAGGTAGAATATTTTTATTTCCAAGAAAAACATTCATATTTTCATATCCCAGTGCAATTGTAGGCACATTTAGCAACATATGATAGTGAGCATGCCTATAAATGTTTTGTTGAATGTGGATACACTTTGTATGATGAAGATGACAAAGATTTTTATATGATAATGAGAATGATGAAATTCAGAGTGGTAAAATGAATATGCATCAAGTTGAATGCAATGATTTCCTGAAGGTTTTTAATGGTAGTGCATATTGCAAGGCAGGTAGAATGGATAGTTTCAAAAGAAACCTAATGTGCTTTAATCAGAACAAAGTCTATGATAGAGGAAAGTGCAGGTTTTTTCTTTTGGGTGGTCTAGGGCCATCCCTTGTGGTTTTATTTTTGAACCATGGTAGGTACAGAGGATTAAGGATATCCAGTGCATGGACAATTCTTAGAAATGCCTCTTTAAAATATTATTTTCCATGCACATTAGTTTTAGGAATTCTATTGGGCCTAGGTTTGCCAGTACATGGACATTGTCAGGAATTTCCTTATCGAAAACTATTTTTCTTTCTATGTACAGTAGTATAGGGTCATCTTCCCTCCATCTTCTATTGCCTTCACTTTTCATGTCCTTTGCTTGGTTTGCTCTCCCAAAGATATTATGGATTATTGGAGTGATTTACAAAATCACTCATCCCCAATAGGAGCCACTGTTAGAATTGAAAAATTCCATGAAAAACCCTAAGATTTTCCCGTTTGTATCTAATTTTTTCATCATTACCTTAAGGAATTTTATTCATTTATATCCATATTTCACCATCCTTCCTTCAAAAAATTCATTTTCCCATCCATAATGTTCAAATGTCTTTACTGCCATTCAAAAATTCCAAATTTGACTTATATTTTTCACCGTGGTCATATTTATTTCCTAGCATGGTTTTACCGCCTTACCGCGACCTCCCACAATGGGCTCGCAGTATGGTGGTAGCAGCTAATGAAGCAGGCATGAACAATCACCACCACACCACACGTGATCAATTCATTGATCACGGTATCGTGGTGGCGGTGAGATCACCGATGAAGCAATGAAGAAGATGGTCACCGCAATGCCGCAGGGGGTCCAAGGAAGACCGCAGTGATCGTGATGACAATAGGAAATGGTTAGTAGACAATGATAGTGACCCTGGTAACATAAGGCAGACAATGGAGGAAGTAGTGAAATGACGGTTAATGGTCACACCACAGTACCACCACCGGTCAGAGGGTTGACTACGGTAACACAGTTTATGGTTAGTAAGAAGTGGAGGGAACAGTCATCACGGTTACCACAATACTATTGACGATTAGCATGCAGACCATGGTGATTGCGGTAATCCATTAGCAGGCAGCGAACACAGCTATCACCGCACCATGACGAGCCAAAGCACAAACTACGATGACTGCGGTGGACAAGAATAGACGGCGAGGGAGTAGTTACGGTTAGTCACCGCGAAGCCGCCGATGGAATAAACACTGACCGCGATAAAGCGGTAATAACAAAGATGACAGTGAAGGTCGGTCACCTTACAACCACAAGTGGAAAATTCAAAGCAACGGTGAAGTGGTAAGTATAAAGGGAAGATTCGTAGCAACAAATAAAGTGAAATGCACGAAGCGATAAAGTATTAAAGGAAAATTCAAAGGTAGAGATATAGTTGAAATACTTTATTTGTCGAAAGGCAACTTAATCAAATATTTTATTTTTGTCATGGAATATTAAACGGTTTTACCAATCAATTGAAGAGTCATGACTCTTGAAATTTTCTGTATAAATTGTTAGAATGAACCAGTCACAGGGGTTCGGTCGGAGAGCAGTGAGAGATTTTTCTCAAAGAGGAAACTAGGAATAAAATAATGTAAAAAAAATCTTCTAGAAAGAGTGCAATGGAGATGATTTCTTGACCGAATTCCTTTCTGATTTTCGTTGTTGTGATGTTATAACTGATAATTTTTGTTTAGTTCTCTCCAATTTGGAGTCTCTCGATCATTTGAGTTTAAATTTCAAGTATATTTTAATTCTTCAAGGTGCATTTCTTCACTTTTTGTGATTTTGTTTACTGGTGTCTACAAGTCAGAGTTAAAATCCTTTAAGTGAGTCACAGTGTTTGTGAGGTTTCTTTTGGATTGTTGAGGGAGAGCTAAGTAAGAAGATATTTCAACAATATTTATGCTAGTCATAAACTAATGAAGAAACATGCCAATCATTAGAACTTCATCCCTTAGAGTGTCTAACAACTTGAATTGTGTCGGAGAGGAATGTGTATATGTAATTGGTAACTTTTTTTGACTCCATTTTCCAATAGAAAGAAGGCACTAATCTACCATATCCCAGGGTGTAGAATTTATTATAAACAAAAATATTCAAAACTTTTCATTTGTGTAATTGTTGTAGCTGTATTCATTTTGTCTATCCATTCCCAATTGCCATTGTGGGTAGACTTTTTGGCAGGAAGTTATTTTAAATCTGCATGTTTCACATAGGTTCACCCACCTAGGTCTAGCAAAACCTAAAGAGTAGAAGGTTTAATGGTATAATTGGCCTTGTATGTTTTCCAAGAATGTTGTAAGGGCCTAGAAAACTCTTATGGTTAAAACTTGCATTTTTGAGAGCCAACATACCCTCAACCCAATACTCTCTATCCTAAACCCTAATCCATCAATCTAATTCCTCAACCCTTACACTGTTAAATCCAAGAAAAGTCTCTACCCTAATCCCTAAACCCTCAACCCTTATAACCTCTACCCTATATATTGGACCCTCAACCCTAATCCCTCGACCCTATACCCTCAACCCTCAACCTTAAACCCTCAATCTTCAACCTTCAACCCTTAAACCCTCTACCCTATACATTAAACCCTCAACCATCAAATCTCAACCCTCAACCCTTAATCCCTCAACCTTCAATCCTTAAACCCTAAACCCTCTACCCCTATACCCTCTACCCCTTACATTGGACCTTGAACCTAATCCTTCAACCATATACCCTCAAACCTATACCCTAAACCCTCTACCCTCAACCAAGTAAACCCTTAACCCTAAACCATTCAACCCTAAACCCTTAAACCTTCTACCCTATACCCTCAACCAAATGCCCTCTACCATCGACCCTATTCCCTCAACCCTCAAACCTTAAACCCTAATACCCTAGAAACCATCAACCCTATAGGTCCTCCACCCTAATTTCTCAACCCTATACCCTCAACCCCTATCACTTTCTCTCTATCTATACTTATCACCTCTCCCTCCCTCCTACCTTCTCTAATTGTCTCTATCTACAGTCTCCCTCTTTCTACGTACCTCTTGTTCAATCAATCCCTACCACCCTTTCTCACTCCCTCTATCCATCTCTCTCTATGTCCCTCCCACTCTATCCCACTCTCTCACACTCCCTTTCTCTCCCTCTCTCTCATGTATCTCCCTCCCACCCCCCTTTCTCTCAGGTCTCTCCCTCTGGCAACCTACCTAGGTAACTCTCTCTTTGTCTCTCTCCCCTCTCTCTATATATCCCTTCCACCCTACTTAGATAAGTCCCTCTCACTCCACCCCCCTCTTTCTCTACCTCTATTAGGTCACTCCCTCCCACACCCTCTCCCTCTCTCAGGTCTCTCACTCACACTCCCTCTCTCTCTCTCTCACACACTCCCTCTCACTACCTATCTTTCAAGTCTCTCCCTCTCACCCCCATCACAGTCTCAAGTCTCTCCATTTGGCACCCTACCTACATAACTCTCTTTTTCTCTCTGTCTCTCTCAATTCTCTCTCTCCCACCCCCTCTCTCTCTATCCCTCCCTCTATCCCTCCCACCCTACCTAGCTAAGTCCCTCTCACTCCAACCCCTTCTCTTTGACTCCCTCTCTCTTAAACTCTCACTTCCACCCCTCTCCATCTCTCCAGTCTCTCTCTCTCTCTCTAAATTCTCCCTCCCTCTAAATACATACATATAATCATAATACATACGTACATATAATCCTACATCTATACAAGCATACATACATAGATGTGTAGATACAATCTTACATACATACATACAATATATATGCATTGATACATACATGCATACGTACATACCTACAAGCATGCATACATGAAATACAAGCATACATGTACATACAAACATACAAATATATCAACATGCATTCAATATATTGGCATTTAACATAAAGGAGGACATAATGCAAGCGCGAAAGCAACAATAATGTCAAAACTAAAATATAACGTGAGCACATTATAGCGTGGTCACGTTATATATTGCTTTGGGAATTGTCAAGCCTTAGGCTTGGTAATTTCCTTGGAATACCAACCCAAATTCTTGAAAGACATTCCCAATGACCAGAGACACATTTTTAAAAAATCTACCACATTTCACATAATCGAGTTCATGCTTGCCATTAGGATTACACGTGGTTCAATATCAAAAAAATTGAACATGTGGGTAATGTTGGGTTCTCTCTTAGCTATCCAATGATGTAATTTTTCTCACTTTTTGAAAATGTTAAGCCTTTCATCCATAATTTATTTTATTTGTATGTCCTTTTTTTGCCAAAAAGCAGTATTTGGTATTTTTTTCATTATAAATTAACCATTCATCGAATTTTCAAATAAATTACATTTTTATAAACTAGACTCCATTCTACAAATTTAGAAGAAAAAATAAAAAAATTCAATTAGTTTCCAAAATTTGTAGGGGTAGCACGGCCAAAATTCTATTTTTTCAGGAAATGTCCACTTCAAAAATTAGTAAAAAATCAAATATTCATTAAAAATTATCAGAAAAATTGTGTATCAACAACACTTCTGACCATTGTGATTATAAAAATACTAAAAAAAATTTCACCGTACGAGGGTCATACAAGAGTTGCTATGTCATGTTTTTCTAACAAAAAATACACCAATTTGTGTACGTCTCTCTTTTGAACCCCTTAATATCAACCATTTTAAAAATAAATTAGTAGTTTAGAAAGTAGACTCAGAGCACTTTGATCCTTATTTTTGTTCCATCTCAAAATTTTAATTTTAACTATCCTCAATTTCATGTCCAAGGTTAGTATTTCCTGATTTCAGAAAAACGTTGTCCACTTAGTTCCCTTTTTGGGAACCATCTTGGTGCAGTTACCCCTTATATCCAACAATTAAGCACAAGTGCTCAAATTAGGGTTAGGGTTTGTGATAAATTTTCCAAAAGATAATAACTGATGAAGCTACTTAAAATATACAAGGATTCAAAAAATAGCAATGGGACCACACATGATGATAATAATTTGAAACTTTCTTGTCATTTTATTACATTCAATTTGAGGCCCATTAACAGCATCTTTGGTTGACTATAGTGGTATTTGAAACCCTTCACTTGAATGGAAAGGATCCAAGGAAAGGCATGTCTGAATCCTATGATCTAGGGAAATACACAACTAAATGATGCAATTGAAAATGGGATTGGGGGTTCAAGGATTTTAATGCCAAAGGGTGCTTTTGCAAGATAGATTAGGGGCTTAGAGATTCACATTCCACAAGGTGCACTTGCATTCATTGGCATTATATCACACATTATTTCATCTTTATAATTTCCAATTTGAAAATTAAATAGGTATTATTCACTTATCAACAAATGATGTCACTTTTGAAGTTAGGAAACCTTGTAGGGAGTTGGATCTTTCAATATTTTCAACTTTAGTTTCTCCACCATCTTTGTTGGCACTAAATTTTCAATGCTACTACTATATAGAATTACTACAAAATTTTCATCTAGACTTACATCTGATCTTGGAAAAAAAATTCCTCTATTCTAGTTCTCCTTGCACTTTCTCTGGTTCTAGAAGACATCTTCTCAACATCAAGGATCCCCCATCTTCAGGGTATTATCCACATCTTGTGAAGCACACTCTTCTCGTTGGCTTGTGACTTATGGACCCTTGTTTCCTTTCCCTTTCTAATACTTTGTTGTACTTGAGGACATTCAAATTTCTTATAAAAGAGGGTTAGGCTACCATATGGATAGTTTCAGGTGAAAAGGTTTCAACAAAACACTTTTTCTCAAATTTTTCACTCAAAAACTTGCATACAAGTTGAAGTTAACTTGAATTTTCAAATTAAATTATATTGATTTAACCATTTTGGGTGAAAGGGTTTCATTGAGACTATTTTGTTGGTATAAAGTGTGATAACTATAGAACTTAATGTAAATGTAATTGATTGTTGTCACAAACCTTGGGTGGTTAATACAACTAGAAATAATAAAACTTGATTTGCACTTTGTTATGTTATGTGATAAGTATAGGCTATGAAAATGTGTTTTTTGTGAGAACCATACGTTAAAGTGAAAATATGATGAATAAACCATTATTGTTAACTTGTAGAAAACAAACAAATGTAAAAGAAACTAATTTTATGTGATGCAAGATTGCTCTTACACCTTGAATCATGCCCATGCATCACATGGCAAGCCTATGAGCAATCTTGCATCAACTAAAGATATTTTTTCATATATATTTTATTTTACAAATATTTTTGCAAGTCTTCTAGTCATTTTTGGTAGTTTGTGGCACTACACTTGCATATCTCTCTTTTCAAGCTCCATACTAGTCATTTCAAACATAGTTAACATTTCAATCATTCATGTGTCATCACACTTGGATATTTTTTGTTGTGGTTGAGAAAATAAGATCTACCAATCATCTTGAATGTGCCCATATGGTTTTTTTGAAATTTGATGTATTTTTATTTACTATATCCATGTTTCACTATATAAAGGATCTTAATTGGTCTACATGAAAAGTATTTAAATCTTGTGTCAATTATAAAGGTCATCTATTTGATTATTAGTCCTAAGAGGGTGATATATATAACCACATTAAATTTTGAAACTCCTAGTTCAAGATGCATCTAAGAAGGTGAATTTATACATTTCTAAGGTAATATGGCTAATTTGAAGGCCAAATCAAAGTAAAATCATTTAATTTTAGGACCATTGATTCTTATAACATGCCTTATGATGGTAAATGGCTTTATTGTATGACACAAATCATTTAGCATCCTTCTCTATAGTACTATTTTTTATATATTATTTGAGGATAGGTGACAATAGAAACTATAAGAATAATAATGTATTGAAAGATTTTATGATCTCCTTTTTAATTGAAATGATAAAGCTTGCAATGTAATGAATTAATTCTTTATGATTTTTTTTAATTTATTGTGTTTACTATTTAATATTAATCATTTGTTGTGTCGTTAGAAACTCTTCATTAGACCCTCCAATCACAATTCCATCATCCTCCTAGATAGTTTTAAGGTTGTCTTTGCTCTCATCAAAGCTAGCCATCATTAGCTCTAGAGTGAAGAATGAAGAGGACTCTAGTGAGAAGGGCTCTATGAAAGGGGAATCTAGAAGAGAAAATTTTCTCTAGAGGAGGTTTATGTAAGAGTGATTGCACCACTATGGAAAAGGCGATTTGCGGTCTCTCCATATTTGTGGTCTCTTGGTTACATACAACAAAGGGAATGATCATATCTTATCTATGTTCTATGGTCACTTGGTGGATAGAGTGAAATTATGGGAGGAATTCATTCATGGTGTGCACTCCCTAGACCCCTTAGCTTAGCTTCGTGTTCATGAAGTATAAGAAATAATGAATTGGGAAGAAGTTGCAAGGTCTTTGTAGTTAGCCATTAGGGGATATTCAAGTCATGGATAGTATGGCCTAGTAGATTTAGGAGTTGTGCAAGTTAATTTTTGTGTGAAGCAATTCGTTGAAGTTGGATATCTTTGTAGCTATTCGATTATTTAAACAAAGCTATCTAGATCTTGTTAGCACCTTTCTTATAATAGATAGTAGTTGAATGCATGAAATTATTGATTTGTGAGAGTTGAATTATGTTGTCCAGAGTATTTAGTTTCTCCCACCATAACCAATATTAAATAATCATAGAACACATTATTTAATGATTGTAGTTATAAATAATTAAATAAAGGTTGTGATAAGAATTAGAAGGAAAATATTAAATGTCTAGTTTAGTCAGCCTAGGATCTAAATTTGATTTTGTAATTTCAAAAGACCTCTATAAATAAGAGGCATTTGTAATCAATTTTCTTAAGCAATTACATTCAAGTTTTGTTGTGCAACAACACATCTAGCAACACATCCAATGAGTTGTTGATTGTTTGCCTCTACCCACCTGAACTAACAATGGGTTGGCCAAAGAGGGGCTAGTAGCTCAATTGGTAGAGCTAGCAGGAAATGGAAGGTCCTAAGTTCAAGTTCTAACTCAATTATCCAACAACATATGGACCATCTGGAATGCTCTACCAACTGAGCTATTGGTCCCTCTTTGACTACTCCATTGTTGATCTAGATGTGACTTATTTCCAACAACTTACTATTGAAAAAGATACAACTTTTTCCTTTAATTTAATAGATTTTTTATATATTTTTTATTATATCAAATATATAATTTACTAAACTCAACTTAACTATACAATAAACAATCTCAAAAACCAAAATAAAAACAAATATTTACACATGATATAAAATAAATTTATTTATTTTTCAATTAAACTAATGAAACTACAAATGAGAACTACTAACTCCATAGATCTCAAAACATTAAGAAAATGTCCTTTCTAAGTTGGAAGTATACTGAAAATGTTGAATCAGATTCCAACACAATTCTTTATCAAAGTAGAAACCATGATGTACATTACGATCAAAATGGTGAGATAGGATGCCTCTCTGCCGCCTCCTTAGCTTATCAGTACACAATAATAATAACACTGAAAGCTTTTCACAAGAGTGAAAACAGATGACTAATCTTCATCAATTAGACAATGATACTTTTAATACAATGGCATTAATTATCTCACATTCCTTCAGGGACAAAACTTCAAATGCGTACAACCATAAGCAGTAACATACTCAACGGTGTGATGAGAATATCTTGAAATGACACCTTTCTGGATTTCTTCCATTCTTATTGCGGCGGATAGTTACAAGATCCATAGCCTGAAAAAGAGCAGCATATTATCAGCTCAACTGTGCAACTCCTAATGGATTAGATTTAGGATAAACTACTTTTAAAAATACTATACTAATGATTAGTCAAAATAAAATTCTTAATCTTCTCCCATTGATTTACGTGGATCGTATCCATTTGCCAAAACATGTTTATTTAAAAAAAAATTACTTAAGATCAGTCAAACTAAAATTTCAGGCAGCCTGATCTGACATGAAGTATATGATGTATTGAAGTTGAATCGATAGAAAAAATATACTGGGAAACAGATTGCATCAAGATTTCAAACTTATATGAAATGGGTTGGGAGAATCCTTACTGGGATCTGTGAACGTAACGAGGCCAGTGCCTTTGAAGTCGCAGTTCCAGTAGTTTCTACCATGGACATGGTAATAACTGTTCATTGCAAAGGAAGCATGAGCATGAACAGTGTTTGGACTGTAACAAGGCCCTCCCTGACGAATTAAAGAGCAATCCGCTCCGCCTTGGCCGCAGGAGAAGTCCAAAGACTCCTGAAGCACAGATGGATCTGCACTGGGCTTAGCAATGCACCAGATTGCACCGCCCATTTGTCCTGCTTTGGCTGGCCTCACCCATTGCATGGGCAGGGGAGCAGGAGGAGGAGGAGCCGGAGCGGGCGCCGCTCCTCCGCAATACCCACAGCTCAAATCTACATCATATACTTTGGAACCGTCCGGCTGAAGAAGCCCGAAGTTTCTCTCAGTAGTAGGCCCTGGCTTCTTGTTCTCGTTGAAAAGAGCAAAAATGTAGGTGTCGATCACCCTGTTGGGCCTCATGGGAGTTCCTGCATTGGAGGTGACGTGCTTTATAACTCGGGTATTGTAGTTTCTGGCATTGTCCAGGTTCACTCCGATGTCAGCCGGGTCTCCCTTGGAAGGCCACCCGGTCTCCGAAACGCTCACGGGA
Source organism: Sequoiadendron giganteum (assembly GCA_007115665.2). NCBI lineage: Eukaryota > Viridiplantae > Streptophyta > Pinopsida > Cupressales > Cupressaceae > Sequoiadendron > Sequoiadendron giganteum. The sequence continues at coordinate 854,306,525 of CM021101.1, read as the reverse complement.
ATGCTGTCGTTGTGACCCAGGGCGGCCATGGCGGAGTAAACAGAGTCAATCTGAGCGTCCAGCATGTTGTTGTAGGTGAAGCCCTTGGGATCCTTTACCCCGGGAGACTGGCCGAAGAGCACATAATCGAGGGACACTTCTTTGGGGTTGTCTCTGTAGGCAAAATATGGATAGGCGTTCACCATGAAGGGAGCCCCTGTTTCCTCCAGAAACTTGAGGAGAGGCTTCATGACGGGCAGCAAAGGGGGCGTGAATGTGGCGGCCGAGGGAGGGAAGGAGCTCTCAAGGACGGCCATGCTGTGCGCCGTAGAGACCTTTATCTTGTCCGCCAAACCCAACGACAGCAGCGCCGCATGAACGTTTTGCATGGCGGGCACCAGAGCGTCACTCAATTTGCCGTCCGTGTCCGTCAGCACCTCGTTGCCCACCATGATCTGAAAAATGTTGGTCGCAGGGTAGTAAGGACTGATCTTCTGGCTCACCCACGCCTGCCCTGCGTTCTCGCTCTCGCTCACCGCCTGCACTTTCTCGTTCTCCATTCCTACCGCCACTGCAATGCCTGTGTGGGCAAATGCCTGCAACACGGTGGGGTCCGAGTCATAGATTTTTACTTTGTCTACAATCGTGTTCGCAAGCAGCTTTGTCACTTGTTTCGCCGACGGCAAATTGTTCCCCACCCTTCCATAGTTCACACCAATGCCAGGCCCTTTCTCTGTCCCTTCATCTGCCCCCGCTCCTTCCCCTGCAACACTCAAACATGCAACTTCAATCAAGAATGGAGAAAACTAAATAATATGACAGAGTTATTCATGTGGGTGACTAACAGATATACCCAAAAACATGCAACTTCAATCGACCATAGAGAAACCTATAAATGATAGACACAATATGACAGAGTTACTCATCTGGGTGACTAACAGATATACCAATATAGTGAACAATGTTTGCTACTTACATGCTGAAACCCATGCAAGGCAAATGCAGAACCCAGTCATAAGAAATCTTTGCAGCTCCATGTTGTGATGAAGATAAGCTCTTCAACCTCCTCCTTGGCAAGCACTTGCTCTCACTCAATCTTAACACATTCCTCTCTCCCCTCTTTTCATTCGAATATTGTTTTCGTATCTGTAAAACCAGACACTGATCACTCACCCATCACTGCTCATCATTGACTATGAGCACAACAAGTATGAATGGAAGCTGATAAACCTATTTGTCTGTTGTGAATTTTGAGGCTTTTGAAATGTTTTCCCTCTCCAAGTCGAGCAATGATTATGCCATGTGGATATGCATGTGCAATGGCTGCTCTTTCAAACAACAAAGGCAGAGGAGGTCCCATCACATATCACAATCATGTCCTCCAACTGTCTATGCCAATAATAATATCACCGTTTTCAAAACTTCATCTGGACACATACATGCTCCACACATTTTCGTATGTATTGTAGACCTCTTTTAACCTTGTCTCCCATGAAAAAGTGCAGTCTTTGAAGTAATTTGAAAAGCTCTTCTCCATGAAAAGATAATTTTCTTTGTATATACGCAGATTGCCACCCTCCCTCTCTTTAACGAGGATATACAGAGATATTATATTAGGAAGGACACTTTTGAGAGTATATGGTGAATGCTTGGGTAATTTTAATCAGTTATGCATCATGCACTGTTTGCAATTTAGAAAAAGAGCTTTAAAGAATTTGTTTAAATTTACAAATTAACGCCAATGATGGCTTTCCTGATAATCATGAAGCAAGACACGTGTGAAATATTAATTTAAGCTTGAATTTGTCCTTGGAAAGATGGCAATGGCCGTTATTTTGCTGGTTTCCTCTCATTTAACGTGAGAATTCCCAAACGAAACCGTACCAATCACGCCCACTTTTCGCGCCGATAGGCATTTCTCAACCCACAATTGACGCACTTGATCCGCACAAGGGACTCTTTTCCAAATTTATTAAGCTGTTTAATTGAAATAAATAAATATCCGTCAAAAGTGGTACATAATTGTGAGGCTTTTGAGGTGCAGGGTGGCTTCCACTTCACACGGCCGGACGAACAGCTCTTCTTTTAAGGCCCGTGAAGGCGGTACTATTAGGTAGAGCAATAACGCGTTTTGTAGATATTCTCTACTACTTGTATCTCTCTAATGGCACTATAATGAGAGGTTAATTTTTTTTTATGGAAATTGGTGGATTATTTAGACATTGGTATCTTTGTTTTAATATAACAGATTACAACAATTTAATCATATATCTAAATAGAAGTAATCTTTTGATTCAACAATTATATGTTATATGTAGGAGGATCTCGTTAAGCATATATCTAAATCAAGAATCATCTTTTGGTTAAGCAATTATATGTAAGGGATCTCATTTGTCAAAGACACCCAAATGTCAAGCCTAGTCTGAATGCAACTCCAAGGGTTTGAACCTTGTTGGATGGCTCTTTATCACATACCATCATCCTCACCAATTTGAATGGCTCTACATGAGTAGATTGATTCAACGTAAATTATAGATGTAATGGTGAAAATTGAATAGGCCTTATTTTAACTAGAATATTATGAAGTAATATATTTTTGTGTGAAATTTGTTTCATAATACTATGTTATTTTTATTTTATTATCATTCATTCTTAGAAGTCAATTGTGATTCTTAGATCTTCTATTTTTGTATGAAATTTGGTTCATCATATTATGTTTTTGTGATTCTAACATCATTCATTCTTAGAAGATTATTATTCCTAATCTTTTGTTCATCATTTTGGATTAAATATGTGGATGTGAAATCAACTTAGTTCATTTTCATAACTGTGAATGCAAACCCTAAAATTTTAAATTCAAGATTCAAATTTGGACCTTGTTGACTCCCTCCTTAATCTAGCACACATTTGTATGGATTTGTTTGCTAATTTGCTATATGGAAGGATATTCATTATTCCATTTCAAATCATGTTGCATGCCCTAATCCATTTGCAAATTATCATAACAACAAATTTGAGGATTCTAATTGCATAATCATAATGTATAAATTAACATACATCATTCTATGTATATTGCATGCCTCCTTACTATTTTTTATCTTGGTTCATTGTTATTGAATTAGTCCACTTAGGGGTTTTACTAAGTGTTGACATGTATGTTAGTCACACACTACACAGATAAAAATCACAACGAACTTTAAACCTCTCTTGAAAGAAAATCAAATTTTGAGATAGAATTTAGTCATCTCAAGGTTATGTTAGTCAAGTCTTGATTGTGCAAGTTTTACTTAGAGTTCATTATGAAATTGTTTGTACAAAGAGACTTATGCACTAGATCTATAAGCAAGTCTAAATTTTGAAAATAATTGTTAGTCACAAAATCAACCTTAATTAGTGTTCAAAGATCTTTAGTTTGATTATACTTATGCATCTTAAAACACTTCTTATCATTAGATTTATTATTTATGATGCATTAAAATCTATGAATTTTAGGGATTTCAAACCTCAAAATAAAATGAAAAAAAAGGTTGAGAAAGAGAAAGGGTTAGAAAATCTAAGTTCACACTGATTTTGCACAAATATACTTCAAAACTGTAAAAAATATATCATTTACCAACCCGTGCTTCATCAGACCCTATCACAATTACACATAGATGGTGCAAATATCCAAAGCAAAGTTTATCATTCCAAATAAATGCTTCAAATGCACCTGTATCCAGCATAGCACTTAATATTACAAAGGAAAATGACAAGTGTACAGTCATATATGATTTACAATCAGGAATGACCTTCATTTGACATCATATTTATAGTCTTTTCAAGTATAAGCTATAGTGTAGAAAATTGTATGCTCTTGAAAGCGAGGCAATTTCACACTTAATTTGGACCTATTTTAGCACCCTTGCATTAATTACCCTTTAAAATCATCATTTAAAGGCCCCTAAGACCCATTATTTTGGATATCGAGGCTCATTTCACCTAAAAACCTGATAAAATCACTTAAAACACCGAAAATCCTAAAATCCCACCTCGAAAAGCTAAGATGGAACTCATTCGCTACCTTGGGCAAATGAGTCTCATTTGGGGTCTTTTTTTCAATTTTGAGTGGGAAATCACCATTTTAATTCAATTTTTTGGTGGATGTCGACCCTTAAGATCTAAATAACAGTCAATTAGGTGTTGATGCCTATATAAACAAGTTTCTAAGTCATTTTTATCAATCTAATCCATTTGAGCAAGCATTTTCAAGAGAAAATTCAAGAGTCAAGTGTTGAGAATCTTTCACAAGAGCATTCAAGTTTTAAGAGAAAGTAAAGTTGAAGCATTGGAGTAGCATTAAAGTGTTTTTGTAGGTCTTCAAGCTCACTTTCATTCAAGATCTAGCATTGTAAAGGGTTGATCATGGTTGTCTATGGTGAATCATGATGGATTCTAGGTTGGAGAGATGCAATTTGCCATCAAGCCAAGCCTAATGACTTGTTTCCTAAGTGATTCCATCCTCCATTATCACTCTACATTCAGCCTAAGGAAGGTACATGCATCATTAGGGCTCATTTGGGGAGATTAGAGATCTCCAAAAGTGAGTCATTCATCTCCATATTTACATTCTTGCATCATATTCTTGCACATTAAAATAGGAATGCATCATGTTTCAAATTTCTTAGTCTTAGACACGGGTGATCCCACAATACTGGTTTACAATTTTTGGGCAAACTGGACACTTAATTGATTTTTTTTAACTAAATCTTTACTTTCGAGCTCCTATAGCTGCTAAATCATGAGGAATTTGAAGATGATGCAAACTGGTGATTTGTGAAGTTTTGTCTATAGATTCTAAATATATTTTTTTCAAAATGTTTGGAATTAGATTGCACTTTTTCTTCATCTCCTTCGAAAACTAGTTTTTATTAGTAAACAACATTTTAAAGGAGTGATGCTCAACGTATACAACATAAAAATTTTTGTATGAAGGATAAATTCTAATTTCTTCGAATTTAGATTTTTAACAATGATATCTAACCACTTCATTTGGTTTCATAGTGTTTTATTAAATAATTTTTCCTTAATCAAGTTTCAAAGTCAAATCAATTACAATTCAAACATAGGCAGACTACATGTACAACATAACATTTTCTGTATGTATCGAAATTCAATTTTTTTTAATTGATCAAGGACATCAATACCTAGTCTGAACATATTTTTCAAAATTTTATTTTGATAATCTACTTATTTTCCACATGTGTAGAACAAAGAGCTTGATTTTCAGTGAAAAACCTACATTCACAAGAAATAAAAAATAAATATAATAATCAAATTAAAATTATACTTTTTTGGAAGTTTATAATAAGGAATACATACTTACAAAAAATAAAAAATAAATGAATTCATTTGATCCCCTAAAAGGTAAATGAAAAGTGGTTTTTTATCAACATTTTGATAGGTGTAAAGGAGACTGCGTTATAGGTATGGTTTAAAACTAGTGGGGTTCTATCCAAGGTGGCTTGGTCTAAGGTGGTTTGATCAAACCCTCTCCAATTGGAATCCTTTAAATGGAACTTTTCAAGGCTTAAATCATTATATTTTCTACAAATATGTGATTTCAGCAAAAATCAAGATCTCCCAGAAAGTGTAAACCACTATTGTGGTAGTGTACTTAAGGCTTGGGTTTTCATGCACATTTCCTTATTTCTATCAAGGTTTAATTATCAAACTAGGTGTTTGACCAAGGAAAACCCCCCATTAGAAAATCAAATTTATATTTTATTTTGTAGGTATTTTTGTAGAGTCGGATCCAAAACTCAAGTTGGAAGGAAAGAGTAGGTGTTGAAGTGCAGATCAGAACTTTAAATTCCTAAAAAAGTGAAACGAGACTGATTCACCACAAGTGGTGAATGAGTCCCACTGTATGTGTTTTCCAGATTTGTTTGTAGATTCAGATACCCTTTTTCCTGAAACAAGTTCTTGTGTAGAAACCCAGATCTAGGACTGATTCGCCCAAGTTGGTGAATGAGTCCCAGTTGGTCAAAAAGTCAAATTCTTTAGGGTTTCAAAGTTGCTTCTGGTCACTTTCAGGTTTTCAGGTGCACATCATTCATTTCATTTCTTTTTTATTATGTTTTGTTTGCATTTCTAAGGCATTTTCTAGGTCATTACATTGAGATAGGGTTTTCCATTGCATCTTTCATTTCATTATCTTTTCCAAGTTTATACTTGGTGGTGAACCCCTCATTTGATCATATTCAGTCCCTAGAACAACCCTCTTGCAAGATCTCTTTCTCCTTTGCAAAGATATCTCAAGGGTTTATTCTTGAGATAAAGTTAGTGAAAATTGTCCTTTCTAGGCCCTAATACCCTAGGGTGGAGGAAGCATCCAATTTTCCACCTTTCATAAGCAAACAATTTCACTATCTAGTTGCAAGAAATCATGAAGTGAACAAGAATTGGCAATGCTTTAATTACATGCCCCACAATTATCAACAATTTCAAGACCTAGTCTAATCTTCAAAAGGGATTTCAAATCACTCAACTGCTTTTTGTAAAAAAATTAACCGTGAACTCTTTAAGCTCCTTTATTTTTGTCCCCTTTTAAAATGAACACTTTTAAGCTATTTATAAAATTTAGCACTCATAAAATCAATTACAAATGATCAATGGTGAGGATTCATCCTCAAAAATCAATGGTAGCAAATTAAAATCATCACATGGGTGACGTCAACAAGTAATCACTGTCAGCAACAATTTAATTACTTGCAAAGAAAAAAATTGACGTTATCAAATATCTCAGTCTTTGCAAAATAAACCTGCGAGAATGAGATTTATTCCAATTTCAAACATCCATCCATAGATTTTTCATTTTAGAAAATTATCACAAACAATTTCTAGGTTTTATTCCTTGTGCTTTAAGCTTTCCAGATCATTTTGAATTTTTAAATTTCATTAAGAAATGAAGGAGATATCATTGTTTTATGAAAACTATTTTTCACATATATTCTTCATTTTCTTCACGAATTTAAATTTGGGAAATCATTTAAAATGTTTATAAATGTTATTTTAACCATGTGGTAAAATAAGATATTTTAAATGTTTAAAAAAAAAAATGAGATTTTTGACCATTGATGGAAATTTCAAATTTTTTGGCCCTTGATGGAAATTTCAAGTTTTTTGACCCCTAATGGAAATTTCAGGTTTTTTTTGACCATTGATGGAAATTTTGGGTTTTTTTAGATCACTAATGAAAAATTTAAGCTTTTTGACCACTTATGGAAATTTCAAGCTTTTTTGGAAATTCCGGGTTTTTTGACCATTGATGGAAATTTTGAGCTTTTTGACCACTGATGGAAATTTCAAGATTTTTGGAAATTCTAGGTTTTTTGATTGCTACTGCACATTTATTTCTATAACACATAAAATACCACTTGATCCATAACTTTCTTATTTTTTGAGTATTTTCAAAAACTTTGAAAGGCAACCCATCTTATTTTTTAGTGTTCTTTTCATTCGTGATGATATTTTTACCATTTAGAATGTACCATATTTTGGATTTTGAGCTTATGAGAAATTTTCAAGTGATTTTGACCATTAGGGTAACTAAATTTGATGTTTTGGTGGACCTGGATAAATTGTTGATATTGCAAGGCAAGCTAGCCTAAGCCAAAAAAAAGGGTCCTTATTTTACCAAAAGAAAAATGGGGTGTGTTGTGAAACTACACAACACTAAGGAGAAAATGACCATTTCTTATCAAATTGTTAAAAAGTGTTTGTAGACACCACCTTTGTCATGTCCTCTAGGCATGTGCATGGAAATGGGGAACCAAAAGGGTGTTAAAATAAGTCACATTTTATGAAATCAATAAAAAATGATCTTAGATGAGAAATCAAAGATATAACCATACTCAAAATTTAAAGATGTGACAATAACAAGTTTTGTATTGCAAAGGAATCGAGTTTCTAAACTACTAGTTTTATTTTTAAATAATGGAGATTAAGAGGTTCAAATAGGGGGAGCACACAAAATGCTCCTTTTTTGTTACAAAAATATAACATCGCATAGGTCTTGATTGTGCAAGTTTTACATAGAGTTCATTGTGCAACTATTTTTAAAAAGGGACTTACGCATTGGATTTGTTAGTAAGGTTAGATTCTAAATATAATTGTTAGATTCACAAAATCAACCTTAATTAGTGTTCAAATATCTTTAATTTGATTATATTTATGCATCTTAAAACACTTCCTACCTGGTGATCCCACAATAGTGGTTTACAATTTTTGGCCAAACTCAACACTGAAATTATTATTTTTAACTAAATCTTCACATTCGGGCACCTATAGTGGCTAAACCGTGAGGAATTTGAAGATGATGCAAACTAGGGTTTCGTCAGATTTTGTCTATAGATTCTAAAAAAAAAAATTCAAAATTTTTGGAATCAGATTGCACTTCTTTTTCCATCTCCCACGAAAACTGGTTTTTTTTCTTCAGAAAACAACATTTTAAAAAAGTGACGCACACCATATATCGCATAACCTTTTTTCCATGAAGGATAAAATTTTAATTCTTTCAAATTTAGATTTTTGACTCCGATATCTAGTGCTTCCACTTGGTTAGATAGTTTTTTATTGAATATTTTTTCTTTAATCAAGTTTCAAAGTCAAACCAATTACAATTTAGACATAGCATGACTGTATAACGCGTAACTTTTTTTGTATATATCGAAATTCAATTTTTTTTTTGTTGGATCAAGGACTTCAATATTTGGTGCACTCATATTTTTCAAATTTTTTTTTTATAATCTGCTATTTTTCCACATGTGCAGAATAGAGACCTTCATTTTCAATGAAAAACCTATGTTTAATAAAACTAAAAAAACAAATACATAATAAATCTAAAACATATTAAAATTATGTTTGTTGGATAGCTCGTTCTGAGGACTACCTAATTCTAGTTGGGTTCGTGAAGATTCCTCCATTTTCATCCTCAACCCGAGCTTCAAAGTGCCAAAATTTAGGTTTTTTTGTGTCTCAGGGGGGGATGAGGAATAAGGGGGGTTTGTACAAACCCCTAGGGCTTCGAGCAAACCACCATTCCAGAAGGGATTTTGTTGGGTTTTTGGGCAGGAAAGAATTAAAAGGGTTCACTCAAACCCTGGTTTGAACGAAATCCTTATGGGTTCACTCAAACTAGTAGGTTCGTACAAACCCCTAAAATCAAGTTTTTTGCCATGTATTCATTTTTTTTTAGTTTTCCTGCCTCACTTGATTTGTAAACCACTATTGTGGCTTCACCCCCTATCATCAGATTTATAATTTATGATGCTTTAAAATCTATGAATTTTAGGGATTTCAAACCTCAAAATAAAATGAAAAAAATGGTTGAGAAAGCGAAAGGATTAGAAAAACTAAGTTCAGAGTGATTTTGCACAAATATGCTTCAAAACTATAAAAAGATATCCTTTACCATCCCGTGCTTCACCAAACACTATCACAATTACACATGGATGGTGCAAATCTCCAAAGGAAAGGTTATCATTCCAAATAAATGCTTCATATGCACCTATATCCAGCATAACACTTGATATTTCAAAGGAAAATGACAAGTGTACAGTCATATATGATTTACAATCATGAATGGCCTTCATTTGGCATCATATTTACAATCTATTCAAGTATAAGCAGATAATTTCACTATCCAAGCTACAAGAAATCATGAAGTGAACAAGAATTGGCAATGCTTCAATTATCAACAATTTCAAGGCCTAGACTAATTTCGAGAAGGGATTTCAAGTCACTCAACTACTTTCTGTAAAAAAATTAATTGTGAGCTCTTTGAGCTCCTCTATTTTTCTGCCATTTTAAAATGAACACTTTTGAGCTATTTATAGAATATAACACTCATAAAATCAATTACAAATGATCAATGATCAATATTCATCCTAAAAAATCAATGGTAGCAGATTAAACTCATCACATGGGTGATGTCAACAAGTAGCCATTGTTGGCAACAATTTAAATTACTTGCAAAAGAAACAATTTGAATTTATCAAATATCTCATTCTTTGCAAAATAAACTCATGAAAATGAGATTTATTCTTGTTTTAAACATTTATGCACAATTTTTTTGTTCTAGCAAGTTATCCCAAATTATTTTTGGGTTTTATTCATCATGCTTTAATCTTTTCAAATCATTTTGAATTTTTAAATTTTGTTAAGAAATGAAGGAGATGTCATTATTTTACTAAAACTTTTTTTCACCTATATTCTTTATTTTCTTCACAAATTTAAATTTGGGAAATCGTTTAAATTTTTTATAAATGTTATTTTAACCATGTGATAAAATGAGACATTTTAAATGTTTTTAAGAAAATTGAGATTTTTGATCACTAATGGAAATTTTAGGTTTTTTTGGTACCTAATGGAAATTTCAAGTTTTTTTATCCCTATGGAAATTTTGAGTTTTTGGGAAAAAAAAATAAAATGGAAATTTCGGGTTTTTTTTATTGATAATGCACATTTGTTTCCATAACACATAAAATACCTTTGAGCCATAACTTCCTTATTTTTTGAGTATTTTCAATTTTTTTGAAAGGTAAACCATGTTATTTCCATTTGTGATGAAATTTTTACCATTCAAAATACCATATTTTGGATTTTGAGCTTATGAGAAATTTCCATGTGATTTTGACCATTAGGGTAACTGAATTTGAGGTTTTGATGGAAATGGATAAATTGTTGATATTGCAGGGCAAGCCAGACCTAAGCCAAAAAAGGGTCCTTATTTTTCCAAAAGCAAAATGGGGTGTGTTGTGAGACTACACAACACTTAAGGAGAAAATGGCCATTGCTTATCAAATTGTTAAAAATTGTTTGTAGACACCACCTTTGTTATGTCATCTAGGTATGTGCATGGAAATAGATGACCAAAAGTGTGTTAATAGAAGTCACATTTTATGAAATCAACAAAAAATTATCTTAGATGAGAAATCAAAGATAACCACACTCAAAATTTAAAGATGTGACAAGAACACAATTTGTATTGCTAGGAATTGAGTTACTAAAATAGTAATATTATTTTCAAATAATGGAGATTAAGATGTTTGTTGATGCCAAAAAATGACAAGGTAACAACCCTTTGTGGAAAACTCAGTTAAAGGAGGGACCTATTGCGCTAAATTGAGTAACCTCTGGATTTTAAAGAAGTCGGCTTCTTCTATAACTAGGGTTTTGAATGGGAAAAGGAAGCAGATATAAAAATAAAAGATCTAACTAGGGCGATGCACCAATATTTAGATGTAAGGCACAATAGACCTATGTTGTAGATGTAGTCTAATGAACCAACAAGTTCGACTGAACCAAAAAGGGGTTCGACCGAACTAAGGTTCGAGCGAACCCATTAATTACTGGGCCAACACTTCCTGCCCAAAAAACAAAAGAAAAATGCATATTGAAGGGGGTTCGCTAGAACCCCCCTGGTTCTAGAAAACCCCCCTTTTCCCACCTCCTTGCTCTTTGGCACAAAAAAAACTAGAATTTTTGCCATTCGAAGCTTAGGTTGAGGATGAAAATGGAGGAGACTTCACGAACCCAACTGGAACCAAGTAGTCGTCAGAACGAGCTATCCAATGAATATAATTTTAATATGTTTTGATTTTATTATGTATTTGTTTTTTTAATTTTATTAAACATAGGTTTTTCATTGAAAATGCAGGTCTATGTTCTGCACATGAGGAAAAATAGCAAATTACCAATTTTATTTTTTGAAAAATATGAGTGCACCAGATATTGAAGTCCTTGATCCAACCAAAATAAATAAATTTAATTTCGATATATACAAAAATTTCAATACAAAATTTATCTAACCAAGTGGAAGCACTAGATATCAGAGTGACAAATCTAAATTTGAAAGAATTAAAATTTTATCCTTCATGGAAAAAAATTTGTGTTATACAGTTTGTGTCACTTTTAAAAATGTTGTTTTCTCAAAAAAACTAGTTTTCATGGGAGATGGAAAAAGAAGTGCAATTTGATTCCAAAAATTTTGAAAAAAATATTTTTAGAATCTACAGACAAAATATGATGAGACTCTAGTTCGCATCATCTTCAATTTCCTCATGGTTTAGTCACTATATGTGCCCAAATGTGAAGATTTACTTAAAATAATTATTTCAGTGTCCAGTTTAGCCAAAAATTGTAAACCACTATTGTGGGATCACCCAAACATAAAAAAGGAAGACCTGGATAATTCATTTCATGACATAAAATAATTTGCATAGAGATCTACTGAACAGAAAGAGTCAAAGACATGGTTCTAAATCAACATTCTATTTAAATCATTGAAGTTGCAAACAAACTATCCAGAAACAACACAATGTAACATTATCCAATAGTTAAGAAACAACAAGGCCAAATTACAAGGGCATGGTCTATGAGTCTTTACAATTATCTAACACAATAAAAGGCTTGGTGTCTTTCTAATTCTTCTGTAGAAATTTTGAACCCCTTATTCGAAAGAAGAAGTAGTATATATAGTCAAGGCTTCCACTGCTTGAAGGATTGTAATAGAAAGATTCCCCATCATGAATCATGATGCTTGCAACAATGATTCATCATGACTGATGTAACATAAATATTCTCAAGCACAAACCTAGTCATTCACGAGCCAGATGCATTCTCTTCAAATGATGGCAGTGGTCCTGGCTTACCCTCTGTAAATAAGTGTCATCTCCCAGCGAAGGTAGTTAGAACACACGATAGAGTATAGAAGCTTGGTGTTCGCACCACTCCTCCTTTTCTTGTAGATGCACTGAACGGACACGTGGTGATATTTCACATCACATGGTTCATCTTCCCCATCCTTTGATGAGAACTTGCAATGAGAAGACATGTGGAAAAATTCCTTACTATCGGAATCGCTTGAGGGGCCCATTAGAAGATTGCACGAGCGGAGGCTACGTGGCAGGCAGTCAGGGCTCGAAAAAGAGCTATATGAAAGAATGCCAAACTCACTTGATCTATTGACACGTGAGGGTAGAATGGGACTCAGAAGAGAAGGTAATGGGGGATTGGCTAACATGTGGCGGCAGTGAGTCGAGAGCACCGAAAGGCTAGCATGGAGGCCTTTAAAAATCATCGAGTGTGATCGGAAGTCAGGAAAAACATCAAAAACAATCTGAAGGAAGTATGGGGGTATATTAAATATCCATAACTTTTGGTGACTATCAGGGGCATTTTTCCTGCGGAATGAAAAATCCAAAAAATCTTTGGTTTTGTGACCAGGGCTTTATTCATTGGGCATTGGAGTCAGAGCTTAGAAAGGGCAATCTGCAAGGGCAGCCAGTTGGCCCCAAAAGGCGTTGATATGGCACGTAGGATCTCGTGCACCTCGTGCAAATCGATCACTTCTTTAAAGGACAACATCACAAATATTCTAGACCTGACCTCGAGCTGAAAAAGTAGCCATGCGATTTGATGAGTTACACCCTCAATGTCCTCGACGGTAGGAGGATGGCTGAAGCTATGAAAATTTGATAAATCTTGCTTCCTCCTCAATTTTGGCTGTGATTTTCTTCGCAATAGCCACCGATTCATTATAAAGAAATGGAGAGGGCAAGCCCATCTAGGTCAGTTGGTTAAGCCTTGCCCAAACATCGTCCATAGTTCGCCCCAATGTAACCGAGTAGCATTGAGCATGAAGGGTAGCCTCATGGCAGCAGATGAACTCCCTTGCGATTATAGCGGCTAACCTCCGATTATCAACCCCTTCTCATACCAGATCCTCGCTTGGCATGGTGTATAGCTTGCCTAGCAGCTTCTCCGCTTTGGGAACCTTTTCCCTTATGAATTGTGGGAGCTGTTCCATTGCGCCGTGAACCTCCCTGAATAAATATTTTGCCTCTGCCATGAACTAAAGTGTGGGCTAGAGAGTCAGACATAAAGCCTTGACTCTCTCCCAATAGGAAGCGTACAGTTGTTGGGATATTAAGAAAAGGTCTGACTGTGGAGTAGGATTTTGAACGATCTTCTTCAAGAGGTTTTTTTTTAAAAAAAATTTAATTTTTAATTTTATTTTTATTTTATTTTATTTTTTATTTTTTATTTTATTTTATTAGACTGCAAGAATCGGTCAGTTATCCGTCCCCCTATAAACTGCAGTGCGCCTGATAAACTTTTTCACGTGACCGGTGGCGCTGGCGCAACACGCCCTCTGGTACCACGGGTTTGGGGGGAGACTAGACCTCGTGACCACTTGCCTGCAACAGGATGTTTTTAGCCAATCGAGCTAGGCCCCCCGCCCCCCTTCTTCAAGAGGTTAATCTCTACATCCCTTGTCCCAATTTCCTACGTTAGCCCCACATTTTTTTCTATGGCAGAGGAGATTTTCTCCTGCAGGTCTCTCTGGTTCGCGAGCAACCTTTTCTTAATCTGGCTTCGGGTTGTAGACTCTTCCTCAAGGGAAAGTTTAATCTTTCTGAGTTCTTCTTGTAATTGAGCTTGCATGCTCACTTGATTTGTCTCATTTTCTTGTACCACTTGCTCCAACTGAGCACGCAGTCGCTGCAACTCTTCATTCTTTTGTTTAAATTCCTCCTCTGATTGGGCCAATCGACCCGATAATTCCTGGTTCCTTTGTCGCAGCTCAGCTACCCGATCTGACTCCTAGGATTGGAACCTCTCAAGCTCCCTTTGCAAGCTAGACTACTCTGCCTGCGCAATCTATGTGAAGCGCGCCCTTTCGGCCTCTTGTGCCTTTTCATTTGCCAATAGAACCTCATTTCTTCCCTTGACGGCCTTGAGCTCATCCTCCACCTTCTTCAATTTGCGACCAGACTTAAGAAATTTAGTGGTGACCACTCGTTGTGTCTCCTCCATTAGCTTGACTTTATCGTGTGGTCAGGCAACATGCAAGTCCAGTCCGATGGCATGGATGTCATAGTCATCGAGGTGCATTTCTCCCTATAGTTTGGTAACATTGGGATGCATCGTCACGAAATGCAACGATTGTTGAGCTTCATTATAAATTCTCTAGAATTTGGGCTCCACTAGGCTCCTGACATCTTTTTCCTTTTGCTTTCGGAGTTGGAGAGCTTGAGCTTGTTGCGTTGTATCACTCTAGGACAAGAATTGAGCCAGTGATTTGATGTGTTTGCCTGCAAAGGGTGCACTAGGAGGGATAGCAAAATGGAATGAGAGGCAGGTGACCTTAGATGTTTTCTTCTTTGGAAGGGCAACCTTGAGTGGAGAGAAGGGAGGAATGTTCCAAATCCTAGGTGACGAAGGTGTCGGACTTATGGGGAATGGTGGTGGCAATGGAGATGCGACAGGCTTCAACTGCTGCAAAGGTTGAGTTGGAACTGACTCAGAGGGGGTGAAAGGGGCAAAAAATTAAGATATCAAGGGGGCAGTAGCCATGGACATGGATGAGGAGGCAGACGAGGAAGCCGATGGGGCTCTAACCAGCAATGGGGAAGCTCGAGGGGAAGTGAAAGCTATATGTTTGATATGATCTAAAACTAGGAGAAACCTCTCGCAACCATTATAGAGGGGATAGAGAAATATAGACTCAAATTTAGAGCGATGGGTACCATAGGGATTATGGGAGAAACAAAAGACTATGAGCCAAGAAGAGAGGGAGAGAAAGATACCTAAGCGCTCGATTCCACCTTTGATGCTTGGCCGACCATAACCTCCTGCGAACCACCTCCTGAAGCGGTATTAGTTCATTATCTTTTTCTTGGTGGAGGTTTCTCCACATCCACTACTTTTGTTGATTGTTGTGTTTCTCCAGGCTTCCCTACAACCAAGGGTCAAGATTGTGAGGACCCTGATCATGAAATATTCATCTGCACACTCCTAATAGTTGTACTATGCTACATCACCATTTTTTGTTTTTGCTTCCCTTTATCGGAGTGTGGTATGGTATCCTCAAGGTCGGGCTCCTCTGGATCACTTGCATCAGAATTTGGATGTTCCCCATTGTAGAGGGTATCAAATTGATTGTCAGTGTCGAAAACCGATGAATGTTGGAAAGGGGTGATGGTTTTCTTGATCTCCTAGTGGTAAATCCATAAATTATTAATCTTTTTCAGCTTCTAGCCCTATTCCCTCGTCAAGGTATTTTAGAGGGTAGTACTTATGCGGCTATTTTCATCTACCTTCCTCTTAGGGAGATAGAAACTAAGCCATGATGACCTTCGATTATCCATCAACATGAGCGCTATGTCCACCCAAAGCTTGTTGATATCTTCAAGTGAATTTCACCTCTCTTCCCAATAGGGCTGAGAGCTATGCTTTACCTTAATAAATGTGTCACCCAAATCATCCTTGGGGTTGTACTTATCGCAAATGAAAACAAACTCGAGGTGTTCCAACATCACCTCTAGTAGATCAGCTGAATTATTTTTTACCATGACCATTTTTTTGTAGCTCATAGGGCATTCGAAAGATCCCCTCTTCTTCTTCTTTGGGTCAAAGAAAAAGGTCTAGTCCATAATAGCCATTTGTCAAAAAACTTCAAGGGCCAATACCCGATCGGTGATGGATTTGGGGAGTCAAATTGGCTCTTCACAAAAGCCATGCACTCGAATGCATGTGAATTCCTCCCCAAGGAACCAATCGCACTTGGGGAACAAGGATCACATCTAGCTAGTTTGATCACCCGATAGGCGATAGTAGTCATTATCCTTGCCCAGATCGCACAAAATCAGAATTAAGAACTTCTTCGAAAATGCATAATAATCATAGGTGGAACATAGAATGGGAGTCCATACCAAAACTGTCTTTTGATGTTTCTTTTCATTGAATATTGACAACTCCATTTTTTCCCTAAAGAAATCGGGATTATGATGAAGAAACATATACGCAAGAAGAGAAGGATATCTGAACTTACCAACAGTTTTGAGCTCACCAATCTTCTTCCGCATATCTTTGATAATCATTTTTTTGAAATCATACCAAAAAGGTTCTTTTTGCCTTCTTAATTGAAAACCCAAGCCCAACTGAGATTTAGACATGATCATGTCGTCTTCCAAGACAAACACAAAAGCCATCATGGTGAAGGCATCTTGCATATCCGCTCAGACAAATTCAACATGACGGTTTAGATTTTTAATAGGTTGTTGGCAATATTGGGGCCTTCCGGTCTCCGCATTATAAAATTTGAGGGCATTCCTCCTACCCTTCCATAATTATGAACCCTTTTTCTGGTTGAAGGGCTCCATTGGCCGCTCTCTGGTGCTCCTCTCGGGAACACACAACATGTTCCTAAGAGCCTCCACAGTTAGCACAACCCTCAAACTTATTCCCTCAATGGCTCCAGTTGCCAAATTGTAACATCGAATACTTTTTTGAATTATTTTTGGGTAGTGGTACACATAAGGGACCATATATTGTGGGAGTCCACAGAGCCATTGCTTGTATGGTAGTTGATTTTTGAAGGCTTTCTTAATTATGGTGAAAGAATCTTCCCTCAAGCCCTTAGGGTTAGTCTTGAGGATGGGGTTATAGATGTTATCCCACTCTTCCTTTACAAAATTTTCATCTCTGAGTGGACCCTTCTTAGTTGTCTGTGTGTGGAGCCACTTCGGCTTATTTGGGATCCCACGTGTATTGTAGGATTCCTCCTCCTAAAAAATATTGACCATAAGTGTTGTGAGTATCGCATCACCTAAGCTTTGAGATGTTTCACCTGGCTCATTCATCTATGGGTTCTAGGCTACTTCAAGGGCAACGGATTCCATTTTTCCTTCAAACTTCTAAAATTTTCTACACGTCTCCTATAAATTTTGCAGTTTGAAAATTCTCTGCACTAACTATGTATTCAAAAAGCATTCTTTGCTTTAAAATAATCACATGCAATACTTAGCTTTTGTGTCCTCCTTCGAGTGGTAGATGATAGTTTATTTTTTTGCATTAATTTCGGCATGTACTACCAGCCTTTTGGTTTATGTGAGGTGAACTACTTGTCATTTTGAAATGACAAGGATTCATAATGACCCCAGGTACCTACAACCCATGGCCTGATTTTCCTTGGAAATTGAGCCGATGATTTCAAAGCAAGCTAGGCATCGTATGCCATGGTAATTAATACCTTGAACATAAATATTATGCCAAAGTATGCAATAAGAATAAAATAGATTTGCATCTTTTCTCAGGGTTTGAGGAATAGCTAGCAAGATGACACCTCATCGTCTAGCTGAAAAGACTACTGTTGAATGTTGCCAGTAGCTTGTGCTAATTAATTAGCTTGCCTTAATTTTGCACGCAGCAACTCATACCTACAAGTGCAACTGGGTGAGAGTCTCGAGCAATACTTGGTGCAATGTTCGAGGTGGTACCTAGTTAACATCATGCTTATGGTATGTGAATTACCATGCTTATCCTTTCCGCTTCTATAAACAGTCATCTAGTCAGTAGTAGAATCATAATTAGCAATTTTTAGCGGAATCAACATTAGGTGATTGGTTTAGCATTTGGTAATTGTAGACCACATAGTATTTGCATAGAGTTCAAACTTAGGCATCTTGCATAGGTTGCTGCCTAACAGTCGTATAGACTCTAACGCTATGCATACCCCAATTAGGCTAACCTCCCATAAACCTGAAATGGATTTTTTGGGTGAAATTTCGACTAGGCGTTTGAAAAGGATGACCAAAAACAAATATTCTTTGGCCATTATCGCCATAAAATGGGTTCTGGGACGTGACTGCATTGAGTATGAGGATAAGTATAGAGTTAACATTGATGTGTGCTCTCATTTCATGGTGTCAATGCTAGAAATTCGAATTCCCAAGACACTTGTCATTCATCTGGTGACAAAAATATTTCCAAAGAAGTATTTGAATGACCTTGGGGAGCTGGTAGCAAATGCTACCTTTGGCAGAGGCATCCCGACTACGAGTGACCTTCACAGGTTCATTGAAGAAGACACAGTCATCCCGTGGTTTCCATTTTTGAGTAGTTTTTGATTCCAATCACAGGATGTCCATCACCAAAAAGTTAATCATGCCTGCTACTTCTTGTTCTAGATATACAACATGGTGCCTTTCTACGACTTTTACTGGTACACTGATTTTAGGAACTTGGTGTTCCCTCTGGCACCTGTTGTTCTTTCTCTAGATGGTGCCATTGACCCTGTTGCTACTGAAGATGACATGGTTCCAGATATTGTTGCTATTGTTGCTTGTTCTCACAACTAAAGTTTTTCACTCTTTTCAAATTTTCAAGACTAAAATCTGTTAGCTCTTTTTGTAAATAGCCTGAAAGGCCTTAAATATATATAAGTATATAGTTCTCAAAAGCGTAGCCTTGGAGCCATTTTGATACTGTACTTGTTGAAGCATATAAATATAATGAAGATATGACTTTCAAAATTTCTTCTTTGTTACGTATTTCTTGTCCTTTCTTGGCATAAGTGTTATTCATTGTGTCATAATGTAAATTTCTACTTTATCATGGATTAGAAAGATCAGTTGAACAAACAAAGAAACACAAAAGAAAGAAACCATACTAATTACATATTTACATGGTAGATTTGTTCAATTGAGTTATGTGGAAATTCTAAGGTGAATTCCTCGAACAAGAATCCCTATCATTTTTGCTTTTCTAATTTTGATTCAAATGATTTGTATCACCTATACTGAATTACCATGAATGGAATTTTCCTCAAGTTGTCATTTTTTTCGTGTCGATGAGGTCTTGTCATTTTCTCATTGAATTCTAGTATTACGTTCCTACCATCTAGGCCTCAGTCCAGAAAGCTGTCTAAAAGAGAAAACACACCTAAACCTGCTATCTTTTGCACGATTGACCCTATAGAGGGTAGTGGGTAATGATTTTTTAGTAGTGCTTGATTTGGGTTGTGGAAATCAATACACAAGCGGATATCTTCATTCTTCTTTTGGACTGGGTTCAGGTTGAATACCCACATGTTAGGCTCGAGTAAGAAAATAAACCACGACTGAACTAATCTTACTAACCTTTGCTCTATCGAAGCTTCCATATCGGGCACGCTGACCTCTTTTGGCAAGCTGATTTGGCTTCTCCTTTGGGATCTATTACAGGTTGGATAATTCCAGGATCATATCCTTTAAGGTTATCATATGGCCATACCACTGTTACCTCATCATTTCATTTTAAAAGGCAGACGAGCCTTCCTTTACCTTGGATGTCCTTTCTGACTTTGAAATCTCTCCCATCCATGATCCGAAAATCTGCATACTCGCCTCCATTTGCTATAAAATTCCTCCTTTTGTTTCTTACATGTTTAGAATCAAAAATATTTTCGCAAGTAACCAAACTTTCAAAAGCTTATGGAATCCTTGTTGAATGTCTTGTCTGTCATTGGTTTTGGCGACCCTTGATTGGAGTTGGTTGAGAAATTTTATGACTATCACCTGAATGACGTGATGTGTTCATTGTTGTCAAATACTTTCCAGCTTTACCCACCATCTAGAGTTGCTGGTTGGAATATCATTCGCACAAAGTGTTGGTTAGGCGTAGGTTTGGATTGGGATCCGATTTCGGCCATGTTATTTGTATCAACATTTTGTTCTTGAGGAACAACTTGAATATTGAAAGTTTCAAAGCTCCTGATTAGGTCCTAGACTTTATCTCCAAAGGATATCATACAAGAATTCTTTGTAGTACTGATATTCCGAACTTGATTGATGATTAGCTCGGAAGCCCCAAACACCTTTATGTGCCTAATGTCCATTTGCTCTACTAGGCTCAAACCTAGTATGAGGCCATTATTTTCATTTTTGTTGCTCTAACATGAAAGATGGAATCAGAAAGATCCGACTGTCTTCTCATTGCTTGGGGGGGTCAGGCATATTCCAGCTTCTACGTCGGCCTTGCATTTAGTACCATCAAAATATAGTGACCATAATTCTTTGGTCGAAATGCCTTTGGGCTCATGTTTCACTTTTGGGATGGCTTGGTCTTCATCATAAATGACATAAGTCCCTAGTCTAGTGGCATGATAGTTGCCGAAGGGGTCCTAATAAATGAACTCGCTTAGGAGGACTTCTTCTTGATCGGTCTGATCTCTGGTGATTTCCTCATCTTCTAGAATCTTTGTGCAATACATCTCTTCCTTGGTAATGGAGGTGTGAGTGGGCTCAAATCCCATCTTAGCGTTGTTTGCAACATGTTTCGAATGCAAGGGTTTAGATACTAGCTTCATTTTGGCTTTGTGCTTGGTCCTTATAATTAGATGTGGCCAATCTAAGGAAAGGTACCTACCAAGTTTAGAAGTGAACTCTTTGGACAAGCACATACCAAATATCGGAAGAATATCAATGATCATGGTATCCTATTTGATCGTGATATTTGGGCAAGAAAACATAGTTAATGGAAGGTCCTTAATGACTCCCATAGTACTAACCATATTTCCATCTAATTGCATAACCCCTTTATTCAAATGTTCATAGCTTAATCCTAAGGCTTCAGCTATTTTCTTGGGCATGATTGTAGTGTTGGCACCAAAGTCGATCATGGAGTTATGTAGTAATTTCTTACCCACAATAATAGTTAGGAAAAATGGCTTCAAATTTCCTGGGATTCCTTTGTTAATTTTGACTGTGGATTCTTCCTCTTTGTTTTCAATAGAGGCCTCTTATGCATTATTCACAAGAACTTTTTCTAGAGGTGATTGATCAATGACCTCCTCGTGAAGCAATTTCTCTTTTGGTTCTATGACTGGGTCCTCTTAGAGATCCTTTTGTAGTAATGTCTTTTTTTTCTGGAATAGCTAAGACATCCCATAGGGAAACATTAGCGGATGATTTTTTCAATTGTTCCACCAAATTGAATGGTAGTGGGTTTGGAGGCTTCTAATATGAAGCTCTTGTTTCTATGATCTCTCTTTGTGCGATGACTGATTCGCCCATGAATCTCCCCTTGGATTGAGTGTTGTAGTCAAACTGCACTTGTGGGGTCTCTCAAGTGGGTGTTTCGATTGTTAACATTGCCTCCTCTCCTTCCATCCATGAGAAGAGGGTGTGGTTGGGAGCTATATCGGTCTCTTGTACCAGAGACACCCCTTGAATTTGAGCAGTGAGAAACACATTTTCCATTTGTGGAGAGGCATACACATAACTCCCATTATCCGATATTGCGCCTTGATTGCATTGCTTCGCTACCTTCTGTTGTAGATTTTCGCATGGGAAATTTCAGGGTATATGTGAATCACTACAAAGAAAACACTAGGGGTTTTTGTAATCAACCAAATTGTTTTTCCCTGTAGTCAGCTCTTTGTTAGAGCTTACGTTGGCATTCTACAATGGAGTGGGTACCGGTACTATCTGACTTGTCATTTGCGCTTGAGGATTTGGGTGAGCACCTCCTTCGAACTAGTTTTGTTGGTAAGAGGGCCTTCCTCTCTAATAATTTTGATAGGTCAGCTTTGGAGGAGTGGCCTTCTTGGGCTTGATGATAGTTATCTCATTGGCCATAGCTCACAACATTTATTTTATGTCGCTCATCTCATCCTTTGAAGAATCAGGTACGACGTTCTGTGGTGGAATTACGTATGTGTACATAGATTGAGGAGGAGTTGCTGCAGTGGCAAGCGACGTCATCTAGGTGAGAAGTTGTAGCTTGGGGAATATAAGGATGATGGTTCAAGGCAACAACTTTCCAGCATCGATTAGATTGTTCTCTTCTTTGGTTGCGACACTATATGCATCTGGTAGAGTAGTTTTGTCGAGCGGCTGAATCATCATCGAAATGTCAACATTGATGGAATTTAGGTAGAACATAAATGCTAAGTCAGGCGATGGGTGGATTGCAGCCTAAATTCTTTGCCAAGTTATATAGAACCAGGCGTTGAAGTCAGTCAGAGCCTCATATGGAGCCCACTTGATGATTTCTAGCTAGTGGTACTATGATGACCTATCTCCGTCATTTCAGAATCTTTCGTAAAAAGGGTCTCTGAGTTGATCCCAAGTGTCGATAGAGTTGGTCGACAGAGTGCGATACCAATCTAATGTTTTTCCTCTAAAAGAAGATGAGAACAACCTTAGTGCTTTGTTTTGATCCGTCACCCCATGCACGAAACATATGTTTGCCACATCTTGTATATGTTCAGATGGTGTTCTTGAGCCATCTCCAATAAACTTGGGAATATCTTTGAGAGCAGAGACCGGGATAGGAGCCCAAATGGTAGGTGCGACTCGGGCAACAAGGGGGCTTCTAGAGTCCCAAGCCACATAGTTTCAGTTAGGTAACATGGCTGGTGGAGGGATCAAAATGTTCATGTGATGGATTCTAGCTAGTAGTGTTCCTAACGATGGTACCAACAAACCAGGGTTATTTAATGTTTGTGATCTTGTGACAGGTCGATGGCTCATATACTTGCTTAAGGCTTAAGCACATTTCGTGATCCCTTCGAGCGTGCCAGGAAAAAGAAAAAATGTTGATGCCAAAAAATGACAAGGTAACAACCCTTTGTGGGAAACTCAGTTAAAGGTTGGACCTATTGTGCTAAACTGAGTAACCTCTAGATTTTAAAGAAGTGGGCTTCTTCTATAATTGGGGTTTTGAATGGGAAAAGGAAGCGGATATAAAAATAAAAGATCTAACTAGGGCGATGTGCCAAGATTTAGATGTAAGGCACGATACACCTATGTTGTAG
>CM021101.1:854195703-854279796 GCA_007115665.2 Sequoiadendron giganteum | reverse complement strand
TAGATGCACAATGTGGATGTAAAATGAGCTCAAAGATTTCAGAAATGGTGGATGCTTCAGAATGCAAGTATGCTTGAATGGTTGAATGTTGTGAGTGATTGATGATGCAAATGAGGGAAAATCCTCTAATTTTAGGCAAAAGGCCACTAAACAATGAAGGGTCAAGATGCAGCCAGCATAGACAAGATCAAGGGCTAGGTGAGTTGAGAAATCACAAGCCCTCACATCTTGACATGTGTTGGGTGAGGTGTCAGGAAGGACATGAGGTGGAGGTACTTCCTTGTATCTTGGGAATAGACAAGATCTTTTCATAAAGGAGGTCCTTGTCCCCATGTGGGTGATGAGATTTTTGAGGAATTAAAAATTCCTTAAAAGACCTAAGAAGAATAAATGTGAATTAAAAATTCACATTGGGAAAGGGGTTGTCTTCTCCATAAGGATAAATAATTTAATAAAATGTTGATTTGGGGGTATACCATAAATGGCATAAGGATTAAGGTGACCTAATCAAGTAATTAGGTTGTGAAAACAAGGGATTAAGGTGATTAATGAAGGATTAAGGCAAGTGGACAAAGATGGAGGATGTGACATTAATCTTGATTAAGGGTGTGCACATCCTAATCAAAGATTAATTGAGTTAATCCAAATTAAGGAAGGATTATGGAGGATGGGACAAGGAGGGAGAAAATAATGAATTTAAATATTAATTTTAATTCATAAAGGAAAATGATTAAATTAAAAAAATTGGGATATTTATTTAATTTAGAGAGGGATGGGGATAAATGTAAAGTATTTAATTATTTAAATTAAATACCTTAGGAAAATTAGGGAAATGGGGAATATTAATTAAATGAATCATATAATTAACACTGATGGGAAATGTGGGATAGAGGAATGAAGGTGACGAATTTGACCTTATGGGAAAGGTCAAATTCAAATGTCTACATTTTTCCCTTATTCAAAATACTATTAGAATAACAATGTTTCGAAGAAAAATAAAATGCAGATGACTCGATAGAAGAATGGAATAGAAAATGATGTATCAGTGTGGGAAAGGTGGTGTAGGTTGTCCAATGGAAGAAAATGAAAGAAGATGCCCTAGTGTCATGGAAAAATGGATAGGATGGAGGAATAGAGGAAAATGATAGGGTATGCCCCCTCGAGAGGGTAGATGGGGAAGAAAAGGGGGGCCCAAGCAACATTTATTGATATGGAAAAACAAAGTGTACCACATGATAGAGTCTGAAAAACCTACAAAAATGGATTTTGAATGGAGGAAAACCGACAAACGGGGTGCAAATTGTGACCTATAGAAGAAAGGGGATGACTTAGATTAAAAAGACGATTAAATAAAGGGTAAAAATACCCAAAATTTAAAAAGGTTAAAAAAAGAGGGAAAGGGGATATATAGTCATTTTAGAAATTACTATTCACCATTTGCACATTTGGAAGTTGAGTTAGCAAGAGAGAGAGAGGAAGGAGGTGACGAGGATAACTGACATGTCAAGCGAGGAGGAGGGGTTTGTGGATGATGATCTCATCCACCGAGGCTAGGAGGTGTTTGAGTTCTACTATGAGCATGCGGTACCCCACCAGGTTAGAGTAAAAAACCCTTCTTTGTGATTTCAGTTAAATTTTGCAAGTTTCTATCCATTTGAGATTTTGGGTTTTTGGGGTTTAGATAGATGGGAAATGGGTTACCAACAGATGGGAAAAATCGCCTATCCAAAGAGCCAAAATTTCCCTTGTAGGGTACGACTGGGACATAGGCGAATTCACCTATGTAGGAGGCAAATTTGCTTGGGGGGAGGAAGAAAAACAAGACAGGGGTGAACCTGCTCGTCCAATGGGTGAAGTCACCCACTCGACGAGTGAATTCACCTAGGCGATGAGCAAAAATTCCCAGGACAGGCCAACTCACCCCCGAGAGAGAGACAAGGTTGAATGCCCAATGGGCGATGCTGCCCGAGATGGGAAAACTTGCCCACCCCATGGGTGAGATCGCCCAAGGATGGGCAGGGCCGACCGATAGGTGGGGTCGTCTACCCGCCCAATGGTTGAGTTCACCCAGACAGGCGAACTCGCCTGTTAGATGAGTGATTTTTTCCAGACGGACGAGCTCTATTGGATAGGCATTGTCTGGATGGCGGGAAACAATGACAAAGAGGGGGGAAAAGGCGGATTTTCCCCATGAAGGGTGAATTCACTGAACAAAAGAGGAAGGGGTAAATTTTTTGAGGATGCGACACAGATAAAAGAAAAGAAAGAAAATAGAGAAAAAGGGACGAAATGATGAAGAGAAGAAGGAAAGAATGATAGAAAAAAGATGAAATGATGAATGACTGATGAGATGTGCGATTTGGATTTAGAGTTTGGACATGCTTCATAAGCGTGAGAGACACTCAATAGTATTGGTGGCTACCATTACAATGATGGGTGAGGAGGACCACACAACCCTAGCATAGGCAGGTCTACTACACATGTTGGGGTACCCCAACATTAGGGCACATTGACCACTATTGACCATGTTCATGGAGAGGTGGAGCTCGAAGACGTCGACATTTCATCTCCCGATAGGGGAGATGATAGTGACCTTGGATGATGTATGGAGGATACTATGGCTACCCATCAGAGGGCACCTAGTTAACTAAACGCAGAGCCAGGGGTGAGAGCAGGATAAGAGCTTGTGGACAATTTTAGACGGGTGGATCTCCTTATCCAAGGGGCAGACTTGAATTTGGATGGATGTCTGGGACTAGAAGTACTGCCATTGCCGTTGTACTTGTGTAGGTTGATTAGTGAGATCCTATTACTAGATTGGAGCGAGAGGTTTTGCAACCTCAAGGTTATTGAGGTTGTGTGACATATCATGGAGAGGAGAGAGGGAGAGTTCACATGGGGTGCATGTGTACTATCTTAGCTATATAGAGACATGTACATTATTGGCTATAGGAGAGCCCTCAGCGTGACACACATGACATTACTATAGATATGGGCCTAGGAGCACATCAATGTGACAAGACCAAGAGTGTTGCCGATGGGAGATCAAGATTAGACACTACCAATAACATACTAGTATGGGGCTGAGTACGACTTGTGCCTACATTATGGTGATGTGAGGGATTTATAAGGATGGAGGAGGAGACTGGATGATCTGTAGGGAGACCATATCATATGGATACCATATTAGGGGCGATGGTTCAACGGATGGAGAAAAGATGAGAGGAGGCATAGAGGATATTTCTATGCAGTGTGCTACCTAATCAGGAGGGGCCCACATATCATCGTGCTCCACCGACCAGATAGGGTGATGAGAAAGTTTGGGGTGATGCAGGATACCCCACTAGGGCCTCAGAGATTTCACCAGATTACTCGAGAGCATTTGTGGTGTGAGACGATCATAAAAAATTTCTAGACAAACTTGGGAGGATGTGCAACTAGTGACATATCCAAGGAGGATATGAGGAGAGGCAGATGCAGGGGTGACCGTGAGATATGTTGCATGGTGGGAAATACATAGTCCAATATGGATCATGACAGTGCACCCAATTGTAGGGGCACTAGGCTATGGGTCAAAACATGAGAGGAGGTTAGGGAGGCAGTGACAAAGGGGTAGGAGAGGAGGGGGCAACAAAGGAGAGGTAGGGAGGATGTGGTGATGGAGGACGTAGGAGAGCAGGACCGACCTGTTGATGTGGAGGCTATATAGGGAGAGCCACTCGTGATGGTACCATATGTACCACCACCACTCGAGGATCCAATAGTACTACTGGCAGGAGCTCATGTGAGACTTAGGGTTGTGAATCATAGATTCAGGGAGTCAGAGTCAGACAAAGACATACTACAAGCAGAGATAGAGATATTGTAGGAGGAGGGACAAAGGGACTACGGGGCTCTCGCAGATGAGTCTGACAGGATGTCAGAGGAAAGGGATATCATGCAGAAGGAGAGGGATGAGGCTCAACAGGAGAGAAAGGAGATGAGGAGGGTGATGGATGAGGCTCAATAGGAGAGGGAGGAGATGAGGAGGGTGATGGATGAGCTGAGGAGAGAGCAGAATAAGCTAAGGGAGTGGGAAGAGCTCAAGGACAATATTGACTATGCAGAGGTAGTGATGGGATAATCAAGGATGATTTTAGAGAGGGTAGAGATAGCAAAGAGATAGGTGCAAACTCTGTGTTGAGAATGTGTGTCTCAAAATCACTAGTAGAAACCCTGATACTGTCACCAAACAATAAAGTTTCTTAAGTGTTTTGTTTATGCTTTTACTACCATACCACAGAAGCCTCTCAGCTATTGAGCGGTAGTGCGGTGGAAACCGCCATACCACGGGTGTCTTTACACTAGGGTGCAGTAGTGCGGCTATCACCATACCGCTGGATTTTGTTGGATGTGTAGTGGTAGAGCGGTTACCACCATACCATGGGAGCCTCTCATCCATCAAGTGGTAATACGGTGGTTACTGCCATGCCGTGGGAGCCTATTGACTATGCAATGGTAGCACAGTGTAAGGAGAAGAGCACGGACGTGATGTTCTACTGAATTGTAAGTTGTTAACTGGAGGATGTTGTTGACTTCGAAAAAGGTTGTTTGAATTCCTGGGAAGTTTGACAGTTGTTCAACCGAGGAAGTTGAACTGAAGTGATTATACAAATAATGAATCAATCATGTTTGTTGCTCTACAGTGTAACATATTGAAACTATGAAGGGGTTGATTTTTTAGCAAGTTTGATGGTTGAAAGGTTAATTAGGGAAATATAGCTATTGTAATATAATCATCTAAAAGATGATTCTGTAACTTGTATGTAATTCGATTATTGTAATACAAGTGTTTTTATTTGGTGTGGTGGGTTTTTCTCCCGTAAAGGTTTTCCCACGTAAATTTGGTGTCAATTGTGTTTGAGTTTATTTCTCTATTCTATTATTTACGACATGTGCATCTTAATGATTGTTATTGTAAAACTCAAAGTCATATCTGCATTCTTCTTTGGGTTTTGACATTAGGAAAGCTTGTTCCACATCCTTAGTCTTTCCTTACACTCTGCAAGATGAGAGAGATACAACAGTGCAAGAGATGACATGGATGCAGACACAGATAGATCAGATGAAGATGGCATGGGATGCATGGGAGTAGGAGAGGATATTCTTGTCTGGATTATGAGATAGGTTTAGAGTAGAGCCGGACACGACCAAGAGTAAGGCGATAGAGAGGGATGGGTACATGAGAGAGGCCAGCTACTACATGGGGTCCTACTTCATGGAGGTCCCATATCTGCCACGTCGTATTCCTCCCTACGTCTGAGTGATACCACAAATCCCAACACCATCACGATCAATAGGGACACACACCTGAGGGTATAGCAACTATCAAGAGACTCCCCCGTGTAGGGGACCAGTGCTAGACTCCCCTCAAAAATCAGATGGATCCAACACATAATAGAGAGGATAGGGATGATATAATCCATATTTTGACAGGTGCAGAGTGTATAGATAGGGGACAGGGACATAGGCCATAGGTTGCACAGCGCAGAACAGACTGTATACACCTAAAAATTATCTAGAGCACAATAATTAAATATTAGTTATTTAATTAATAAATCTTAATTCCTCTACTTATATAAATAAATTGATAAATTTATTTGTATATTTAACCTCTTTATTTTTCTATTGAAAAGTAATCTTTCCTCTTCAATTAATGAAATACACAAATTTAAATAATTTGTTATTTGATTATTCCCCTTCCTCACTAAATTTGAATTTTTAATTCAAATTTGTCACATTTCTCCATATTTCTCTAACTTCCTCCAACTCACCCTCCACATCATCACATGTCACATGATTTCATTTATTTCTAATTTTCAAATTAGGAATATTCATCTAACCTCCTAACCTCCTTGGAGACACATGACTCCTTCTTCCAATTGATGCTCTTTGACACTTGGAAGATTTGCCCTTCCAAATGGAGAAACCTCCATGATTTCCTCCAACTTCCTTGTGCTCCACCATTGATATCCCAGGATCATGATCTCAACTATCCATCTTTGCCACCTCATCCAAGGCTTGGAAAAATCTATAAATAGGAGGCCATTCTACAACTTTTCAACAAGGATTTGATCATAAACTTATGTTGCAAGAATTCTTTTAGCAATTGAGAGCATTTGCATAAAAAAACTAGTTTAACACTTAGCATTTAGTTCATATTAGTGTTATCATGGAAATTTTAGTTTTATCATCTTATTTTTTGTATTTTCATACATCATTTCATTTAGATTTACCTCTCATCACAACAATTATGTTAGCACCATTTTGAATATAGAAGCATTACATCATATCATTTGGCATTGCAATCAAATATCAAAACATGTAGATGTAGGCATATAGTCTTGCATTTCATTACATAGCTTCTCATTTCTTAGGTTTCCATCTGATAAATTCATGTGCAACACCTAAATAAATCTGAGAGCATGAATTAAAAGATCCCTAAGAATAGAGGACAATGGAATGATTTTGAATGAATAGTTATAGCAGTCTATTTTATTATTTCAATTTCATTAATGTAATACGTTTCATTGGTGTGTGTTAATTTTATCTTTCTGATACACATATTTTAAATCACACATAAATTTGGTGCCCATTGTGGGGCCTAGTCCCATTTTAATTTGTTTTTTTGTTGAGTTTTTCTCCATAGGTTCTGTCGAAAGTTTTGAAATAACACATTTGAATTTTTCTCTAGCGCTTATGGAAAAAATTTCAGCGCATTGAGTCACTGTTTCGGCACATCCAATCATTCTTCTAGCTCACACGGTCATTGTTCCAAAGTATCATTGAAATCTTTCAGTGCACTCAGTTGCTCTTTTAGTGCATTAGGGAGTTTTATTTTTCATTCTATATCTTTCTAGTTTAGCACATTCGTCTATATCTTAGCGCATTTGGTTTGTCTTTTAGCGCATTCGGGTTGAGTTTTAGCACATTCAGTTACTGTAATGGTGCTTCTGGTTTTTTTTATAAATTTTCCAAATTCGAAAAAACTGATTTGTGTTTCTATATTTTGCAGTACCTTTACATGCAGTGAGAGACTCTGCTGAAAATCCAAAAATCTGAAACTACTAACAATTGATTGCAGGGTTGAATTTATTGTCATTTCTTTTGATTAAGTTAGGAACATAGCTTAATTAGAGGAAAATGAACACCATGCTTGATGATTTTGCATAGTGGTAGGCGTGTATGCTCTCCCCTTAACTGGATGATCAAAAAGCCAGACCCACATTTTGTCATTTTATTGCATTTTATCCTTAGAGGGCCTGCCTAGTGGGAGAAAGTACTCACCCCATGGAATGACCCAACCGGTAACGCACTAAATCCAAGCAACTCCCAACCGATATATAAGTGTGGGTACTTGAGGAAAGTTCAAGTATCATGAGGATTTTTATGACAAGAAGGGCGACAATGGTCTCTTGCCATATGGATGATCCCCCATGAATGAAATTCCATTACTAAAACCCTTGTTGTAGTATGCCAAAATCCCTTTTCTATTTGCTGGTGCAAGAGGTATAACCTTTGAAGCCGTCCCACATTCTTGTGGATTTAAGTAGAAATGAGAAGTTTGTCATGGGAGATTCATGACGATTGAGGCTTGCCTGACCCGAGAAGTGAGTGCAATGCAAGGGGGAGCCAGTGTGGTCAAGCCTCTAATCATTCACCAAAAGTAAGAACAACTGGACTAAAAATCCAAGTGGAAATCTAGTAAATACTATCCTTCATAGCCCTAGGGATTGTACTTGCTCAGTGTTTCACATGCATGTTTTGAAATTAAGTTTGAACAAACATCACATACATGAATATACAACCATTGATTCAAAAGAACATCCAAATTAAACAATCAGATTTCCCTACTAGAAGACAATTTTTTTTTTTTAAACTGTCAAAAACAAAGACCATTTTCTATTTTAGTGCATCTATTGACTACCCTGGCACATGCCTTTCATCTTTTGGCACATCCATTTATTGTTCCAACACATCTTTGTCATATTCTAGCACATACATTTATTATTTTGGCACATCCATCGACTGTTTTAGCGCATCTGTGTAATCCTACAACGCATACCTATCATACTTTGGCACATCCATTGCTTGTTTTGGCATATACCAACCATATTTTAGTGCATCCAATCCATTCCTTAGCACATCTATCTTTTGGCGCATCTATACACAGTTCTAGCATATTCAAAAAATTTTAAACCAGAGAGCTAAATTCCCTATATGTTTGAGTTTTAACCTCACAATTCAGGATCATTTTTAGTCCAGAACCTTTCCTCAGTCATACCAGAATCTCAAACTTGTTGGAACTATCATTTTTAAGTGAAAATACCTCAACTAAACTTTTGTCGAACATCTAAAAGTGCCTCATTATCACACCTATCTCTGATTAGCAGTTGAGTTTCAACATCATGAGTCATCATCCTTTATCAGGATTCATCCTCCTTCATCCCGAAATAAATTTTTATAATCAAAATTAACTTAGTCCTTTTGGCACTCCAAAAATTTGATCAAAAAGCTTAGTCCTTCATCACTTGTATGCCTATTTTAATGAGATCACAAAAGAAAAAACTCGAACAAAAAGAAATTGAAGACCAAAATACCATGTCTAAAAGAGAAGAGAATCCTTTTTTCGGAGTTCATTGAGATGAGGTAGAAGAAATAACAGATGAAACCATAGAACAAGCACAACAAGGTCCCAATTTTCATAAATTCATGGAGAGGATCTTTGAAAATGAGGGTGAGAAATACCTTTTGATTCTAGCAAACAAAGGGGTCAAACTACCTAAGGATTGCTATATCACAAAATTAAAAATAACTCCTAAGAATACATAAACAAAAACATAAACTGAAACAAGAAATGAAGCAAGAACCAATGACCCCATGGATACTTTAAAACAACAAATACAAACCATCCAACAACAAATGAAAAACATGCAAACCAGAACCACTAAGAGATATTCGATACAAGATATATGCCCCTACCCTTTTGATCAATAGGTCAACATAACACCATTTCCCAAACATTGTGAGTTCCCTAAATATGATAAGTAAAATGGTAAAACAGACCCAATAGATCACATAAGGGAATTTCGAACAATGAGCCTCAAATTTTCCAATGAGGAAACATACTTGATGAGATTATTCCCACGTAGTTTGGGAGGGAAATGCATGGAATGGTTCTCACGATTACCTCCAGGAATCAAATATTTGGAAGAATTAGTCAACAAATTCATCACCCAATATTCCTATAACATTCAACATGAGCTCACAATGAAGGAAATTTACAATGTCAAACAAAAGAAGGGGGAATCATTTCTAGTATTTTTGTAAAGGTGGAGAAGATTATTTGCAAGATATCCTCGTCCCATACTAGAAAAAGAAAAGATGGAGGTATTCATTGACAAATTAAATGATGATATGAGTTATAGGCTTGAATTACAATGTCCTCCAACTTTTGAAAAATTGATTGAAAATGGGATCAAAATCAAAGAAGCTTTGGTCAAGCGAGGAATCTTGAAAATTTACATTGAAAACAATTTAGCAAATTCATCCAACAATGACAAACCAAAGTTTTGGCAAAAATACAAGAATAATGGCAATGATAGTTCAGCTGAAACGCATAATGCCAAACCAGTCTTCAATCTATTAGGAATCACACCCAAGACCAACCAAACCCTCAATCAAATCAACACCAACCAAAACACAAATCAGAACAACAATCAAAATAATAACCAAAATAATCCTCCATCTAGACTACCATACCAAACATTGAACAACCATAGGAAGTTCACACCTTTGGTTCAATCATACGAATATGTATTGAAAGAACTTCTTGCAGAAAATATTATCACTCTACCCGAAACCCAATGTTTTGAACCAAAAGTGAAATCGTTGTGGTGGAATGAGGCCCACTATTATGAATTTTGTTGGCCCATAGTTATCATTGCACCAAAAGATCCACTTGTTAATGCTTGTTACCACTTCCAGAGTTAATAAATCCATGAGAGGCGGTTAGTCCATGTCATGAATCTTGATGGGAGCACTGACCATCTACCAAAAAAATCCCCCTCAGCATTACCCGAGGGGATTCAAACCTGACACCTTTGGCTTTGATAGCACTCTTTGGCCCATAGTTGTTGTTGCACCAAAAGATCGACCTATTAATGCTTGATACAATTTCCAAAGTTAAAAAATCCATGAGAGGTGGTTAGTCAATGTCACAAATCCCAAAGGGAGCATTGAGCATCTGCCAAAAAAATTCATCGATGCAAAGGTCACCTAACCAATAGTTGCATGCAATTAAAACACAAGATACAAGACTTGATTGACAATAATATCATACAGATAGAAGTACCCCAAACAAATGTTGATCATGGGGCATTCAAGAACCCCTTGCCAAATTATGACAAAGGGGAATCTTCTACCATGAATGACAAAGGAAAAAGTGTAAACTATGTTCACGACACCACCATCTATCATATTTCATCCTTTGAAGACCAGAAAAATGACATTGAGATCAATAACACACAAGAAACTGTTGCAACCACCAATCCAATTAATAATCCTCCAATTCAATATTGAAAAGATACCATCATAACCGAAAAAACATTTAATGACACCAACATCTCCTCTAATCAAGTCCATGATATCCAACAAGACAAGGCGGCAAAAAATAATAAAATTAATGTCATAAAAACCAAAGGAAAGAAAGACAGTGTGCTTGCAAATACGACCATGAGGGCACAATCTAAACATGTTCTAAAAGGAAGAACCTCCAAAACACCCATTGCCCCATCTCATAAATATAACATTGTTTATCAACTCCAAAAGATTCTAGCGCAAATATCAATATCGGAGCTTCTCATGATCTCACCTGCTGACAAGGAGATTTTGGAAAAGGCTCTAGTTGATACAACAGTACCAAATAATTTAGAAGTTTTCACTTTCTAAGCCATCATGGGGCATCAGGTTGTGCCTCATTTTTTATCCTTTTCAGAAAATTATGAGGTATCTCTCACCCATCCTAATAACGTAACCCTTCATATTGAGGTCCTAATACACAAAAGTCACATCAAGTGTGTCCTAATAGATGAAGGAGACGGTCTTAATATATGTGCTTTAAATCTCATTCATGCACTGGGATTCTCTAAAAATGCAATAGATGGAAGGAAAATGATCACCACCAAATCCTATAATGATGAGGAAAGGGCTTCAAAGGGATTAACTGTATTGCCAATTCAGGTAGGGCCAATTCAAAAAGATGTGATTTTCCAAGCTCTGGATAAAGACTTAACATATAATATACTCTTGGGTCATCCTTAGATCCATGAAATGTAGGCAGTCCCCTCAATGTACCATCAATGTCTAAAATTTTCATGCAATGGGCAAGAGATTACCATTCCTACTGATTCTAATAGTCCCCAATATTGCAATACCCTTAAGTTAGTCCAGGACGTGTTTGTGCCCCACAATAGAGAATCCTTGCCTCCACATCTGACATCCTCGATAATTCAAGTCAATCCAATCCCTTGTCAAAACTACTAGCCACATCCCCAAATGAAGAGGTTCAACTAAGTTCCTCGTATAAACCACTAGAGAAAAAGGAAGAAGCTACCCCTTTTGCATCCACCCATCCTAAATCCTAGCTCAACACTTTGTCCAAATAATTTGAGAAAAAATTCCAAGTCAAAGACAAAGGTGTGGGTGAATATTCCATTGAGAAATCCCTATGTCTTTCACAGTTATCTTCACCAAAGTCCTATGATCAACCATCAACCTCATCACAACAATCCTCATGATCTGTCATACTCTTTGATGGCCGATTCATAAAAGCAAGCACTCAAGCAGAAGAATCTGGTGACAAAGATATTTTGAATTGGCTTTACAAGGATGAAAGTGAATCTCAAGCAGTAATAGTTAATGTCTAAACCTCTCAATATGGTAAAGGATTTTCAATCTTGGAAAAAATGGGATATCAAGGACAAGGACCTCTGGGAAAAAGGAAAGAAGGAATTGTGGAACCCATCCAAACCATCATAAAAAATCCAAAAGACAAGATGGGGTTGGGATATAAAGAGCACCAAAGGGACAAAGAAACAAAGAAGGACCTAAATCAAAAGTTTGTTGAACGGATCCTACAACTACAAGCTAGTGATCACTATGAAACTAATTCCAATGAATATGAGTGGGATTCACTATCAGAAGAGTATTGTCATGATAAGGACATTGATGTTGTACACAAGTATACACCAACACTTGAGAAGGGACAAAGTTCAGGATCAAGACCATTTTAATTTGGATCACAACCTATCGATGGCTCAACTGAAGATGATTAGACTCCTAGGGAGATAGATCATTCAAAGGAGAGTGCCATTGTAGACCTTGACCTTTCCATAGTATTGATCGATGATGATGTCGCCATTAGGACCCTCACTTCCATTGATCTTAACCCATCTGACGATTCCCTACCATCGGTACATCTTCAACTCATAGATTGAGACCAGACTGAGCCTATCGATATCCCCACCTTTTCAAACAATGAGGCCATCGTCAACTTCCTCTACGTTGTTAATCCTGAAACCTATTCCTTAAGTGAATCTCAGAACAAAGCTTTTGGATAGGGGAGTGTCAAATTTTCCAACTAAAAAATAAGTAAAACAAAAGAAGGATTTGATGGTGAAAACCATTCCATGGTAGTATCAGATCAAGAAAGAATAAAAAATAAAGAGCGCATCTGATGGTGAAAACCTCTTTGAGGCACCGAAGGATGGGAAATTTGACACTCTCCCAGAGAATTTCCAAGAAAGATCCAAAGTTTTGATTGAGCCAATGTAGTCCATCAATATCAGAATGCAAAAAAAGTGAAAACTCTTCATCTAGCAGAATCCTTGACAGAACAAGAGAAGCCTAAATTTATCAAGTTCTTTGAGGAGCGACAAATCAAATTTGCTTGGTCATATGCAAAGTTGTTAGGGATAGACCTAGATCTCATCATGCACCACTTGTCCCTCCCTCTGGGAGTCAAACCAATCAAGAAAAAGTTGAGAAAAATGCATCCCCACAATGCCTTATTGGTGAAGGTGGAACTAAAGAAATTATGGGATGTAGGATTCATTCAACCCATTTATTATGTTGAGTGGATATCCAACATTGTACCTATTTCAAAGCCTAATGGTAGCATACAGATCTGTACAGACTTTAGAGACCTTAATAAAGCTTTTCTTAAAGATGATTTTCTCGTGCCAAAAATTGATATCATCGTAGACTTAACAACAGGTAATGGCATGTTGTCACTCATGGATGGATTTTTTGGCAATAATCAAATCAAGATAGTACCTAAAGACGAGGATAAAAAAACTTTCACCTGCCCATGGGGCACCTCCTACTGGAACATCATGCCCTTCAAATTAAAGAATGTAGGAGCCACATATTAGAGAGCCATGACAACCATATTTCAAGACATGATGCATACCTTCATGGAAGATTTTGTGGAAAAATTTATGGTCAAATATTTCACTAGAGAAGGACACTTGGAGATACTAGAAAAAATCTTTACCCGACTAGAGAAGTTCAATGTCCACTTGAATCCAAAGAAATGTGTGTTTGGGGTGACATCGACAAAGCTATTGGGATACATAGTGTCATAAAAGGAATTGAGGTGGACCCTGCAAAAGTAAAATCTATCATGGAAATGTCACCTCTAAGGAAAATTAGTTAGTTAAGGTCCCTTCAAGGAAGATTTTAGTCAATTAGAAGATTCATGTCACAACTGGCTGATAAGACCCATCCTTTTACCCATTTTCTGCAAAAATATGTTTCCTTTCGATGAGACAAGAAATTTGAGGCAACTTTCAATCAATTGAAACAATACCTAATGAGTCCACTCATCCTAGTACCACTAGTAGAAGGAAAACTGCCCGGTCATTGGGAGCTTTGTTAGCACAAGAAGATCCAACAATAAAGGAGAGAGCGATCTATTATATCGGTAGAACTTTAAATGGTTATGAAATCAACTATACATCCATTGAGGAATCTTCTCTAGCAGTAGTGTTCGCTACACAAAAATTGTGACACTATATGTTGACTCATACAATCAAACTTATAGCCAAAATAGATCCGCTAAAATATCTCCTCAGCAAAGAAAACCTAATGGGAAGATTAGCCAAGTGGGTAATAATAATTAGTGATTTTGACATCCAATATGTTGAAAAAAAAGAAATCAAAGGGAAAGCCATTGCCGAACAACTAGTTGAGGAACCGATTCATGATTATCATCCCCTACAAGTTGAATTTCTAGATGCGGATGTCCTAACTGTAACTAGAAAGCACTAGGTATTGTATTTTGATGGCTCATATACTCAACACGGATCGAGAGTGGGAATTATATTCATCACTCCTCAAGGGCATACTATTCTGAAATATTGTTTATTGATGTTTCCTTGCACCAACAACATGGAAGAATGTGAAGAACTCATCATCAACATCAAGATAGCTATAGAATGGAAAATCATAGAGCTACAAGTCTATGAGGATTCTTAACTAGTCATTAATCAATTCAACGATGATTACCAAATAAAGGATGACAAACAGATGCCCTATTAAAGAATGATTGATGACTTCAAGAAATATTTTTTTGACATTAAATTTTATCAAATTCAAAGGATTGACAACAAATTTTCTGATGCTATGGCTACCATTGCTTCTTTGCTACAAATTCTAGAAAAATGAAGCCATTATGAGTTCATGGTGGAACAACTGTTTACCCTTGCCTATGAAAATCTTGAGTCCCAACTCATATGCCACCTAATTGATTTTGATACCTCGATCTATGGGAAGATCTACATCTACCTAAAAGATAATACCCTTCTTCCCAATCTCTCCTAAAATAAAAATGAAACCTCATCTGCCAAGCTGCTCACCATACCCTTATCAAAGATGTACTCTACCGATGAGGTCTTGAAGGAACTCTCTTATGATGTCTAGAATGCAACAATTCTGAAATGAATTTACAAGAAGTCCATGAAGGTATATTTGGCACTCATTCAAGTGGTCTAACCCAAGCTAAGAAACTCCTTCGTTTGGGGTACTACTGGCCAAATATGGAGAGAGAGTCTTTCCAATTTGTCAAAAAATATCAAAAATGCCAAATCCACGGTAATCTTATCCATGCACCAGCACAAAATTTGCATCCCTTCGCATCAACATGGTCATTTTGTCAATGGGGATTGGATCTTGTAGGTAAAATTCACTCGCCATCATCCAATGGACACAAGTTCATCATTACAACCATAAAGTACTTTACAAAGTGGGTCGAGGCCATGCCTTTAACTGCCATCACAAGGAAGAAAATCTCATTATTCATCCTCAACTACATCATCTATAGGTATGGTATCCCTTAGTCCATTGTCACTGAAAAATAGCAAGCCTTTCAAGAATCAGGACGTGCAAGAACTTTGTGAAAGGTTCCATATCCAACATTGGTTTTCTACACGATATTACCCTTAAGGAAATGGCCAGGTGGAGGCCTCAAACAAAACTATAATAAATATTCTTAAGAAAACTGTCAACGATGTTGGATGTGATTGGCATATCCAGCTGAACCCTGCTATATGGGCCTATTGTACAAGCATCCACACACCCATAGGAGCCACCCCATATGACCTCATATAGGGATATGAAGTCTTATTTCCTATTGAGGTCAAATAACCGTCACTTCGAGTGTCCTTGAAAGATATCATTTCTAATGAAGATTACCGAGTGTCTAGACTACAAGAGTTGGAACTGTTGGATGAACATCATCATCTTGCAATGGATCACCTAAAATAATATCATCAGATAATCTCTAGGAGCTATAATCACAAAGTTAAACCAAGGATATTTTAGGTAGGTGATTTAGTACTGAAGGAAAATCCCCGTAATTAGCAGGATCAAGAAAAGAAAGGAAAATTTGAGCCAAATTGCTTAGGCCCTTTTGTTATTGTATCAGTCTTTGGATTGGGGGCATATTAGCTGTCTACACCAGAAGGGGATCTATTTGAAAAACCAATGAACAACCTTCATTTGAAGAATTTATACACATAATGCATTTGGTGCATGCTTAAAAGTCCTAAAAAAATCTATAAAAATCAGAAAAAGTCCTGAAAAAATCCATAAAAATGAGAAAAAGTCCTCAAAAAATCCATAAAAAATTAAAAAAAGGTCCTAAAGAAATCATAAAAATCAGAAAATATCTTGAAAAAATGGTCGCCCTAATGAAAACCTGGCAAATAGGCATCTGAGTGACAACAAAAATAAAATTACATTAAAAAGAAAAGAAAAGACAAAAAAAGTGAAAAAAAGATAAAAAATCATTACCTTGGTGAAAACCTGGCAAACAAGCATCTTGGTAAAAAAATAAAAAATCATAAAATCTAAAAAAGTGCAATAAAAAAAAATGGTGAAAACTTGGCAAACAAGCACTATTTGTGATGAGTCGGATTCTCCATCTATTTGAGCGTGTGTTGATCGTCCACTTTTGCTATCATTGCACATACATGCCCATCATAAAATGAGCTTCATGTCCATATCTGGTGGTTGCGTTCGTGTCCCACCTTGGCTTGGTTATTATTGTGCATATCCATAATAATCTGGGTTGTTTCTCACTATGGCTAAAACTCTTGATTTCCCTAGGGGCAAACTATGTTGAGGTTAAATCAATAGGAAAATAAACAAGGAAAACTCAACGAAAACAACAATCATCCTAAATAGCAACTGAACATCAATTATAAATAATCAAACAATCAACCATCTCAATCAAACATCAAGACAATCAAATCAATTATCACTGGATGATCATATTCTGAATCATGGTTGGATTACTCTAGCACAAATGTTCAATTGTTATATCTTGATTGTTGTTAACATTTATCTAGAGTACCTCGATGAAGTTGTGAACTAGAGGTGCTATGATCGAGAATGATATTTTTCTTTATTTGTTGTTTGTGAGTTAATCATCAATACTGTGCAAATTTTTGCGAGACATGCTCTACATAGTATCATTGATGGCATTGCGAATTTGCATGGGAAAATGATTAACTCTTGTCTTTTTACGTGAGTGATGCTTAGGTCATCTCGGTCCAATTATACCTAGATTCTTGTGTTATCTTGCACTATCAAACTCAATGAAAGTTGTATGGAAGTTGTACTCAGGTCATCATAGTCTAATTATACCATTGATGTTTGTACCAACTTTCACCATAATAAAATGCTCAATGATGATACCAAGCACAATAAGTCAGATGGCAACATTGCATAGTTAGGTTTGCATGGTTAAACTAGGATTTCTTTCATATTAGTTCTACATATGCATTATAGATTTTTCCAAGGCTAGCAACTCTTAACATGATGTTATCTCTCACTAAAAGATTGAGTACACCTAACATAACAAAAAAATCATTCATTTTAATTATCATTTCTATATCATATCACTAGAAAGCATTATCATACATCCATTCATACGTTTATCATTATCATATTGTGAATTTTCTTGCATTCACAAAATCCAAAATCATAAACCATTCATGCATTCATTCATCATAATATTTGCATCACAAAAAATTGAAAAACAAGACATTATCATAATCCATACAGTCATCATGCATTCACATTTAAAAAATCCACAAAAATAAAGCATTTTCATAATCCATACCTCCATACATATCATATGTCTATCCATGCATTAAATCATATGATTACATTATGTAATTATTTTTAAAAATAAAGCACCATCCATAATAAAATCGTAATCTATGCATCATCATAATCCATTCACATACTCATTCATTCATTTAAGTCATATATTGGCATCATGAAATCTAAAAGAAAGTATTTATCCTAAATCATTCATCATGCATGCATCATCATCCATCCATCCATGCAGGTACACAAATTGCATTGCATACATCTAGAAATAAGACATTGTCATAATTCATACACTCATACATGTCATCTATCCATCTATCCATTTATCATGTAAACATAAAAAAATCCAATCATATAGCATGCTTTCTTTTATAAACCATTTGGACACACATGCTATAATAAATTCACCCATTCATCCATATTATAAATCCATATGTATAGAACATCATCCATAATAACATCATAATCCATACATTATCATAATTTATACATTCATCTATAACATACATTTTCTCATACATTTAGGTCATATATATACATGTGAAAAATACAAAAATACAGTGCATACCATATCATTTGCATAACTGCATCCATCTCATAGATCATAATAAATGCGTCATCCATAAACACATAGAATCATACATCATCATCCCAATAATGCATCCATACATAAAACATGGCATAATCATATAGAAAATCACATAACATAAACAAGACAAATAAACATGCATCCATCATAAAAGCATAAACACATCATAGATCACTAATCGCTGTTGCACATCATATATAACCTCAAAATAATAATTTCAAGTGTACAATGATATTAGGAAATGAGAAAGGATTCATCATAAAAAATGGTGAGATCATAATCGGATCGCAAAATAAATTAGTGTATACATCAAGTTGTCAATATGTCAATCATCAAATACATCAAAATACGGCATCAAAAGCACTATGCAGTGCTACCCCCATATGTCATGGGCCTTGCTAGTTAACCTCCTATAGCCCTTCATGGACCTACACTTGGTGTACTAGTACATGGGTCCAGACCGGGATCTCGGCATTGTGGCTGAGTAACATCGATACTGGTGGTCCTTGAATGACTATTCCTTGACCGTGACTACACATAGCTGACCTGACACTCTACAAGAACTACCTCATAGTATCACCCTCTATATTACTTTGCCTCCTTGGAAGATTGGCAAATCTCTTTAACTAATCCTCCCATATCGACCCCATTAGCCATGTTCTATAGTCTCTCTGCCACAACCTCTACTTTTATATACCATTGTCTCATGGTATCCCTCTGAACTATCAAGGTAGCAACTTGTGCTTGTGCCTATGCTACCTATGCCCGAGCTTGTGTTAGTGCCAGGGCTTGTGTCTGCAACTGTTCCTGTGTCTGAGCTAATTGCCCCTGCAAAGTATGTACCTATCCTTGGGCCTACACTAGCTCCGATTGCAGTGTCTGCACCTAACCCTATAAGGTCTAGACATGTGTCTGTAGTCCATCTATCTACGTCTGTTGTCGATGTGGGGGTATGCAAAGTACAAGTGATCATTGTCCGTTGGGTGTTGTTGACCTCCTCCTTCTGGGCACTGCCTAAAAATCTAGCACCTCTCTACCACCCCCTCCACCTCCTCCATCTCCATTTCCATATCCCTTGTTATCACCCCAATCATCCCCCTCCTCCTCATCTACCTCTTTGTCCTGCTCATCTCCTCCATCTCTCCTCCTCCGCACTACCTACCCTACCCTCCTACCAACCTCCAAAATAAATGTTGGCTCATCCAAACTCGAGATTTGTGGGAAGGGATGAGTATGAAATTTCTCTACCAAATCAGCCATCATCGACACACCTGCAATCTCAGGATTATAGGCCCATGCAATGGGTTTTAAACTGTAATACTCAACGCATACAACATCAGAATCCAATGCAGGCCCCCACTCTGGAGTATCCAATATTTGTCGAGCATAGTGGGCTACTCCCTGTAGCATACCCTACACCCTACCAAACTATCAGAGCACCCTCGGCCTAAGAATCTCTCGATAATATAGGGAGTCCTACCAATCAAATATATAGTACTGCATACATACAACATCTCGATTTGATCCTCCTGCAACACCTCATAGTCCACATAGGGCTGCCATATAACTAAGTCATGATCATCCAAAACTCTCTTCCAGTACTCTAACTTTCCTAGGTTATGCTAGACAAGTGGCCTTGTATATCGAAAAACATATGGTCACCCTACTAGTCGAGCCCTGCCTACCACTAGTCGTGTGATTTCTATGTGCTCCCAGGCCCAAAGCTGTAACAAAGTGCATCCTGTAGTGAGACTGCTGGAACCAAGATACACAACCTGATGCAAGTCATGATACAAATTTGCAAGCATACGTGAACCCCATGCATATCTCATACTGTGTGCAATCATACCCTCCAAAACTCAACCCTAGCCAACTGAAAATCCCTTTGACCTACGGTCGATGCAGATAAAACCACCAAAGAACCTTACTAAGACAGATCCCAATAGCTGATGGGTAGCAATCAACTCTCACTAGGAAATCTTGTATCCACCAAGATGATCATCTTGAAAGAACCTCCAAATAGAATCAGTCCCTCCTTGCTACTCATGGTTGTAGATAACCAAATCACCCATGACTAATATCCATAGAATCCTATAAACATCCTCTAGAGTCACTGTGATCTCATCGGTAGCCAGATGAAAATTGTTGTGGTCACTAAGCCACTGCTCTGCAAGCATAGTCAAAATCCCCCTATTACACCAGTTCTAGATCATCTCTATGAGTGAGGTAAATCCGCACTATACAATGATATCTAGATAAGCCTAGACTAGCTATGCGATCATGTCCCATGTCCACGGAAAGCACTCTCGAACCTCTATAAATCTTAAGCCACCCTCCTATAATCATAACACATATCAAGTTAGAACATCAATCAAATCAACTTATCAATCGACATATCACTCAATCAAACCATCTCACGTGAGATTTTGATCAAATCTTGAGGAGCACCTATCCTATCATCGAGTCTCATTTTTCATGAGATCGATCATCATCTATCAAACTATCTTTGAATCTCATTTGTCATGAGGTCAATCGGTCATCATTACCTAT
This sequence comes from Sequoiadendron giganteum, assembly GCA_007115665.2. Classification (NCBI taxonomy): domain Eukaryota; kingdom Viridiplantae; phylum Streptophyta; class Pinopsida; order Cupressales; family Cupressaceae; genus Sequoiadendron; species Sequoiadendron giganteum. The sequence goes on along the minus strand of CM021101.1, from coordinate 854,258,939 downwards.
CCTATTGTTGATCCTCTCCTATCATGAGGACGATCATCAAACTATCAATCAACATCCAATCATAAACTGACGTGATCATCAACCTTTTAAAAACTAGGAGGAAACATTCAAAAAATCATCCATTTTTGCTCAATGTGCTAAAATAGGGTTTCTATGTGCCAATTCCGATATATGCTAGAAAATTTACCCAATGCGCCATTACAGTGTTCCTATGTGCCAAAAAAATCTATGCGCTAGAAAAGTGACTCTATGTGCCGAAACAAGTTCCTAATGTGCTATTTCTTAGATGCACTACAAGACTGACTCCATGCGCTATCTTATCTTCTTTATGCGCTAGACCTCCTATGCACTAATTCAGTGGCACTATGCGCTATATCGGTGACCGCATGTGCTAAAACTATCACAGTCATTTTTGTAACCCTATGCACTAAATATCCTACCCTATTCACTATATCGGGTGCCCTATGCATTGAAGCTCTAGCCCTATGCACTAAAACATGTGAAAAACCAAAATTTTAAATGAAAACAAGTGAGAAATTTTGAAATCAAAATTGACAAAAGGTAGTTTTCGGGGTACGTACCAGAGGTCTGTTGACGGCTGGACGTTGGTGGTGGTGGACTCACTCAAATATGTGGGTGTGGTGTGGAATTTTATCCATCTTGGCTATCTCAATCTCTATCAATTTTCAAAATAGAAATGCACAAATGAACTTCTTTTCACCCATTTTAACCTTTTAAGGGGTAATTAAAGAGGGGTAATTTGGTGGCATTTATTTATTTTTTCAAAAGGGGCTTTTAATCAATTAATCAACATTGTGGCAGGTTCACTTACAATTTTTGGGAGATAAATCAACGCACCATCATCAAATTTGAAAATCATCAGAATATTATTAGAAAATAATTTAATCATCAAAATTTTCAAAAATTCAAAAATCATCATAAATTCAAACAATCCCCGATTTATCTCCGGAAGGGGCATACATCAATCATCATTGAGAAAAAAAATCAGCATCTGGGGCATGTAGAAACTTTTATCCTCACGATCTAACAAATGTTTCTTTGAAGCAATGTGTAAACACATCACTTCAAAGAGGGGCAAAATGTATACACCTAAAAATGGTCTGGAGCACAATTAATTAAATACTAGTTATTTAATTAATTAATCTCAATTCCTCTACTTATATAAATAAATTGATAAATTTATTTGTATAGTTCACCTCTTTATTCTTCTATTCAAATATAATCTTTCCTCTTCAATTAATTAAATACAAAAATTTAAATAATTTGATATTTGATTATTCCCTTTCCTCATTAAATTTGAATTTTTACTTCAAATTTATCACATTTCTCCATAATTCTGTAACTTCCTTCAACTCACCCTCCACATCATCACATGTCACATGATTTCATTTATTTCTAATTTTCAAATTAGGAATATTCATCTAACCTCCTAACCTCCTTGGAGACACATGGCTCCTTCTTCCAATTGATTCTCTTTGACACTTAGAAGATTTTCCCTTCCAAATGGAGCAACCTCCATGATTTCCTCCAACTTCCTTGTGCTCCACCATTGATATCCCAGGATCATGATCTCAACTATCCATCTTTGCCACCTCATCCAAGGCTTGGAAAAAACTATAAATAGGAGGCCATTTTACAAATTTTCAACAAGGATTTGATCATAAACTTATGTTGTAGGAATTCTTTTAGCAATTGAGAGAATTTTGAGAGCATTTGCATATCACTTTTAGTTTAACATTTAGCATTTAGTTCATATTAGTGTTATCATGGAAATTTTAGTTTTAGCATCCTAATTGTTGCATTTTCATACATTTCATTTAGATTTACCTCTCATCACAAAAATTATCTTAGCACCATTTTGAATACAACAACATTAAATCATATCATTTAGCATTGCAATCAAAATATCAAAACATGTAGATGTAAGAATATAGTCTTGCATTTCATTACATAGCTTCTCGCTTCTTAGGTTCCCATCTGATAGATTCATGTGCAACACCTGAATAAATTTGAGAGCATGGATTAAAAGATCCCTAAGAATAGAGGACAATGGAACGATTTTGAATGAATAGTTATAGCAGTCTATTTTGTTATTTCAATTTCATTAATGTAATACGTTTCATTGGTGTGTGTGTTAATTTTATCTTTCTAATACGCGTATTTTATAGCACACATAAACATAGATCATTCTATTCATTGATGTGGTCCTTATTTTTGAGGGACACTTTGTACCTATATTCTATTTGATGACAGATGATGGACATGTATTTATGATTGTGATGGACATTTATTATGGACTAGATATTTTGGTATTTTATATATTATTTGATGGCCCTTATTTACACTTTGCATTTGTGATATGATTGATGTTTTTGGATGGATGCGTATATTATGAGATATGATGGATATTTATGATATGCCTGTGACTATGATGACTTATGTGATATATGTATGCATTTATGATGACTTGTGTGATATGCATGATGCCTAACATTTTGTGATGCGGGATGTGATGGATGATATGGTTATAGACTAATGATTTGTGATGCAGGTGGGGATGTATGTATGTACTTTCTATTAATTTTATGATGTGTACCATAGATTATATTATTGTGATGTGATTATGAAATGAAATTACCATAGGATGCAATGAATGAAAAATGTGATGTATGTGTACAATGAAATGTCTATAATGGGATGGACTAATATGTAATGAAATGATAATGAGATGAATCTAATTTAAGATGCCTAGAATAAAAAATCTATGTCAATCTAAACAACTTAAAATGAATGGGATAATGAAATGAAGTTAATTTAAGATGCTTAGAATAACAAATCTATGTCAATCTAAAAAACTTAAATGAATATGACAATGACCAAGCAATGTGAGGTGGGATGCAATTAAATTACTTACAAACATTAATATGTGAATTAAATTAGCATGAGCATGAGTGTGAATAAGGGCATGCATAGTTATGGAAGGGATGAATAGGTCTACTTTATTTGCAAAGTGGGGTTTCTTGAGCACATAGCAAGTACTTTCCCTGTAATCATTATAAAAATAAGGAAAGATGGATGGGATGGTGGATGTGGAAATTCTCCTATCAAGACCATGTGGATCATAAGAAGAAAAGGAGATCGAAGGTGAATGTTTGCACAACCAAGATCACTAGTCATAGGCTGAAGAGAAATGAGGGGATAAATGCAATGCAACGAGATGAAGTATGAAATGCAATCCTAATACTATTTTCCAATTTTAAAAGCATTGATTTTTTGTATAGCACAAGACACAAGATTCTAGAGTAAGAGGAACTTAGGAAGATATGTGTCTAATGCATGAAAAAAACACAACAAACAAGAAGGCTATCACAACACCCCACAGTCGCAAGGACTTAGGTCGGGCCAAGCATTGGGATAACCACAAGCATAAAAGGATGCCCCAGTATAACACAAGACCATAGGGATCTCTGTGGGTACTATGTGGGACAACCAATAAGACAACAAGCATACAAAAATATCAAGATATGCCCCTATTTTTACTAGTCAAAGCACACCATGATATGATGGATTGTGGTGACCCTAACGAGGTATGATAGGGAGATCAAATGATATTTTTTTTTTCAAAAGAATCAAAAGATCACAATAAAATTTCAAATGTCCTTTGCCATAGGATCAAAAGGGTGGATGGGATTGATGCGGTCTATTAGGAAGGATGCATCATGTTAAGACCAAAGATGGAAACTAAGCTAAAAGATCAACATGACGCAGGATATCTGAAACCAATTGAACCTCATGATACTATTGACCTCTATTTTTAAGTACCAACTAGGATATGGATGCTTTTGACAACACGAAAAGATGACACAACACAAGATCGACACACCCTAAAGACCTAGGGGCCTGGGGTTTAATCAAAGATCAACCTTGCCTACGTGAAAGTATAGAGCCCTTGTAGTTCGATAAAAGATCATAGATAAAAGTGGGAAGAGAACAATGGAGACCATGATGGAGGAAAAAGACCAAATTCACAAATTCCCTTAGGGTGGATCAAATGATCAACCTTGCCTATGTGAAAGCGTAGGGAAATGTAGTTCAAAAAAAGACAAAGACAGATGAGACCTAATGATGACTGACACGATGGAGGAGCCTAAATGAAGATGCAAGATCGATGATGGGACACAATGTACATGAGATGACAAGCTTAGATTAAAGATAAAAATCTCAAGATTTTAGATATTATATATGAATCATCCGATGCTCAATCACAATATACCATGCAACAGATGATGGGATGCTGATGGAGGACAAGATCAATTGGATGATAAGATAGGATCTAAGGATAGGATGGATGGAAGGACAAAGTAACTAGGACACAAGGTAGATAATGATTAAGCCCTCTATGAATGACACTTGTTTCTAGGTTTTCACAAAACATACTTATCCAAGGTGCCAGGAAGAGTACTTTTTATCATAGGACAAATTATTTCTCTTTACTATTTTTTGGATTTTTTTTGAATTTTTTGCTTTTTTTTTTGTATTTTCTTAGGAAAGGACAACCCGGCTAACTTAGGCATAAATGTTTTTCAAGTGCATTTGGTTTATGGGTTCTTCAAGGCTTCTCATTTGAGAGTAGAAAGCATGTATGCACCAAAACCATACTTAGCTATGATGACATAAGGACCCAGCCAATTTGTCTAAAATTTTACCTTTTTGTCCCACTCCTGCTGATTATGCTGATTTTATTTGAGGACTAGGTCACCAACATTAATTGTCATGGACAATTTTTTTTATTTTACCTTCTCTTAATATGATGTTGATAGGCTTGCAAGTGATTGTACGCTTTGATCCATTTTTTGTCTAAGAGTTCCAATTGACTGAGGTGAGCAACTAAAGCATCTTCATCACTTATTAGATTCTTCAGGGATATGCGAAGTGATGGGATCTCAACTTCGATCGAAAAGATAGCTTCAACACCATAAACAAGGGAATATGGAGTGGCACCAATGGTAGTGCAGATGGAAGTGCGGTAGGCCCAAAGGGCAGGATGGATATGGAGATGCCAATCTCGAGCAGTGTTGTTAACCACCTTTTTGAGGATTTTGATTAAGGTCTTTTTAGTTGCTTCTTCTTGACCATTACCATGAGGGGTAATAAGGGGTGGACCTATTGGAATCACAAGGGCAAACAATTGAGAGGGGTGGGTGAATAATGTTTCAGAGAATTTCATGTTAGAGTAATTGGGTATTTACTTTATTAATTAAACAATATTTGTTTAATTACGTAAAGTTCCCTTTTACCTCTTTTCACTTAAGCTAACATTAGGTACATAATAATTAATTACTTTATTAATTATTATTGTGCAAGCCTAGGGTTTTTCTTTTTAGGGTTTTCATCTATATGTAGTTGAAAACTATCTTTTATATCATTAATTCTTTTTACATTTTCAGGTGAATACATGGCTCCACATTCTTGAGCATTTCCTTTGTTGCTTCTCTTTGTTTCTCCTTGTAACAGGTTATTTGCTTGCAAAGATCTTTTGGGCTTCTGTGGTGTTGTATCTTCTCAACTCCAACATGGTATCAAAGCTTCAGATTTGCAACTGTTTGTTCTTGTTTTGAAGATTTTTAAAGCTACAAGGGTTTGTTGCTAGCCGTTTTTTATTGGAGCCGTCATAATTTTTGCTTCAAAAATTCAGTTTTCACTCATTTGCAGAAAAAATGATTTTTGGGTTTTGTAGCCAGCGTCGAAATCTGAATTGGGTATCTTTTAGATTTTGCATATCTTACACAGATCTAGAGAAAATTACTGTTGAAAAAACGGCGCGCGTCATTTTTCTCTTGGCTGAAAGTAAAAAAAATTATTTTCTCATATTCTGCTTGTTGGATCAAAAAACGATTTCTGGGTTTTGTTTCTAGCATCAAAATATTTCTGGGTTTTTAATTTTGTCTACAAATAGTGAGTAGATTTTCCAGAAATCAAGTTAGAAATAAACGTTTTTTGCCAGAAAAATCGTTTCCTGCAAGCTAAATTCAATTTTTGAAAAATTCATAACTTTTGACCACGGTGTCCGTTTTGCACAAACGAATAGGCATTGGAAAGGTGTTACAGTGCTCTTTCCAGATTTATAGTCTATTTTATCAGAATATTTACCAGGTATTTTTTATTCAGCTTTGTGTTTTAACACTTTGCTCAATTACTTGGTCATCTTGGCTCCTACATGGGGTTTGTTTGCGTTGGATGGGTTATCTTGATATGCTTTATCATTGCTGAGATCATTAGTCTCTGAATTTTTCATTTGAAGAGTTATCATGGGTTTCTCTACTCACCCTTCAGTTGTTCTTCTGGAACGGGGTAATTATGAGTCATGGGCAAAAGGTATACTTACACATTGTAGGTGGTTTAATATTTTGCCTTATTTGTATGATCTTATACCTGAATCAGCAACTTTAGAGGGCAGATTAGCATGGGATATTATTAGAAATCACATTGCAGGAGTTATATTGTCTAGTGTTGATCATGACACTGTGTTGGTTATATCGGACATTGATTGTCCTCACCCACTTTGGACACGTCTTTGGGAGATCTATGGAGACCCTATTCTATCTCCATTCCCAGAAGATCCTGCTTCAGATTGTCTCATACGCATTGCTTGGCGAGAGAATACACCATTTGATCATGGTACTTTAGAGGAGTTTGAGTATTTAGACACCCTTACGTATTCCGATGGATCAGAGGTTTGTCTCACAGTTCCTACTCTTCAGACTGAAACTTCATCAGCATCTCTTGTTGTTCTTGATTCAGTACAACAGGGAATCATACATCTTCCAGACATAGCTACTTTGGACTCTTATCTTGTAGACATATCTTTCTTGTTTGTTGAGTCCTATATTGCAGATTTGGAGGATTACTTTGAGGACATTCATCTCCTCTACCTTGACAGCCAGGTTTTCACTGTTCGCCCACCATTATCTGTGCATTCAGAGGTTGCATTTCAGTATTCTCCACATTAGATTGGATTTGACATTATTTGTTTCCATTCAGACAGTGAGACTCTTCAGCATCCTATCATGACACACATCTTGAGACAGATTGGTTCTTCCTTCTTCACAGGGTTTCTTCGGTACAAGTCCATGGATCCGTTTTTTTCCCAAGGGGAGGAATATCTTTTGCCGCTTCAAGATCTCCTTTTGGATTCTACATCAGGCATCTACCATTGTGACAGGAGTTTCTTCATTGTGGGGGGGCCTTCTTCTCTCTTTCTATATCTCTTATGGAGATCATTGTACATGTACTTATATGATAGAAGCTGTCTATGGGGGGTATTATGTTATCCACCTCCTATCCTTCTTTCATTAGTGCATTGCATTTCTTCCTTGCATTCTATTTTGGGGAGGAGTTTTGTTCCCACTGGGTTTTCTCCTTTACCCCATTTCATTTAGTTTGCATTGATTTTGTACATGGGTACCTGATCTGGCCTTGTTGCCGGGACCCATTGCTTTTGCTTTCAGTAGCTTCTTCTAGGTTTTAGCTTCTCCCTATGTCTATCTTAAGGGGGGGTGTTAGAGTAATTGGGTATTTACTTTATTAATTAAACAATATTTGTTTAATTACGTAAAGTTCCCTTTTACCTCTTTTCACTTAAGCTAACATTAGGTGCATAATAATTAATTACTTTATTAATTATTATTGTGCAAGCCTAGGGTTTTCCTTTTTAGGGTTTTCATCTATATGTAGTTAAAAACTATCTTTTGTATCATTAATTCTTTTTACATTTTCAGGTGAGTACATGGCTCCACATTCTTGAGCATTTCTTTTGTTGCTTCTCTTTGTTTCTCCTTGTAACAGGTTATTTGCTTGCAAAGATCTTTTGGGCTTCTGTGGTGTTGTATCTTCTCAACTCCAACATTTCAAACTTATTAATCTTATTAACCTTTATTTTCAGATCTGATTAATAACAGTGAAAGCATTAATCAACAACATATCAAAAACACACATAACACCAAGATTTTTTGTGTGGAAAACCTATTAGGGGAAAAACCATGGTGGAGGTTAATCCACAAGTTATACCCTTCTAGAAGTATAAGAAGAATAAATGAGGAATGCACATGCATTTAGGCACACTTTCTAGAGCTGACTGCTTAAAGGAAGACTCATTGTCTTATATAAAACTTTAAGATTAAATCCATCTAAAGAATTTGAACTAAGAAAGTAGCATCTACTAATGCTTGAGTATAGTTCTGATTAAGCACATGAACACTTCTTTACTCTCTTTCACTCTTCTTCACACTCTAGTCTGCCTTTGAATGATCTGAACCTTATTCATACATAGCACTCGCACACTTCACATTTCACACACACACATCTCAAATGAAGAAAATATCACTTATATATATCCAGAACAAGAAATTACATTTCTTCATGTCGACTTCAACAAAATAATAGAATGAATGAAAATTGTCGGCCCAAAACAATAAATATTATCAATGCACATCAACCAAGGTTGGCCACAACATAGTATAGACCCAAAACAATGTCCTTGAACATGGTGCAGGAGCACCTTAAGGTCTTTTGAAAGATCCTAGCAAATTTTGGCTTGTAGGTGATTCTATCCAACCACCAATGTAATGAGGACTATTTCATGAAGTCCCAAGGTTGATTTGGTGTGTGTGTTGTGGCAAGTTTGTTTAGAGTCTTGAGTTTTATGTATTCTTAGGACATCCTACAAAATTGTCATGACAACTTTTCCTAAACACTAGGAAGCTTTTATGCTGTTCTAAGTCCGACCTAAGGGTCCCAACATGTGGGAATAGGATATATAAGGTCCGACAAACCCTAACTTGACAGGGGGAAGAGCTGAAAATACTATTGTACAGATTATGTCTTGGAAAATAACAAGTTTTCTTATTGTGTGGTTGAAACAGGGCCTTGATCCAGTCAATTAATGGATTGAAAAGACTAAACTAATGCATTGAGCCTTTAATTTGTGGAATGTAACTAATTTTTGTGGCATTGGTTTGGTTGTTTGGCATGACTGGTTAACATTTTGTAGCTTCTTTGTCTTCATTTGTTTCACTGCCTGGTTCAGGGCTAGTTTTGTAAAGATGCACCCCACTTGAATTCCCGTGGCTGAACTTCCATGGAATCTTGGAATCAAGTAGGGAACCCTGTATATAGTGTAAATATGGTCTTTGGAGTTTTTTTTGTAGGAGAGCTAGTAATTCTATCAAGCTCTAGGCGAGTGCAGAGGCATTCTGGCTAGGTGCTCTAATAGAACAGAAGCAAGATAGCTTGCTTAACGAATTGGTTTGTGCCAATCAATGGTGTGGAGGTGTAGGGGCATGTGTCTTGGACATGTGTATGCAAGGAGAAGTGTAGAGGAGGCCATTAAGGAACTCAATTAATTTAAAGAAACCAGACTATGTCACATGCCCTAAAAACCCTTGAAAATAGGGGTTTGGTGACAGTCCTATGTACGGACACCAAGAAGGTCCAAAACCTAAGAAATATTGGATCCTAGGAGGTCTATAGAGATAATCCCTAATTATTTTGGAGGTTTGTTAAGGAAGATTAGGAGTTATTCCAAGAATATTGGTTTTAGGAGGCCTAATTGACCAAAAAGGCTACAAGGCCTAAAAACAAGGTTTTCATGAATTCGATGGACAAATGAAGAAAGAATCCAACAAGTTGGATCAAAGTGAAGTAAGATCAACCAAGGAATAGTTGGAAGACCTATTCCTAGTCCCAAGAATGGTTTGGGGAATGTTGTGGCAAAGTTGAGCCCAAAGGTGCTTAGTAGGGGTGTGAGAGCAAAGGTGAGTGTTTGAAGTTGGTGGAGAGTTCTATAATGAGAGAGGGGTCTTAGGAGTGACCTCTAAGTAGGGTAGAGAAGAATACCCTAGAAAGACCAAAGATTAGGTCTTAGAAAGAGCAAATGTGCTCTTGAGAGATAGTACTCCCCACCAAAACACAAAACACCTTCAAAGATTCTTCCTCAAAGATCCACAACACGCTTCAATCACTTTGTCGGACATGAACATTGAAAGAATGAACACGCAAGAGAAAATCTTGGATCATGAGCACAATGATCAATGCAGATGTGCAACATAGATATAACGTGATCTATAAACATCCACAAACGCTTCAGTAACATACACGACACTTCAGATTACCAGAAACACACCATCTTCTTTTGTGAACACCATTTTCAGTAACGAAATAACTGTCAGAACACAAAACCTTATAACTTGCTCAAATCTTTATGCACACCTTTGAAACTTTTGAAGTAGAAACAACATACATCTATAAAGAAACCCTTTAATACACAACTTCTCATCATCAACATACTGAAATTTCCAACACACTAATCTTCACTACTTCACAGACAACCTGTAACATATTTTATTACAATTTTCTCAATATCCTCGACATATACTGTCTTGCTAATAGTGTTGACATCAATGACAACCATAAAATCTAAAAATATCCCCCTTTGGCATTTATGGAAACATATGAAGTGAAAAAAACAACACGATCAACGCAACCAACAATATCCCCTTTATATATTGCTCTTCTCTCCCTTAGTTCACATTGTTATTCTCCCCTTTTATTTTTATCTCTTCCATAGTTTTTCACATTACTCTTCTCCCCCTTTGACATGAAAGGAAAAGATATACAAGATTTGAACCACATATTTGAATCATTTGACTACTCTCCCTGAGTAGCAACCACCACAACATCAATTTGGATCAAGATATGACTATGAATACACAGACTGATGCAAATACTATGCATCTTAGTTTTGATTAGGATGGGTAATCACCCCTAAATTCCATATGAGATACTCAAAATTATCTTTAGGAAAAGGCTTAGTAAAGATGTTTGCAATCTATTCCTTAGTAGTCACATACTCCAGTTTGACTTCCTTATCACTCACTTTGTCTCTCAAAAAGTGGTACTTGATAGATATATGCTTGTTCTTTGAATGCAACACTGAATTTTTATAAATTTTTATAGCACTTGAATTATCATAGAATATGACAATAGGTTCAACATAAAAAACTCTGATATATTTCAACGTCTGCTTCATCCACAATACTTGGTACAAATTTTAGTAGAAACAATGTATTATGCCTCTACAGTAGACAAATAAATGACATTCTAGTTTTTACTAAACCATGAAATACACTTCTTTCCCAAGAAAAATGTGCCACCACTAGTACTTTTCCTATCATTCACATCTCCTACCCAATCAACACCAATAAAGGAACTTAAAGTAAGATTATCATCTTTAGGATACCATAGGCCAAAATCAACTGTTCCTTTCAATTATTTGAAAATTCTGTTCACAGTAGTCACATGAGATTCCTCAGGATCGACTTGAAATATAGCAACAATGCATACAAAATTCATGATTTCTAGTCTATTTTGCGTCAAATAAAGCAATCCACCAATCTTTGATCTATATCTAGTCTAATTTTCCTTTTGAGAATCATCATTCTATGTTAACTTGCATCCAGTCACCATGGGTGTACTAACTGGCTTTGAACCTTCCATACCAAACTTCTTTAGCAATTCTCTCACATACTTGGACTGAGATATAAAGATTCCTTTATCTAACTCAGTAATTTACAATCCCAAAAAGAATTTCAGCTCTCCAATCATTGACATCTCAAACTCATTCTACATCTCATTAGCAGACTTCATGCATAAACCATCATCTCATCCAAAAATGATATCATCAAAAAAGACTTCCACAAAAAAATCTTTATCTTCATCAATTTTGAAATACATATTACTATCAACAGTGCCTTTGTTAAATCTGAGCTTCAAAAAATACTTATCCAATCTAGCATACCAAGCTCTAGGGACTTGTTTGAGTCTATACAGTTCTTTCTTCAACCGAAAAACCATATCTCCCTGATTAGTCAATTGGAATCCATCAGGTTGCTCAATATACACCTATTCTTCTAATTCACCATTTAGAAATGCTGACTTGACATCCATCTAATAAACTTTGTAGTTTTTGTAAGCAGTGTAAGAAAGAAACAGTCTCACAACTTCAATTCTAGCAACACAAGCAAAAGTCTCTTCAAATTTAATTCCTTCCATCTGAGAGTATCCTTATACACCAATCTTTCTTTTTTTCTAATAACTTCACCTTGTTCATTCAACTTGTTTTTAAAAACCCATTTAGTTCCAATTACATTTTTGTCTTTAGGTCTAGGAACAAGAATCCATGTATTATTTTTCTCAATTTTTTGTAATTATTCTTTCATTGCTTCAATACAATGTTCATCTTTCCATGCTTCATTGACATTACTTGGCTTAGCCTTTGAAATTAAATAGTATTCTTCTTCAATTTTTCTCCTAGTCTAGACACCTTTATTCTTATCTCCTATAATCTGATTTTATAAATGATTTAATCTCACATACCTTGGAGTCTTAGATTTTTCTTGAATTTCATGCTCTTGTGATCTCTCTTTTGTGCTTTCACTAGCCTCTCCTTCTTCTTGATCTTCTTGATTCACCGGAACGATTTGAACTTGATTTGAAGTCTGAATTTTGTTTGTATTATCATTCTGATCATCAAAATCATATCCACAGGTTCTTGAGGGTCTAGCAATGTCTTCATCAACCTTAACATTTACACTTTCAGCCATTTTCTTCAATCTCTTATTGTAGCACTGGTAGGCCTTACTCTTAGTAGAATAACCAAGAAAGATTCCTTCATCACTTCTAGCATCAAAATTTCCTATATCTTCATCTCTTTTGATATAGAATTTACTCCCAAAGATTTTGAAATATCTAACAGTAGGCTTATGACCAAACCATAGCTCAAAAGGAGTCTTACGAGTATTACCTTTGATTTGTACCCAATTGAGGATATAAAAAATAGTACTCACAACTTCACTCCAATAGATATGAGGGACATTTCCTTCCAACATCTTAGTTCTAGAATCATCTTGAACTATCATTTTCTTCCTTTCTACAACTCCATTTTGTTGAGGGGTCCATTGTGTAGATAATTATCTCTTTATCCCATGTTCTTCACAAAAATAATTAAACTCACTGAAATTGAATTCACAACATCTATTTGATCTTAGACACTTAATATTCAGATTTTTCTATGTCTCAACCATAGACTCAAGGATCTTGAACTTCTCTAGAGCTTCAGATTTCTTCCTTAATAAAGTAACCCACATCATCCTAGAGTAATCATCAATAAGAAACATGAAGTACCGATAACATTGTAGACTTTTGATTCTAGCAGGACCACACAAGTCAATATGCACAAGCTCAAACAATTCATTTGAACAATGTTGTTTGCTGTAAAATGAAATTCTAGTTTTCTTTCCTAACTAACATTCCTTTCATATGACATTAGCAGGCTTCACCAACTTAGGAAGATCTCTCACAACCTATGAGGAACTTATCTTGATAATATTGTCAAAGTTAGAAATGACACATTTTTCTATGCCACAACCAACTTTCATCAACTTGAGCAATCATACAACTTTTACTATCATCATTCAAATGAAGGATGTTACCTTTTTTTTGTACCAAAAGCAATCAAATTTCCAAAACTTCTCAGTATGCTACACTTTCCATCTTTGAATTGAATATTATATCCCTTATCAACCATCTATCCAACACTTAGAATATTATGCTTCAAACCTTCAGCATAAAGAACATCATCAGTATTATGCTTACCATCAAAAGAAATACATCCTCTGCCATGGATTATACCACCACTGTTATCTCGAAATATCACAACACCACCATCATACTTTTCCAAGCTTACAAATTTTATTTTATCACCTGTCATGTGATGTGAATATCCATTGTCAATTACCCATTCATCTTTTTGTTCATCCCGAGCAACTAGGGAATTCTCCACTTTTGTACAACTAGCAAGTTCAATAGACACGAGATTAATTTCTTCGATTACAATAAACACAAACTCATCTTCACTTGCATTCCCTTTTTCAAATTCATTATCTGTCACACCTTCATCAGCAACATAATAACACTTCTTTTGAAATTTAGGCTTATAATGTCTTGGCTTAGGAACTCTTTTAGGACACCTTGATGCAAAATGACCTATCTTATTGCAAGAAAAACATTTTATAGGAAACTTTCCTTTATACTTACCTTTTCCTTTGGCTTCAATTTTGACAATAAGTCCTTGAAGCTCATTCGGTTCTCTTTCTTCTTCTTCTATCTATCTCATTTCTTCCTCATACCTGAATACCTTTCTAGAAGAAATTTTACCCAAATCATATCTCTCCTTGTCACTCCCAAAATTAGTAGCTTTAAATGCCGATTTTGTCTTAGGAAGGGCATCATCGAATTCAATCAATTCAAAAGTAGTAAGTTTACCAACCAACATATCTCTGGTCACATTTATCATAGTCTGAAGCTCATCAATAGTTGTAGCTTTAAATTTGTATGCATTAGGCAAGGATCTAAGCACTTTAGAGACAATATTTGATTCATCTAACTATCCACCAACACATCTAATGCCACACACAAGTTCATTCACTCTTTGAATGAAAGTAACAATATTTTCATCATCACCCATTTTCAAAAATTCATATTTCCCTTTCAGAATTTGTAGCTTAGGAATCTTTACTATTTCATCTCCTTTATACAAGATTTCCAACTTTTTATAGATCTCATATGCAATCCTCATCTCCATAACACTTGTCATCTTAGAATCAGTCGAAGAACTCAACAATGCTTCCTTAGCTCTGATATTATATTCAAAGTCCCTAATCTCAATAGTAGTAGTAGGGCCACTTTGAGGAATAACATACCTATTGCTTGTAATGTTCCAATAGGATTCACCAATGCATCTCAGATGACACTCTATTCGAGTCTTCCATAGAGAATAATTTTTTCCATCAAATCCCAGACTATCTTTCTTGTATGTCACCATCCCAAATCACCTCAATTTGTTAAAATTCTTCCAAGGAACCTGATCTAATGCCAAATGTTGGAAACACAAGGGTAGACAACTGAGAGGGGGGGGTGAATCAATTGTCACAGAATTTCAAACTTATTAAGCTTATTAACCTTTATTCTCAGATCTGATTAATAAAAGTGAAAGATGGGGAATGCACATGCATTCAAGCACACTGCCTAGAGCTCACTGCTCAAAGGAAGAATCATTGTCTTACATAATTTTTTTAGATTAAATCCATTTGAAGAATTTTAATTGAGAAAGTAGAATCTTCTAATGCTTGAGTACAGTAATAGAATAACTATGGGAACACAAAAAATTATAACTTGCTCAAATCTTCATGTGCACCTCTACAAATTTCGGAGTATAAACTACATACATCTGTAAACAAACCCTTTAATACACAACTTCTCGTCATCAACATACTGACCTTTCCAATCAACTGATCTTCACTACTTCACAGACAACCTATAACATATTTAATTACAATTTTCTCAATATCCTTGACATATATAGTCTTGCTAATAGTGTTGACATCAATGACAACCACATATCAACAATACAACCACAACATCCAACAAGACCAATGATGTTTGATGTGATATTTCTTGCAAAGTAATTTCATACACTTATTCTTGAATGGCTTTCCATTGTCAGTGATGATAATGGAGGGAATTCGATACCTGCAGAGGATATGGAAAAGGATGAACTTGGATATCTGAACACTAGTAATTTAAGAGAGTGGCATTGCTTCCACCCACTTAGTAAAGTATTCAGTGGTGGTGATGATGAAGGTATGGCCATTGAAATATGGAGGGTATATCTTTCCGATCAAATCGAAAACCCATTGTGAAAAGGGCCATGGTGCTATGATGGGTTGCAAATCTTGAGCAGGAGCATGTATCAAGTCTTCTTGTTGTTGACAAGGGAAGCATCTCTTTACAAACTCACAAGAATCATGCTCCATAGTGGGCCAATAATATCATGCTATGAGATTCCTCTTAGCTAGGGCCATTCCATTAGAATGGGCACCACAGATACCACTATGTACCTCTACTCATGCAATGCGAGCTTCGGTCTCGTTCAAACACCTAAGAAGGGTTCCATCATACCCACAACTATAAAGTGTATCTCCCACTATGGTATAATGAGAGCTCCGTAGGATGAAGGATTTATGTTGATTTCATGTGAGGTTAGGGGGTAAGATGTTATCATGGAGGTAGGTGTAAATATCGTGATACCATGGTGAATCGAGACCAATGATGTCTCACACCATTTTTCTCTCAGGGATGTCATAAGCAAGGATTAAAAGTTGTTCCACTAGAAACTCGTATTCTATTTGATATTTTGGCATGTTAATCAAGGAAAAAAATGTAGGAATTGCATCAACCAACTTATTCTAGACCCTATGGATTTGCTCAAATTGGATAGAGGTGAAGTGCTTCTTGAAATCATCCACCATGCACTTATAAGGTAACAATTTGAAATCCTTAGTCTAAAATGCATCATTTACCTATTTAATGACCAACTGAGAATCACCAAAGACTTGCAAGCAAGTGATGTTTCATTGGATGGTGATCCTACGACTTGTGATGAGAGCTTCATATTCTACTATGTTGTTTGTACATGAGAAGGCTAACTTGAATGATTTCCATATGTAATCATCTTGTGGGGTGACAAACAAGATACCTGCCCCAGCTACATTTTGTGTGTATGATCCATTAAAGTAGAGCATATAGGTAGTTTTCTCTGTGACTGTAGTGCAATTGAAGTAGTAGAAATGTACAACAGGAGTAGTTTACCTAGAACTGGAGGCATGAGGACTGGTGGATGTGCCAAGTACTTCTTAATCTTATCAAAGCCTAGCTAACACTCTGAATCCCACTTGAAGGTGGTATATTTTTATAGGAGATGGGGGAACGATTGGCACTTGTCGGCTAACTGAGCTATAAACCGCTTGATGGACTATAGCTTACCTTGAATGCTCCTTAACTATTTAAGATTGCACGGTGGGGGAATTTCCATAATTTCTTTGACTTTCGTAGGATCTACCTCTATGCCTCTTTTGGAAACAATTAAACCCAGTAGCTTTCCTAATGTAACCCCAAAGACACATTTCTTCATATTCAGATGTAGCTTGTAATGGTCTAACCGCTCAAAGATCTTTCCTAGGACTGTAGGATGTTCTTCTATTGTTTTGGATTTCCCCAATAGATCATCAACATAATATTTCATTATGATGTGAATGAGATCATGGAAGATGATGGTCGTAACAAGATAGTACGTTGCCCCCGCATTCTTGAGGAAAAAATATATGAAATTGTAACAAAATGTACCCCAAGGAGTGGTGAAGGCAGTCTTATGTTGATCTTCAAGCTCAATTCTGATCTGATAGTAGCTAGAGAAATCATCCATGAGGGATAGCATCTCGTAACCTGTAGTTAAATCAACCAACATGTCAATGTTTGGTAAGGGGAAATTGTTTGCAGGATAGGATTTGTTGAGGTCCTGAAAATCGGTGCAAATCCTGATACTTCCATTTGGCTTCGCCATAGGTACTATGTTAGATATCTATTCAAAGTATTCAATGGATCTTATGAATCCAACCTCTAATAGTTTCTCCAAATCCTTCTTGACCAACAAAGCTACTCGAGGATGCATTTTTCTCACCGTTTGCTTCACGGGTTTAGCATCCCGCTGGACATCCAAATGGTGTACGAATACAACAAGATCTAGACTTGGCATATCTGAATAGGCCCACATGAAATTGATGATTCCTTCTTTGAGAAGCTGGACCATGGTGGATTTCTCTTCTTCTAATAAGGATTTGGCTACATAGGTGATTTTGGGATTTTCTTCTATTCCCAAGTTTACTTCCTGTGTTTCTTCGATGAGAATAGAAGATCATTCAGATAGTTGAGTTCCCACAAGGGGAAGATGAATGTCCCTATCCTCGAGTGCCTCATCGAGGTTTTCATTGTTAGATACACCATTTATTTTTACTTTTCCTAAGTCAAGAAGCACCTCAAGGAGGTTTTCCATAGATGACCTTTTTTAAAAAAAATTCTTCTTATTTTTGTGGTTAGGGCATTCATCCTCCCCCAATCCCATAAGATGTATATAAGTATCCACTGAAGGAAAAGTGTCAATAGGTGTGCTACTACGTAGGTCCTAGTCAATGAGCTCAGGATGGCGAAGAGAAAGTTTGATGGAGAAGATGGATAGGCAATCAAACATGGATGAGAGATCCACGTCATCATATGCAAGTATAATGGACTCTTCTTTAGGTATGTCTTCAAGGAGATCATTGTACACACTAATATTGTTAGAAGCACTATTTGATGCCGTAGGACCCTTTTTTTGTGTCATAGTCTAAGCCTATTCTTCTAGGTCGCATAGAAGGTTCTATAGGTTGGTGTTGTCCTTGATCTTCGATACCAAGACCACCTCCCTGATAATTGTACTTTTCAGCTAAGTTTGATGCATGAGGATAGGTCTCCTAGAAATATTTCATGAGGGGAGGTGATGGTTTAGGCTCTTCTCGATAGATGCACTAGTTTATGTTGTCTTCCATCTGTTCTTCGACTGTACCCAAATCTATGAATTTCATTGAACCCATGTTTTTGGAAGTGAGGGTTTTAGTCCTTTCGTCTACTCTAGATGTTGACTGAGATGGTTTCCCATACAAGAAGGGAGATGATGGCATTGTGGCCAAATTGAGTGTAGTTTGTATTTCATATTCTCCACAACCCTTGTCAATGATCTTGACTTTGGTGATGGTAGAATTAGAAGTGGTGGATGTAGTGGATGTGGTGTTGGTTGATGGATTATGAGATGGATTGGATAATGAGGCCTGATGTACCCCCACTTAAACTCATAGATAGTGATGAGAGTGGGGGAATGAAGCTTATGAAGCACAAAAATAATCAAATGGTTGTGGATCGGCCTGTATGGTTAATTCCATTCCTTGGAAAGGAAACTTCACACATTGATGGTAAGCGGATGGAATGGCTTGCATGGAATGAATCCATGGGCGGTCGAGAAGGAGATTGTATAGAAGGTCGAGTTCAAGAACATGACACATGGTATACTGTACAATAGGACCAACTTGAATGAGAAGAAAAATTGTGCCTTCAGAATCCCTCTTAGTATTGTCATATGCCTTTATGGTGATAACATGGTTGTTCAAGTCAGCTAGGGTGTATCCAACCTGTTTTATGAACTTTAGTGTACATAGGTTGAGGGCTGAGCCATTATCTACTAGGACCCTTTTAACTTTATGTCAGGCTATGAGGAATTCAATATGAAGAGCACAATTATGATTGGGGTTGATGGTAGGCATGTCATTTTGGCTAAAATCCAACTAATAAGTTGACGACAGGTGTCCCACCAAGGCTTGGAACTGAGAGGGATCTATGTCATTAGGTACAGGGGTATCCTATAAAGCTTTAGTGAGTATTTCTTGATGTACAAGAGAAGACTTAAGGAAATCCAAAATGGATATTTGAGTGGGTGTCTTTCCTAGGTGGTCAAGAATATTATACTACGAGCTTACAGGAGCTGGCTTTGCTGATGTGGAAGGACTAGGGACAAAGATACGGGTGTGATGAGTTGTAACAACACACTATGGATATTTTCCTTTGACACAAATCATGGATACGCTAGGCTCTACTTGACTAATGCACATAACTATACCATCATAGTTATAAGGTACATTTTTAGTTGATGGTATTGGTGTTATTTTTTTTACCATTATTATTACTTGACCTAGGATTGGCATTGGATGTACTGGCACCTTGGTTATGTTAAGGGAAGGCATATTGGTATATCTATAGCCGAGCATTGGATGAAGCTGCTTGGTTGGTATCCACTTGTATATCTCCATGATCTTTGAGATCTTGGACATATGTTTTAAGTCCTTGACACTTGTTTGTGGAATGACCTTTGATCTTATGAAAATCACAATACTCATTCTCCTTGTACTAGGTGGGCTTCATCTTGGACTCGTCAACAAGCTTAGTCATAGGATAATTTTCTTGCAAAATCCTATTGAACATGGCACTGAAGGGCTCTCCCAAAGCAATGAAAGAGCGTTTATTGTTTCCTTGATTGCTTTGATTGGATTGTTATGGACGACGAGATGTGGCTTGTGGCATGAATATGGGATTTGGCATTGGTTGCGATGGATGAGTGTATTGAGGTCTTTGTGAGGTGTTTTCTACTTGAAAATTCTTGGTATCCATGAAACCATCATTGACTTCATTCTTGTTTTTGTTCCACTAACGAGACTTATCTCTGGATGGCTTTTATTTATTTGGATAATAAATTTTAATTTTCCCCTTGGTGATGAGAGATCTCTCAATGATAGGACCCTTTTCTATGACTTCCACAAAGGTTGAGACACAGTGAAGATTGAGATTAAGTCTCATCTTTGGATGAGTGTTCACCATGAATAGAGTCACTAGGTCTTTCTCACCGAGCAGAGATTTCATTTGGCTAGCCAAGGAATGCCACCTTTGGAGGTAGCTAGCAAATGTTTAACCCTCACGTTGTGCTTCTTTTAGAAGATCTACAGTATTAATGTCCTCCAAATTAAAGAAGAATTTTGTTAATTTGGTTTTTGAAAGATCCACAAAAGGAGAGATGGATCGCTTTGGAAGACCCATGAACCAATCAAGAGATACCCCTATCAAACTCCTAGGGAATAACTATAGGAGATAATTTTCATTGTGGAGGACTTCTTTGCAATGTGAATAGAACTCTCAAAGGTGATTCTTAGGATCCTTAGTTCCTTTATATTTGTCGAATTTCGGCATTTCAAAATGCTTAGGAAAAGGAACAAGTGAAATTGAGGGATTGAATGGATAGGTTTAAATCTCTACAAATATGAAAGACTTTTTAGAGTTCCTTGTTTGTAAGTCTTTCAATGCAACTTTTAATTCCTCCAACTCCTTATTAATAAGCATTGATGAAGATGGATTTGACAGATTGGATTGATTATAATGAGCATATTTTTGGTAAGATGTAGATGGAGCAAATGCAGTTTGATCATATGTTGGTGGATATGTATATGAAGGAGTTGACTGATATTGATTGACGTATGTAGGTTGTGATGGCGGATTGGTGTAGAATTGATGGTAGGATGGCGGATTTCGGTGATATGAAGAAGGACCCCCTTGTTGGTACAATGAAGGTGCTTGATAGTATGAAGTGGAAGCACCCTACTGGTATGATGGCTATTGGTAGGATGGTAGCTGCTACAAGGCATAGTCTAGATTAGACTAATAATTATAGGTAGTGTATTGCTGGGATGCATATAGAGGCGGTTGTGGATTAGGCTATTGATAGGCTATGGTTTGTTGCAGTTGTGAAGGTGTAGCATAAGATGGTTGCCTTTGAGCTTGTTGCAAATTATGATAGGCGTAACCAAGTTTGGGGTTGGATGCAGTAGGTTGTGTATATAATGTTCATTTTGGATGATATAGGTATTGAGCCATGTTGCTATCAATTGAATGGTGAGATTTTTGAGGTTGTGTTGGGACTTGTGGTTGCTGAAGGGGGTGATCATAAAGAGTCCAATTCAATATTTTAAGCTGTTCAGTGATCTACAGTTGTTGGAAGGATAGGTTTTGCTGAGATATTTGTTGATGGGGAGGACCTTGAGGTTGATGAGGGGGTTGTGATAGATTACCCTACTATTGATGCAAGGGTGGTTGTTGTTGTTGTGAAGGAATGAGGATATTTTTCTACGGAGGTTGTTGCTAGATTGGTTGAGGCTAAATTGGAATATGTTCACCTATCTAGACTGAGGATATTTTTCTACAGGTTTCAAGTTCACCTATCTAGACTGAGAAAATTTTCCTCTATCTCTAGCGATCTCACCCGTCTTGACCCATGACCTAGATGGGACGAGAAATAGGAAAATTTGCTAAGCAAATTCGCCTATCCAGGGAAGAGGGTTCACCCAAGGCTTGATTGGCATAGGAAACAGGTGAATTTTCTTAACAAGTTCACCTATCAAGATGTAGAATCATCCAAGAAGCTAGCAAAATCACCCATGAAGGTAGCAAAATCACCCAAGAAGGGAGAAAAATCACCCAACAGGTTGACAAGTTCACCTAAACAACTCACAAGTTCACCTAAAGATTTTAAATTATTGAAGGATGGGTAGATTTGACTTTCAAGATTGCCTAACGGGATGACAACTTTAACCATTTCATGAATAGTACGGATAGGAATAGACTCAACTAAAAGTGGGATCACCTAATGGGAAAAAAATACCTAAATAGACTTGAATGGAGAATGGGATAATGAATGGACAAATGAATTCACCTAAATGAAATCGAATGGGGTCTCGAATGAAGAATGAGATAACGAACGTACAAATGGACACCTAAACGGGAAAGAAAATTTGCCTATCCCTAGAGAACGGGCAAATTTGATGGACAGGGTGATAGATAGAAAACTTGAACGGGATGCAGGGTTGCCCCTGTAATAAGAAAATTTGCCTATGTATAAGGAACGAGTGAATTTGATGAACAAGACAACGGACCGAACTTGAACTGGAAAGTGGGATCATCCCTATGATGTTCACCCAACAAGGTAGCAATTTTTCCCAACAGGAGAGAAAATCTGTCTATTCTTGGGGAACGTGTGAATTTGACTACTGACAAACTCGCTTGTTCAAGAGAACAGGCAAAAGTGGTGTTGCCTAAGAAAGTAAACCATAGGAAAATTCACCTAAATGGATGACTTCGACTAGACCAAGATGCAAAATCACCCTTTTGCAGGGAGAAATCGCATGTCTATAGTGCAAATTCGCCTCTGAAGGTAGGGGCTGATGCTGGTAAAGGAAAACAAGCATGACAAACAATAGACATAAGGCTGGACTAACTCAATAGAACATAAAAGAACTAGTATCACACAAAGAAGACACACCAAGCAACACAATCCTAAAATTAGTGATAGAGCTTTGCAAACTTGATGTAGGCCCACCACCTTGACTAGGAAACCCAAGGTTAATACTCCATGATACCGGAGTGGTTCTCTGGATCACCCTTTCTCACGAAAGTGGATAGCTAGCATTCCAATGGCATAGGGTCATCAACGGATGCCATAGACTCACATTTACACTCTCACTCAAGGGCTATCGTAGTCCACCATGAGGATTCCTATCTCAACCCAAAGGAGTATGTGGTGAGTAACTTTGGGGTACGATGCACATCCCATGCATTACACCAAGTAGTGGCTGAAACATGGGTCTTATCTAGGCTATACAAGGCTATCTCGGGCATCCTCGATATATGCAAAGCATGTGAGGTACATCTTTGACCACCAACCCTTCACAAGAATGAGTTAGGAGCCCCAACAAGGTACTAGAAATTTGGACCAAATCTACATGTCTTATCTAGGTATCACCCTCGCTTTGACACTTCATTAAACATGATGTGATTGGATTGGGGTACAAATTTTATTCTCCGCCCTTTATATACCCCGTCGGTAAAACGTGGTTGAAATCGTCCCCTAGCTGATGAAATCCCAGGTAGGTCCCACTAAAGGAAGAAGACACTAGACATTTCGGCTAGTCCCCAAGCTCGCACTTAGCGCAAGGGGAGAGCTTAGACACACTAGCACCTCCTAGTTAAACTCAACTGGACTAGAATGAACTATGATTTCTCATCACCTAGGATCTCCAAGTGGTGCAAGGGGATTGGATACATCAACAACCCACTCACAAACACAACAAACAAGTTAATTAACCCTTTAATTAATCTACGTGTGCCTAGATAATATGGAAAAACAACACATAGACTAACTATGATGTCTTGGACCGATCGTTCTACAGAAAATGCGTTAGTACTTTCAAACCAATAGTCTTGTATGAATGAGAAATGGCTGCACAAAATGTTAGCGAAAACTAGGAAGACTCACAAACAAACAAGTTAGCGGATGAGTGCATAAAACTGAAACCAAAACTATACTCAAAATAGAAGGTCAAAGTTGTGGATTCATCTTAGATTCGCCTCTATATGAGGCAAGTTCACCCTTCTATATGTGCAAGTTCACCCCGTAAGTTGCAAACTCATCTGTTCTGAGTAATCAACTTTTCCTATCTCTAAAGGTCTCAGAAAGTTCACCCCTAATGGAAGCCAATTCGCCCAGATGGAAAACTCACCCTTGTAATTTTCAAGGTCGCCCGTCTAGAGAAACAAATTCATCCTTGTTGGAAACTTTGCCCGTTTGGTTAGTAAAATTCACCCTTGTAAGGAGCAAGTTCGCCCGTTAGGGAAATTTCGCCTTTGTGTGTAAAGTTAGAACTTGCAAAACTCAAACAATAGAGAACGTAAAAGTATAAACTCATGAAATGGGTCCCACTGGGCATTCCATAAGTGTGTACAATGAAAATCCACTAGTCTAGAATGTAAAATGAAACGAATGCAAGACAAAGGAAACACAACAACACCTCAATGATTAGCCTAGCTAAAATTCAACAAAATGAAAGAGAAAAGAGTGTTATACCTTGTACAAGTTGATGAGCTGGTTGGCCTTTTCGATTGCTTGATTTGTGTGCTCATTTCAATGGAAAATAGTATGAAACCATTGTGCATGTTTTGTAGACATGCCTCGCCGAAGGCAGGGACCCCGTCTATTCACTCCCGACAGGCTACTTTGTTCCCATCTCATTTTTTTCATGCCCCTTTTTCCCAAGCCCAAATTGGTAATGTGCCTTCAAACGATCAAATTCCCCTGAAAAAAATCACCTCGAGCTAGGTTTTACTGAGTCATTTGTTTTCGCGGGCTAGCTCTTGTGAGCTTCCCTTTTCCTTTCACCTCAAATTTGTGATCCTTCCAGACCCACGTTTGTAGGCTTTCTCTTGTTGTTCACCATTGCGCTCCATCGTTTGCTTGCGGCCAAGTCCTATTGTCTGGCCAACGTGCGGACCCCGCATTCATCCTTGCCGCTTTGCCCCTCATACTCTATGGACCCACAGTCGTGGGTCACCCCATGCGAGACTCCATTCCCGATTGGTTGTTTCACGACGACCGACTCATGACTTTCGCCCATGTGGCAGAATCTACACTTGATCCCATTGTCCCCGTCACCATTCTGTCGTCATCACCCTAGTAGTGAATTAATCACTTCACAGTGATCCACCCTCTTCCATTTTTCTCTGCGCAAAATGATTATATGTTTCTCTTTATAAAGGGAAAATGTTAGAGATGTTGCATAGCTCCTCAATACCAATTCCTAATGCCCTAAAAAATGGGAGGACTGGCTAGGGCTTGTGACAATTTGAAACAATTCCTCTAAAATGACACCGCACTCTAAAGCTTCACCTATTGAACAATGACTTTAAAAAATTGATGAAAAAAGCTTTCCGCAAACTACCACCCACACGAATAGTGGGTATGTGGGTTCTGCATACTGCCTATTTCACCCTAGCCTGGCATCTCCCACATGGAGCCCACCACTTTCAATTTTGTTGAAACCGTAGGGTGAGGCCTTCTTCCTCCCATGAGCTTTATTGAACGATAAGTTTTGGATGGATTTGAAGAGGCCTATAACTAGAATCATGAATAATTTTAGAGACATCCTACAAAAGCACTGGGTGGGGTCATAAAGAGGGGAAGCCAATAAAGGCACAATCTCGCTTAGATGACTTCATGTTGAATCTCGAATTTTCATATTGTTAGCAGTCTTCAAGTTTTAAATGGAATATGATCGCATGCCAAGGACGTGGTATGATTTAGATGTAACAACGAATAGGTGAGGGATGGCGCCATCTCGCTTACACATTCCCCCCATTGCGGAGGTCTCCATGTGGACTTCTGTCTACTTCACGCTATGCTTTTAACGATCACCGCACCATGGCATCCCGCTCCCAGGTGCTCACAGACTTTTGGCTTGTGGGGTCCACCCCTTACCTTGCCGTTCTTTCATGATAATAGTGTTTCTGCAAGAGTTTCCCATAAGAAGGTTCCATTGAAACAAATTTCATCGCTCGATGTCAATATAATACATAGTTGCAACTATGGAAGATTTGGTCCACAAACTTGCTGCACTTCCCGAGCAATTCCTTCTACAACCACCTTTATCCTTTGAGAAGAATGGTATTTGGACGAGCCTATGCAACAATCCATCTACCAAACAAAGAAAAATCATGATGAGCACTAATTCTATAAGATGCAAACGACTTTACTCTCTGCTATGATGCCATGATAGAAAAGAAGGAGAAGCAATTATTAATGGTGTGCATGGAGAAGATCAGCGAGGGTAGGGTGCCTGATATGTTCGGAGTGGTCGCTTGGTTGAGGTGGATGATTGATCAGGAGACATGTTCGTGAATGGACGTGGGGCTTGCAAATCCTACATTGGCATTCACCATTCTTCTTTGCCATCATTTTAGCGACATTCCTGTGACGTCTTCCTGCCACCTTTTCCCCGCATCCATAAGATTTTTGGAGTTCACATTAGTCAGGGACGTCTGTCTCTACCATGATGAAAATGGAATTCCAATGCCTTTTTTCTCGCGTCCTTCTCCCTGCAACTCGTCAACGGACGGCTCTCCATCACACCTCAAGCCACTCAGGGCTCTTTGTAGATCGCTTACTCGAGTAACTACTAAGTTGTATGCGGGCATTCAAGGGACGAGCGATGTTCATTTGAATGGTGGCACTAGCAGGGCCCGCTAATAATACTGGATGACAATTAGGATAGATGGTGCAACCAAGTACATCTATATGTAAAATAATTACTTTGCATTGATGGTATGATAGCAATATGACATATTTTTAGAACCAGAGCAACACATGTAGCAAGCTCCCTCTTGATTGTGTCGATCCCTTTTCCATAGGAGGAGTATGATGATAAACTTGCATCTAGAAAAGAGGTGCAACTATTATTACAGAGGGGGGGTATTGTGGTGGGTCCGCAGGGTGCCTCAGACCTTTAGATTGTTGTTGAAACATGACTAATCTCGGTGCTTCCCCCCCTTTTAGCAGTGATATTTTAGAGTTGCAGACAGTTGCGTGGTGCGAGTCTGAGATTGCGAATAACGATTGCCACCATGATGAATAGGTTTTCGGATCTACTCTAGATGGAGCTCGATGATATCCTATGAATAAAAATGCGTATGATCGCTGAGCATATTAATGCTTATGCCAACATCAATCATGATCACCTTTGAATAAGTGCTTAATGAATGAGGCTAAGTTGATGGCTTCTCCATCATCGCAACTTCTTGCTACCACCTCCGATTGGAACAATATCATAAGTGGGGCTTCCTTCAAGCTTTGTATCCATAACAAAGTAACTAGAATCTTTAAAAGCATGAAGCCTACACTTTCAGTATAATCATAAAAATACACGTTACCTGAGGAACCCGGTGTGTGCGAAGAATAGAGATGAATCGAGGGACGCTGCCTGGAAGTTACTACCTCAACAAGATCATTTGTGATGAAAAAATGACTGCAGGCTTTTGCTATTGTTATGTTGTTTGCAACATACATCACCATGTTGGGTTGCACGAGGAATCCATATGTGCGGGTCGCTATCCATTTAATAAAGTTAAAATGGAGCCAAGATAAAGGAAGGAACAAAAGAATCCTCAGACCTAGCAATGGGGTTGTCTTAATATGGAGAACGTCCATGGATGACCACTGTTTAGCATCTTCAGAAGACCTTCTAACACTAATGTGGGACCCATAGTCTACATTTCCTAACGCCTTTCTTCACTACGGACTCTATTGCTCGCTTTTCCATTTGAATGACAGAGCGGGACCTTCTTCTTCTTGTGAGATTTTTTGCATTGTCTTCTAAGTATACAATGGTGGTGGCGTCTGGAATTCAAGAATCATCGAAAGGGAGAGAACCACTATGGGGAGAAGCATCACATAGTCACGCCAATATCATTTTCCCTTTATTCAAAGTTTCATATTATTGTAGGATAAGGTTATTTTTATGAGCCTAACTTAATTCATTATTTGTGCGGGTATTTTATTATAAAATATAGATCATCTAAGAGGCTTACTGCAAAAAAAGAAACCACTTGCAACATGCTCACCTATGATATTGTGCCACTAAAGGGTTTTATCCATAGAGCTCTGCTAAAAGGATTCTTGACTCGATGCAAAGAGGAAAAGGAAAAGGTGGAATCATGAAGAATGTAATCTGATGGAGAACCCATATACCTCCTGCTAAGCCTGCATAGGGGAATATCGATCAAAACCATCTGCAGAACCTAGTCGAGGACGGAAATTCACTTCCTAGACAATACATGTTTCCTGAGGGGAAATGACCACCTAAGCAGCAGATGATTTGTGAGAAAGAAGACCAATAAATTAAAGGTTGCATGACAGGGGAGGATTGATTAGCGCGTGGTTGCATGATAAAGGAGACGGAGTACCAAGAACACAAATTGTTGTTTTCCAAGGTCAAAAAATAGGAGGTTGTTTGGTCTTTCACTAAACAATCACGATCCATCAAGAGTTGTCCTATCAAATCAAGAGGCGGTTAGTCTATTCCGCAATGGTGCAAATCTGTAGAAAAAGTGGACTCAGTTGGTTGAAAAAATACTGCAAATCCATCAAGTAGGGGGCAACCTTCGAGTAGTTTCAGCTACAGTAAAAGGTCAATCAGCTAAATGAAAAAATTACTGCAATGACTAAACATTACAAGACAAAATAGGAATGAGACAAAACTGTATTTTAAATTCCTTTATAATGTGGGTAGGTGAAACCCTAATGTGAAGGAAATCTGGGCCACTCAATGAAAATTAATCATGGCCATTCATTTGGAATTTGAAAAACTATAAATAGGGGCTGGCTCCTCATTTTTAAATGGTTGGAGATCTGATGTAAAGATAATCTGCAGCAATAGAAAGAAACATTGCATGACTTATGGGTGTTTCCTTTTGATTTTTATCATTATGTGTGCATGGTTCTACTTCCCTATAAATTTAGTTGTTAGTTTCTTGAATGGAAGTGATGATGGTGTTTGTTGTTACTATATTTGATGAATTTCTAGCTCATGCTTTTTGTGGTTTGTTGATGATGAATCACTTTGTAAAGCTATTCTAAGCTTCCTTACTTTACTGCTGCAACTTAGTTCAATTGCATGTTCATGATTTGTGTATGCAATTTGAAAATCTGCATTCCTTAAAATATTGTATTGGTTTTGTGTAACCGTAGGTTTCTCTTGACAAAGAAAAACCCAGTTTAGGGAGTTTGTCTACTATAGCAACCTCCATGATCATTGTTCATTCATAGTTTCAAGTCTAGGAACTTCCTCTCTTCCTCACTCTTTTCCTTTTTTTAATAAGTAACCTATGCTAAGGTTCATTGCACATTGTAAAGCCAAATCTAAAGCTGAAATAGGAGTTCTAGATCATTGTTTGAACCTATAGCAGCTAAAAAACAATTTTCAAATCCATTTGCAAACCCAGCTTCCCACACTTTGTAACTCATCTGTAAGTCCTCCTTGTGATTCCAAAAAATCACATGAAACAAATGAGATATTCTAAGAACTATCAAGACCTAACATTGAAGACGTTGGGATAGTGTTTTACAATTTGATTGTGGAAGATTGTCTTTCAAGAGAGGTGATGCACCTATGCATTACCTGTGTTGACAAGTGTATAAAAAACACATCAACAAAACTAGCACTAGAAGAAGGGCATGGCTGAGCTTGAGGTTACAAAGTTGAGAGTTAGAAGTTGAAAGGCACCTTCAAGAAGAAATCTAAGATCTCATCACATGCTAAAACTTAAAATTAGAAAATTTTGAAGGCAAACAAAGGCTCAACTAAGATGGAACAACATTTTGAAATCAACATCACTCAGCTACATGCATATTTAAATAGGAGATTAAGGCAGCCATTGCAGAAATTTGCATTAGCTGAAAAGTGTAGGATCCATAACACATGCAGACAAAATGAATTGGAATGTCTAACCTTCTTGAACATAATTGAAAGAGTCTTGCAAGGGGAAGTTCCCTTTTATGAAATATATCAACCTCTAGCCCTTGTATACCTAGAGGAAGAATTGACAATCATGGTAGCTAAGGCATTCAAGGAGTTCATCCAAGAATGTTTGGACAACAAAGATGGAACAAGATTGGAGGAGGTACTGATGTCTACTTGGTACAAATTTCACAATGCACTCGACTCATTTAGCTTGTCAATCGTGTGCAAACATCATTATTGAAGTCAGGGGCAGTTTGAACAAGTTGGAGCAGCCAACTTTTAATGCAGACGAGTCATCCCATGAGGTGGGAGAGCTATTAACATCTGGGGAACCGCACATTGAAGATGTACCAAAAAATTTGACACAAGCTAGTATTGGGACAACAGACATAGAGGATCAGAACCAAAAGGAAGGAGCTAATATTTGTAGGACAACTTAAATATTTGGTGAAAATTCAATCAAAAGGGAGTTAGAGAGCCTATCCTCTATTGACCAAGAGGAGTCCTCCACTAAGGAAGATGAACCATTGGCGGTTAGGGAAAAACCAATGAAGTGTGCAACAACAGATGCTAGTGTAGCCATCACAAATGCTGAAGATCAGAAAGAAAAAAAGGATGACAACCATGGAATAACATAGAATCATGACGAAGGCATAAGTGAAATCAGGTTAGAGGACCTCTCCATTTCTAGTGACAGTGACCAAGCATCTGAAAATGCAGATTTGGCAGAGTGGGGACAATCATATGTCACGGTTGTTCACTATCCAACTTCCTTCTCAAGTGAGGATGAGGACCCAATAATGGAAAGATACAACCAGCTTGTCTCTAGATTAGCAAAGGATTGGTTTGAGCTGAGATGTCAAGTAGATCTAGAGGTATTGTTGCTACTAAATTGGTGCACACTCCATGATTCATCGCACTCAAAGCTCACATGCAAACTATGCTAAGTAGCCATCAAACAAGTCAAAGAACAAGTGAGGTAGCCGAGTACACCACTTCCTCCAGTCGTTTCAAGGATGGAACATGAGAACCAAGAGCCAAAGCCAAGTGAAAACTTAGCTGAAGGAAGCCCTTATGAGGAAATTGAGATAGCTACAGAAGAAGAAAAATGCATCCTCAAGTATCCAAGTAATGGGGTAGAACACACAAGAATGTTGTCTATTAGTCATCAGGGATTTCTTCCTCTCGAAGAGCATTTTTGCACCATGGACAATAGGCTTTATGGGGAGTCCTCGGAGGGAAATCACATAGTAAATTTTGGTCCCCTTGATGAGGTTTCGTCAATTGATGACTTATTTCCATTAGGAGTTGTACTGCGGATGTATGCCTATGTTGAGGAGGAATGCATATCAGAGGTGGGCAGTGATGAAGACATGCTACTTGAACCTTTGAATGATGATGCACTAGAGTTTCTGGATTGGGAGAGGGGTTACTTCTCTATCCATAGCGACAGTGAACAAGGGGAGACTATTTAATGGCACAATGAGATTCATGAACAATGAAGCAAAGAAGACAAAGGTGGAGGTGTTAAGATAGCTGCCATTAGAAATGAAGTACCCAATCGACTACAAGATGTGCCTTGGAGTCCTTCCACCATGATCATCGTTGATCCTCCTTCACATTTAGAAGGCTGCAGTAAGGAAGATTCTTGCATGTCATGTTCTCATGACATTGAACAAAATAAGGCCGACACTTGGGAAAGGAACTGGAACAACATACTACCTTTTGAAGACAACAATCAAGTGGACACTAGTTTTGCAGAAGATCAATGAGATGAAGTCTGTCTCCTTAAGGAACAACCGATTGGGGTTGAAGGTCCCACAAAAAGATCAGAAGGGGTGCTTGTTGCTCCGTTCTCCCAGCCTCATGCAAGCTTACTATTTGAAGTGCTACACCATCCAAGCCTCCGCCTGAGGCTACCGATGCAATGATCGATGACATTATGCTCGGTCTCGATTGTCAAATGCTACCACCTCCATGGGATGACATCCAGGTTCTATCCTTCCTTGTCCCTGTTAGCTGTCATAATCACAATTATCATTTTGATTATGGGAATGAGGGGAGATGAACGTGTTTATGGATTAACCATGGGTTTAACGAACCTCCTCAATTGTCGATTTTCCCTGACTATGCGATTATATTTAAATTTTGTGATAATAAACTTCCCTTTTCTGAATATAAAGATGAATCTACATGGTTAAGGACTATAATTAATTCCCATCTTCTTGTGCATGCACTACAAAACTCAATGGGCATGAATGCTAGTCTGCCTTGCCTAATCATAGTGCTTCGTAAATATCTTTGTACATAGCCCTTTCTGAGTAGTGTAGTTTTTTGTGTATATAGTCTCATTTTCTTGCTTTAGTTAGTTTAGGTGTTTTCTTTCCGTTTTCTTTCCATTTTTATTTTTGCTTTGCTATTGAATTCACGGGTTTCCCTCTGCTTTCGGTCAGGCACATCTGTGTAGACAACAACCATTTTTATTGCATGGGGTTGTTCTATGTATTTTTTCATCAAACTCTAATCAAGTTTTCAGAGTGGATGGTAAGGATCTTGTGTTAGTGTCAAGTAATTCGGGTGTTTGGTTCAAAGTGGATAAACTGTTGGTTGATCTCATTCCTAATGTATTTTTAAATATTACATCTCTTACACATCTTCAGAATCCTATGGTCATTGTAGGTCCCTTTTGGTGAAGTCCAGTTAAGTAAAAAATCTAAAATTCTGCTTCAACACCACCGTGATTATCATCCCTAAGCGCGATCTTCACTGCTTGTTGTTTGAGATGAAAATGACTCAAAAGAGAAAAATCAAAACAAAAGAAAAAAAAATAAAAAATATTGAAAATCAAAATAAAGAAATCCAACTTTTCAGGGGGCTTTGAGCAACTCTATCGGGGATATGGATGCTTGACTGACAGTAGAGCAATGTTTGGGAGAATCACAACGATAACCTCGTCGGGGCTATGGATGCCTGACTGGCAGCAAGACAATGTCTTAGATTCTTTTGGAGTTAGAATAAACTGCGTAGTTTAGCTTGGCAGAGCTTAGGTTCCTATAGCAACCGAGGGATTAGGAATTAATGCATATGCACACACTTGGATTTTTAGCATACTGAAGGTTGGATTAACTAGTGGTTTTGATCCTTTGATTAAACGTCTGATTTTTTTGCCTTAGTGTGAGGATCAAAACCAGAGATTTTGGGTTCATGGTTCTAGTTCGTCATCCCCAATGAGTCACCATTTGTTGTGCATGTTTTACACACACGACCTGCCAAAGATAGGGACCCCCTCTTTTTGCTCCCGACGGGCTATTTTTTTCTCGTCTCATTTTTGCATGCCCCTTTTTCCCAAGCCCAAATTGGTCATGTGCCTTAAAATGATCAAATTCCCTTGACCAAAATACCCAGCTAGGTTTCATTGATTCATTTTATTTCACAAGCTAGCTCCTATAAGCTTCCCTTAGCTTTTTGCCTAGCGGCTATGACCCTTGTGGACCCACGTTCGCAGGATTTCTCTTGTCATTCGTCGTTGCACTCCATCATTTGCCTATGGCTAAGTCCTATCGTCTGACCAACGTGCGGAACCTGTATTCATCCTTGCTGCTTCGTCCCTCATACTCTGCGGACCCAAAATTGCGGGTCACTCCATGCCAGACTCCATTCTTGATTCATTTTTTTCGCGGCAGCCGACTCATGACTTCTGACCGCGTGGAAAAATCTGCACTTGGTCCCGCCATCCCCATCACCGTCACCATTTTATCATCGTCACCCTAGTAGTGAATTAATTACTTAATGGCGATCCACCCTCTTCCATTTTTCTCTTTATGAAGGGAAAATGTTAGAGATGTTGCATAGCTCCCCAATACCAATTCCTAATCAACCTACAAAATGGGAGTACTAACTAGGGCTCGTGAAAATTTGAAACAATTCCTCTAAAATGGCACCGCGCTCTAAAGCTTCACCTTATTAGCGATTACTTCTAAAAAAATTGACAAAAATGGTTTTTCGCAAACTACCACCCACACAGAGAGTGGGTACGCTGATTTTGCATACCGCCCATTCTTCCCCAGCCTGACATGTCCCACGCAAAGCCCACCACTTTCAATGTCGTTGAAACCGCAGGGTGAGGCCTTCCTCCTCCCACGAGCTTCATTGAACGATAAGTTTTGGATGGATTTTAAGAGGCCTATCACTAGAATCATGAATTAATTCAAAGCCATGCTACGAAAGAACTAGGTGGGGAAATAAAGAGGGTAAGTCAATAAAGGCACAATGTCGCTTAGATAACTTAATGTTGAATCTCGAATTTGCATATTGTTAGCAGTCTTCAAGTTTTAAATGGAATTTGATCACATGCCAAGGACGTGATATGATTTAGATGTAAATATGAATAAGTGAGGGATGGCACCATATCACTTACACATTCCCCCCATTACGGAGGTCTCCATGTGGAATTTCATCTACTTCACACCACACCTTTAATGACCACCACACCACGACGTCTCGTTCCCGGGCGCCTATAGATTTTCGGCTTACGGGGTTCACCCCTTTCCTTGTCGTTCTTTCATGATGACAACATTTACGCAATATTTTCCCATAAGCGGGTTCCACCAGCACGAATGTCATCACTTGATGTCAATATAATACATATTTTCAACTATGGAAGATTTGGTCCACAAACTTGTTTCACTTCCCCTATAATTCCTTCTGCGACCACCTTTGTCCTTTCACAAGAATGGTATTTGGACGAGACTATGCAACAATCCATTATGAATGAAAAACGTGCAAAATATTTGAAGTCTTGGTGAAGTGCTAAATCATGTATTATTCCTCCAAATACGATGGTCGGGACAATTGACAAAGTAGTAAAGATGCACTCCCCAGCAAACTAAGATTAACAAGCTAGTTCTAGGCAGGCCTCGCGGGTGTCCACTCGTGAGTTTCTACAGCCTCAAAGCCATTATAAACGGTATTCACACCACTATCCACCAAGTGCTTTCTCCCGCACAACATTTCTATGGTGGGTGACCACATTCCTTTCGTCGTCACGGGCTTATATCACATTAATCATCGGAAACAACATCCTGATGGTGGCCTAACTTAGTGATAAGATCATAATGAAAAGCGAGTTGGCATCCAGCCGAGTGTTATAGCATAAAGGGATCCTCTTCAGTATTCTAATATCATTGAAACCATCGACCAACCAAAGAAAAATCATGATGAGCACTAATTCTATAAGATGAGTCTATGCAAACAAATTTACTCTCTTTTACGATGCTGTGATAGAAAAGAAGAAGTAATTATTGATGGCATGCGAGGAGATCATCACCGAGGGCAGGGTGCCTACTATGTTCGAAGTGGTCACTTTGTCGAGGCAGATAATTTTTTGAGAGATATGTTCATGAACGGACGTGGGGCTTGCGGATCCCGCATTGGCATTCATCGTTCTTATTCAACGTCGTTTTTATGACATCCTTGTGATGTCTTCCCGCTTGCTTTTCCCTGCGTCCATAAGATTTGTGAAGTCCACATTAGTGAGGGATGTCCATCTTTGCCGTGATGACAACGAAATTCCCATGCCTTTTTTCCCGCGTCCTTCTCCTTGCATCTCCTCAACGAATGGCTCTCCATCACACCTCAAGCCACTCGAGGCTCTTTACAGATCACTTACTCAGGGAACTACTAAGTTGTATGTGAGCATGCAAGGGAAGAGCGATGTTCATTTGAATGGTGGCACTAGCAGGGCCCGCTGGTAATATTGGATGACAATTAGTATTGATGGTGAAACCAAGTACATCTATCTATAAAAAATGACTATGCGTTGGCGGTATGCTAGCAATATGACTTATTTTTAGAACTGCAACAACAAACGTAGCAGGCTCCCTCTTGATCATGTCGATCCCTTTGCCATAGGAGGATTTTGATGATGAAATCGTAGCTAGAAAAGAGGTGAAACTGTGATTACAGAGGGGAGGGCCAGTTCGCGGGGTACCTTAGACCTTCAGATTGCTATTGATACACGAATGATCCCAGTGCTTTCTCCCCCTTTTAGGAGTGATATTTTAGAGTTGCGGACAGTTGGGTGGTGCGGGTCTGAGATTGCGAATAATGATTGCCACTATGATGACTAGGTGTTCGAATCTACTCCAGATGGAGCTCGATGATATCCTATGAAGCGAAACGGGGATGATTGCTAAGCATATTAATTCTTACACCAATGCCAATTACGACCGCCTTTGAATAAGTGCTTAACGAATGAGGGTAAGTTGACGACTTCTCCATCATCACAAAATCTTGCTACCACCTTTGATTGGCATAATATCATAAGTGGGGCTTCGTTAAAGCTTTGCATCCATGGAAAAGTAACCAAAATCTTTAACATCATGAAGCTTACACATTCAGTACGATCATGAAAATGCATGTAACCTGAGGAATCCAGTGTGTGCGAAGAACAAGGATGAATCGAGGGACGTTGCCTAGGAGTTACTACCTCAAAAAGATCATTTGTGATGGAAACATTTCTACAGGATTCCGCTATTGTTATGCCATTTTCGACATCAATCGCCATGTGAGGTTGCACAAGGAATCGAAATGTGCAGGCCGCTATCCATTTAATAAAGTTAAAATGGAGCCAAGATAAAGGAAGGAAGTAACCAAAGAATCCTCAGACCTAGCAATGGGGTTGTTTTAATATGGATAACTCCCATGGATGACCATTGTTTAGCATCTTCAGAAGACCTATTCACACTGATGCAGGACCCGCAGTCTACATTTCCTAACACCTTCCTTTGTTGCAGACTCCACTACTTTCTTTTCCATTTGAATGACAAAGTGGGGCCTTCTTCTTCCTGCGAGATTTGTTGCATTGTCTTCTAAATATGCAACGGTGGTGGGGTCTGGAATTCAAGAATCATCGAAAGGGAGAGAATCATTATGGGGAGAAGCATCACACAGTCACACCAATATCATTTTCCCTTTATTCAAAGTTTCATATTATTATAAGATAAGGTTATTTTCATGAGCCTAACTTAATTCATTATTTGTGCAGGTATTTGCTTATAAAATGAAGATCATCAAAGAGGCTTACTACAAAGAAAGAAACTACTTGCAACACGCTCACCTATGATATTGTACCCCTAAAGGGTTTTATCCATAGAGCCCTGCTAAAAGGATTCTTGACTCGATGCAAAGAGGAAAAGGAAAATGTGGAATCATGAAGAATGTAATATGATGGAGAACCCATATACCTTATGCTAAGCCTGTATAGGCAAATGTCAATCGAAACCATCCACATAACCCGGTCGAGGAGGGAACTTCACTTCCTAGACCATACATGTTTCTTGAGGGGAAATGACCGCCTAAGTAGCAAATGATTTGTGAGGAAGAAGACCAATAAATTAAAGGTTGCATGACAGGGGAGGATTGATCAACGTGTGGCTGCATGATAAAGGAGAGGCAGTACCAAGAACACAAATGGTTTTTTGCCAAGGTCAGAAAAGAGGAGATTGTTTGGTCTTTCACTAAAAAATCATGATCTGTCAAGAGTTGTCCCATCAAATCAGGAGGTGGTTAGTCTATTCCACAAGGGTGCAAATCTGCAGAGAAAGTGGACTTAGTTGGTTGAAAAAATACTGCAAATCCATTTAGTAGATGGAAGCCTTCGAGCAGTTTTAGCTATAGTAAAAGGGCAATCAACTAAATGACAAAACTACTATAGTGACTGAGCACTACAAGAAAAA
This sequence comes from Sequoiadendron giganteum, assembly GCA_007115665.2. Lineage (NCBI taxonomy): Eukaryota > Viridiplantae > Streptophyta > Pinopsida > Cupressales > Cupressaceae > Sequoiadendron > Sequoiadendron giganteum. Next base: position 854,221,258 of record CM021101.1, on the reverse strand, counting down.
ATAGGAATGAGACAAAACTGTATTTTAAATTCATTTATAATGGGGGGTAGGTGAAACCCTAATGTAAAGAAAATCTGGGTCACTCAATGAAAATTAATCATGGCCATTCATTTAGGATTTGGAAAACTATAAATAGGGGCTTGCTCCTCATTTGTAAATCATTGGAGAGCTGGTGTAAAAGCATTTTGTAGCAATAGAAAGCAACATTACGTGATTTGTGGGTGTTTCCTTTTGATTTTTCTCATTATGTGTCCATGGTTCTACTTCCCTATTAGTTTATTTGTTAGTTTCTTGAATGGAAGTGATGATGGTGTTTGTTATTACTGTATTTAATGAATTTTCAGCTCATGTTTTTTGTGGTTTGTTGATGATGAATCACTTTGTAAAGCTAGCCTGAGCTTCCTTACTTTATTTATGCAACTTAGTTCAATTTCATGTTCATCATGTGTGTATGCAATCTGAAAAATCTATAGTCCTTAGAAGATTGCACTGGTTTTGTGTAACTGTAGGTTCCTCTTGGCCAAGAGAAACCCAGTTTAGGGAGTTTTTCTACTGTAGCAACATCCATGATCACTGTTCATTCATAGTTTCAGGTCTAGGAACTTCCTCTCTTCCCTTCTCTTTTCCTTTTTTTTAATAAGTAACCTACGCTAAGGTTCATTGCGAATTGTAAAGCCAAATCTAAAGCTAAAATAGTTCTAAATCGTTGTCTGAACCTGCAGCTATTGAACAAAAAATTCCAAATCCTAAGAACTCCATTTGCAAACCCAACTTCCTGCACTTTGTAACTCATTTGTAAGTCCAGCTTGTGATTCCAGGAAATCACATGAAACAACTAAGATATTCTAAGCACTGTCAAAGACTTGACATTCGAGACCTTGGGATAGTGTTTTGCAATTTGATTGTGGAAGATTATCTTTCAAGAGAGGTGATGCACCTATACATTACCTATGTTGAGAAGTGCATAAAAAAAATCAACATAAATTATATGCAAAATGAAGTGGATGAGATGAGGAACACAATGGTGAAGATGGGTATTTGGGTAGATGCACAATGTGGATGCAAAATGATCTCAAAGATTGCGTCAATGGTGGATGCTTGAGAATGCAAGTATGCTTGAATGATTGAATGTTGTGAGTGACTGATGATGCAAATGAGAGAAAATCCTCTAATTTTAGGGGAAAGGGAACTAAACAATGAAGGGTCTAGATGCAACCACCATGGACAAGATCAAGGGCTAGGGTGAGTTGAGAACTCACAAGCCCTCACATGTTGACATGTGACAGGTGAGGTGTCAAGAAGGACATGAGGTGGAGGTACTTCCTTGTACCTTGGGAATGGACAAGATCTCCTCATAAAGGAGGTCCTTGTCCCCATGTGGGTGATAAGACTTTCAAGGAATTAAAAATTCCTTAAAAGACCTAGGAAGAATAAATGTGAATTAAAAATTCACATTGGGAAAGGGGTTGCCTTCTCCAAAAGGAGAAAGAATTTAATAAAAGGTTGACTTGGGGGTATGCCATAAATGGCATAAGGATTAACGTGACCTAATCAAGTAATTAGGTTGTGCAAACAAGGGATTAAGGTGATTAATGAAGGATTAAGGCAAGTGGACAAAGATGGAGGATGTGACATTAATAATGATTAAGGATGTGCACATCCTAATCAAAGATTAATTAAGATAATCGAGATTAAGGAAGGATTATGGAGGATGGGACAAGGAGGGAGAAAATAATGAATTTAAATATTGATTTAAATTCATAAAGGAAAATGACTAAATTAAAAAAATTGTGATATTTATTTAATTTAGAGAGGGAAGGGGATAAAGGTAAAGTATTTAATTATTTAAATTAAATACCTTAGGAACATTAGGGAAATGGTGAAATATTAATTAAATAAATCATTTAATTAACACCAATGGGAAATGTGGGACAGATGAATGAAGGGGACGAATTTGACCTTATGGGAAAGGTCAGATTTGTATGTCTACACTATGTATTTTACCAAGTTAGAGCTTAGATATGGTTATCACCAAATTCGGATTAAGGAAGAAGATATTTGTACGACAACATTTCAAACTCATGAGGGTCATTATGAATTTTTTTATAATGTCATCCAGTCTTACCAATGCACCATCTACATTCCAAAGTTTGATGAATTCCATTTTTAAGAAATTCTTGAGGAAGTTTGTATTAGTGTTAAATTTGATGATATATTGATTTATAAGAAGACATGGGAAGAACACTTGCATCATTTAAATCAAGCATTATAAATACTCAAAGATCACCAACTCTATGTTAAGCACTCCAAGTTTTCTTTTGGTCTTATTGAGGTGGAGTATTTGGGACACATAGTTTCACGTGAAGTAGTAAAGGTGGATCCTAAAAAAATTAAGGCTATCATACAATGGCCTATTCCAAAAACCATTAAGAAATTGAGCTATTTTTTGGGATTGATGGGATAGTATAGAATATTTGTAAAGAATTATGGCCATATAGCAACACCTCTCACAAACTTATTAAAGAAGGACTCTTTTTATTGGAATGAGTTTGCTAATGCAACATTTGAGAGACTAAAGGAGGCTATGTGTACAAATCCAATGCTTGCCACTCCAAACTTCACCAAGGTATTTATTGTGGAATGTGATGCTTTAGGAAATGGTATAGGAGCAATACTCATGTAGGAGGGTTGACCAGTTTCTTTAGAGAGTCACCAATTAAATGATAAGAATCAACTCAAACTTATTTATGAGAAGGAAATTCTAGTGATTTTTCATGTAGTTAAGAAATGGAGGCCTTATATAATGGGTAGACACTTCAAGGTTAAGACAAATCATGATAGCCTAAAATATTTTTTGGAACAAAGATTATCTTCTTAAGAGTGACAAAAATGGCTCACTGAGATGTTGGGATATGGTTTTGAGATTGTATATAAGAAATGGAAGGAAAATATTGTGGCAGATGCACTTTCTAGGAAAGATGGGAAAGATGAAGCCTTATTGTGTGCCCTTTCAATATTACAAGTGAATTGGGTAGAAGAAGCCAAAGCATAGTGGTAGAATGATGTTGCACAAAAATTAATCTCATCCAACAATGAAAGAGTGATCCTAGTAGTTCAAATACGTTTTGTTGTAAGGGAGATACTCTTTGGTATAAAGATAATTTGTATCTCTACAAGAATTCCAATCTTTAACACAAGATTTTGATAGTTCACTGCATGAGTCTCCTATTGGTGGTCATTCAATATTTTTGACGACATATCACCAGATCAAGCAATATTTTTTTTGGGAAGTTCTAAAAGGTAATGTTCAAAAATTTGTGGATGAATGTTTGGTTTTTCAAAGGAGTAAAGGGGAGGCAATTAAGACACCAGTTCTCTTGCAACCCTTAGCTATTCCTAGCCAATTTTGGGAAGAGGTATCCATGGACTTCATCATAGGGATTCCCAAATCTAAAGGTCATAATTTCATCATGGTATTAGTTCATCGCCTCACTAAATATGCACATTTCATTGCCTTATCACATCCATTTATAGCAAGTATAGTGGAAAATGTTTTTTTGGATAATATACAAAAGCTACATGGTACACCTAAGGTTATTGTCAGTGATTGTGATCCTATCTTTACTAGTCACTTTTGGAAAGATTTATTCTTATTTTTTGGTACTCAATTGGCTCACAGTTCTTCATCCCACCCTCAATCAGATGGGAAAACAAAGGTTGTTAATAAGTGTTTGGAAGGATATCTACATTGTTTCACCTCAAAGAAACAGTCTCAATGGGTAGATTGGCTACCACTAGTAGAATGGTGGTATATCACTTCTTTCATAGCTCATCAAAATGTCTCCATTTTTGGCACTATATGGAAATCATCCTCCCATCACATCATCATTGAAGGTTTCACCAAGATTTTAGGTAGTAGAGAACCACTTGCTTTATCAACAACAGGTACTTTCACAACTCGAGGAGAATTTATCCATGACACAAAATCAAATGAAGCAATAGGTGAACCAACATTGTAGTGAAAGAAGTTTTGAAGTTGGGGAGTGGGTCTTCTTGAGATTGCAACCTTATAAGAAAATACGTTAAACCAAAAAAAAAAGAATAATAAGTTTTCTACAAGGTATTATGGCCCATACCAAATCATGCAAAATATCAGTAGTGTTGCCTACAAGCTAGATTTTCCACCAATAAAAAAGATACATCTAGTTTTTCATGTTTCTTTTTTGAAGAAGGTAATTGGGCATAATATTCAAACTCAAAGAATATTGTCAGAGCTCAATGAATAAGGAAGAATCATTTTGGAACTAGATTGCATTCATCAAACACACATGAAGAAGTCGAGGAATAGAACTCTCACCAAGTATCTCATCCAATGGAAGAATTTACCAGTTGAAGATGCCACATGGGAGGCTAAGGAGTTCATTCAAAAGAATCCACACTTGATTAGCATTGAGGATAATGCTTCTTTGAAAAGGGGGCATGCGACACCATTAATATTGGTGTACATCGGGTTATGAATACTTGGCTTGTGGCTATCTTACCTCTTCATTAAGTCATATTATCATTATTATATTGTTATTTAGTTATTTAGATTGGCTTAGGGCTTATATAGGGTTATCTAAGTCGACCTAGGTGATATCCTAAGAATAAATAGGTATATATAGGAGGTTGTGAATCTTATTTCATCATTTTGAGTATTATGTTCTTATTGAAGAGTATTGGAGGCATCCCCCTCAAAATGGATTAAGATGTTGCCCCCTCGAAGTGGCATATTATTATCAAGTATTTTTGAAATATTTCATTATATTATTCTTGTGCAAGTTATTTCATTACATAAAATTTGAAGATATGACAAAAACAATATTTGTATTGCTAGGAATCAAGTTTCTAAACTACTAATTAATTTGTAGATAATGCAGATTAAGAGGTTCAAAAAGGGGGAGTGCAAAAAATGCTCCTATTTATTAAAGTATTTCATAACTCACCTTAGTGAAAAATTTGGTAATATTATGTAGCTTATATCTATTTTTTTTTGTTAATATTTTAATCAATGTATGATTTTTTATTAATTTTAAAGTGGACACATCTTGAAAATGACCCGCCCCTCATTTGATTCAAAAATCATATTTTAATATGTATATATTAAAGTCTAGAGTGCAATTTTTATTTTTATTTTATGGATAAAAAATAATATTAAACATACTACTCGGTCTCAAAAATGTAGGTTTGAACCACGAGAGGTTGCCAAGCTCTCACAACGCTTTTGGCCAATGTACAAGGCCAATTGATGCAATTGAACCTTCTTCTCTTTAGGTTTTGCGAGACCAAGGCGGGTGAACCTATGTGAATGATGCAGATTGAAATGTATTTCCTGGTGAAACAATCTACCCACAATGGCAAATGGAAGTGGATAGACAAAATCACTACAACTATACCTACTCCTACTACACAAAAGAAAGGTTTTGAAAATGTTGTTTGTATATGAAATTAATTCTTTGGGTTGTGGCAGATCAGCGCCTTCTGTCCACATGGGCAATGGAGTCAAAAAACATGATTTATGTGTGTTTCCTTCTCTGGCTTAACTCTAGTTGTTAGGAACTTTGAAAATGAAATTCTAATGAATGACATACAACTTCATTTATTTATGTCTTAAACAAATAGTGTTGGAATGTTTTCTTACCGGGTTCTTCTTTAACCATCCAAAAGGAATCCTAAATCACTGTGACTTGTTTAAAAGAACTTAATTATGTGAAATTGCACTATGATAAACCAAACATATACTTGATAGATAGATTTAAATGATTTAAAAAACTTCAAGTTGGAGATAACTAACATAAGACATGAAAATTATTATATTACAACAACTAAACAGAGTAAGGGTTTTCACCAATTTAAATAATTCATCCATTGCTCTGCTTCAAAAGAGGTTTGTCATTGTTTTAAATTCCCAGTTCCATTTTTTGGAAAATATAACTCCTACTCTAACCCCCTGTCCCCTTCTACAACTGATTTTTACAACAGATTTATTCAATAAAATTTGAAGAGTCTCAACTCTTCATTTAACTAGTAAAACCATTTGTATTCCCTAATAAAATATTTAATTCAGTTGCCTTTTGGAAAATTAAATATTTTAACATTAGACGAGCTTTTATTTTACTTTATAACTTAACCGCTCTTTACATTTTGCTTCCCTGTGGCTTTTCTTGTATTTACCGGTCTATCGCAGTCAACCTATTGACTGGTCGTGGTATAGCGGTCTTTGACCTTGATTGTCTTCTCTTCCTCCACCACGCTACCACACCCTTCGTTCTGCTCACCCGCGGTATAGCGGTGACTAGCACGAAATATTACCTCTGTCTTTACTGCTTTCTTACCGTATTACTCTGTTCTATATTGCTATCATTGGCAGTACCGCGGTGTCTAGCATTTACTGCTCCGCCACTATCTATCTCTATCACCGCACTACCACGATCACTGGCCTGACTGCCAGTGGTACTGCGGTAGCCACTTCATTGTTTACCTCGTGTTCACCGCATTACCATGGTTACCAACTTTGTTAGCTATGGTACCGCGATATCTCCTTGCCAACCGCTCCTTGACTGCTGTAGACATGGAAAATATACAATTCGATCCGACACACCTGATCCTGATTTACTAACACCATTTCATCTTGAATCATCTCCTTTGCTAGTCATTTAATCAAATAATCTGTATTTGATTAAATTCATCACTCTTCATCTCTTAATTAAATAAATCAACTGTATCTAATTAAGTCATCATCTCCTGTTAATTAAATAAATCAATTTTATTTAATTAATTTTGTAAACTTCCTTTTAATTAAATAATTGTTTTTATTTGATTAAATCTCTAAAGTCCTCTTATTAAATTAAATAAATTAAAACATTACTTAATTTAATCTAACATATCCCTCCTTAGTTAAATAAATCAAAATCATTTATTTAATTAATCATTTCCTCTCAATTTGATTTAAATCAATTCATAAATTGTCACATCTCCTAATTCCTCATTAAATTAATCAAAACTTTGATTAAGTTAATCCCTCTCACTAAAATCCTCTAGATAATGCAACTTGCACAATAAATCAATTACTTTGATTTATTAATTACCTATTTTCTCTCAACATGGCATCAAAAGGGAATATTCCCTCAATTTGAATTCAAATTCAAATGGGCTTGGTCCTTCCAACAAGGCATTCAATGTCTCTTACATGTCCTTGTACATTGAGGCAACTGACATTAACTCCATTCTTCTCTCCCCCCAATATGTCACATTCAAAATTCAAATTTGAATCCAATGGCATTTATCATGCACATGGACCAAAATGTGCTCATTCCTCAACCATTCACATCTTGACAAGTGACACTTGGCCATTGGATGTTGAATGATCCCACATTGCTTATTTTCACTTATTCTTCCAAGATTGGAACCTATAAATGAGAGACTCTTCCTCTCATTCAATCACCCACAATTTGAGTAAAATTATTATACTCAAATCCACAATTATATGCAAAGTTACTCTCTTCAACTTGAGAGCCAATTTTGCCCATTTCCATAAACTATTCATCACTTTTCAAGATTTGCAACAAGGTTATGCTCAATGCTCAAATCTCTTTGGAGATTTGACCATTTCTCCATCACATACCATTGCTACTTAAGAATTGGGAAAGGGCCGATTGCAACACTTCATTGGCACCAATTCCCCCATGGGATCATCATTCTATTAACTTGATTAGGATTTAGTTTCGTTTCTTACATTGTGTTCTTCATCTTTGTTCCTAATTTTAGTTAAAATAGATGGATTTTATGGGGAACTTCTCATACTAGTTTGCATGCATATCATCTAACAACTAATGTGTTTTGTTGCTCTTGTGCATATGTAGGTTTAGGGGTTCACATTTTGGCGCTAGAAGGAGGGCTTCAAACTTTTAAATCGTGTTTTTTCAAAAAATTCTGTGGTTTTTAACGTTTCTTGTGCAGACACAACAAACTCAACCGCATGCCGCTATATCAAGCCGCTTTCAGCACCATGGCGCAATACTTCACCGCTTTTAGAAAAGCAGCACTATATTGACCTACGCCTAATTTCCAAATCTCGTCATGAATTCTCCCCACCTGTCATTTTTTAAAATTTCCTAACTCCACCGTGCGGTTCTATACTCTGCTACTTTCAGCACCGTGGCACCATATCGCACCGCGTTTCCTTGAAACTCTGCCACTCCTTTTCTGCATAAAAAATTTGAAAATTTAAACTCGGTCGCTTCCAAACTGCGCCACTTACCTCTGTCATGTGGCTTTTGCGCTCTTTGTCTCTATAGAGCGCCGCCCAAAGTCAACTGTGTGGCATTATATAGCGCCGCTTTCACCCCAAACTGCGACACTTTTGCAAATTGTGTCGCTCCTCAATTTTTTGGTTTTTTTACTCTTTTTTTTGTGATGCAGGAAACTTTCGAAGGTCATAACTTTTGACTCAGATGTGGGTTTTTGTTGAAATTTGATAGGTGGTTTCTTTATGAGGTGGCATATGGATGGCCAACATATCAAAGATAGGTTGGTGGTGATTTTGGCACATTTTTGGGGCTTGAAACTTTCATCTTGGCCCTCAAAATGACATTTTGGTGTTTTTTCCTAGTTGTTTGAAAGTTGTTATTTGTAATAACTCAAAAACCATGTTCCCAATTTCAAATGTTAGTTGACAATTCATCATGTTTTAGTATTGGGTAGTTTTTGGTAAAAAATAGGACTCTCAAAGTCATGCATGCAAAGTTACCAAAAATGGAAAAATCTAAAATATTGTTGAAATCTCATTGTATCACGTGTTTTTAAACACTTTTGGGAGAACTTATAATCCCTTTCCAAGAAATTTGTTACTTTCATGCTTTAGCAACACTAGATTTACTTTGGGTTTAGAAAGAACAAGCAAATTTTTATTATGACACCATGCTCATTTTGTACAAAGTGTTCTTCAACACTTTTTAAGGAATTTGATAAGTTCATTGATCTTAGGACACTAAATTTCTTTTGGGTTCTAAAATAAACAATCAAATTTCTTTTCAAAAGTTTCCAAGGGGCTAAAAAGAACCTTAGACAAACATACTAGATTTTGTTTAAAAGTTAACAATTGAACAAGACAGACTTCACATCTCATTTTGGTGCTTTAAAACGAATCAAAATCACTGCTTTTGAGGTCTAAAATGAACAAGTGTTTTTCATGTTTTGCAATCTTTTTCACAAATTAATATCATTTAAAAGGCGTATGCACCTGGCGATCTTGAGAATCAAAAGTCTTTTGTGATATTAAGTTGTCAAAAAGATTGCCTTCACATTTCAATTTGGGAACTTAAAATTGAACAAAGTTGTATAGTGTGAGAAAAAGGCATTGCGAGTGTTCTCTCTTTGTTCACGCAAACAAAGATGATCGAACTACGAATGCACTTACTCACTATTGTGTACCTTTAGAGGGCCTTCCTTGGTGGGAAAAAGTACTCACCCCAAGGGAACGACTCAACCGGTAACGAGCTAAACACCAAGCTATTCCCAATCGGTATACAAATTCGAATGGTGAAGAAAGCTCATCATTACAAGAGCTCCTACGGACAAGCAAGTGATACTCTCTATATGGGTTGATCTTGCCTCTTGTGTGGCCTCCTGAATGGGTACTTTGATTACGAACCAAATTTGTTTAAAGGCCAAAATCCTTTCTATTTGTTGGTGCAAGAGGTCATATCCTCTGAAGCTGCCCCACGTATACATGCAGTTTTGTTGTAGAGATGGAAAGTATGCCATGGGAGATTCATGGGTACTAATGCTTGGCTGACCCAAGAAGTGTGTGCCATGGAGGGGAGCCAGTGTGGTCAAGCATTTAGCCATCCGCACAAAATATGCACAGTTGGATTCGTTCAAGTGGGAACCCAACAAATACTATCTTTTCATTCCTAGGATTGTGAATGTTATTGGAATTGAAAATACATTGCTTGGTTCTCAAAATAGTGGAAAACAAAAATTCAACACTATCATCAAATTTCAAACCCCTTTGAGGAGACAAATACCTTTCACGAATTTAAGCACTCTTGCTTTCCCTAGGGATTTTATCCTTAGAGGTTTCTAAGTGCTTGAATTCTATCGTCATTTGTTTTCAAAAAGGTTAACATAGGTAACTTTTTCCCTATTTTCCTCGATTTCCACACAATGGACCTTGTGGGATGAAAAAGAAAGTGGGACATTAGACATGAAGTTTGAAAAGCATAATCAAGAAAGTGTTTGTGGTAAAAAGAATTGAACCTAAGCAAGATAAAAGACCATTGAACCACACATGTTCTTGATCCCTTTTGAGTCATTTGGTTTGAATTACTCTTAGGGAAAAGCATGTTCTTCATCACCTTGGTCTTGTAAGTAAGTCCTCATAGGGTCATCTAGGATCAAGTCGAATCACTTCATCCATCCAAACATTTATCAAATTTCCATCTCACCAACAACTTTTGGGAACCTTGGAGACATCCTTATGCTAGACTTTTGGAAAATCAACATCACCTTGTTTGACTTAATGCACCTAGTCAAATTATCTATCTTCTTGAATAAATTTACCTCTAGGATAATGCAACTTCCTAAGGTCTACTAGTTCATGATCAATTTGATTGGCTTAACACACTTAGCCAATTCATTCCCTTGTACGAGTTTTCTCTAGGATAGCACAAATTCCTAGAGTTTAAAAATTCACCATCACTTTGTTTGACATAACACACTTAGTCAAACTATCCTCAAAATCAAATCAAACCAACTCCTAAAGTCTAGCATTGATCCAAAGCTCCTAAAAGTTCAAAGCACCCATATCACTCACCCCTTTCATCCTTCATCTCATCATTGGTCCTAAACCTCTCGAAGGTCAACAAGGTCAAAACACAAGAGGGACATGGAATATAAACTCGATCCATCCATCATGAGTAATCCAATTCAACCAAACTATCCAAGTCTCGTAATTCCAATTGATTATCAAAACTCACATTTATGCATGGCATCATTATCTCCTCCAAACTTCAACGATATGAATGTGAGTATGCCCAATCTAAATTTTGGAACACCTTTCCCAATGATAGATTTAAATCCAAGTCCAAATCTGCAAATCTATTAACCGAACAATCAATGCATGAGTCTTATTCCAAACAACACTATCCCACCAAATCCATACATGTCAAATATAAGTTTGTCAAACATGACCATTTCGAATCCACATTTGGTAAACTTTGGGATAGATATGCTTGCAAATCAAACCAATGTTGTTCAAAATCCAAGCAATATGTTAATGACTTCAAATATTGATCCAATTCAAGGTAACACCATGCAAAATCAAAGTTACCTAAATCAAGGCAATATGATTCCCAACCACAACAATGTTCAAATTCAATCTATCATGCTGAATCTAAACATCACACCGAATCAGAGCATTATCCAAAATCAACTTGTCCATGGTTCCAAACAAACACCACAAGGATGCATTCCAAATCTACTTGCTAAACAACCAAGTCAACCATATGAAGAATGTCAAGGTCAAATCTTGCAAAACAAAATTGCTACACTCAAAATTCTCATCGATTCGCAACAACAGATGACAACCATCCAAGCAACCCCAATTATCAATATAATCGCTCCTCTCATCACAATGGTCAACACCATTCCAAATCCACCACCACCACCACCAAAACACAACATGAAAAATTCATTCTCCATCATGTTGCAAGCCGCTCGACAAGCTGCCCGCCAAAAGGCTCTTCAAAACCAACAAGATGCACAAGCCACACAAGCATTCCAACAAGCCTTGCAAGATTTTCAGGCACAATAGCAAGCTAAAGCTAAACAAAATTTTTTGTTGGAACAGCAACAGTTAGACCAACAACAAGCTTTGTTGACACAACAACAACAAGACCAACAACAAGCATTGTTGGCACAACAACAACACGACCAACAATGAGCGTTATTGGCTCAACAAAAAATGCAAGCCTTACTCCCACAATAGAGCTTGTAACAAATTCCCATCACAATTGTTAAAAATTATGATCAAGATCCTTCGACCAATGATCATGTTGAAAATGTCTATACATCATCTAATGAGTTAGAGGACATATCTCAAGAATTTATTCCAAAGCATGATCAACATCTTTCACCAAAGTCTAGCAATGGACCTTTCCAAGACATATTGACATCCTTTGACCTCATGGTTACAAATATTGAAGAAATTCTTAACTCACCATTTGATCCAGTCCACTCAAAGATCAAGAGGATATTGAGCCACTTCCAATGCCTTATGACGATGTCCAAGAACCCTTTGAAAACAATCCATCCTTTGAAATTGACCCATGTCAAGAACTTGATCCAAAGCAAGTTGAAAGCAATTTTGATATTAATCAAGATCAAAAATTTTTATATGCAAGATACTACAATGAGGTGATGGCCACTCTCCTACAAGATGTCACAAATAATGATCACATCCATATAGCACATATTCCTTCGTCTACCCATGAGATGCTTTCTTTTGATGGACATGTAGATGATCTTCATTCAAAACAAGAGTCTCATACTCTTGACATCATTACTAAGGAACAAGGGTCTCCTATTCTTACCATTTATACACATGATCAAGATATAGAGAAATTCAGAGACATATTAGAAATAGGTCATGAAGAGGGCTCCTCCAGAAGTCGTGAATCAGAAACATCCTATGAAATGAATCATGAGGAAGACTTTTACAAGGATAGTGAAGCATCAACACCTCTTGAAGAAGCATTACAATCTGGTATCTCGCAAGATCAATCTAAAGATATCAATCAGGCATTCATCCCACATATAGAGGATCCTATCACTTATAAAGTTGGATCACTTACCTTTTTAAGGGAAAGTTATCTCATGAATAAAGAAGCTGACACTTTTGAAGGTCCACCATAGAGAAGAGAAGGATTAGTACCTTGTTTCCAAGGTAAATCATATCCTATTACAAATAATTTTTTTCAACAGATGAATTATCAGGCCAGAGGATTAGGCCTACATGAACAGGGTATCCTAGAACTAATGCAGATTATTAGCAATCCTAAACATCAAGGCCTTGGTTATTCAACAATCAAGGGATCTCAACGTATCAGTGATACTTCTACAAAACTGGGGGCAACTTCGTCTTGAGCAAATGTCAACATAGGGAGCACGAAGGATCCTTATGATGAAACCGATGTTAATACTACAACCTGCCACGCCATGAATACTCACCCACCCATCACCCCATCCATGAATTGGTACCAACATCAAAAGAAAGATTTGAATCAAAGCATGAAAAATTTCAAAGAAGTGTTGAAGCATGAAGGACAAATCAAATACACTTGGATACCAAAGAATACAAAGAAAAATTATCCCTATCAAACTCCATTAGTCAAAGAAACTATGGAGCAAAATAAAAAAGGGAAAATTATCCATCAAAAATGTCCACAAAGGAAAAAACATGCTTCTCAAGTGACATACAAAGTATATCAAGTTGTTGGTCCTAATTCCATGCACTCTTCCATATCCACCCATTATTGCTCATCTTCCCAAGTTTGGAGAGTCAAAGGTTCCAAACTATCAACCAATCCATCTTTTATTCCTAAACACACTCCATCCATGCCTCCACGCATGATACCCAATTCTCACATTGACATGCGTTGGAAATGACCCTTCATCATAAGCATTCAGAAGGCACTCTATCACGATGTGTGCACAAAGACAAAGTTAACTCTAGTATCGGCAAAGCATAACATATTTCTCCAAATCTTCTTTCAAGTGCACGTATCTTGACAAAGAAACTTCTTCAAGAAGGATACCGATGGAATGTTATGACAAAAGCATCAACATCAGCACCACCAGGTGGATCAGCATCAGCTTAAAATCTCTCAAAAAATATCAAAATCCAAAAAAATCAGAAAAAGGATTGAAAACACTATAGAAAAAAATCGTCCTTTAGTTAAAACCATTTTTGTGGTGCTTTGGATAGGTACCATGATGAAAACCTGGTAAATAGGCATCATGTGTAGAATCGAGCATCTACATGTGCCAGTTCAGGAGAAAGCATCTTATCACATCCATAATAAAGCCAACATTCCATCCATAATAAATCTGTTCATCCATGAACCATTTATCCAATCCATTTGCATCCATACTCCAAGGTATCTTAATCTTGATGAAATTTTGGTGCACACTTTACATTTTCTTAATGGTAAACATCTTGACATGGTTCATGTTCATTGATCCCATCCTACCCAATGTTATCTAAGACTTGAAGCATTATCTAAATGAGCATTCCTCTATTTGAACACCCTTATCTTATCACAAGATAATCCATATCCATTCATCCAAGAATCCACCCATGGTTGTTCAACCATTGCTAGACACTGAGGGCAAATGTTTACATCTTGCTTCGAGAATAAATCTTGATCTATATCATCAAACTTATGAAGCAATCCGAACATTGGAAAACATGAAAGGAAATTGATCAAAGCATTTGTGATCCAAAATCCAAATCACTAGCCCATGACATATTTTGATGAGACGACGTTCCTTATCAAGCATTATCTTTAATCGAACATCAATCCAAACAATTCATATCAGTCGCATCTAATGCGCACATCTGTGTCACATCAAACCATGAAAGCAATTTATTTCCAAAACAAGCTTCATCAATTTTGATCAATCGAATCCAATCAAATATCACCTTGTTTGACTTAACACGCTTAGTCAAACCATCATCTTGTGCACGAGTTTACTTTAGGATAACACAACTTCCTTGGGTTTACAAGTCCATTGTCATCTTGTTTGGCTTAACACACTTATCCAAATTATCAAATCCATAATCACCTCATTTGGCTTAACACACCTAGCCAAATTATCCTTTTTGTACGAGTTTACTCTGGGATAACACAACTTCCTAGAATTTACAAGTGCATCATCACTTTTGTTTGACTTAACACACTTAGTCAAACTATCAATCCATCAATCTAATTGATCAACATTAAGCTTGGTTTTCAACAAAATCCCAAAATAGAGCACTAATATCGTCATACATTTCCACCTCCAAATTGTCAAAATCATGCGAAAATTTAAAAAACATAGAAAAATCCATCAAAAAATCCAAAAACATTCAAAAAATCAATCTGAAAATAAAAAACATCCAAAAATCATATCGAAAATCCAAAACATGTAAAAATCTTCGGAAATCTTCAAAAATTCATCATGAAGTCTTGTTAGTCTTCCACCTTGTCGAACTACGTCATCTCTGAGCTTGAACGTAGGCAAGGTTGATCTTTGATCATCCCCCGAGACAGTTAGGTTAGTCCTTAGGTGGCCATCGCATATGGCAATCCTTTTGCCCATCTATTTTATAGTTAGGTCAGTCCTTAGGCACCTGTCACATATGGCAATCCGTTTGCCCATCTATTTTACATTTAGGTTAGTCCTTTAGGTGTCCGTCGCATTGGAATCCATTTTCCCATCTAGTCTGCATCCTATGTCAGTCCTTCAAACAATAAAATGGCAAGCGGTTTGTCCATCTTATCATCATCAAGTCTTGTCTTTAGTCGAACTACGTGGTCTTTGCGTGTATAACGTAGGCAAGGCCATCCTTGATCGGCCCTTGAGACACAAAATCCAAAAACATTGAAAAATGTGAAAATACCAAAAACAACCTCAAATATCAAAAAAATCCAAAATGGTGCACCTATCCCATCTCACTTTCACTCGCAATAAACATCGCTCATAATAAATCAATCATCGCCTTCATCCTTTGGTGAAGCAATCAAAAGCAATTTTAGCAGGCTCCAAAGTCGACACCTTAATCGTCAGAGTCTCAAAATGTCTAAGTCAGTAAGCAAGCAAGTTGGTCAACTTGGAGTATCAATAGCTTATCGCCCAATCAGTCCTACCAAAACCTTGATCACAAAATTTCCTAGGATGAAGCTTTCCTGCGATGGACATAAGCATCAGGTACCCCATAGTAGTTTAGCCTTGCCTAGCGGTATGAAGAACATTAGCTTGATTGTTACTTTATCTTGGTCTTTGTGACTTATCTTATTTTGCGCCCATTCCAAGGACCTCTCGATGATGCATAAACAAAACAAGTTTAGAGAGAAAGGAATGGGGAAATGATCATTATCTTTTTATATGTTGTTCTTGTTGGACGTTCTTGTAAAATAACTTGGTGAATACTTGTTTTGTTGGGTCCGTCCTAGCAAGGTTTTCGTATGTCAAGTGTGAATAAGAGCATTCCTATCTGATTGTCGAGTCAAATTCCATCACACTAGGTACCATGCCATCCTAGTCCTTTATACCTTGATGCATCGTACCTATGTGTGTTATCAAACATAAAGTAATTGGCCCTTTGAAAATCCCGATTCCTAGCAATGCAAATCATCATCATCATCGGTAATAATGTGAACTTGTGTGGATCCTCCTTCCATCCATCTTGTTCTTCTTATTCTTCTATCTTTACTAACATTTCTATCTACAATCGGTGTGTTGTATCAAAATATTCACGAGGCTACCCATGGCTGATGACTGTCTATACATCATCTGAATTGTCTACATCAAAGAATTACCTTTTGTCTATTGATCAATAGGACCACTCCTCTCATATTTTATCACGACCTCGATTGGAAAATCGTATATTTCCATTCGATCTCTCGAGGGGGCAATATACCAGCATAATTCTTCTCATTAGGGAAACAATGGGGCATCTAAAAAATTGAGAAAATCCTGAACGTTTGATCACAACAGTTTATTCTTTGAATCAATGTAACAAGTACATTGCTTCAAAGAGAGGCAAAATGTAGACATGGAAAATGTACAATTCGATCCGACACACCTGATCCTGATTTACTAACACCATTTCATCTTGAATCATCTCCTTTGCTAGTCATTTAATCAAATAATTTGTATTTGATTAAATTCATCACTCTTCATCTCTTAATTAAATAAATCAACTTTATCTAATTAAGTCATCATCTCCTATTAATTAAATAAATCAATTTTATTTAATTAATTCTGTAAACTTCCTTTTAATTTAATAATTCATTTTATTTGATTAAATCTCTAAAGTCCTCTTATTAAATTAAATAAATTAAAACATTATTTAATTTAATCTAACATATTCCTCCTTAGTTAAATAAATCAAAATAATTTATTTAATGAACCATTTCCTCTCAATTTGATTTAAATCAATTCATAAATTGTCACATCTCCTAATTCCTCATTAAATTAATCAAAACCTTGATTAAGTTAATCCCTCTCACTAAAATCCTCTAGAGAATGCAACTTGCACAATAAATCAATTACTTTATTTATTAATTGCCTATTTTCTCTCAACATGGCATCAAAAGGGAATATTCCTTCAATTTGAATTCAAATGGGCTTGGTCCTTCCAACAAGGCATTCAATGCCTCTTACATGTCCTTGTGCATTGAGTCAACTGACATTAACTTCATTCTTCTCTCCCCCCAACATGTCACATTCAAAATTCAAATTTGAATCCAATGGCATTTATCATGCACATGGACCAAAATGTGCTCATTCCTCAACCATTCACATCTTGACAAGTGACACTTGGCCATTGGATGTTGAATGATCCCACATTGCTTATTTTCACTTATTCTTCCAAGATTGGAACCTATAAATGAGGGACTCTTCCTCTCATTCAATCATCCACAATTTGAGTAAACTTATTATACTCAAATCCACAATTATATGCAAAGTTACTCTCTTCAACTTGAGAGCCAATTTTGCCCATTTCCATAAACTATTCATCACTTTTCAGGATTTGCAACAAGGTTATGCTCAAATCTCTTTGGAGATTTGACCATTTCTGCATCACATACCATTGCTACTTAAGAATTGGGAAAGGGCCAATTGCAACACTTCATTGGCACCAATTCCCCCATGAGATCACCATTCTATTAACTTGATTAGGATTTAGTTTCATTTCTTAAATTGTGTTCTTCATCTTTGTTCCTAATTTTAGTTTAAATAGATGGATTTTATGGGGAACTTCTCATACTAGTTTGCATGCATATCATCTAACAACTAATGTGTTTTGTTGCTCTTGTGCATATGCAGGTTTAAGGGTTCACAACTGCTACCTCCATACCGCGATGACTATGTTGACTGCGCGTGGTTGCGCGGTAACCGATCTGTCCACCTCCATCCATGTTGACTATCCGCGATGTAGTGGTAAGGGTTTCCTTGACTACTTCAAACCACTACCGCTATACCACAAGCCCCTTTGTGGAAGGCTGTGGTAAAGCGGTAGTATATAATGGCTTATAAAGATTTAAAAGTGGTACTGGTATAGGGTAACTTTGGAATTTTAGCAACATGGAGGGAAAAATGAATTTTTATTAAGAGATAGTGAAATATGTGAGTTGAAATGGGAATAAAAACTTTAGCGTTTCAAGGATTTTGATGGAAAATTGTGGGAAAACCTTAGGGTTTTAACTGAAAATTTTAGGTTCTAACAGTGGCTCCTATTGGGGATGAGTGGTTTTTCAAATCACTGCAAGAATCCAGAATTCTTTGGGAGAGCAGACCGAGTAAAGGACATGAAAAATGAAGGTAATGGAAAATGAAGGGAATGAATAGATGGAGAATGGAAAACCCTACACTACTATACATGGAAAGAAAACCAATTTTTTCAAAAAGGGAACTTCTGGGAATGTCCATGTACTGGAAAACCCAAACCCTTCAAAGATTCCTAAAATTACTGTGCATGGAAAATAATTTAAAAAAAAGGCTTTGCTAAGAATTTTCCATGCACTGGAGATTCTTAATCCTCTGTACCTGCTATGGCTCAAAAAAACAAACCATAAAGGATGGCCCTAGGCTACCCAAAAAGAAAAACCTACACTTTTCCTCTGTCATAGACTTTGTTATGATTAAAGCTCATCGGGTTTATTTTGAAACTATCCATTCCACCTGCCCTGCAACATGCACTACCATTGAAAACCTTCAGGAAATCACTATATTCAACTTGATTCATATTCATTTCATCACTCTTCATTTCATCATTCTTATTATTATATGAAAAATATTTATCCCCTTCAACATACAAAATGTATCCACATTCGACAAAACATTCATAGGCATGCTCAATATCATATGTTGTTGAATGATCCTGCAACTACACTAGGACCTTAAAATCTAAATGCTTCACATGGGAATCTACAAATTCAATCTCATCAATATCTTCTGAGACAACTGAATTAGAAATATTTTCCATTTCTCTTCTATCACCAGTTGGCATTGACACAAACATTTGATCCATACAATCATCCTCATACATACTTGAATCAACAAATGTTGGACACTCATCATCAATAACATGCAAACCAGTATCTTTTTCTTGTAGGCAAAAATCATTCAAGTCACATACCTCTTCTTGGACACAAATAGATCTTTGATCAGCTTCCAAGAACTCCTCATCAATGTGATATATGCACATGGGATCACATGAATTGTTACACATGATATCTTCACTGTCAAAGCAGATCTAAGTTGGCGCCAAAACTTTGGAATCATCTTTATGTGCATACTTTTGGTATTCAAGAGTTAACAAGTTTGAAACTTTCTCACTATTGAGTGAACATGTTTCATCCAAATCTTCTATTTTTTCTTCCTCTTCTAGATCTCCATAAGACCTACAAGAATCACCCTGTTGCAGATCAAAATTCACAAGTTCATCCTCACAATTTAAATCACAATCAGTTATGCAAGAAAAAATATCCATATCTTCACTGATGGATGGCATGGTACCTTCTTCTATTGTAGATTCTGAAGCATTATTGGTAGTATCCACATACCTCATCCCAAGTATGGAATCAATTATTTTATTCACCACATCCAAGGCATATTGTTTTGATGATTCTGGCCAATAAATTGATTCAGGCTCTGATGCTCTTAGAAGTTGTGCAACAAATGTGGGTCTTGTTGGCCTAAAATGAGGAGGTAATTGCATATAGATATTTTTCATCCTATTTTATAAAGAGTTTACATCTTCTCCCTTATATCTCCTTATGTCAAAAAAGGCATCCACAAGACTTTTGTTTCTTTCTTGAATTTGAATATACTCATCAAAAGTATTTTGCTATGAATAGAGTACATTACCTTTATTACCAAAGTTCTTAGTTGCATCATGTGGTATTTTTGGTGTCCAAGATCTCCTGGCATTTGTGTTCTCTTCATTCTCACTGCATGATGACCTATTTGGTGATGTACTTGGAGCACGTTTGACTTCCAATTGCCACAATTGTTGGTTCACTTGTAGCATCTGTTGTTCAAATTGTAGCCTTTGTTGTCTTAATTCCTTCAACTCTCTTGTTGACTACTGTCTTCTTTCTTCTTCTGCCATCCTAAAAAAATATTATTTCTTCACAACACTCATGCATTATTTATCAAATGAAACAGAGTCGTCACCTACTTTTCCCAAAAGTAGGAAAATGATTTTTTTTTTAATATTTTTTTGGTTTGCCCTAGCAAAATCTCTAAAAAAAAATGTAAAACTTTGCTAACTCAATAAATGGATAGGCTGAAAAAAATTTCTTGAGTAAGTTTCCAATGGAGTTGCCAAACTATTGGGTTTAAAAAACGTAGGTTTGAACCATGAGAGGTTGCCAAGCTCTCACAACTCTTTTGGCCAACGTACAAGGCCAATTGATGCAATTGAATCTTCTTCTCTTTGGGTTCTGCTAGACCAAGGCGGGTGAACCTATGTGAATGATGCAGATTGAAATGTATTTCCTTGTGAAACAATCTACCCACAATGGAAAATGGAAGTGGATAGACAAAATCACTACAACTATACCTACTCCTACTGCACAAAAGAAAGGTTTTGAAATTGTTGTTTGTATATGAAATTAATTCTCTGGGTTGTAGAAGATCAATGCCTTCTGTCCACATGGGAAATGGAGTAAAAAATAATGAATTATATATGTTTCCTTCTCTGGCTTAACTCTAGTTGTTAGGAACTTTGAAAATGAATTTATAATGACTGGCATACAAACTCATTTATTTATGTCTTGCACAAATAGTTCTCGAATGTTTTCTTATCGGGTTCTTCTTTAACCATCCAAAAGAAATACTAAATCACTGTGACTTGTTTAAAAGAATTTAATTTTGACTTGCAGAAACCAATTAACCAAATTGCACTGTGATAAATCAAACATATACTTGATACATTGATTTAAATGATTTAAAAAAATTCAAGTTGGAGACAACCCACATAAGAAATGAAAATTATTATATTACAACAGCTAAACACAGTAAGGGTTTTCACCAATTTAAATAATTCATCCATTGCTCTACTTCAAAAAAGGTTTGTCATTGTTTTACATTCCCAGTTCCATTTTTTGGAAAATCTAACTCCTACTCTAACCCCTTGTCCCCTTCTATAACTGATTTTTACAAAATATTTATACAATAAAATTCGAAGAGTCATGACTCTTCATTTAACCAGTAAGACCATTTCTATTCCCTGATAAAATATTTAATTGAGTTGCCTTTTGGAAAATTAAATATTTTAACATTAGACGAGCTTTTATTTTACTTTATAACTTAACCGCTCTTTACATTTTGCTTCCCCGTGGCTTTTGTTGTATTTACCGCTCTACCACGGTCAACCTATTGACCGACCATGGTATAGTATTCTTTGAACTTGATTGTCTTCTCTTCTTCCACTGTGCTACCCCACCCTTCATTCTACTCACTTGCGGTATAGTGGTGACTAGCACGAATTGTTACCTCTATCTTCACTTTCTTACCGCATTACCGTGGTCTATACTTCTGCCATCGGCGATACCGCAGTGTCTAGAATTTACTGCTCCACCACTATCTATCTCTATCATCGCACTACCGCAGTCACTGGCCTGGTTGCTAGTGGTACCATGGTAGTTGCTTCTTTGTTTACCTCTCATTCACTGCCTTGCCACAGTTACCAACTTTTTCGACAACGGTACCACGGTATCTCCTTGCCTACTGCTCCTTGATTGCTACCGCCATACCGTGGTGACTATGCTGACTATGCATGGTTGCATGGTAACCGATCTGTCCACCTCCAACTCTACTGACTATTTACCGTGCCACCACGGTCAGTCTGATGAATGCTCACAGTGTAGCGGTAACGTTTTCCTTGACTGCATCAAACCGCTACCGTGAGCCCCTTTGTGGGAGGCCACGGTAAAGTGGTAGTATATAATGGCTTATAAATATTTAAAAGTGGTAGCGGTATAGGGTAACTTCGACATTTAAGCAACATGGAGGGAAAAATGAATTTTTATAAAGAGAGAGTGAAATATGTGAGTTGAAATGGGAATAAAAACCTTAGGGTTGCAAGGATTTTTATAGAAAATTGTGGGAAAACCTTAAGGTTTTAACTAAAAATTTTGGGTTCTAACACATACTTTACATAATGTTTTGGCAAAAAAAGAACTTACAAAAACATTAAAGATAAAAATATAAACATATTCAAAACGTAAAAAAATATATGGTTAGAAAGGGAAAAGACAGCTTGGCATTATTGTGGAATTTTTTTAGATCAACATTGAAAGATGTGTAAACCTAATCAAGAGCATACTCGACATTTAAGTGTTTTTCTACATTTTGTAGCAAACAGACCTTTGGGTTTTGACATGTCACTCAAACCCTCTGGGTTGGATTCCCAAGAAAAATCTAACCACAATGGTTAAAAATATCTAAAATGAGATATCATGTGAGTGCATTATAACATGCTCACATTTTTCTCCAAGTAAAAACTAGAAAACAGTCAAAAAATATGTGCATCCTATTAATTTGGATCCACATGTTATGTATTACCTTGTAAATTGTGCATTCTCCAACATATAAACACATTTTTTAATTTTTTGAGAACTTCCAATTATTGTTTGACGAGCATATCACCTTTTCATTCTTTTATTGATGCAGAAGATAAATATTACATGTTTTTAAATTGAATTTGATAGTTTGAACATGATCATTTTCATGTTTTGGAAAATTTTAATGATTTTTTTCATATTTTGTATTTGAATTTAATAATTTTCAACCATTTTTTAAATTATTTTGACCAACTCTATTAAAATTATATAGAATTCAACATGGTATGAAGAAAATTGATCAAAAAATCCAATGTTGGAGAAGTATGAAGCCAAGATTGAATGAGACAAATTTGTGCAATTAAGAAATTGAATCTTAGAGTTGAAGGTGCATCCTCTTCACCATCTCAATTTTATATTTTGATATTTTGTATGATTATAAAATTACTTTGGTAAAAGGCTTAGTTCAAGCTTGGAAGATATTTTCTTGGTAGAATTCCCATAAGACATTAAATTATAAGTTCTGAAATCCTTTCTCTATGCATAATACATATTCTCTTTTGTGTCAATTCTCATATTATATCTTCATAAAAATCATTCACACTTTAATGTTATAACTATTTTTTCACTACTTATAATTAGTGTGTAAATAAGTCAAAACATATACATGTTATTTTGAAATGGCTACTATTATTACCCTGTCTAATTTTCAATAATAGTATATTCTCATCATTCCAATAATACCTTATCATATCCCTTGGTTTCCCTATGACCACTAGCTTTCATCTATCCACTTGCTCTACATTGTTTGTTAGGGATATGCCAATTTTTATAATGGTAGATCATAGTTGAATATCATCTCCCTTATTATTTCTTTCATGCTCATTTTTCAGGCTAGCTCATCCCTTTATCCAAGTTAACTCTTACCTCCACCATCTTGTTGGTTTAAATAAGTGTTTTACCTATCTAGTTGTCTAATAGGTCCTATTTACATGTTAAGTTCACTTAGGTCCTAGGTGTGCTTTCTAGAAGTCTTAGTTTTCTAGATAAGATATTATCATATCTTATCTATTTGGATTTTTTTAAATTCTTGTGTCCTAAGTCATTTAATATTATTTAGGTGGTTGTCTCAATGTACAAGATTAAGAAAAATCTCATGATCTTGTCTAATCCTATCTCACAACCTGCCTTTATAAGCAAGGCATCATATGTACAACATATATTCAATTTGGAAATCTTGCATCCATAATCATAACATGATATTCTTGTCATTTCTCTCTTGTGGAAGTTATCTTTGTCTTGTGGGTGATCTTGGGGTGTTGGGAGTTCACCAAAAACTCCTACATGGTATCAAAGCTTTAGTGCTACAAACTTCTTCCTAGATCTAAGGGACCCATCTTTGCTTGAATATTTTGCTGGGTGTGATTTAGGGGTTTCAAGGACTTCACACTTGAATCCAAGGCATCATAGAAAGTTGATTTTTCCTTTCATTTTGTTAAATTTCATTATATTGTGTTAGATCTACAAGGATTTGAAGTGGGATTAAAGTTACCAAATATTGGAGGTAGCTAAATATTTGGGGCGCTAGGCCAAAATCGAACCTGCCATTATTGGGATTAAGGTGTCTCAACCTTTGCAAGTCCTAACATTAACGTTTTTAATTAATTATTAATTTTAGCTTATGTATTTATTTTATGTCATTCATGTGATGTCACTTTGTCAGACCCATCTCAGTGAGTTGGCATCTTATAGGGAAGGTGACTGGGATGGCATGCATCATACTTTGGCGGAAATAGGCATCCCACTTTGTGGACCCTCTAGACATGCAAAATTGACATAATGCATTCCTCATATTTTCATATTCGCCCATCAATTAAATAAATCAAGTTTATATGATTAATCTCCTAAGTTATTTCTTTAATTAAATAAATCAAGTTTATTTAATTAATCTCCTAAAGTCATCCATTTAAATTAAATAAAAAATCATCTTTATTTGATTTAACACTAACATCATCCTCTTTGATTAAATAAAACAAATCTTTATTTAATTAAATCTAAAATCATTTTCTTCTCATTTTGATTTATTTTAATCCTAAAATATAAATCAAATCTCATGTCAGCTAATCTTCACTTAAATTAATCAAACCATGATTAATGATAATCCAAGTCCTCTTTTCTCTAGATTTTGCAGCTTGTGCACATAAATCAATTTAATTGATTTATTAATTCCTCAATTTCATTCAAAAAGGGCATCACGATGGCATATTCTTCAAATTTGAATTTTCCCTCCCATATGTCTTGTCCTCCAACATAGCATTAAATCCTCTTACATGTCTGCCACTTGGCATTTAAGACTCTTTCTTCTCCCTCCAACAAGGCATCTTTTGAATTTCAAATCTCCCCCTCTTTGGCATATTGATCAAAATTTCCACAACTCTCATCCTCTCACATCTTGAAAAGTGGAATCTTGTCATTGGCTCATGAATTATCCCACATTCATCCAAATCCTTCAATCTTCCAACCTTGAATCTATAAATGCAAAGCATTTCTACAACACTACTACACAACTTGATGCACAATCTTATGTATTTGCACTATCAACACTTGCATTTTGGTTGTCTTAATTATCAAGGGGTGGGAAAGGGCATCCTTTCCACATCATAAGGGGCACCACTCCC